>OU343220.1:271234674-271337968 GCA_910596185.1 Chrysanthemum makinoi | reverse complement strand
GAGTCAAAAGTGAGACTTAAGCGTTATAAAATGTGTCGACTTATCAAAAATATATTAGTATACTTTAATACGAATCTAAGGATGTAGAAAACGTAGAAAACGGACTTGTAACGATTAAATTACACGCGTTAAACAAAGTTGCCGTAACTTTATTAAATAAGCAAAACTAATATATTTCTATTATACAAATATTACGGCCACGAGGGACCATGTTGAGGGTCGTTTTTAACATCGAGAGAGTACTTTTCATAAAACGATGTCTTCTAGTAAAAGTAAGTTCACCTAGCCTATTTTCCAAAATGTCCAACCGTTCGTCAAGCGGAATTGTAATGAATAAAATACAGTCACTTAAACTTTGCCGAAAACCACCCCTAAACAATATTTTGGACACAAGTACCATACTTTACCTATATTTTTCTCCCTGATCGAGACCTCTAGGATGAAAACTTAAATGCTAAAACTTTGAGATAATGATACAAGCTTCCCAAAACCGTTGAGTTTGTTTCCTAACACTTGACGTGCACCATTTTACGACTAGCTTTTGAGGCGTTTGTCACTTTCATGAAATTTCAACGACATTATTTTACTAACTAAAAGTTATAATTTCATAATAAATCATTAAATGATTATTGTAAGATATCATTTCAACGTAAATACTTGCAAAGTATTTTATAACATGACTAGATGTCATAAACATATATTTCGACGATAAATTCTATTTTCAAAAGCATACAAGTGGTATAGATTACATGTGGATTTGCATGCACGACATTGTTTCATGATTTACATTAGAACATATCATTCATAATAGGTCGCGGTCAGAGGTTGCGCCTCATTTCAGTATTGCCATTATATCATCATTATCATTGCAACAGGTGAGTTTTCATAGCCCCGATTTATTCAAGTTTTACTTTATTTCAAACCTACGGGGAGAATACATTGCACATCATTTTTATTACGATACCAAGTATATCAAATTCATTACATTGCTTAAGTTACCTCATGCCAATTGAATGTCCCCATTATATAACATGAACCGTTAATTTCATAGAAGCGAGGGTGAGTGGATAGATCTATCGAGGGTGACTCCTCCATCCGGGTTGGTGGATTCCAACTGGTTAAACGGATGCATTTCATTTAATATCATTATTTTGTTGGAAAATTTAGTGCACTTGTGCACAGAATTAGGGTGACTCCTAATTAATGGCTACTGCTGCAATGAAACACATGGCTTCAAACTTTGCCAAGCTTGACAAGTTTGAAGGGGTGGACTTTAGGAGGTGGCAGAAGAAGATGCACTTCTTGCTGTCAAGCATGAGTGTGGTGTATGTGCTAACCACACCTATTCCTGATGATGGTGATGATGCTACTGTGGAGCAGATCAGGAGGAGGAGCAAATGGGAGAAGGATGACTACATATGCGAGGGTCTTATTCTGAATGGTATGTCGATTCTTTGTTTGATATTTGTCGAACTTTGAATCTTCCAAAGAACTGTGGGATTCCTTGGATGCCAAATATATGGCTGAGGATGCATCAAGTAAGAAGTTCCTTGTTAGTAATTTCACAAATTACAAAATGACTGATTCAAGACCAGTTATGGAACAATACAATGAACTTCTTGGAATACTTGGAAGGTTTACACAACACAATATGAACATGGATGAGGCCATTAAAGTCTCATGTGTCATTGACAAACTCCCTCCTTCTTGGAAAGATTTCAAGCATACCTTGAAACATAAGAAAGAGGAGTTAACTCTGGTTGAGTTGGGCAGTCATCTGCGCATTGAGGAATCTCTCAAGGTGCGGGATAATGACAAGCCAAAGAGTAGCAATGCTACTGGACCATCTGTTGTCAATATGGTGGAGCATAACAACTCCACCCGGTACAATGACAACAAAGGCAAACGCAAATATCATGACAACACAAGGGCAGATCCCAACAAGAAGGCAACACCTACTTGTTGGAAATGTGGCAAGACTGGTCACATTAAAAGGGACTGCAAGGGTGTTAGAGTTGGTGGTAAAGCCAATGGATCAGGCACTAATGGTTCAGGGAGTGGTGGATCAGCCAACTCACTGAAAGGTCAGAATATGTTTAATAAGTCTTTTCAGATTTATTATGTTACATATCTATTTGAATCTTTTTATGTGCAGGGATGATGATGTTCGCGTGGTGGGTTTACTCTGGTGCAATAGTTCATGTGTGTAAAGATAGAAGCTGGTTCAAGACTTATGAGTCACTGAATGATGGTTCTATTCTTCACATGGGAAATGAGTCAACAACCTTGGTGCATGGTCGTGGTTGTGTAGATCTTAAGTTTAGTTCTGGAAAGATTGTAGCTTTGTTTAATGTTATTCATGTTCCTGATATAAGGAAGAACTTGGTTTCAAGTAGTGTTTTGAATAATCATGGATATAAACAAGTTATTGAATCTGATAAATTTGTTCTTTCTAAGCATGGTGTTTTTATCGGTTTTGGTTATTTATGTAATCAAATGTTCAGGCTTAATATTACCACCGACAGTGTTATTTCAGCTTTTGTGACCACATATGACGGACTGACTCTACCCTATGGCATGCTAGACTTGGTCATGTTCACTATAAAAGAATGCAAGATATGTTTAGGGATGGTTTAATCCTGCTTTGACATGGACACTGAAAAGTGTAAAACTTGCATGTTGACCAAGATAACCAAGAAACCCTTTTCGAGGTGTTAGTCGTGAGACTAAGATCTTGGAGCTTATTCACAGTGACTGTGTGATTTGCATGCCACTCCTTCTTTGGGGAATAAGAAGTACTTTGTGACATTTATTGATGATGCTTCTAGGTTTTGTTGTGTTTATTTGTTACATACAAAGGATGAAGCATTAGATAAATTCAAAGTGTTTAAAAATGAAGTTGAATTACAACTTGGGTCTTTGATCAAAAGATTAAGGACTGATAGGGAGGTGAGTACATGGATACTCTGTATTTTCAGTCTGTTGGTATAATCCATGAAACGATTGCCCCTTATACTCCTCAGCAAAATGGTATTTCGAAAGGAAAAAAGTGGTGCTTTGAAAGAGATGGTTAATTCCATGTTGTCCTTTTCAGGACTGAGTCAAGGGTTCTGGGGTGAAGCTATGTTAACAACTTGCTATTTATTAAATAGGGTTCCCAACAAAAGGAACAAGGTTACCCCTTATGAACTCTGGACTAAAAGGAAACTTAACCTGAACTATCTCGAGTGGTCAGGGGTTGTAGGGTTGTAAGACTCACGATCCAAAGCAAAAGACTTTGGGTGAAAGAGGCATTGATTGCATCTTTGTTGGATATGTTGAGCATTCCAAGGCTTTTAGGTTCTATGTTATTGAACCTAATGAACATGTTTCAGTTAACTCAATAATTGAATCAAGGGATGCAGATTTTGATGAGAATAGATTCTCATCAGTCCCTAGACCAAGTCCGAGGATTCCTAATGGAACTCATGACACTGGTGTATCAGAGGTCCCTGATGGTGAACCATCAGTGATCCCTGATGAGGTTGTGGTTCAACAACCTGAACCTGTGCTTAGAAAGAGCAAAAGGGTCAGGACTCCAAAGTCATTTGGACCTGAGTTTCAACTATACTTAGTTGAAGGAACAAGGATGAGGTCTCAGACCAATATTCCTATTGCTTCATTGTTGAGGATGATCCCAAGACATTTGAAGAAGCAATGAAGTCCCGGATATTGCGGAAAGAAGCAATCAATGATGAGATGGATTCCATCATGGGGAACAACACTTGGGTGTTGGTTGATCTACCTCCTGGTTGCAAACCTCTAGGTTGCAAATGGATTTTCAAAAAGAAAATGAAGGTAGATGGAACTATTGAAAAGTTCAAGGCTAGATTAGTTATTCGGGGCTTTAAACAAAAGTCAGGGATAGACTATTTTGATACTTATGCCCACTGTGGCTCGTATCGAGTACCATAAGACTGGCGATTGCTATGGCATCTATTCACAATCTGATTATTCATCCGATGGATGTGAAGACAGCTTTCTTGAATGGTGAATTGGAAGAGGAGGTTTATATGAACCAACCTCAGGGCTTCATCTTGCCCGGCAATGAAAACAAGGTGTGTAAACTGATTAAGTCTCTTTATGGACTTAAGCAGGCACCTAAGCAATGGCATCAAAATTTGATGAAGTGGTTTTGTCTAGTGGTTATGTTCTTAACCAGGGTGACAAATGTGTATATAGCAAATTTGATGAATCCGGTAAAGGAGTCATCATTTGTCTATATGTTGATGACATGTTGATCTTTGGCACTGACCAAAATCTGGTTGACTTGACAAAGGAATTTTTGTCATCAAGGTTCTCCATGAAGGACATGGGGTGATGTTATCCTTGGTATAAGGATTAAACATGAAAGTAATAAAATTTCTATCTCTCAGTCTCATTATATTGAGAAGGTACTGAGGAAATTCAATTACTTTGATTGTACTCCGATGAGTACTCCTATGGATACTTGTGAAAGGTGATGCCTAATCATGGCAAGAATTTTGTATCTCAACTTGAGTATTCTAGGGTAATTGTACTTTGATGTATGCCATGACTTGTACAAGACACGATATTGGTTTTGATTGGGAAAATTGAGCGGTATACTAGTAATCCTAGTGCTCATCAGCGGCAAGCGGTTCAAAGGGCTGAAGTATTTGAAGAGAACTATGGATTATAGTCTCTCATATACTGGTTACCCGTTAGTGTTGGAAGGTTACACTGATGCAAGTTGGATCAGATAACGAAGACAATTCGTCTACCAGGTGGCGGGTATTCCTACTTGGTGGAGGTGCAATTTCTTGGGCATCCAAGAAACAAACTTGCATCACCAGTTCAACAATGGAATCTGTATTTGTGGCTTTAGCAATTGCGTAAAGAAGTGAATGGTTGAAAAACTTGCTCCTTGAGATTCCATTGTGGCCTAAACCTATAGCACCTATTTCTATCCGGTGTGATAGTGCGGCTACATTGGCTAAGGCTTATAGCCGGATGTACAATGGTAAGTCTAGACACTTAGGTGTCAGACATAGCATGATTCGTGAGCTTATCATGAATGGCGTGGTATCTATAGAGTTTGTGAGATCTCAACAGAACTTAGCTGATCACTTGACGAAGGTTACGGCTAGAGACTTGGTTATAAAGTCTGCTAAAGGGATGGGTTTAAGTCCAACTTAGTCCTTTGAATGCTAGGACACCCAACTCCCTCACGAGGAAACTTAGGAGCTGAGTTCAATGTGGAAAGTGAACATTAGGGATTAATTTGGAGCACATGTTTTATTTACATCCCAAGGTTGTGCTTCGAACCTGCTGAAAGGAGGATGAAGTCTTTACTTCTTAATGGTTAATTTTCTTTGAAAAGTGCTTGGCGAGGAGCATGAATAAAGAGGAACCACCTATGTAAATGTTGAAGTTTTGCCGCTTCAGGAAGCTTTGGACTTTTAGCTTTACAACATTTATGAATTTGGATATGGACACATGGCTTGTATAGTGTCAAGAGCTTTTAAGTGTTTGAAAACTTGTGTGTATTTTATCTTCAGGTATTCAAATGGGTTGAAGGGTTCAATTCTTAGAACACCTCGATTCTCGAATATTTGAACGTGTAATTTACTAAGATGGAAATTCAATCCTCGGGACATTTTCATTTATGCACATGTTTTGCTTGATGTTTATTTTTATGCAAGGAAGTGAACTAAATTTGGGGAGGATTGTTGGAAAATTTAGTGCACTTGTGGGAATAGTTCACACCTTGTAATGGGTTAGGAGTTACGGAGTGTACACCCATAAGGTCCATGAACACCACGACTCTTTGTAGTGGTTTTTATTGATAGTGCTTGGTGAAAGTAATCTGTTGTGGTTACCAGCGATTATCGGTGTTTCCACCAAGCGGTACTTCCACTGGATTGAAGTGTTTCCACTTTGAAGTGGTGTTTCCACGAGTGGTGTTTTCAGCAAGTAGTGTTTACACGGAAGCGCTGGTGTTTCCACCGGCGAAGCGGTGTAACCACGATGAAGCACTATGAAAGTCTTGATGAAAGTATGAAAGCTTGTAAGCGGCTTTGACCTATTCAAGTGGCAGTTTCAACTGCTTAATGACCACGTTTATTGGTCATGTAACCACTAACGGCTATAATGGGGATAATTATGAGGCTATTAATGGGCGATTAATACTCATAATTCCATTGAATTAGCCAAGAGTATTATCCTATAAATAGGATATCTGAGTATGCATGAAAGACAGGAGAAAACAAAAAACACTTATAGCGAAAGGGTTATAGAATTGTGCCTAATTCTCTAACTGCATTTGGTCTTATCCCAAGTAGATATTCGTGATACCAGGCATTAGGGTCGAATAGTTTACTTTGGAAAGTGATCACCACGATTCAAGTGATATCCGGTAACCACCAAGTGGTATTTGTTTCTGCTGAATTGTTGCTTGTTTCTGCTGAATTGATTATCTAACCCTGCTACTGGGCTCATAACCGCCAACATATTTGAGTTGTTTGGCAAACACTCTGTTGGGGCGAACATCATGATCAGTCTAATTTGATGTCATGGACTTATAGCAATTGTAACATTTTTGTGACATATTTGTCATACATAATTTATACTTGTGGTAGTCATATTAAACATTTTCAACAACTCTATGAACTCACTCAACCTTTGTGTTGGCACTTTTAGCAATGTATTTTCAGGTAAATAAGGCATTCACTTTATGGCATGCATGTGGACATATCATAGAGTCGCGGTGACGACGCGTCTCACATGGGATTTATACATTTTTAAAACATCGTTTGACTTGTACCAAACTTATTTTCCGCACATGTTGATTTTCATTTGGGACCTATACTTTGTAAACTCTGATTATTTTATTAAATCAAACGATTTATTTTCCAAACGACACTTTAGGTCGTTCAATATAACTGTGATTGTGATGCTATGACAGTCAACCCCCAGGAATTCCATTCCGCTGCAAAACAGGTAATTTGGGGGTGTGACATTATGCGTGGTTAATTCTTTAAGAACGTGTTAAACATTATACCATTTTATAGTCTTATCATTAATATTCTAATTACCATCATCATCTTTATTCTTTCTTTTTTTTTTAATTTCAATTACTTTTCCATTTGGACCACTGATAATCTCTTTAGGCCCTTGATATCTTATGCATGGTTGAATTTCTTTAAATATATTTTATAAAATTAAGTTGTGTAATAAATTAGTTGTTGCTTAATAGTTTGCATACTTTTATTTTTACTAAACCAATACTCACGCAAAACGACAATGTATAGCGATAAATAATTATATTTGTGAAATTATGGTTCTCGTTTGATGCAACAACCATGTGTTTTTTCGTGTGTTTTTCATTTGTGTTTTTTTTTAATTAAAATTGATAGAAATAGTTGCAACCGTGTGACCTTAGACGAATGCCCGCGCAAACCACGTGTTCTTTCTTTCTTTTTTCTGTAAATTCATAAACAATTATTATGTGATTGGTTGCCATCTATAAAGAGATTCTCCTTTGTTAGTGTGTTTATATTTTTAAATTGATAGTAATGCAATAGATCAAATTGTAAACTTGCCACATTTAAAAAGTAGTGTCATGTAAACTTGCTTTGTAAAAGGTATATTAAGCACTAGGCATTACTTAAAATTTAACAAATTTTAATTTTAAAGATTAAAGATACATGCATTATAAGTAGTAAAGATATATGACAAATTAGTAAATTTGTAATTAAGTTTACCCACCCTTAATTTACATGATAATTATGCATTTGTCATAATAGTTAGCGTCAAGTGGGCTTTGGTACAACGGTAAAAGCACTTGGGCTTGAGTCTATAGACTCAAGTTCGAGTCTTGCCCTTGGCCTAACGTACTTGATAGTTGATACCATTTTTCCACCGCAAATGCCAAGTTGTCCAGTCATGGGGGTTATTTGAAAATCAACCCGGGTTCTACCCAAACTCTAGCTGGCAACTTGAGACAGGTGCCGATGTCTGGGGCCAGGTCCTTGAGGACGGGTCTGGTTGACATTAAAAGATGCATGGGTTAAGGTGTCCCCACCGTTCCACACCTTTGAAAATAGAGAAATATAATTAATATGAGAAAGATGAGAATAATTGAAAACAACAATATTTAAATGCATTCGCAAATCTAGATTCATCTCCTTATTATTTCTCACTTCAATTAAAATATGCATGTGACTAAAATTTATTCTCATTTCAATAATTCTTCTAACCGGTTCCTCTCACTTTGTCAAATTCCATTAATATATATCTTAATCAATTACAACTAATATTATGTTGATAATTACATAAAGTCGAATAGTATGCATATATGCTTACATTTGATCAATGTAAAAGAACAATTAACATAACCAAATCAATAACTCCTTCATGGATCTTTTCTATCTGTATGAAAATTACACTTTCATTCTTGAAGCCTTTGCCATCATTATAGTCATCTACTGCTTATCATTCATCTACAAAGACACGAAAAAAAATATTTCTGCACCTGAAGCAAGTGGTGCATGGCCTATAATGGTTCATCTGGTCTTCCTCATGTAGCCTTAGCATCCATGGCGGACCGATATGCCCATCTTCACTGTCCGGCTCAGCATACGCAAAATCATGCTGGTGAGTAATTGGGAGATAGCCAAGGAGATCTTCACAACCCATGATGTGATTGTTTCATACCGCCCCAAATACCTTGCAGCTAAGATTTTGGGACATAACTATGCTTCTTTCACGTTCGCTCCTTATGGCCTATATTGGCGAGGAATACGGAAAATCATTTCATCGGATTTGTTCTCGAGTAGTCAGCTCGAGAAGCTTAAGTACGTTAGAGTAAATGAGCTAGAGAACTCAATTAAAAATATACTCGATCTTTGTAGGGAAAAAAGAGATGGGGATGTAAAAGTGTTAGTTGAGATGAAGAATTGGTTTTGGGAATTGAATATGAATACAATGCTTAGAATGGTTGCTGGTAAACGGTACGCTGGAGCTTTGGATGGTGAAGATGAGGAGGAGATGAACAAACGTCGTGAAGTAATGAGAGAATGATTTCAATATTTGGGGCAGTTCGTGGTGGGAGATGCTCTTCCTTTTCTAGGTTGGTTGGATATTGGTGGATATGAAAAGACCATGAAACGAGTTGCTAGAGAACTCGATTCCATGGTTGAAAACTGGTTAGAAGAGCATCGTCAAAAGAGGTCTTCTGGCGATAATACGGAGGTAAAAGACTTCATTGATGTAATGATACAAGTAATAGAAGCCGGTGACTTGGCAGAATATGATGCTGATACTACCATTAAAGCCACATGCACGGTACGTGTGTACTAAAAAAAACTTGGAGATTTAACCTCATGTTATATGCCCTGGTTTTGTCTGCGGTAAACACAATCACGATTCATTTATTTCTATCATATATATTTATCCATACGTATATGCATTCTAATGTTCAGACTTACTTTTATTGTTGGAACCATGTAATGTTGCTACTTCGAATAGCCTGTGTTTTATCTGCAGTAAACGAAGGAATGAGCAAGAGAGCAATGCACAAAGCATTAGTGGAATCAGCAGCTCTTATTGGTGAGAGCGTGTTATATAACATGACTATCATATATAAAACACATAAAACATCAATGAAACATGCGGAAGCGTATAGGAATGTATAATGAATAATTAACTAACATAAACATAAAGTATGCGTACCTTTTTGTTTCTAGCCGAACAAGAATCAATTCCACAAAACTAGCAAGTGATGAACCCTAATTAGGGTTTATAGGATTATAAAAATTACCCCTTACCGATTTTGTAATTCAATCCAAGATACCAACAAAAGTATGTTAGTACCACGTTCTTGTACACACGTACTAAATCAAATTAAAATAATGCTAGTTTTAATCACACAAAATAATTTGTTTTGGGAAAACAAGTGTGTTGACACCCTTTGGGAGTGGTCTACCGATTGGAACAAAGAAAACACACAAAACACTATTTTAGGTTTTAGATTGTGAGTACAAGAGATAAAAAACTAAGACCCTAAGCCTTGTATTTATACCCAATATAACTTTGTGACCAAGTTAGATATGGATTGGGTTTGAAAACCCTTAGGCCAATCGGTTTAGGACTCCACAAGGGATTCTAAAACCTTCTTGATCTTTAATTTCACATCTAGTCCTTCCAATTAACATTTAACGATCGTTAGTTCATTACACTTAATTAACTTAACGTCCGTTATATATTTCGTGTAATTAATAAATAAATATAACATTTACATTTAATTATTAACTTTAATTCTCATACGTAAAGCGTGCAATCCCGTGGTCTCGAGTTCGATCCTAACTCACAACTACTAATTTATATCCATAAAACTACAGACTCCCACTTGGATATATCTTAATAGAGTGATCACATCGGTTAGCGTCTAGCAACACTTCGATGCCTCAAGTACAACTCGAGCAAGGCTCCTGGAAAACCTTTTAATGATTTCTCATTATTATTATCCTTTTGTTTCTAATACCATGTTAAATAAAGATATGGAATTAAGTCATTCTTTATTCAACTATTCGGTTTCTCGTTTTAAGTGATTGACCAAGATTACCAAATCTTCTGAACATATTCAGGGGAGATTTTGGGTGCGGCCGCACAAACATCTTGTCAACCCTACGAGGTGCCCAGCAGTATTAAACTCCAAATAAATTTGAAGGAACAAATTCTTTCTTGACTATGAGACTAACCCACAAACTTTGCAACACTTCAGGAAACAACCCTTATGACTACTAGTTACGTATAGCATTAAGTTGCCCCACAAAATGCGCTACATTTATGACACTTATTTGGCATCTCAAGTCTGAGGATAACTATTCACAATTTACTTATAACAATATCCACAAAGTAAATTATGTAGTTGGGATAAGTCCTATATTCAATTCATTGAATATCATCTGAAATTGGTACGCATTCTCATCAATATAATTTCAAGTATATTCTACCACATCTCTCAGATTTGTCTTAGTTTAATGATACTCCCATATCATTAATCAACAACGGACAATTTAGAATAACTTAGTTACTCAAGGATTAAACATGCAAATATAGGACAACAATATTATAAATGAAAATAAACATAATCAAAATTTTATTTCATCAAAATAATAAATGTTTACAATATCCTTTATCCAAATACTAATCACAGTTATGCATGAAACTATTAGCTAAACGAATTCCAATGTCATTGGCAAGTCCAATAAGCTTTTCTCTAGGTAAAGCCTTAGTGAAAGGATCAACTAAGTTTTCATCTGTGTGAACTTTCAATAAATTAATTTCACCTTCGCGGACTTGTTCCCGAACATAGTGATACTTCCGTAGAAAATGTTTGGTGCCCTTCATGACTCCAGGTTCATTGGCAAATATGATTGCAGGAGAATTGTCACAATACATATCAATAGGTGATTCAATTGAAGGCATAACACCAAGCCCTGAAATGAATTTCCTAATCCAAACTGCCTTCATTGCACCGGCAGCTATGTATTCGCCTCATGCGGAACATCGTAATCGTGCTCTGCTTCTTGCTTTTCCAATCAACTGCTCCTCCATTGATGACAAAGACATAACCCGTCCGAGACTTCGTATCATCTTTATCATACTGCCAGGACGCATCACGAAACCTAACACCAAGTTCTATGCGGATTTCCACCATACACTAAAAACATATCTTTCGTATTTCTAAGATACTTAAGAATATGTTTAACGCAGTGATCCAGTGAAGTTCACCGATTCTGTTGATATCGACAGTCATGTTTTGAGCTTAACGCCACATCGGCATTGTGCATCTTACATAATAGATCCCTATCTGCCAAGCATAAGGAACTTTCTGCATGCGTGCCACTTCGGCAGTGTTGAAGCACACATATCGCTACATAAGCCATGCTTTACTTCCATCGGCAAATATCCTTTCTTGGAATTTTGCATATTGAATCTCTTCAATATTTTATCAATGTAGGCGCTTTGACTTAAACCAATTAACCGCTTTGATCTATCTCGATAGATCTTGATTCCCAAAATGTATGCAGCTTATCCTAAATCCTTCATGGAAAAATATTGTCCAAGATATGCCTTAACACTTTGCAAACTTGGAATGTCTTTTCCCATAATTAATATGTCATCGACATAAAGGATAAGGAAAATTACATCACTCCCACTAACTTTGTGATATACACATGGCTCATCAAGATTTTGAATAAATCCATACCTTTTGATTTCTTCATCAAATCTCTTATTCCATTGCCTTGATGCTTGCTTCAATCCGTAAATGGACCTTTGAAGTTTGCATACACGGTTTAGAAATTGTGGATTCACGAACCCCTCAGGTTGCTTCGTATAGATGTCTTAATCTAAGTGACCATTCAAGAAGGCGGTTTTGACATCCATCTGCCATATCTCATAGTCATAGTATGCTGCTATAGCTATGAGAATTCTAATAGCTCTAATGTCTGCTACAGGAGAAAAGGTCTCCTCGTAATATATGCCAAAAGTTTGAGTAAAACCTTGCGCAGCTAGACGAGCTTTATAGATGTGTACATTGCCATCCATGTCAGTCTTTATTTTATAGAGCCATTTACTTCCATCCACCGTAGCATTTAAAGGTAAGTCAACCTCTTCCCAAACTTCATTATCTTCCATGGATTGCATTTCCCCATTCGTTGCAGCTTGCCATTTGTCCATTTCAGGACTTGCCATGGCAGCTCTATAATTAGTAGGCTCTCCAAAATCTCCTAATATAGTTTCCTCAACTTCTACGTTAAGGCATAGACGTTCAGGTGCACGCGTAGTCCTTACAGATCTACGAATGCGAATCACTTCAACTTCTGGTGGAGGACCCAAACTATCAGGTTCTACCAGAGTACGTTAGTGTTTTCAGAAGGTAATGTATCTTCATGATCATCTTCCAGATCATAAACTCTCCTACTGAATTCTTGAGATATGAGATCCTTTTCAAGAAAATCACCATACCTAGCAACATCTACTTTATTTTCAGTTGGATAGTAAAAGTAGTAACCCATAGTTTCCTTAGGGTATCCTAGAAAGATACACTTTACAGATCTTTGTTGGAGTTTATCTACTGAGTCACGTCTAACATACGCCTCGCAACCCCAGACCTTTAAATAAGACAAGTTAGGAGCTTTACCATTCCATATTTCATATGGTGTCTTATCAACCTTCTTTGTGGAACCATATATAGAATGCGAACAGCTGATTCTAAAGCATAATCCCAAAAGGATAAAGGCAGAGTAGTAAGATTAAACATTGATCGCACCATGTCTAACAATGTACGATTTCTTCTCTTAGATACACCATTTTGTTGTGGAGTATATGGAGATGTGAGATTCTGGACAATTCCATTCTAAGCTAAGTAATATTTAAACTCTTGGCTTAGATACTCACCGCCTCTATCGGATCGAAGAGCTTTAATCTTCTTTCCCAATTACAGCTCTACTTCTGCTTTAAAAACCTTAAATGTTTCAAACACCTCATGTTTATGCTTAAGTAAATAAACATAACCATAACGGCTCAAATCATCAGTAAAAGTTAAGAAGTAGCTAGCACCTCTTTTTGACACATGTCTAAGTGGTCCACACACATCAGTATGAATAAGACCAAGTAGATCAGACGCCCTCTCCATATTGCTATGAAAAGGTTTCTTCGTCATATTCCCAGATATGCATGACTCACATTTATAAAATGATTCATCATTGATATTTTGCAAAAGCCCTTCACGTTGTAGCTTTTGTATGCGAGTCTTGCCTATATGAGCAAGTCTACAATACCAAAGATAAGAAGAATTCAAGTCAAACTTCATTTTCTTATTGATGCTAAACATCGAATTATTATAGTTGTTATATTCATTTCCAATCATATCAATTTCAAACACACCATTCACAGTAATCGCATTAAAATAAAATACACCATTTAAAGAAACAGAAATTCCATTAAGTGTGATAGTATGAGTAAAACCAAAATCCAACAATACTGAAAAGGAAACAACACCTCTAATTATAGAAGGTGCATAATAACAATTGTTTAATAACAGTACTAAGTCCGAAGGCAATACTAAACTAAACACTCCTATGGCTTCAACAGCTGCAGGTGCCCAATTGCCCACATGAAGATATTGCTCCCCATAGGTCAACTTCCTCTCTACTCTAAACCCCTGCAGTGTTTTACAAATGTGAATAGCACATCCAGTATCATATACCCAGGAATTTTTATGATTTAGAGTAAATAATTCAATCATAAATAAGTTACCTGAAGAACCGGCGCCCGAGGACCCAACATACTTCAACTTATTTTTCCGCAATTCATCAAGATAGAGAGCACAGTTTCCCTTCCAATGCCCAACGACTTTGCAATGGTTGCATGCTTGATCCTTTTTAGGATTTTCCTTCCTTTGAGTAGGGTTCTTCTTCGGTTCTGGTTGATAGGCCATAACTTGTTTACCCTTGTCAACCTTCCCTTTCCCCTTACCCTTCTTGTTGTTCGCACGCTGCGATTTTGGCTTATTTATCCTTCCACCCTGAATAGAAAGTACCTGGGGAGTAGGAGCCTTTTGAGGTAACCCTTTTTCATAATCAATTAGCAATGTGTGTAGGTCAGTAACTGTCTTCCCCACGCAGTACATATTGAAGTTCCGAACAAAACCATTGAAATCCTTGTTAAGGGATTTGTTGATCAAGTTCACAACAATGTCATTTTCATAAACTTTGCCAAGTGCTTGTAATTGGTCCATGTATCCTTTCATCTCCAATACATGCGCACTTACGGGTTTACCGTCTCCCTGATTGCAGCTGTGAAGTGCATCGATCAAATCATATATTTCTACAGCCGCAGGTTTCTCAAACATGGTTCTGAGTTCATTAAGCATGTTGTATGGGAAATAATTTTCAAACTGCTTTTGGAGAGCAGATTCCATCGTTCCCAACATCAAGTAAGCCACATCATTATGACGCTTATACTCAGTCTTCCACGCAGCTTTTACCTCGTTAGAGGCATCAGCTAGTGGTTCATCAGGGCAAGGCATGTACAGATAATCCAAACAATCAGCAACTCTACAGACAATTCTCAAAGAGTGAGGCCAATCATTGAAATTCTTAGAGCCAGTCAACTTTTCTCGATCAAAAAAGGTTTTGAACGCAAAACTTAGTGCAGTGTTATCGTTGTTTTGAGATATTTCCACAGAAAAAGTTCAAGTATTAGTATTTTCGATAATACAATTTTTCAAGAAAATAAAATATACCCAAGGTAATATAAACATATAACCATATAATTTTCACGAAAACTAGGATCCAAATTATCATAGGTTCATTACATCAGTTGATTTGCTAGTAACGAAAGCATATAATAGGGTAATCTGTCGAACAATAATTGGCAAACATTTTCCAATTCCTAGATCATTATGGGATTTATATTTTCCAACGCTATTGCATATATAAACATGTTTCATCCCCATCTTGTGCCTTGAGTATAGGTCTCACTTACTACTCAATTTAAGTCGTCTAACTTAAAGAACTGCAATTATGTTTATGCAAGTCTGACTTTACATAAAGATTTACCTTTCCATCACAATCTCGCCAAGTTTCCAAATGACGTAAATTGCAACTTCAAGTGTTCATTTAACTAGATGGCACTAACTTAATTTTTATAAAGGGTACTAGTTTTGATTTATGGTGTCAAATCAAATATGTACAAAGATGTCATGCATTCATCTTGTAACATAAATTTTAATAAAAAACTTTTTATTAACCAATTCATAAAGATCAAATTATCAAAGTTTTGATTGAGGTATCGGTTTCGCCAATCAAGGAATTTACCTTTAATTATCGTCCATTATATCATACTTTTGCATAAGTCTAAAGACTTAGTGTTTCGGATAATTACCACAAAAGTGGTGCATGGAATCAAAGCTAATTTGTCCTTAAGATGATTTTGTACTTATAGCCTACTTGGTAACTCCAATTTGACTCGCAAAGAAGCGGAGAATTTGGTCAGCGCTGAAGCAATAACCTCCTTCTTTCGGGTCACGATTTAATGGGCTCCCCTCCTTGTACCCCTCTTTTAGTCCGTCAAAATTGGGTGAGCCGTTCTCACTATTTGTACCAAAATCATCAATCAATTAAACTTTTGAAAATTTAACTCTTAAAAAATAAATCAAATTTCACCATTGTTTAGTCCAATTTATTTTTCTATTCAAAATTACCCTTTGCTTAAAACTTGTCACACATAATAAACAAATAAGTAACAATAAAAAATAAACAACTTAAAACAATGCGCACATAACTAACAATTAATATGTGTAAACAAATAGCCACATGTAACTTATTTGATAAAACCTATTAATAATCAATATCTAGGTTAATTAACGTATATATTAACTAGGGCTTTCACTCACACAATTGAAAGTGAGCCACATACATCGACGAATCGATTGCGTAAGCCATAATTAAAATATACCAAATTGCACATAGTTATTCATTAATATATTATTTGTGTCTTCCCCAATTCAAGATTTATCAAAACAAACATGTGATAAAATAACTTAACAATTAAAAATTCAAGCAACCATCCATGACGAACATGCATGTATCATCATGGATATAACATAACAATTATTCAATTAAGTCACAAGATCGCATACAATTCCATGTCACACAACAATTTATTCATGAATATATCATGTAACAAATATATTTATTCTAAGTTTCGATATGGTTAACATAACAATTAATATAAACCCTAAAACAATTTTAAAAAAATCGACTAAAATTTTTTATAGGGTTTCGACTCATAAAAAAAAATTCGATCCATAAATTTTTTTAAAAAACAAATTAGGGCAAAATCCCTAACCCTAAAATTAGGGTTTACATAATCGTAACCAAAACCATAGAACAATCATATCAAACAACATACAATATTCATTTTTTACATATTTAGTAATTAATTACTCATTAAACCAATGACTCGTGATGCCACTGTTGGAATTATATAACATGACTATCATATATAAAACACATGAAACATCAAAGAAACATGTTGAAGCGTATAAGAACGTATAATAAATAATTAATTAACATAAATATAAAGTATGTGTACCTTTTTTATTCTAGCCGAACAAGAATCAATTCCACAAAACTAGTAAGTGATAAACCCTAATTAGGGTTTATATGATTATAAGAATTACCCATTACCGATTTTGTAATTCAATCCAAGATACCAACAAAAGTATGTTAGTACCACGTTCTTGTACGCACGTACTAAATCAAATTAAGTAATGCTAGTTTTAATCATACAAAATAATTTGTTTTGGAAAAACAAGTGTGTCGACACCCTTTGGGAGTGGTCGACCGATTGGAACAAAGAAAACACACAAAACACTTTTTAGGTTTTAGATTGTAAGTACAAAGGATAAAAAACTAAGACCTTAAGCCTTGTATTTATACCCAATATAACTTGGTGACCAAGTTAGATATGGATTGGGTTTGAAAACCCTTAGGCCGATCTGGATTGGGTTTGAAAACCCTTAGGCCGATCGGTTTAGGACTCCACAAGGGATTCTAGAACCTTCTTGATCTTTAATTTCACATCTAGTCCTTCCAATTAACATTTAAAGATCGTTAGTCCATTACACTTAATTAATTTAACGTCCGTTATATATTTCGTGTAATTAATAAATAAATACAACATTTACATTTAATTATTAACTTTAATTCTCATACGTAAAGCGTGCAATCCCGTGGTCTCGAGTTCGATCCTAACTCACGACTACTAATTTATATCCATAAAACTAACACTTATATGAATATACTTGGCCTGCTATGAGCCTATGATGCCCGTATAGTCATAAAAGGCAAACTATAAAATTTGAAGATCTAACTAATTAGGTTGTATTCCTAGCTTTTGTCTACACATATATAAGAATTTAGTTGTACGCCTAATTAAGCACATCGAAGACTTGATACTTTTACTACATATACTATACGTATGTATATATGCATACTAACTTGCATGCTTTCAGTCTCTTATTGTTAGTAGCGCAGATACAACCATCGTCATGCTAACTTGGGCACTCTCATTACTACTGAACAATCGTTACGCTTTAAGAAAGGCTAAAAAAGGACTAGAGACGTGTGTGGGGAATGACATGTTGGAATTATATAACATGACATTTAATAAATAATCACAAAACATTAAAGTATACATTCGGAAGCGTATAGGATTTATTAACAAATAATTAATTAACATAAACAAGAATATGCGTACCTTACTTGATTCTAGCCGAACAAGAATCAAATCCACAAACTAGCAATTAGGAAGAACCCTAATTTGATTTAATTAGGATTATATGAATTACCCCTTACCGTTTTTAATTCAATCCAAGAATACTAACAATATTGTGTTAGTACCACTTTCTTGTACACACGTACTATACCGAATTAAAGCAATGCTAGTTTTAATCAAACCAAATAACTTGAGTTGGAAAAAGTAAGGGATCGACACCCTTGGGAGTATGTATACCGAATTAAAGCAAAGAAAACGCACAAACAATTTTAGGTTTAGCTTATGAGTACAAGAGATGCAAAACACAAGACCCCTAGTCTTGTATATATACTAAACTAAACTTGGTGAACAAGTTTGAGTTTGAGTTGGGTTGGGTTTGGGTCCTCCCTTGGCCGATCGGTTATCACATCCCAAAGGGGATTCCGGAACCTTCCCATTATTTGCAATCTAGTCCTTTTTCAATTACATTTAACGACCGTTAGTCCATTACAACTAATTACTTGACGTCCGTTAGTTATTTCATTTAATTAATAAATAAATACAACATTTATATTTAATTATTAACTTTAATTCTCATACGTAAAGTGTGCAATCCCGTGGTCTCGAGTTCTATCCTAACTCACGTCTACTAATTTATTTCCATAAAACCAACAAATTTGCCACTTGGATATATCTTAATTGAGTGATCACATCGGTTAGCGTCTAGCAACTCTTCGATGCCTCTAGTACAACTCGAGTAAGGCTCCTGGAAAACCTTTTAATGATTTCTCTTTATTATATTCTTTTGTTTCTAATACCACGTTAAATAAAGATATGGAATTAAGTCATTCTTTATTAAACTATTCCGTTTCTCGTTGTAAGTGATTAACCAAGATTACCAAATCTTCTAAACATGTTTAGGGGAGATTTTTGGTGCGGCCGCACAAACATCTTGTCAACCCTACGAGGGGCCCAGCAGTATTAAAATCCAAATAAATTTTGAAGGAACAAATTATATCTTGACTACAAGACTAACCCACAAACTTTGTAACATTTCTGAAAACAACCCTTATGACTACCAGTTACGTATAGCGTTAAGTTGCTCCACAGAAATGCAATACATTCATGACACTTATCTGGTATCTTAAGTCTGAGGATAACTATTCATAATTTACTTATAACAATATCCACAAAGTAAATTATGTAGTTGGGACAAGTCCTATATTCAATTCATTGAATATTATCTAAAATTGGTATGCATTCTCATCAATATACTTTCAAGTATATTCTACCACATCTCTCAGATTTGTCTTAGTTTAATGATACTCCCATATCATTAATCGACAACAGACATTTAGAATAACTTAGTTACTCACGGATTAAACATGCAAATATAGGACAACAATATTATAAATGAAAATAAACATAATCCAAACTTTATTTCATCAAAATAATAAATGTTTTACAATATCCTTTATCCAAATACTAATCACAGTTATGCATGAAACTATTAGCTAAACGAAGTCCAATTCCATTGGCAAGTCCAATAAGCTTGTCTTTAGCCAAAGCCTTAGTGAAACGATCAGCTAAGTTATCATCTGTGTGAACTTTCAATAAATTAATTTCACCTTCACGGACTTGTTCCCGAACAAAGTGATACTTCCGTAGAAAATGTCTTGTTAGGACCGTATTTATGGATGATATGGTGAATTGGGAGGTCGGGGAAGATGGAAGAACACCATCTTCAAGTTAGTGAGAGAAACTAGAGAGAGAAGGGAAATACTATGTGTTTATTGATAAGAAAAGGTGAAGTTTACACAAAGAGATATCACCCCTCCATGGAAGTATGGAGGGGTATATATAGCTAAACACTTACAACTATGGCTATATGACATAACAAGCCCATGTGTTTTAGCTAACAAGGATAGAAATTGTAATCCCGTCAATGTCGTTCCATTTACGAGTTAGGAGCGATTCCAACAATCTTCCCCCAATGGGACGACATAAGGGATTACTTACAACATTTACTACAAATATAGAAAACAAATAAAGAAAGATCTTCATAAGCTCTTCAAGTGCTGAGGATGATGAAAGTTTACGCTCTTTGTCTTCTTCTGGTACCTTGACTTGAGAACCGTTTTATTCAATTGTAGGCAAATGATGTAATATGCATAAATTGGATTAACTTCCCCCAATTCATGTTGCATGTCTTTAGCAGCTTCTCCGTACACTCCTTTTTTGGCGAAGTTTCTGATCAGCTTCCCCAAACCGACAACCGTCTTCAGCAGATTCGAAACTTTGATGTAGTGAACATTTCCTCTAACTTTGAAATTTTCAAGACGCAAATGAATTTGTAGATGAGCAAAGAAACCACACAAGGTAAATCTAACTTATTGCGGAAAATCCGTTCGGGGGTAACATGCAAGAAATCAACAAGATCTTCTCACGTATGTAGATGCTTCACACCAAACAAACCACGAAAGATGAAATGAAACGACTTCCCCTCTAATGTTAAGGCGTCTCATCGGAATAATAGTTACCTGTGAATCTGCAATTACTCGATAAAATGACCGTGTATGAGGCATCATAACATCCTATTTAGGTAACTTCACACACGATAACTCTGTGAAAGTGAGATGATAACACCAAAGTGAGACGTTTAAACCACATATCCTCTCATTTCTTCCCCCTGACTGAAGAAATTCATGAAAGGAGAGGGTTTTCACAAAAAAATACAAAAACATCAAAGGAAGCGGACACCACCTATACTCTCTTCCCCCGATGTTTTCATTGAATCAGAATCATACACCACGTATGTTGATGATGAATTGAAGACATCGAAACCATGTATGTCCAAGTAGTCGAACAATTGTGAAGTACCATAAATATCATGTGAGAATCAATTGCTTATAAGACTTCTCTACTCTGTATACTCTTCTCGATAACTCTTTACCGACCTCATTATCATTCTGACGGCTTTTTGTAGTGACTACTGATGGAGAAAACCAAATATGACGAACTTGAGACCTGATCAAGTAGTATAACCCGAACTTGTGACTTAAACTTGCACTATTGTCAGACGAAGAACCCTTTTTCTTAACTCCATCGAAAAAGGTAAACTTAAAGTTTCTCAAATTATCCACACCTTAGTGTGACACTTGAGCACAACAACGTAACTCATTAAAAGTGATAGTTATAAGCTGTGAGCACAACAACGTAACTCCTTACATCAGGTTCAACTAGATAACTCAAGTCTTTGTCATTCGTAACGGTTTAAGCTCGAACAAGGATCTCGAAGAATCATGCATCCAACCAACCTCGATATCTTCAAGATACTAAGTACACGCACCCGTGATATCCTACTTCAACCACAAATAAATAATAAAGAATTCTCGCCGTAATCACATCTTGCGGTTAAATGCCCAAAACTAGCCTTCATTAACGGTTTAAATGAACTTTGATAATGGTTTCCCGATTCTTGTCAAAAAAATGTATCCTCGTGAAAATTATAATACCAAAATACCACTCCTCTTGCCAAAAGTTGTACCAAAATAATTAACACTTTGTATCTAAGAAAATACATTTGGATAGTTAAAGATTCAGCCCAGGTGTAAATTATTTGGAGTTACTAAGCAGGCCAGTACAACAGTCTATTTAAACATCACCAAGCCCAAAAAAATGATCACAAATGAAATATCCAACAACACCTCATATTCGTTTAATCCATAGGCCCAATAGTTTAAACGGATTGAGTAGCCCAAGAAAATTAACCAACTGTCCAACCTCATTGACCTAAATGTTCGGTATAAAGGATTAGCAACACATTAACCCCACTCATTTGACAAAACCTAATCTCATATCTATCACCAGTCTACGCCCCCATTCTTCTTTCCTAACTCACCAAACACAACACAAACCTCTTTCATCATCAAACATCTTAATCCAAATCATGCAAAACCATACCCTAATCAATCATCAAAGGTTTACACCGAATCATAAAGGATCAGAAGAGATCATGTTTTCAAGATCCTATACGGGTCTAAGGTAGGTTCAAATAGTTCATTTCGTTTTATATTGGTTACTTGAACGAATTTAAAGAAAGATTATTACTTTATAGTTATACATCTTCTCTTTAGTGTTCGGATAGTATTCAAATGAGATCTATGAAGAAAGTTGTTCAACCACATAAGATCTTCAAGGATCTGTGAAACGAATGTGTATTTGAACGATTCTGAGATCCAAATTAGTTGTCGATTGAATGAGTTTAAAGGTCCATGATGATGTTTCTTGTGAGTGATTGATCTTGAATCGGTCATACATTAATTGTAAAACAAGATGAAAAACATCTGAGATCTTAGTAATCAATTCTGGAAAATGAAATGGACATAGGAAGGTGATATGTTGGTTGAAAAAAATTTGTGAAAAGAAGTAGGTTAAGTTGGTTGAAGTATTTGTTTGAATCTGCTTTAGACGTGCTGTAATAATTTTCATTTTGGTTTGTGAACCTCTTTATGTTAAATGACTGATGATGGTTGAATCAAACTGAGGTCGAGTATGGTATTATGGTATGGTCGGGTCTTTAGTCTTCTTCTTCTTCATTTCTTTAGATCTTACGCGTAACTTAGAAAAGTATAGGCTTAAAGTAAATCTTACGCGTAAATAGCTGCCTTATACACCCTTATGCGTAAAGCCCAAAGCTTATGCGTAAAATTGGTCTTACGCGTAAAGCTTATGTGTAGGCATAGGCTTACGCGTAAACACCTTACGCTTAACGGTTCTTACGCATAACTTCACAGTTATGCGTAAATAACACTAAAGACGCCTCCTTATGCGTAAAAATTGGGTTTTGACCATTTGTTGACTTTTTCCGGCGACATTTCGACAACTTTTCCGTCCATCTTCATATAAACCCAGAAAAACGGTGTAAACGACCACTCATTAGACCTACTTTTACCCTGGATATGACCATTTGACCAGACAACGAATATTTCACGAGAAAGTTTAAAGGCAAAAAAAATACATAACTTGTACCAACCAGATATGTTGAAAAGATAAGACTTTTTAGGCAAACAAACTGATACAATAAACTTGGTAAAAAATCTGTTAACAAAAAAAAATTTTGTGAACGGTTAAAAGGTTAATACAGACTTTTTAAATCAAGTATTTTTGACAAGAAAAGATATCACCATTGAGCAACCATAACAAAAAACAGACCGGGCTCTTGATACCAATGTTAGGACCGTATTTATGGATGATATGGTGAATCGGGAGGTCGGGGAAGATGGAAGAACACCATCTTCAAGTTAGTGAGAGAAACTAGAGAGAGAAGGGAAATACTATGTTTTTATTGATAAGAAAAGGTGAAGTTTACACAAAGAGATCTCACCCCTCCATGGAAGTATGGAGGGGTATATATAGCTAAACACTTACAACTATGGCTATATGACATAACAAGCCCATGTGTTTTAGCTAACGAGGATAGAAATTGTAATCCGGTCAATGTCGTTCCATTTATGAGTTAGGAGCGATTCCAACATGTCTGGTGCCCTTCATGACTCCAGGTTCATTGGCAAATATGATTGCAACAGAATTGTCACAATACATATCAATAGGCGATTCAATTGAAGGCATAACACCAAGCCCTGAAATGAATTTCCAAATCCAAACAGCCTCCATTGCAGCTTCTGAAGCAGCTATGTATTCGGCTTGTGTCGCAGACATCGCAATCGTACTCTGCTTCTTGCTATTCCAGTCAACTGCTCCTCCATTGATGACAAAGACATAACCCGTCTAAGACTTCGTATCATCTTTATCACATCGCCAGACGCATCACAAGAACTCTGTAACACCAAGCTCTGTGTCTGGTTTTCCACCATATACTAAAAACATATCTTTCGTATTCCTAAGATACTTTAGAATATGTTTAACAGCAGTCTAGTGAAGTTCACCCGGATTATGTTGATATCGACAGGTCATGTTTTGAGCGAACGCCACATCTGGCCTTTTGCATCTCACAAAGATACATAATAGATCCTACTGCCGAAGCATAAGGAACTTTCTGCATTCGTGCCACCTTAGCAGGTGTTGAAGCACACCTATCGCTACATAAGCCATGCTTTACTTCCATCGGCAAATATCCTTTCTTGGAATTTTGCATATTGAATCTCTTCAATATTTTATCAATGTAAGCACTTTGACTTAAACCAATTAACCGCTTTGACCTATCTCGGTAGATCTTGATTCCCAGAATGTACGCAGCTTCCCCTAAATCCTTCATAGAAAAACACTTCCCAAGATATGCCTTAACATTTTGCAAACTTGGAATGTCTTTTCCGATAATTAATATGTCATCGACATAAAGAATAAGGAAAATTACATCACTCCCACTAACTTTGTGATATACACATGGCTCATCAAGATTTTGAATAAATCCATACCTTTTGATTTCTTCATCAAATCTCTTATTCCATTGCCTTGATGCTTGCTTCAATCCATAAATGGACCTTTGAAGTTTGCATACACGGTTTGGAAATTGTGGATTCACGAACCCCTCAGGTTGCTTCATATAGATGTCTTCATCTAAGCGACCATTTGAGAAGGCGGTTTTGACATCCATTTGCCATATCTCATAATCATAGTACGCTGCTATAGCTATGAGAATTCTAATAGCTCTAATGTCCGCTACACGAGAGAAGGTCTCCTCGTAATCAATGCCATAAGTTTGAGTAAAACCTTGCGCAACTAGATGAGCTTTATAGATGTGTACATTGCCATCCATGTCAGTCTTAATTTTATAGAGCCACTTACTTCCAACCACCTTGGTGTTTAGAGGTAAGTCAACCTCTTCCTAGACTTCATTTTCTCTCATGGATTGCATTTCCCCATTCATTGCAACTTGCCATTTGTCCTTATCAGGACTTGTCATGGCAGCTTTATAACTAGTAGGCTCTCCAAGATCTCCTAACATAGTTTCCTCAACCTCTACGTTAAGACATAGACGTTCAGGTGAACGTGTAGACCTTACGGATCTACTTAATCGGAATCGTGTTCTACCGAAGTAATGTTAGTGTTTTAGAAGGTAATGCATCTTCATGATCATCTTCCAGATCATAAACTCTCCCACTGAATTCTTGAGATACGAGATCACTTTTAAGAAAATCTCCATACCTAGCAACAATTACTTTATTTTCAGTTTGATAGTAAAAGTAGTAACCCATAGTTTCCTTAGGGTATCCTACGAAGATTCATTTTACAGATCTTTGTTGGAGTTTATCTGTTGAGGCACGTCTAACATACGCCTCGCAACCCAGACCTTTAAATAAGACAGGTTAGGAGCTTTACCATGCCATATTTCATATGGTGTCTTATCAACCTTTTTTTTGGGAACCATATTTATAATGAACGAAATTGATTCTAAAGCATAATCCCAAAAGGATAAAGGTAGAGTAGTAAGATTAAACATAGATCGTATCATGTCCAACAATGTACGATTTCTTCTCTCCGATACACCATTTTGTTGTGGAGTATATGGAGAAGTGAGATTCTGGACAATTCCATTCTCCGCTAAGTAATCTTTAAACTCTTGGCTTAGATACTCGCCTCCTCTATCGGATCAAAGAGCTTTAATCTTCTTTCCCAATTGCAGTTCTACTTCCACTTTGAAAACCTTAAATGTTTCAAACACCTCATGTTTATGCTTAAGTAAATAAACATAACCATAACGGCTGAAATCATCAGTAAAGGTTAAAAGTAGCTAGCACCTCTCTTTGACACATGTCTAAGTGGTCCACACACATCAGTATGAATAAGACCAAGTAGATCAAAAGCCCTCTCCATATTGCTATGAAAAGGTTTCTTCGTCATCTTCCCAGATATGCATAACTCACATTTATCAAATGATTCATCATTGATATTTTGCAAAAGCCCTTCTTGTTGCAGCTTATGCATGCGAGCCTTGCCTATATGAGCAAGTCTACAATGCCAAAAATAAGAAGAATTCAAGTCCAATTTTATTTTCTTATTGATGCTAAATATCGAATTATTATATTTGTTAGATTCATTTCCAATCACATCAATTTCAAACACACCATTCACAGTAATCGCATTAAAATAAAATACACCATTTAAAGAAACAGAAATTCCATTACATGAAATAGTATGAGTAAAACCATCATCCAACAAAACTGAAAAGGAAACAACACCTCTAATTATAGAAGGTGCGTAATGACAATTGTTCAATAACAGTACTAAGCCCGAAGGCAATACTAAACTAAACATTCCTATGGCTTCAACAAATGCTGATGTGCGCCACTTCCCACGTGCAGATATTGCTCCCCATGGCTAGCTTCCTTTCCACTCTAAACCCCTGTAGTGTATTACAAATGTGAATACTACATCCAGTATCATATACCCAGGAATTTTTATGATTTAGAGTAAATAATTCAATGATAAATAAATTACCTGAAGAACCGGCGCCCAAGGACCCTTCGTACTTCCTCTTTTTTGCCCGCAATTCATCAAGATAGAGAGCACAGTTTCTCTTCCAATGCCCAACTGCCAAGGAGTAGGGTACTTCTTGGGTTCTAGTTGATAGGCCATAACCTTTTTACCTTTATCAACTTTCCCTTTTCCCTTCACCTTCTTATTGTTCGCACGCTGCGGTTTTGGCTTATTTATCCTTCCACCCTGAATAGCAAGTACCTGGGGAGTTGGAGCCTTTTGAGGTAACCCTTTCTCATAATCAATTAGCAATGCGTGTAGGTCAGTAATTATCTTCCCCACGCAGTGCATATTGAAGTTTCGAACAAAACCATTATAATCCTTGTTAAGGGATCGGTTGATCAAGTTCACGGCCATATCATCTTCATAAGTTTTTCCAAGTGCCCTTAATTGGTCCATGTAACCTTTCATTTTCAGTACATGAGCACTTACGGGTTTACCCTCTCCCTGCTTACAGCTGTGTAATGCATCGATCAAGTCATAAATCTCGACAGCAGCTGGTTTCTTGAATATAGTTCGAAATTCATTTAGCATATTAAATGGGAAGTAGTTTTCGAACTGCTTTTGGAGAGCAGGTTCCTTCGTTCCCAACATATGACAAGCCACATCATTATGACGCTTATACTCAATTTTCCAAGCATCCTTTTCAGCTTGAGTAGCTTCAGGTGCTATGGGTTCAGCAGGACAAGGTTCATACAGATAATTCAACCAGTCAGCAACTCTACAGAAAATTCTCAAAGAGCGGTGCCAATCATTGAAATTCTTAGAGCCAGTTAACTTTTCTCGATCAAAAAAACTTTTGAACGCAGAACTTAGTGCAGTGTTAGTGTTATCGTTATTTTGAGCCATTTCTACCGAAAAAGTTCAAGTATTAGTATTTTCGATAATACAACTTTTCAAGAAAATAAAATATACCCAGCGGTAATATAAACATATAACCATATAATTTTCTCGAAAACTAGGATCCAAATTATCATAGGTTCATTACATCAGTTGATCTGCTAGTAACGAAAGCATATAATAAGGTAATCTGTCGAACATTAATTGGCAAACAATTTCCAACTCCTAGATCATTATGGGATTTATATTTTCCAACGCTATTGCAAATATAAACATGTTTCATCCCATCTTATGCCATGAGTCCAGTTCTCACTTCCTACTCAACTTAAGTGTCTAACTTAAAGAACCGCAAATATGTCCATGTAAGGTCTGACTTTACATAGAGATTTACCTCTCAATCACAATCTAGCCAAGTACTGTCATGACATAAATTGCAACTTCAAGTGTTCCTTTTAATTAGATGGCACATAACTTAATTTAAAATGGTACTAGTTTTGATTTTATGTGGTCAAATCAAATATGTACAAAGATGTCATGCATTCATCTTGTAGCATAAATTTAATAAAAAAATTTTTATTACCAAATCATACAGATCAAATTATCAAAGTTTTGATTGAGGTATTAGGTTCACCAATCAAGGAATTTAGCGTTAATTATCATCCAATATACCGTACTTTTGCATAAGTGTAAACACTTAGTGTTTCGGGTAATTACCACCGAAGTGGCCCATGGAATTAAAACTAATTAGCCCTTAAGATGAGTTTGTACATTTATGGCTTACTTAGTAGCTCCAATTTGACTTGCAAGCAAGCGGAGAGTTTGGTCCGCGCTGAAGCAATAACCTCCCTCTTTAGATTCACAATTTAATGCGCTCCCCTCCTAATACTTCCCACACTGTCCGTCAAATTGGGTGAGCCGTTCAGACCATTTGTACCAAAATCATCAATCAATTAAACTATTGAAAACTTAACTCTTCAAATAAACAAATCAAATTTCACCATTGTTTAGTCCGTATTATTTTTCTATTCAAAATTACCCTTTGCTTAAAACTGTCGCACATAATAAACAAACAAGTAAACAAATAAAAAATAAACAACTAAAAACAATGCGCACATAATAAACAATTTAATACGTGTAAACAAGTAGCCACATGCAACTTATTCGATAAAACCCCTATTAATAATCAATGTCTACGTTAAATTAATGTATATCTTAATTAGGGCTTTCACTCTCTCAGTTGAAAGTGAGCCACATACATCGATGAATCGATTGCATAAACCCATAATTAAAATATATCAAATAGCACATAATAGGTTCATTAATATATGTAATTGGAGTATTCCCCAATTCAAGATTTATCGTAAATAAACATGTGATAAATATATCTTAACAATTAAACAAATATCAAAGCAACTATCCATGATAAACATGCATGTATCACCATGGATATATCATAACAATTATACAAATAGTCACAAGATCGCATATCAATAATCCCATGTCACATAACAAATTATACATGAATTAATCACGTAACATATATATTAATTCTAGGTTTCGATAAGGTTAGCAAATAATTTTCAAACCCTAAAAAAAAATTTAAGTGTGTCGACTAAAAAAATTAAGGGGTACGCCCCAAAAAAAATACAAATCGACCCAAAAAAAAATCCAAAACCCTAGATTAACCATATCAAACAACATACAATTATTCGTTTTTTACGCGTTTAGTAATTAATTACTCATTAAAACCAATGACTCGTGATGCCACTATTGGAATTTTATAACATGACATTCAATAAATAATCACAAAACATCAAAGTATACATTCGGAAGCGTATAGGATTTATTAACAAATAATTAATTAACATAAACAAGAATATGCGTACCTTACTTGATTCTAGCCGAACAAGAATCAAATCCACAAACTAGCAATTAGGAAGAACCCTAATTTGATTTAATTAGGATTATATGAATTACCCCTTACCGTTTTGTAATTCAATCCAAGAATACTAACAATGTTGTGTTAGTACCACTTTCTTGTACACACGTACTATACCGAATTAAAGCAATGCTAGTTTTAATCAAACCAAATAACTTGAGTTGGAAAAAGTAAGGGATCGACACCCTTGGGAGTATGTCGACCGGTTTTGAGCAAAGAAAACACACAAACAATTTTAGGTTTAGCTTATGAGTACAAGAGATGCAAAACACAAAACCCCTAGCCTTGTATATATACTAAACTAAACTTGGTTAACAAGTTTGAGTTTGAGTTGGGTTGGGTTTGGGTCCTCCCTTGGCCGATCGGTTATCACATCCCAAAGGGGATTCCGGAACCTTCCCATTATTTGCAATCTAGTACTTTTCCAATTACATTTAACGACCGTTAGTCCATTACAACTAATTACTTAACGTCCGTTAGTTATTTCGTTTAATTAATAAATAAATTCAACATTTATATTTAATTATTAACTTTAATTCTCATACGTAAAGTGTGCAATCCCGTGGTCTCGAGTTCGATCCTAACTCACGTCTACTAATTTATATCCATAAAACCAACATGATAGACAAGTAAATGAATCAGATATCAAAAATCTAGTCTACCTCCAAGCTATAGTAAAAGAAACTTTCCGACTATATCCAGCCGGATTCTTAGGAGGTCCAAGAATCTTTTCAGAAGATTGCACTGTAGCTGGTTACCATGTTCCGAAAGGTACTTGGCTATTAATCAACATTTGGAAGCTCCATCGTGATCCAAAGATATGGTCTGATCCATATGATTTTAGACCAGAGAGAATCCTAACACCGAACCATAAAGATGTAGATGTTAAGGGGACAGATTTTGAGTTGATCCCTTTTGGTGAGGGAAGAAGGTCTTGTCCTGGAATTGCCTTAGCACTTCAATTGTTAGGGTGGTGGCAATCGACTCGGTATGGTGTTCGGCATGAACCATACCTAGCGGTTTGAGTTTTGCTTCCTGTTCGGTTTTACTCGGCATGAATGATGGGAACACCAATTCGGCAAACATCCCCGAATTGGTATGAATCTCCTTTTCGAACGTTGGACAAAAAAGTATCCGTTGGACAAAAAAATGTATCCGTTGGAGACTTGTAGCCGTTTGGCTTTAAAAAAAAATAAAAAATAAAAAAATAAAAAAAAAATAAAAATTACTCCCCTCTATAAATTACCAACATCAATCCAATTTTCTAACACAATTTAAATATCATCTCTTTACTCTATTAAAAAACAATCTCATGGATCCAAGAAAAAGTGGTTCATCATCCAAAGGCCGTGAACGAGGTTCTCGTTCCGTTCGTCCACAAATTCAATCACAACCCGGTCCATACATTCCCCAAATGAGTCATCCTCAATATTATCCGCAAATGACTTCTCCCCCGTACTTTCAACCACAATATTTTCATCAACCACCACCATTGAATCCAACTCAATACACGGTGTCTCCAACAAGTGACTTTGACTCGTTCGAGTACCGTGACGGTCCTACGCGACGTGAACCAAGTGTTGAACGAGAACTACCGCTATATGACTTGGATGATGATGAAGATGATGTGGTTCCTTCGTGACGGTCCTACGCGACGTGAACCAAGTGTTGAACGAGAACTACCGCTACGAGTCCGGAAGCAATGAAAACAACACTGTGCTTCCTGATCTGAATGTCGACAACACTCCTATGCGGAAAAGAAAAGGCAAAAAGGCCGAAACCGAGTCGTCGACAATAAATAGTGTAGCTGTTTCCTTCGACACATACACAACAAATAAGACACAACTATTGCAGGAGGCGGTGGCTACAAAAGTTGCAAAGAATAAAATGGCCGAAAAGTTATTGGCGACAAAAATGGCTTTAATGGAAGAAAAACATATGTGGAAGGCGCTGAAGTTCTATAATGAACCGCATGATCACATAACCGACCCAAGTATATTAACGTTCACTCTTGACAAAATATGGATGGAATTGCAATTTTTAGATTAAGTATTAAGTTTATGTAATTTTCTTTTAAGTATTAAGTTTACGTAATTTTCTTTTAAGTATTAATAAAATGTTATGTTTTTATTAAATTGTTTAATATAATTTTAAAAAAAAATGTATGAGTTAGGCATGGTTGTCACTAAAAATCTATTGTTAGGTATGAGATTGGTATGAGGTGAGTTGGAAGGATATTATTGGTAGATGACTAGGCATGAAAAAAAGAGGTAGGCATGGTTGCCACCACCCTTACATGTTGTTTTAGCCACTTTGCTACAAAACTTTGAGATGTCAACTCTTGGTGATGCACGGGTTGATATGACCGAGAGCCCTGGAGTAACAAACGCCATGGCGGGTCCATTAGAAGTCCTATTTGCCCCACGCTGGCATGGTACATTAAATGGTTGAACATTTACAAAGCATTTCTGGTCTAAAGCATTTCTATTTGTCTATGGTTCCATAGCTTTGTTTCCAAAATACTTGTATGTCCGTGCCTTTAGGCATGTAATAAAGGAACAATCTATCTATCTATCTATATATATATATGGGACTAAGCATGACACATAGATAATGCTTACTAGGCATTTTTATTGTGACATGGCACATCATTTGATGAGGTGGAAATGGTGACTAGGCACCATTCCCGGTTAAATAAGTAAAAAATTTGTAACTTGCAAGGTTCGAACATCGGTCTTGTCGTCCACATAAGAGAGCTTTTACCATTGGAGCAATCCATAAGTTATGACACAAATGACATTCCAAAATTGATATACCAATGAAACCACCAGCTTCCCTATCACAATCCACAAAAACAGACAACCCTACAAACTTGGGATTTTCAATTTTACTCTTCAAATTAAAATCCTCATTTCACTGGCATTTCCAAATTCAAATCGGTCTCCCATTTCATACAGGCTACGACATGCATCATCATCATCATTATCATCAGATCTCACCCACGAAGAGATCTCACAGGCTATGGCATCATCATCAAAGGCATCTTCAAAGGGCATTATAACCCTAATTCCTAAAATCTTAAACTTTGAGTAAGTGATTTAATAGCAAATTGAAATGTGATTCCAATTGATATCACAAATACAAATTCGAAAAATTTCAAATTGAATGAATTTGTTGGTTTAGTTTGCTAATGATTTGAACTTTATGATCAATATGTATAATTGATTTGGGTCTGTTATTGTTTTCTTGATTTTATTTACAATGATGATATAAAAAGGATGATAGATATCTATTAATTAATATATATTTCAAAGATGTGTATTTGATCATAAAAGAGCAGTAGTTATGGCTTCGACACTTGGCTCACCTGTTTGTGTTCTTTTGACATTTGATGTTGCAGTTGAGGTAGAAACCGAGGTAACATGTTTACATTTTTTTGCCATTTGGTTCATTTTTTAGTTTTTTTAATCTATATTTTGGTGATTCTTGAATGAACATTGGCATGCTGAATCACGCATGTTACTTATGGAAGACGTGATTACTTTTTAATATTGTAATTTATACTAATATCTATTTTTGTTCACAGGTTGACATGATTGTTGTTACCGATGGAAGTAGAATACTAGGTCTTGGCGATTTAGGAGTTCAAGGGATTGGTATTTCAATAGGGAGGTTATATTTATATGTTGCTGCAACTGGAATAAATCCTCAACAGGTAATTGTTGCACGTTATCCAAACAGCCCTTATTAACATGTCAAGACACCTAAAGGGCTGCTGGAGATAAGCTATCTAAACAGCCCTTGATGGCATGATTCGGACGCTAAATGACCGCTGAAATAAGCTATCAACTGCCCCTGATAACATGTTTAGCATATCTTGCTTAATCGGCTTTAACCCACGTAACTAACTGTGACTCTTTTAACATTTCCATTATGTCTTTCTCATTTTGTAGACTCAAATTAAGTCTTTTCTAAATGTGGCATGGTTAAAACCATGGCTAAACGGTCTGTAATAATGGGGATCTTAAAAGTAGTAACGTTCTTATAACTTTTGATTATGCATCCTTAGTGTTATACTATAAAAAAACAAAATACAGACTCACCTCGGGAAGCAATTATCAAGGATAACATGAGCACCATTATTTGCTTATATGAATACAAATATGTGGTTAATTATATTGCAAGGTAGCATGTCAATAGAATTTGAAAACCGTTTATCTTTGTTGCAGTCTAAGGAATACATGATCAAGCGCTACCTCATGGCCGCAACTTCTGGTAACAAATTAAATCCACTTTTATATACTGTTTAGATTGGATGAGTTTCTACCATTTATCAATTTTATTATGTTTTGTAAATTATTGCTTTTTTATGTTTTGTAAAACATGTTCTTTGTATATACATATTCTCAGATAATTTAGCTTATCATACATCACATTATCACTTGCTGCAGATACTAACAAAATTATAGGAGGAAGAAAAGAACAGAGTACTTTTGCAGCAGGTATGACAACAGAAGGTCTTAAGCCATTTTGTGCTATCTATTCGTCATTTCTACATCGAGTTTATGATCAAGTTACTACTTGCTTTCCAGTTTTATTGTGCATTTGATGCACTGTGCATTTGATGACACTTACATGGCATGCCTGCCAAACATGGTGGTCATGGCTCCTTAAGATGAAGCCGAACTGCTAAACATGGTAGCTACTACTACACCCATTGATGACAGACCTTTTTGAGAGTCGATGGATTTGGTGTATCTCTTCCTCATTACAATAAAGGAGTTCCCCTCGAGGTTTGTTCTTGATTCTGTCTATGGACTTTTTTTACATCATTTTCTACCTTTATCTTAGAATGAGCCACATGCAATAGCTTAAGATTAATGACAATATGCATAGATCATTAAGGTGTACTTAACTTGGTACATTTTCGATAGGCAAATCAATGAATCAAGAGGTATGGATGCTAGGGATGAGCGCGGTACCATTTTGGTACCGTACCGGCACCGTTTTCGGTGTACCGGATTTTTTCCCGATTTAAATTCAAAGTGCCGTTCCCGGAACCGTATCTTAAACCGGTACCGGTATCAGTTCCGATACCGGTTCCGGTACAACGGTACTAAAACGGGAAAAGAACCGTCCAACTTTTAAAATAATTATTATGTATGCAACATATTTTTTGTATACTGGGTGACTTGTATGCTACCATAGTCAATTTGGTATTCAGAATTTATTATATATTCTTTATTCTCCTTTAGTACATAGACCAAACAAGCAAATACACTCAGTTTGTGTACCCATAAGAATGACTGAATGACTACATGTTTAAGACTGCAAAACATGCAAATGCATCAATAGTTTTCGTAATATGTCATGAACAGAAAACCTTAACTTTTTTGCACCTGCAGTACATCAGGTTGTTGATGCAACCACATGGCAACTGGTGATATAATCATTATACTTCTAAATGTGTATATTCAGCTTTATTGTAAGAATAGATCCCAGTGTTGTAGCCCTGGCACAAAAAGTTTAAAAGACCAAAAATTCATTTTTTTAGTCACAAAAAGTTTAAAAGACCAAAAGTTTTATCAACATCAGCAAAAAGCCAATTCATTTGACGTTCGATTCACATGTTATCGTCGAGTTTCTTACGCTTTATTTCAATGCATATAATAACTAAACACTTTGATAAATTGGTTTATTATTAGCTCAGCTAAATTAACTACATCAACTAGCAAAAACCATGAACAAAAATATCATAAGAGTGTTTGGGTCATGGGCTTACATATAAAATCCAACCTTTTGTATTCGAACCGAATTCAGGAATTCCCGGTATGATCCCGCACCGAATTTCTGTGGTACCATTTTTTTCCCACCATTTTCGTGGTACCAGTACCGTACCGGTATAATAAAATGGTACCGGTTTTTCGGTGCCGCTGCTCATCTCTAATTGATGCCATTATGGTAATCAATATCAGTTGTACTTCTTTATACCATATGTTGAAAGTGAGGTGCAAATATGACAATGAAGGGTCTGTATTTTGTGAGATAACAAGGGCATGTTTGCTTACCAAATTGCAGATCATCATTTGACTAATTTATACACTTAAGTGAAATTGAAACTAAATAGTTTGCATATTAAAATGTGATTCAACAATAAAATAGCAAGTTGGTAAGTATTCCAAATTAGGCGTGACCAAGTGCAAGTTGGTTAATGGTTATTGACAATTGTTTATTAGAAAGATTAGTACTAAGATATTTAAGGGAATGTGTGATTACTTTCAATTTGAAATCGTGGCTTGACACATTAATGTTACATCACCAGTATTTTAACATCTTTGGTAAGGACAAAGGAAGATCACTTGGTTATGATATACTATATGCATATCTCGGTGGCTGCAGTACACCGAAATCGCTCAGTGTAAATGGTGGAGGTTGTTTATTCTTTGAATAAGGTAATCACAACCTTCTTTTTTTTAGCTATTTTATTGTCATGTTATTAGTCAAATGTTGGTCTAATTGGATGGTAAACGCCTAAACGAAGTTTATTGATCATGTTTAAATGCAGTTTTTGTTCTTCAATAGTTAAATGTGCTTTGTTTGGCATTGTCATAAAAGGACTTGCAGCTGAGGAGTTGCACTGTAATTTCAGTCTGTGGTGCGTAAATCCAGCTCTTGTGTTCAAGAATGTGGTTGATACTTCTCTTTCAGTTATATTGAACGTACAACATAATGGTATAATCAACATTCACTACCCTTGATTTTTAAAATTGATTTTTTTGGCTTTTGGAGAGCAATGGATTCTTGTTGGAGCTAAACATGTAACTTACAACATCATGATTGGTCAATGCAACAAGCTTGTAATGATTCCTACGGCAAGACTTTGAAGAAATGGCATGGATGGATAGCAAGTTCAAGTTTTAAAGTAGGTTTTAATTACCTACCTTTTTATGGATTCACCATACTGATCTATTACTTTTCATACCTTTTGTATGCATTTTTGGTTACAATGTTATTTGTTTTTCATCTAGACGTCTTTATTTGATTAGAAATATTTATGCATATTCGTCTTTTGTTGCTACTGCAACATAAATGTTATTTGTACTCAAAATTAACTTCTATGTCTATAAAATATGTATCATGTAATTTACATGTTCTCATACTTTTCATTTCTTTCTACATATAATACATGAACACTCTTTTTTTATTCCAATTTGTGTCTAAGATATTTGCCGTTATTCAATGATTATTTATATTCAATTAAACTTCGTCAAATAATATAATGAAACTAGCCCGCCCATCCGGGCGGGCTATGAAGCTAGTTCCAACTATATGCTTGTCTTTTAAATAAGGACCATATGTATGCTTGTTTGAAATATAGATTCCAAGACTACGCTTTTTGTTTTATAAAAAAGAATTTCTCTCTTCTCTCCTCATTTAACTTACAACCATAAAAAACCTCAAGAACTTGAGCTTATGAGTATTACTAGTCATGCAATAAGCATAGGATTGAATTAAAAGTATTACTAGACATGCAATAAGCATAGGTTTAAATTTGATTCTTAATCCATTTGATCATCTGTATTCATTTTCATGACTAGGTTTAAATTAAAACTTGATTCTTAATTCATTCCTCATGTAAAACCTATCGATGCTCTTTGTAAATTGCAAGTCTTTGGTTTTATTTTAAAACATAGGTATAAATGTTCAGCTTTGTCCACATAAATAAAAAGTTGATTTATGAAAATGAATACGAATGATCAAATGGAATAAGGAATCAAATTTCTTGTTAAATAAGTCTGGCTGAGCATGTAAATTTATTCTTTTATTTTATTTGTAGAAATATATATGATGAGTTTTAAGGCTGGACGCATTCGTTTGGTGGACATCGGTTGGGCACGAAAAAAAGCCCTCCTCAACCGATGTTAACATCGGGCACGACGATTGGGGGAGGCGGTTGGCACATCGGTCGAGAGGCACAATTTTGGCATATCGAGTGAATTTACGCTCGATGTTTAATGTTTCTATCCCTACTATATTTTGACCGTTTGGATAAAATCAAAACAAATTTAAAAAAATTACCGTTTGGTCATTAAACTAAAAAAAAAAAGCTTGCGTCGTCGACTGGGGCATTCGAGTCGTGTCAGGTCGCTGGAGAGAGAAAACTGACGTGGCGCTGGATGACCCAGGTCGTCTCAGGTCACGACTGGGACTAGCCTAAAGCTTATAGTAAAAACATGGAAGTGAAATGATCGAAACTATAGTCACAGCTCACATGGAGGAGTAGATCGAGTAGATATGACAATGAATAGAGGGGAGAGAGATTTTTGTTTATTTATTTTCTATTTTTTATTCAATAAGCACCTACTTTGGAAATTTAGAGCTGGTAAATCGTGTCTTAACAGGTCTTAACAGGTCCGGTGCGCGCGAATAACATAAGTTTCAAACATGAAAACAACTCGTTTAATACTTAGCTTTGGTGGTTTGAGTATGGCAGATATACGTTTTATTTATCAAAAAAGTTAAATATTGAACCCTAAAATACTAAAAACAAATATTTTAAAAAATAAAAAAATTGCATAGTACATTTTTTCTCTTAACAGGTCTTAACAGATCTTAACAGGTACCCAATTTGCCAGCTCTACTTTGGAATCCATATTTCAAACAAGTATCTATCTATTTTATTCAATAAAAACACACTTTTTAATCTCTCTCTTAATCAATTTTTTCTATAAATACTATGGCCTCACAATGCGACATGTGTACAACATTTTTTTAGAAAAGTGCGTTTATGAGATTGTATCTATATAAGAGCAACGAGTATGGGGTGTTTTGTTTCTCGCTACTTCCAACGTGGCTTCTCGCCACTCCATTTTGTTCCTCGCCGTGATACCACAAGGGCTCGCTACATGCCCATTCGTCGTTCAAACGACACACAACAAGACAAACCATTTCAAAATTAAACCGTTGCATTTAGTGGGTATGTTGTGATAGTGGGTGGGGCCCAAGTGAAAAAAAGTGAGTATGTTGTGATTGGAGGGTATTTTTTTGTTAGTGTGTTGGAGTGATGTGGAGGTGATGTGGCACACGTAGGGCCCAAATGAAGAGAAGTGGTGAAGTCACAATACCCCTTGCTCTAAGGTTTTTAACAAGCATAAGTGAAACGCTTATGATATGAATTCAAATTTATTTATTATTTTATAAATAGTTAATTATTTATTTAAGTATTCTATCAATAGAGTTGGTAACTTAAAATTTAAAGCTTGTGCTGTAAGTTTGACTTGAGTCGTTTTTCATTAGTCATCCTTTTTCCTCATTCTTTTTTGTGTATTATAAAATTGCTCAAATTTCAAAATTAGTTTGACGTTTGTTTTCATTTGTTGCAATACAGAAGCATCAACAATACTTATTGTTCTTACATGCAAGGTAACATTTCAATTTAGTCCCAAACCATATTGGTTTGTATTTTGATGGAAGTTTTGGATCTCATTGTTAAAAATATATATATATATATAAAAATCGTGTGATAGTATTTTGTAACACGTATTATCATAGATATTAATCTTCCCATTACTCTTGCATTTATGTTTGTTATTTGGCTTTCACTTTTTTTTTTTTTTTTTCTTTCTGGGTAAAAGGTTGTTAAAACTCCATTATAGAAAAATGCAAATGCAGTTGCCGAGAATTTGAATGACATTTTGAATAGTCACAACTCTAAGAAATATTTACCAAATAGTCACAACTCTAGAAGTAATGCTAGAAGTGTACGTATTTTTGAGTGAAACTTATTTGTTCTCATATTATTCTTAGCAAAATCTTACTCACTGAAGTTAGGAACTGAAAAATAAAATCAGTAAATAAGAAAAACCCTTTTTTCACTAAGAACGACTCGATGATTCGGAAACAACTGTAGCTTCAGAATAATCTACTTTGAAAAAACCTTAATTAAGGTATCATTTACTCTTATCATTTAAAGTTATTGACTTTAAAAATGAAATTAACATTGTCTAATTATCATAAAAACTATTCATTTATAGTAAAAGGGCAATTTCATATTTACCCAACTTAAACATGATAATGTCATATTTACCCAAAACAAGCTTTAAATGCATTGTACACCATGCATTCAAAAATTGTATTTTGGGTGTGTTTAGATTGGGTAAATATAGAATTATCCCTATAGTAAATATACAAAACATTTAGTTATTTAAACATAACAAATTCAATGATGCATTATAGTTTTATAATTTGCAAATTGCAATACATATCTTTATACGTTCTAGCTACAAAAGTTTACAAACACATTAATATGCAAGCTTTTGACTTGCACATTTATTTTCAGATAATTTCATACTCCGTATTAATTTTTGTTCGAATGTGTATATATTTTAGGGATAATAATAAAAACAAAAGTATTATACTTGCCACCCTTTCTTCTTCAGGGTAGCGAACAAATTTTTTTGCTTCTGCGGGTATTATACTTTCAATTTTCAAATTCATCCTCTTTAGGGTATTTTGCAAAAAAGTCGGACATTTTTTCCCTTCTTACCCACAAGAGCAAATGATGGCAAGTATAATACTTTTTTTTTTTTTTATCATTTGCCCTAGTTTTTATTATGTTAAATTTTAGATATGTATTAAGATAATTTATTTAACGATTTATAATTGTGTTAAATCTATGATAAAAATGTTTTGTTTTAAGTTTACACTATTTACTTATTAATCGTATTTGTAATAATTTAATATATACTTAAAAAAGGGAAAATTAAAATCATTCGGACAATTATAAAAAACAAACAACACTTTTTCATTCAGATTCGGACATTATAACTACCTCATAATAGTAAGATGTGGTAGTCGATTCAGATGCAAGTAGTAAGTTTCAAATGTGTAACATCTTAATCAAACAAACACACCCTTAATCTAGTCATAGTATACTCTCTAGTCTATGCTTCAACAAGTGACGAAGATAAATTTATATGCAAGTACTTGAGGTTGTGATATAATTCCTCATAATTTAGCTGAAGCGTTAAACCTATTCGGTTTAACGCTTGAAGCGTAAACAACTTGAAGTGAATTAGGGCAAATGATAAAACAAAACATTTTTATCATAGATTTAACACAATTATAAATCATTAAATAAATTATCTTAATACATATCCAAAATTTAACATAATAAAAATTAGGGCAAATGATAAAAAAAAAAAAAAAAAAAAAAAAAAATGTTATACTTGCCATCATTTGCTCTTGTGGGTAAGAGGGGCAAAAATGTCTGACTTTTTTGCAAAATACCCTAAAGAGGATGAATTTGAAAGTATAATACCCGCAGAAACAAAAAAATTTGTTCGCTACCCTGAAAAAGAAAAGGTGACAAGTATAGTACTTTTTTTTATTATTAGCCCTATATTTTAATCAAATCATTCTTTATTTAAGACTATGTCATATTTTAGATGGTTTAGATTTTTGGAAGCTCTTTCTTTTATAACAAAGATTTTTAAAGCTTTTGACCAACACATTTATTTAGGATAGCTTCATATTTTTGTTTGGATTTGTTTACTTTAAACAATGCATTTATATCAAATATTTATAGAAGTAGACCATGTCGCGTTGAACAAAATTGACAAAAGTTTAATTAGGTTTTGAGGAGAGATCATTTATGTACTAAAAGATTTTAACATACCAAATGCTCAATTTTAGCTACTCATCTTTTATTTTAAATAAAAAGCTCACTTTCACCCTTTTTATTCAAAATTTAATATATCTTAAACCGTTAATCGTTAAGCGAAAAAAATTACACCATTATGACGAGCGATCAATTATCGTTCTACAGACGACACTTTGATATATTTTCGATAAACTTTTCTTTGTCACCTTTTTCACAATTTTTAATCTTTTTTTTTTCTTTTTTTTTCGTTGTTAAAATTTACATTAAAAATTACATGTGATTCAAACTAATCTGAATATTCGAATATTTAAACATGTACTAAAATGAACATAACTTTTTCTACAGCATTTTAAAATTTTTACCTTTTTTTATTCGGGAAACTAGACATTCATAATTGTTCAACCATATACAACACAATATTTCGTATTGTAGATTAGTGTAGTTAATTCGTCAAGTTATATAAAACACGTAAAATCACATGTAATTTTTACCAGACGTGATCTCAATCACGTGTGATTTTTACCACATCACGTGTGATTATAGAAGTTTCATAAATGAACTAACATATAATCTATAACTCAAACATAGTGTGTGATATGTGGTTGGAAAGTCATTAATATGTGTTTTTCATTGAAAGGAGGAAAGTCTTTAACACAAATACTTATGCCAATTTTAGTACAGTTGTTTAGTGTTCGAACTATTATATTTATGTTAAATCACATGTGATATGCCATGCGAATTCCAATACTGAAAAAAGCGTAAAATAAAAATTCCATTATGATACAATTTGTTATGTATAACGATTAACGGTCCATGGGGTATTAAATTATAGAAAAACAGGTGTAATTGAATTTGTAATTAAAATATTAATTAATCCTCTATTTCTTCTATATATTAAAAAGCAATGTTAGATCCACAAAAATTTACAAAATACTATTGATGCGAAGGATAACAAAAAAGAAAGAGAGATCATAATGAAATATGATTGACCACAACCATTGTCAAGTCATAGTGTGTGTATTATTTTATCAATTCTTTGCAGATATAACATTTAAAAAAAAATCTAAAATTTGTCTTTTGATATGCTATAATCTTTTAGTATGTAAATGATTTCTCCTCATATCCTTTAACAATATGCATGTAGTTTTTTCAGTCTATACATTTGTGTAGCGTGTATCACATTCTTGGTATGATATTACATTCATAATGTGATTAAATTTAAATTTATAACATTTCCATAAAAAGAATAACCCCCATCAATATTTTTGTCATACTAGATGATTACTCGCATACAGCGGTGACGGCGCTTAATAGCGTTAATTTGTGAGTGCAATTTTCTTTTTATCTAACTATCAATCTATGATATGGTCAAGGTTTGGTGGTATAAAGGATGATCTAATCCATCCAAAGAAGGGTTTACTACAGTGCGAAATAGTTGATTTGCATGTGTTTTACGGAGATACAGTGCAACACAGTGCTTACTAAAGTGGTAGTACGGTAGTGATTATTAAGATAGGATTGTAGCATAGTACATGATTAATTTAAAATCCAATGACATGTTGCCTTTTGTCCCACTACCAAAAAATTAGAGGCATTCGACCAATATGAAGGAAAATTAACATGCTAAACACTCCGTAATACAAAAACTTTGAACCCCGTTTAGTTATTCCTTTTAGTATATATTACGTATAATTTTACACAACTATGATAACACTTATTAACACACGCAGTTATGGTAGCAACCTTGAGTAGCACTATAAGCTTGAAATTTTTAAAACTTCATGTCATCAACATGGCGCAATATATGAACAATTAATTTGAGTAGTCAAATGTGTTTCTATGTCAATTTTGATATAGAATAACACTTTCAGAAGCATATATAGATACTTTTAGGTTATCGTTGCATTATTTTGCCTCTTTTTACTATAATAGTTCCACAAAGATACCAACTTTTATTTTTGTTTTTTTGTGGTACGGTATGACATTCGGATGTTGTTATATGTATTTTAACAAGAGACATGATTAAGTTTGACGACATGCAAAAGAGCTTTTATATATTCATAGTTAAAAAATGCGTTTTTTGAAACAATTCAAAGTTTTAAACCTGGACAATAACCAACGAGTTTAGGTCATAAAATAGTCACGTATTTACTGGCATGTCTAGCTTAGGTACATGAGCTAAAAAAATTTCCAGCTTCTGTTACATACTTTCAAATTATGTCCTGATATGCACAAGGTAACCTTTTTTACCCCATACCTTTCGTTTTTTATTTCTATTTACCATTCGTGTCATTCTTTTTGTATTATATGGCATTCATGTCATATATTTAACTATTATACCGCATCAAACAAAAATTGTTAATTTTTAGCAAATCTTAAGTATAGTAAATATGAAATCATAATCACGTATTATGGTTAAAATCAACAAACTAAGGTCCAAAAAAATAAATACTAACATGCCTTGCTACAGTCGACTATTAATTCACTTAAATAGATGAAGTTGACACCACATAGGTAAAAAAGATGACATGCATGGTAAATAGGTAAAAAACCAAAAACATGTAAGGTAAAAAAATGAAAAATGTTTATATTGGACATAAGTTAAAAGTTTTAACAAAAATTTAAACACTTTTTATTTTGATACTTAAGCGGGACATGACAGTAACTACGTGACTATTTTATAACATAAACCAAAATTAAACATTAGAGTTTTAGCCGACTTCTACTCCTTCTCTTAAATTTAATTTTTATTTTTGATCATTCTTTATTCTTTTGTACAACATCACTAACATGATGCATTTATGTTGTATATGCTATTGGATGAAGGTACATTACCATGGAAGAAAACTAAAGTCATTTGTTACTTTTTTGCTATGAAGCTTGTGATTCTTCACTCTGAAAATATGATCATATTGTATGTAACTTTTAGTTTACTTATCTAATCAATGTACATAAACTATCTTTTGTGTTTGAGCTCGCAAGATATCTCACAAATGTACACAAATTGTAAGCTACATAAATTTAAAGTAACTATATTTTAGATTTTTGGTCACATATGCCCTATCCGAGCAATTATATAGTATATTTTTGTCACATATGTTAGCATAAAAGATCATCTCCTTATATGACAAGTTTTACTACGAAAGAACCATTGCAATAAAGTGGTGGAGCACTCAATTAATAATATAATATTTACCTTTGAATTTAATGGTTTTGCCAATATGTGTCCGGTAGACACATGATATAGTGTATATAGTGAAGACATATTTTCTTTTTTTATCATAAAGTTATGTTGTTTATGTAACAAAATCCAAAAACTACCTTAAATAAAGTTAATTTTTTATTTAATGAATTATGATGTCAAACTTTTGATTCTTAGGTACAATAATATGTTTTTGGTAGGCACATTGCAGACTACCTTTATTATCTCCTGTTAAGTGGTTAAGAGAATTGAGGATTATTATTTGCAACAAAAATGGGTTCCCTACAAATACCACGATAAACGTTACCTACAAAGAAAAGTGCTACAAAATATGTGATTATAAGTAATTAGACTTATCCAAAAAAAATACATATAAACTATTATTTTTCAATCAAACACATTCATTTATTGGTTTTGAATATACGATATACATGTATAATGGTTAGAAGAAACTTAATGTAGATATTTTTGTTAAAGACGAGTTCAAGTATTCGATAAGTGAATCAACATGCATTTACCCTACCCAACAAATACAAATAAAGCAACATCAAATAACTACAATATGTTCTTATGCAACTTTATGTTCTTTTTTGGTTATTTAACTATTTGTTTGATTGTCACACATGTTTTGTTTGTACAAAAGTTTCTTTTTTCAACTACTTATACCCATATGTTTCAATCTTACCGACTTTTTGTGTAATGTAAAAACTATTTTTTTCTACTTATCTTTAAGATACCCTTGAATTTCACGGGTCTTTTAGCTAGCACATATATATATCCTTTATTTGAAAAACAACTATACAGTTGGAATTGTCTCTTTAATAAAGATGTGCAATCCTATAATTTAAACATTAAATTAAATAACATATATTTTGGCATGTAAAACTTATGTTTTGAAAACCAGGTTTCGAATCAACTCGGTCGAGTCACCTGGTCATCGGGTTATCGATTCAATCAGTTCGACCGTTGGGTCAACCCGATTTCCTATATAAGTATATTACAATATTTCGGCTAACCAAGAACCTATAAAGCCTTTAATACTTAATACCAAAATACATAAAGCATAAAAAATTCAATATCAATCACATAATAGGTTTATAAAACATATATTATACAATATTGAACACATACAGTTCAACAATACAAGTTTTAATCTACATCATCATCCATCATCACGATGAACCCAAACTTGGCACATATATTTTCAAAAACAAAAATAAAATAAAAGAGTAAACACGGCTGACTTTGGTGAGCCGGGTTATATTAGGTCACATGAAACTTGATGGGTCAAACTAGGTTTTCAAGCCTCGAAAACTAGTTCATTTTGGCCTTTTTTTTACGAAAAACAGTACAACCGGCCAGGTTGAACCGGGTTTTAAAAAACTTTGTTAAACATGACGTTGCGAATTCTTTGGAGGTCCATTCTTAGTCATGCATGATAAAATCATTATTAATATTGTCTTTGTAATATATACATGTGCGAATCAGAGCCGCTTATGTGGACTTTTATGTAATTGAATAGCGAATTACTAGGTGAAAGGTGAAGCGATGAACTAATAAATGTTAGAGTAAATTACACTGTTCGTCTGGTTTGCGTTGACCGCAAGGTTTAGTCCTTTGACCAAAAAACTTATACTGTACGTCCTTAAGTGTGAAACGTTATGCACCATTCGTCCCTCCATCCAACTGGGCCCACCAATTTCCACTAACGTCAGTTAACTCACTTAACCCATGAGGGCATATCCGTCATTTCCCAAATACATTGCATTTTCTTTTTCTTCCTTTCATTTTCTTTTTCTTTTTCTTCCTTTCATTGCATTTTCTTTTTCTTCCTTTCATTTTCTTTTCGTTCATTTCAGCTTAACAACCAAATTATCAATTCTCAAAACCTTTCATTTTCTTTTTCTTCCTCCCTGCTAACTGCTACCACCCAAGTCAAAACAAGGAAATGCATATATCACTATCATCCAAGACCCAGGTTAATCAATCCTCTCGTATAATTCACGCTTCATACTAACCAACAAATCCAAGACCCAGGTTAAAAAGAACAAGCAATCCGAAATAACAACACAACCTGAAACCATTTAGCCCAGATCTAAAACGTGAGGGCCCTCACCGCCGCTGTGGTGCGTGAAAGAACCACAAGGTCTCGATCTATCATCCAATAGGGCGGGGTAATATGGCTGGTCGGCGTGTGGCGCGTGGCGGCGCTGGGTGATGATAATGAAAAGGTGCGTCAAACGCTTAGAAACTCTAGGAATGACGAGGATAGATCGATCATTTGATTCGGCTAAGAAGGGTTCACCGGAAAAAGGGTGTCGCCGGAAAAAGGGTGTCGCCGGAAAAAGGTGGATAGTACTTTAGAACTTTTAAAGGATACCTTGTGTAAAAAAATATATAATAATCTGATATCTATATTTGTTTTCGACACTGCGTGAACTGAAATGCATCAATTCTTGTGTTGGTTTGAATGTTTTTTCTCGTTTTGCTTATAGCATTTTACCCAAAACAGACATATTGGTCAACGGACCAATGTCATCTCTAAATATTCATGACTTAATTATTAGAGCTCTAGTTAGGCAGGGGAGATTTTATTTTTTGTGAGATTTTATTTCTTGTAACTCGTGTATCATTTTCTCTCCTAAACTTATCTTCATCTTCACATGAAATAGTTGAAGAAGATGAACAAGAAACCAAAAAAAGGTTTTAGAGGCTTTAAGCTAAAATGAAATGGGTTAAAAGAAAAAGTAAAGATTTTTAAAGAAAAACAACCCCATTTTGAGTTTAATGATATGAGTAAGTTTTAGGTAACAAGATTCTTGTAAGATGAACCCTAATCATATTTTTGAGCAAATTGGTGGTGGTGGACTGGTGGGATTGTAGAGAAAGAGAGAAGAGAAATGATGGTGGTAATGGATAAGAGAAGATAGTGAGGGTATTTTAGTATTTTTACCCGAGTTTAACAGTCAAACTTAACGTCGTTTGGTCAAGGGACGAACGGCGCATAACGTTTCACACTTAAGGACGAACGGTGCAATTTTTTTGGTCAAAGGACTAAACCCTGCGGTCAACGCAAACCACAAGGACGAACGGTGTAATTTACTCTAAATGTTATTGTTGTCATTTCATCGTCAATTTAGAAACTCCTCAATAACATCTCAATAACTTAAACACACTCTCTAGTAATAAATCCAATAACTATTATTGGTAAAAATACCCCACTCACCCAAAAAAAATCGAATGGCGTCAACCGGTGGAGCAATGAAGGGACGAGCAGCCCCAGGGACCGGTGCAAGATGGCGTGTAATGGCGGCGTCGTTGGTTTTTGTTTTTGGCGAATGGCGGTTAAACATACCCTTACACCGTGCACTCTTAGACTTGTCTTCAAGTGCATCCCACTGTGGCACTGTAGCAAGGATTGTGTAGAAACAATGACGAATAAAAGGTATTTATAAGATGAAATTATGGTTTGTATCACATTTAAATTTGAAAAATATTTGTTAAAGACAACCCTATGGGTTGTGTTTAAGCATTCCAAAATTATAAAAATCACAATTAATGAACTCAAATAGTCCATAAATATAGTTATAAAAAAGGTAAGTGATGTTAACTATAGAATGTTTAAAGTTCATTAAATGTTAATTATATATTTATAGAAGGCTTATATACAACCCATAGGGTTGTCTTTAACAAAACCCTTAAATAAAAGATATATTATACAAATTTAAGTATATATCACGATTTCCATTTCAGAAAAAATATACCCTTTTTCTATTAAATTTACACAATAGGAAGTTTACCTTCCCTTTTTTACTTTTTAAGCAAGAAAGTTTTTTAAATCTTACATGCTTTCTTAAGTTTTTTTCTTTTATTTTTGACACATAATCGTAGACATTTTAGAAGAATTGACCAATCATAATGCTCATTTGTTAAATTGAAACCTCCGATTTAACCAGAAATTAAAACAGAATAATGTTCTCTATTATATAAAAAATTCTTTTGTTACTTATACCATTTTAAACATTAAAGTTTGTTATGTTGTCCAAAGTTGGACAACCCAATTGGTCATTGGTCGTAGTTTCATTTTGGATCTTCTTGTTACATTGACGTTATGATTCTTTAATTACAATATAGTTCTGCCGAACTGGTGTATTTTATTTATTTATTTATTTATTTTTTATTTATTTTTTAGAAAAGCAACAATATATTAAAACCCACAAAAGAAACAACATACAAATAAAAGACATCCATCCCCAATTAATCAAGCAAATTAAAAAGAGAAAAGACCTAAGAGAACAAAATACAAATACATAAAAGACCAATAGTGGCCTCAACCAAATCAACAAACTGACTTAAAACTAACACTAGATGAGACTAATCAGTGGCTTGTGGTCTAGTGGTAGATGCTTAAGTAGTTAAGTGAGCCACAAGTGAGAGTAGTACCGGGTGGGTGACCTACCGGGAAGTCCTCACTTATGGACCATAAGCTCCACTGATACCTAGGCAATGAAGAGGAGAGCCTGTAGCCATTAGTCGCGTAGGTTCGAATCCAAGCAAGACCTTTCATCCGACCGCTACTCTAGCGATAAATATCGTGTAGAGGCGGCACGGTTTCCGGGCAGACGCTGTTATTAATCCCCACTACGTCAGCATGAACCCGGTTAAGACAACATTGTCTGAATACGTGAAGGATGAGGGCCTGCTATAGAGCAGGTGTGACTCTATCTAAAAAAATAAAAGTCATCGTTCAAAAAAAACTAGACGACACTAAAAACAAAATATAGTACCACAGTCACTAGACAACACTAACCGACACTTGCACTAACAACTATAATTCTTGACTTTTGTAGCTTCCCACTTGCATGTTTAAATGTAATTCAATTTTCGTATGATTTAAACTGGGTCATACTAATCTTGCACCCCCTAAAAAAATTTTAGGGGGTGTTAAAGTTTCCGTGCCAATCATTTGGTACAAGGTTTTTTTTTTTAACTTTTACTATTTATTTTTTTTGTCACTTTTTTTTATGCAAGTCTTTTTTTTTTTTTACATTTACTCTTTTTTACAAATCTTACTTTTATAAAAGTAAGATTTTTTACTTTTTATTTCTTTTTACTGAATAAAGTATATAACTTTTTTACAAGTTTTATTTTTTTTTATTAATCAGTTTTAAAACTTAAAAAAAAAACGTAGTCGGAAATTTTTTGAGGCTCAGTTCGAAGGTTGCAAAAGTGAGATGTTATCTCACTTTGCCGTCCATTCGGTTTTCATCATCGCCTCGAAAAATTTTTAGGCTCAAAAATCATCATCGCCAAGTATTTTTCATCGACAAAGTTCACATTCACAATAGTAAAGATTCTCAAATCTGCATAAAGCAATTCACTAACAGTAAACATTCTCAATCAATCTGCTGCTTTCCTTCGTTATAAGGAATATCACATTCACAATTCACAGCTCATACCATTAATTCTTTGTTTTATTATTTAATAAATAACTACTCGAATTGTTTTCTCACTTTGTTAATTCTTTGTTTTATCAGATGTTTTTCAAGATTTCCGAATCGGCCGCAAGATTACGACAACATGTTTGTGTCATACATTACCGATCAATATCGCAGCTTCCGGCGCACAACAACATGTAGAGTTGAGAGTCAACACGCGCTGAAGTTATACTTGGGCAACACACACCCAGCTTAGACACGTTGTTGTGTTCGGTCGACAAGATTATAGCTGCGCAAGAAACTGCGATACGAGCCTCTTTGAATACAAGCAAAATCAAGAAACTGCATGCGTGTAAGGATAAGCTATTTAGCGAATTGCGCTATAATGTTTCAAGAGATGCTTTACTATCAAGTTACTCGCAGAAAGTCAACGGGATGGCGACCCACATCAATGTGATCATCAGTTGCGGTCAATTTATGGTTTACCATGCTATCACCAATCAGTATACCTTAAAGCAAACGGTATGAATTTCAAATTTATGCCTATCAAGTTATTCTCCCGCCGATACCGATAATTTTAACTAGTTCCTTTTTTCAATACAGTGATTGCCTATTCCGCTTGGTTTTGTTGATAATTTTGGAGAACCTTAAGCGTTCCTCGCCAGCTTGTCCGAAATACTCAAGAGTCTCAAGAGCCTCAAGGGCCTCAAGAGCCTCAATATTTTTCTTGTCAAGATGACGTAAAAATTCCAAAGTGTTTATACCGAGCATCGTCGTTTGTCAAAAAATATGTTAAAGGCTCAGAGGTATATACGCCCTGAATCTGTGTCACCAACAACCTGCTGTTAAAGAAAGTAATCGTGGACGTCCGAAGAAAGGACAACAAATCCAAGTCTAAACCAAATATCCCGGATTTGAACGAAGGACTTAACGAAGAACCCCTCACAAGGCACCGCAGAAGCTACACAAAACCTAAAAAGTCCAAGTAAATAAAGAATCTGCGAGACACAGCTTCTTATGTGGGAGAGCCTTCTAACGCCTCGCGACTTAAACGAAGGACCTAACGAAGGACCTAGCGAGGGCGACTTAAGACACCACTTGTACGTTCCAGATTACTTTAGCGAATATTGTATGACTGAAATTCCATTGGTTTTTCGACGCTGGATCATGGGGATCTTTAACGTGGAGGGTGATGGAAATTGTGGCTATCGAGTGTTGTCCGTAGGTCTTGGCGGTCATCAAGAAATGTGGCCCAGAATTCGAGCTCTTGCCAGGGCAGAGGTAGACAATAACGAGGAAGTTTACAAGGAGCTGTGGGGTAATTCTTTTACATCTATACGTAACTCGATGAATTGGTTTAGGGGTGCAAAGACCCGGCGTTGTTGGATGACTATGCCGAACTGGGAGTGGTTATTGCTACATCTATTAACCGCCCTATTGTATGTATAACCAATTCACAATCTCTTTTGTGTCTTCCGCTAAGAGGTTCTCCCGATTCAGCAGAAATATTGTCTCCGGTTGTGATTCTTCGTGTAGGGAACAACGAATGTGCTCACTTCGTTCTTGCGTTTCTTGATGAAGACTCACCACTCCCGTATAATCACCCACAATGGAGACATTATAGAAATGCCGAGGCCGCGCCATGGGAACATGTGTTTGCTCAACGACAGAGGATGTTAAGATATACGTAGAAAACAGTTATTGATTTATATTGTAAATGACACAACATGTATAGACGATCGATTTATATTGTAAATGACAAAACATGTATAGACGACATCGATTTATATTGTAAATGACAAAACATGTATAGACGACATCGATTTATAGCAAACGACTCGTCATTTTTTGTTACAGATTTCTTAGTTTCTAGTTATATTGTAATTTTGTGAACCATGTATCAACTATTAATCTATAACAAGATTGGTTCTTGTGAACCATGATATTACTAATTTATGTTGTGAATAATTATACAAATTCTTTTGGCCAGATGCAACAACAAAATCCTTACTTGTGTCGTTGTCAACGTGGATTAATAAATGAAAGAACATCCCACCACCCAAGACTCGTGCGTCTGAAGTATTATGCATGTCCTTTCTCAAAGGTAAATAATTAAACGCTTGCTTATTTGCGAAATATATCAATAACTTGTTTGTTTAGAATACATTTCTTATAATTGTTTCGTCATGTAACTGCCAGGGACTAAAGACTATGGGTGTCGATACTTCATGTGGAAGGAAATATTTCAACAAAAGTACTTTGGTGAAGTCTCTTCTTCAACGCAGTGCTCAAACTGCGAAACTAAAGATAAAACGATCAACATGCTATGGTGAAAACAATTTGTTGCGGCAAAAATAAAGGCGTTGGAGGCATCACCGGAATTGGCAAGAAATCCAGTTGATCACGCATGTCAGCCGAGTGGAATACTCTATGAGCTTATAGATGACATTAATAATCTTCACGTGGAGTAGATTTCGTTGTAATATTGAAAACATTGTTGTTTTACTTGTTTAATGTTTTAATGTTATTGTTTAATTAAATGGAAACAAACACACAATTAAAAAGCATAACGTAAAATAAATATCATATAAAACACTACACAATTAAATACACTATACATATAAAAACACTACACAAATAAATACACACTATATATACTCTACAAATAAAAACACTATATATATACATTACACAAATATAAATTATACACAAAACAAAAAAAAAAAACTAAAAACTAAAAAAAAAAAAAAAAAAAAAAAAAAGACAAACCAATCATTGGGCCAATGATTGGCCAATGATTGGCCTACTATGGGGTGCAAAAAAAGGATTTCATGGGGTGCAATATTAGACCCACCCTTTAACTTCACTCTTTAATTTTTTTTAATAAGATTTAGTTTTGATGTTCACTGCAAATAGTTGTACCATGTGTTATATGTTGTGACTTAAACAATTTGTTACATGTTGTCCTTACATCTCGTACCATGTGTTATATGTTGTTCATACATGCTGTTTACTTATCAAACCGCGTTAAGTATATGATAAATTTCAAAAATTTTAATTAAAGTTTGTTAGGAGATCCTATATATTATAGATGATCATGAATGAGCTCAGCCATACAGAGACAGCTTCATATACTAGTAAAGAAATAGTTAAAATTCACAATGATATCATGATTGAAGTAACTTACACGATTGGATTAGTACAATAATAGTTATACTTAACATTAACTAACTTATCTTAATACCTTATAATGCATTTAGGCCTTCTAATTTTAAAAGGCTTAAAATTCAGACACTTAAATCATGGGGTATGGTGACTTCCCCACTTCTCTTCACTTGGGCCTCACGTGTGCCACATCACTTCCACATCACTCCAACACACTAACAAAAAAATACCCCCCAATCACAACTTACCACTTCTCTTCACTTTGGCCTCACCCACCCTCATTTTATTTTTTTTAAAACATATAATCAGTGTTTTTAAAACAAATGCAAAGTGGCAAGGAGCAAAATGGACCCTTGGTGTGGTGGCATGAAGTGGCGAGGAGCAAAATGTTTTTGTCTTTTTCATTTCGTTTGAATGGCGAAAACCATTGTGGCGAGCCACAATGGTATCATGGCGAGAAACGAAAAAATGTGACGAGTTGCCACGTCTGATTCGGCGAGTTGTGAAGAAGCCCATACCCCTTGCTCTTAAACTTACTTATAATAGAAATTATTGTCTTCATATCTATAAAAACTTGTAACAGCGGGCTTAAATTCTATAAACTTGTAACAGAAAATTAAATATCTTTAATTCTATACATTTGTAACATCCTTCTCATATTCATACATAATCTAAATGACATCTCACAGAACAAAACCATCTTCACTCTATAGAAACATGCTCACACCCTCTCTAAAAAATCCCTCGTCGACGTTACAACAACCATTATCACCACTAAACAAGATGTCGGATTTTTCATAATACACTAACAAGATCTAAATACAAATCCATCATCGATCTGTTGTAAAGAAGTCAAGATTAAAGAAATTCAGATCTTTCAAAAAAAAAAGAAGGTAAAAGAAATTCAGATCTCAGTTTGCTTCAATGATCAATAGATGATCTTGAGTGTGTGAACATACAACTAACATAGATCTACAAAAAAAAAAAAAAAAAAAAAAAAAAAAAAAAAAGTGTTCATTTTTTTTCTTTTTGTCGGTAGATCTTAAACGAAAACGAAAAATAAAGCAAGCATAATATAACCTACGATTTTTGTTTCAAGATCTAGAAACCAAATATTGTGTTCTTCGTCCTTCGTATAATAATGTAATAACGAAATAGAAGGGTATCGGAGTTCGGCTTTTAGTCTAAAAGAAGACAAGGTTTGTTGTTTGTTCTTTGATTTGGAAATAAAAGAAAATAAGGTCTAGATTTGTGTACACAAAGGGTTTGTGTTTGCTGCGTTTAGATTTAGGAAAAGAGAAAAGGAGTTATATTTTTTTAGTGTGGCTGCGAGAAGTTGGTGTGAGATATTGTGTTTTTGTGGTTGTGTATAGTTGGAGTGATTTAGGGTTAAGTTTATTAGATTTGGACTTCAACTTTTGGACTTACACCCAAAAATCTACATACTCCTTAGAGGGCTAGGTGAGGTGAAAACATTTAACACGTTATTGGTATGCCACATCAGCGCCACATCATACCCCTCCCAATAACACACCAATAACTAAAACACCCTCTTTCATAACACACCAATAACATGTTATTGGGTCCCACTTTTTTTCATTTTATTTAATTTAATTAACGTTTAAAAAAAAAAACGTTTGGCGTCAGCCATTGCAATGGCGGAAATGCTTTTGGCGGACGAATGGCGCCGGAGATGGTGAGGCAATGGCGGCGCCATTGGTGATGATGGTTGCAACTTTGCGTGTTATTCGCTCCCTCACCGTGCCCTCTTAGAGTGGAAGGTGTCATAACAAGGCATAACTTCGTCGTCGCGCCACCTCAGCGCCACATCAGCATCCCATTTTCCCACAACTAACCACAACAAACCTCCTTCTCACTCATAACAAACCACAACTTTTTTATTTGGGCCCCACCACTACCATTTTATTTTTTTTATTCAATTTTCATTTCCAAATAAACTAAATAAATTCATTTCATTCAAATTAAAAATACAACACATAACTTAATAAAAAACGTACTAAACATAAAAAAAAGATACGCAAGAAATACATGAAATTATAACGAAACTAATTATCCGGATTATGTTGTTGAAATTGTGCCCATTGAAGTTGTTGCCAAACATGCTCGATGAGACATTGTTGAAGCTTTGCGTGTGTGCGTTTATCATGTAGTTCTTTGGCTTTTTTTCTTTGCACTTGGCAACGTTCAATCCATGTCTGCTGTAAATTTGGTGTTGAAGAAATATACGTTTCAGAATATCCGATATCGCAAATTTTCATCTTTCAAAATCATGTTATGCATTATGATGCACGCGTACATGATTCTCCGTAACTTGCCAATAGTAAATTGCCGCGCCGGTTGGGCAATGATATGCCAACGTCCCTGGAGGACACCAAAAGCTCTTTCGATGTCTTTTCGAGCACTTTCTTGTTTCGCTTTGAATGCGGCATTTTTGGATTAGTTGCAACTGTAAATGACTTGACGAAAGATGCCCACTCCATGTAGATTCCGTCAGCTAGATAATACCCTTGCTTAAATTTACACCCATAAACTTCAAACTCAACCTCAGGGGAGATGTCATCAAGCAAGTCGTCGAATAACGGAGAATTATTTAAAACCGTTAGATCGTTATTCGCACCCGCTACCCAAAAAAATGCATGTCAAATCCACAAATCGTATGAAGCAAATTTCAAGCATTATAGTGGGATATTTTTATCACCTCTATGAAATTGGCCTTGCCATTCTTTAGACAGCTTTCTCCATTCCCAGTGCATACAATCGATGCTCCCCAACATTCCCGTAAGCCCATGAACACTGTTATGTGCATAGTATAAGTTACGAATGTCATCCTCATCTGGTTTTCTTAAAAACTCCTTAATAAATAGTTGGATTATGCACATAAGAAAAAATTCTAGGCAATCGCGTGCACAGTGTTCACCTATTTGTAAATACTCATCTAATGCATTAGCCGATATCCCGTAGCCAATTGGCGTATGGCACATGTGCATTTCATAATCACACTAAAACTCATTACACCCCTAGCATCGGGTCGCATTCTAAAGAAATCAAAATGCCTAGGAAGAGGATGATGAGTTTCAATATATGTTTCAATACCTTGTACTATTTGTAGAAATAGACGACGGCTCATACGAAATCGACGTCTAAAATTAGCGTCCGTATATTTTGGGTTGTCGCCAAAATAGTCAACAAGAAGACGTGCTTCAGCAATTTCACGCTCACGAGGACATATTGACGACGCTTTGAAGGACCGGTGCTTGTTCTCGCAACGTTGCTCCGCCCGAACTCTTGAATAAACATTTCTAACTCCGTTAACTCTTCAAGATCACTATCGCCGGAATAAGATAATTGACTATCGTAATTCATGTTTTCAGCAAGTTTGAATGGTTTTGTTTTGATTGAATATGAAAAACTTGTATGAAATGTTATGTTAATTTATAGAGTGAGTTGTGGGTTTAAAAAAAACGCGTTTTAAAACGTTAGGCAACGGCTAGTATATTAAAGCCAATATTTAATCCATTTTGTCAGAATCTTGCTTCGTCGTCCCGACGATTTTGGAAGCGACGGCGAGAGACGACGAGGAACCCCGGTGTGGCGGCGAGCCACGGCGGGGCTCCACGTCACCCACGGCGAGCTTCAAAACCTCCCACACCGTCCGCTCTTAAGTAACTTTGGGTTATGTGAAGTTGGACTCGTTTAAGTAGATTTTAATTGGATCAAATCAGTTATCTTGTATCAATTACGAGTTGCATTTTTGTATCTTCACGTGATGGTCACAATGCTCAAACATCATGACACTATTACATAAAATCAACATATTTTATGATTTTCGATCGGAAAAAAGTGATGCTTCATCTTTAAACAACACTTAACTTTGAAATATGTGTGTAGCTCGGGTAGTCGGCTATCCTTATTATACATTACAAAATCTATAATATTACTGAAAAGTTGTATCCGTATATTTTTTGACGATTAACAAGCTTTATGAAATAGTTTCTCCTTATCCGTATTCTTATTGTTACAAAACAAGGTATAATCGAAACATATTAGTCTCCGAAATTTTTAGTTATATGGTACCCGCCGTCGAAACGCGTTAACTTTATATAAATCATGTAGTCATTTTGAAGTTATTGTTAGAAAAAATATATTATTAACAACATTTGTTCACCATAAAATATAGTCACAGGGTACCCGCCGCCGCATTGCGCGGGTAGCCTGCTAGTAATAAACTATTGGCAAGAGGTTGGATGGATGTGTAACATCAACATCATTGGTTAGAGATTGGTCAAACGAAAGGGATATTTCCTGTTTTATAATAGGTTGAACAAGTGCTTTGCATTTGTTCAAAATCAAATTGAAATGGAATCTGAAGGAAAATAGTATTAGTCATCAATTCTTTTTTGGGTTCTCTCACTTGGGCCATTGGTTTAATCAATATCCAAATCAGTGGTTGTTTGATAAGAGGTCTATTAAGTAGTCAAAAGGTCCATTCAATAGCCCTCATTAGTCATTACATTTGTTCACAAGTGTATTCAACAACTAATGCCAAAGTCCATAAACTTGATCTTCACCTTTTTTATTTGCAAAAGAATAATTCCATTAAAAACCTCAACGTATCTACATCATATAATGGAGTAGAAAATAGGAAGATGGATTTCGTTCAGCTAAAGCTTTATAAACAAATGAAAAGATAACGTGTTGTGAAAGTGAATAAGTTGTCAATTGGTACTAAGACGATGTTTACTATTTTTGAAAGAGTTGTTTATTGTAGCGAAAAAATGGCTTGTTATAAAAATCAACTTTACCTAATCTCGTCTTTCACGAGGTATGGAGGAGGTGAAATGTAGGCAGCCTTATTTTTACGCTCGAATTTAGAGATGCTGCTTCCAGAGTACCTCCAGCCTTTTTGCAATGAGTGATTATCAAACCCTTGACTTTTGGTCCAAAAGAGAGGTGTTTTCCAGAGAAATCTAACTCTACTATTGAAAAATGGCTTGTTGATATTCATATTAGTTACATCAACAATACTCATCCTGTCATGAGCATGGTTGGGGTTAAGATGTAGACAACTATACTCCTGACAAGAGTGTGTGTATGTGAATATGTGTACAGACATATATATATGTGTGTGCGTGTGAGCATACAAAATGGAAATACGATTATTTGACTATAAGAATAAGAATAAAACCATATAAGGACATTCTATCTATATATCATTTCTCGACGGACCGAATTTGCAGATGTTTAAAATAATATTTTTTTACAGCTCAATAGTAATGTCCATCTTTTGTCATTGTGATTCCATCAAGGCCCAACTTTAGCCCTTTTTGGGGTTGAACTTATCCGAGTAGCTTACCATAGATTGAGGTCGGTCGGTTCTTTATCCACCGTCTTCTAGAACGATATAGACACCCCAAGAACACACACACCCTAAATACGAAATCAAAATTTCTTCAATCTTCAATCATATTCAAATTCCCTTTCATCCCAGAAACAATCAAAACCCCCATGAATTGAACATCGCATAACTCACAAGTGCTAACTATGTACCATCCATTTTTTAGGAGTAATAGAGAAGGTTCAGTTACAGGTTCTAACAATTGAGGGTGCGTTATGTAGCAGTTATTGGCGACATGTTTCGCGGTTTTGGCAAGCGTTCGTGACGCTAAAAATCTTGGCTCTTCAGGTACAAAAATTGGATTTTTTTAGATGAAAGTTTGGTTTTTGAGTTAAAGCTGTTATTATTATTATTATTATTATTATTATTATTATTATTATTATTATTATTATTATTATTATTATTGGTAAAAGTGTTATCTTTATTGCTTTTTTGTATGTTATTTGTGTTGAAGTTGGTCACTTTGGTGCTGTAAGATTTCTACAATTTTTTCGAACGGGAGTTCTTTCTTCGACAGGCTTCAGGTTGGAATATGTTCCAGAAACTATGTTGTGACTTACAAAATAGCTTTCTTTGGTAAACTTTTCATTCATATTGTTTATTTGTTAATAGCTTTTTATAAACTTTTTCTTACATTTGTGTTGTGCCTTACATAATAGGTTTTATGTTAAGCGCTGGATCTATAGTGTCGTATCTTATGTCATACACTTGATTCGCGGATTAAAGGTTAGTGTGTTGGCCAATGATGGATTACGAGCCACGGAATGAATCGAGGAATTAAGGTCGTTAACCATAATCTATACTATCATAAGTTTTAGTTTTTTATTTATGGTAACACATCTACTAATAAACATATACTAATAAGCTGATTTCTTTAAGGTTGTGAACAATAGGATATCGACTGAGCTTTTTGGACATTGAAGATGATGTCAAAAAGTCATTACAAGAACTGTATGGAAGGTAAATTTGCTATTATTAAATTGATTTTTGGTGTTGTCATCTTACTTCTATATACAGGATATAAATGACGCCTTAGGCTACATTGTTTCTTATAAATTTCTTCATGTTGTAGGTATTAATGAAGGTCTACAAAAGGGTTTTAGCGGTACGCGTGGTAACAATAGAGATTGGCATCCTCAAGTGCCAAACGTAAGTCGACCACATTTTTAACACTCAGTTGGTAAGGATTCATCACGTTCATGCGATTAAGGTAACTTAGAGACACAACATTACACCAACTCTTATAAATTTGCTCCTGTTATAGGAACTAATAAAGGTTCAGAAAAAACTTCTAGCGGAACGGGTGGCAACAACAGAGAATTGCAAACTCGAATGCCAAAAGTAAGTCAACCACGGTTTGTAACGCTGAGTTGGTAGAGATTTGTCACGTTCATGCGATTCCAGGATGCGGTGGAGAAGCAAAGTTCTTAGTGTTAATACAAATAAACCGTAAAAACATTTATTTATATTTTATGATCTTCTAGTGTTTTTTCGATAACAATCGTAAAATCATTTTAATGAAATAAATAAAATACGTAAAAGCTTTGAACAAATAGTTTACTAACACACTTTTACTAAACATATAAAATCATCATAACATGTTTAGTTGGATAAGTTATATAAAACCAAAACCATTTTTATAAAACACTATCAAGTAATTTTGTGTACTTATATTTTATAAAAATGTATATGTGCTTAGTATAACTTGTAATGGGTAAATGATGGGTAAAAACCAAAGTCCATGACCTATACAGATGGAGCATGATCCATGAACCATGATCCATTGCATGACATCATGCATGAAATCATGTTGGATATTATCCATGATCCATGACCAAAAGTTCATGACCCATTACCCAAGACCAATGACCCATTAACTAGGTACAATGTATCTTGTTGGGTATCCATGATCCAATGTCCATGACCCATGGTCCATAACCCATAACACAAACCCGGTTTGCAACCCAAAATCCGGACTAGCCTGACCCAGCTGCCGGATCCTTTGGATTGCACTGGCCGGAACCCTTGGGTAAGGGATCCGTCGGATCCGGGTGAACAGTAGGCAAATTGCCTATAACTAGTGAGCCATTTTTCTCTTGCTCCTAGCTCATTTTAGACATATCTTCTCTTTATGTTCTAACCTCTCTAACCTCATGATGCAGGTTTTACTGACCAGGTTTAAATATTTATAAAGTCTCGTTATACCTATGGTCTACCCTAATGCACTAACGGGCAGTGTACCCGGTCGTGTGTAGTGTAGTATTCGGTAAAGCCGAGGTCGTCCCAAGAGCTATGTGTGTTGGATTATTACTAAGTCTAATTGTTACAGATTTTAATAATGATTTCGATAAGGAATTAATTAATTAACTACTAAAGCAGAAAACAGCAAATAAAGGCAAAGGATAAATTAATAGAGGATATTGGTGCTAACCTAGTTATTCCTCTTAGCTAGTTATGTCTACGTCTACTTACTTCCAATTACTTCAGGTGGGGTCAAAGTCGAGAGGACAGCATTTGGTCAATTCGCCCTAACCTGTCAGCAAAGATGCCACCACATGAGAAGTCAGGTGTCCCCTCATAAGTCTTGTTGTTCCCGGTCCCCTAAGCCAAGTCATTAAGTACCGCTACATGCTAGATTTATAATAGTAAGTGCCCGGGCGTTAGCAACTTAAACACTCACCCCCTAATTCTTAAGTTCATCTAAACGGTAGGTGATCAGTTGGTAAAATCGCACAAGTAGAAAGGGTCGTCAGTTGGGTCATATCTTACCCTTACTGTCTCGGTCCGCTCGCCTAGGGTCAGTTGGTCATATCTCCTAGGCAATTGGCCTCTACCGCCATTCAAAACTATCAAAACAAGGGTAGCTACCAATAAACTATGCATGCATACACTTAGAAATAATTATGCGGAAGTAATGTAAACGCAAACAAAACAATTAAGGAATCATAACTAGGCCAACACTAAGAGGTGCTTAGCCGCTCATATTAACCATACAAATCAATTCAATATTCAAAGTTACGAAATACATGAATCGAAAGTAAAGAAAAGATAAAATACTAATGCTTATCGTAGGGGAGTGATTTCTCCATTGGAGACAGCTCCGTATGATCCTCTAGGCCTGCCTTTGGCTTTTTCCCACGTTCTCTGGTTGTTGTGTGTGGAATGGGATGATTAGAAATGCTGGAATAAGTGGGGTATTTATAGGCGATCCGGGTTACGACGTAACTAATATAAGAGTTACCAGAACCATCAATTCCTTCGTATTTTGCACTAGATCTTTGGTTAAGGCGTAACCTTATTAGTGGTTACGCCGTAGTCTTCAATATACTTGGTTACGCCGTTTTTGATGAAATAGTTACAACAGTAGTTATCGGGCGTTGAACCTCATTTGACCTAATATAGTTACGTCGTAGCCTTTGGGGAGAGTTACGCCGTAACTTTTTGATGAGTTGGTTTTCTGAGTCACGCTTTAGTTACAGTAATGTGAGAGAAGAGTTACGCCGTAACTTCTTCAAAGTCGCGATACTATGATAAATCATTTGATATTTCTCCAGCCCGCGTCTCTTTAGCTCCAATGCTCGTAATTTACCTGAAGTGGAAAACAATGGAAAACAAGCGTAAATCCATATAAATGATATAAATTACAAGCATTATCGGGAAAATTGACACTTAATATTCAGGACTATTTGATGTTATCAAATATCCCCACTTGAACTCTACTTGCCCTCAAGTAGACCTTATTAGAAAGATTCTTAAAAGATATCTCCCATAACCTGGAAAATATAAGTTTACAAATCCCTTATGCTAGAATAAACAAAGCCGAACACCTCACTAAATGGGAACGAAACACTCAAATCTCTCAACTATTCTAAGTGTCAATTTCGAGGTGATCACTCAATTGCACTATCATAGCATGTATTCTATCATAAGCTTGGCTGTTACACAAATCTCCACCACTAGAGTTAAGGGCTAAACAATTCTCGAAGGCAATATGGGTAGACACAACAAAGGTTAAGGGGTGACTCGTCATTACTAACATGTCACGGCGACGTGGACAAAATCAATGATACATGACCAAATCCATGGCCAAGACACCAAAGATTGCTCGGTGCATCACCTAGACACGCTTCATGACTAAAGGGTAGGATAAGACATGGGATATATAAATGGTGTAAAAATAAAAACAAGCAGGTAGTCTAAATCTATAACCAAGTCATCACCACTTACCGTCCACTCAAAGTTCTAGCTTCGAAGTCAAGAAACCGGATCATGAAATGCTAGGTAGATGTGTCATTAGAGGACGTCGTGATGGGCACACTACCTTTTCTTCAACTGTTGGCATAATTACCAACTTCAATTTTCAAATGTGACCGAGGTGGCCTCCTCGGTACTAAATCTATAGAGCTCATAATATAGTGCTTATAACATCGCACTTTACAATAACACAACAACTGTGTTTTTTTTTTCAACATAACAATAATAACTAAACATAATATCCCCCTACTTGAGATAAACAATGGGAATTCGGGGGGTCTTCAATGATCTTCAAGAATATGTTGTCGATGAAAGCGTGATTTCTGAACCTTTCCACTTGAACCTTGAACTTAGGCAAATGATGACTTCCCAATCACAAATAAAGACTACAGGGTAGGCTAAGGTGTATAGGTGAATCAAAACAATATATAGGGTTAACAAAATGAAAGGAATGGCTCAGATGGGTGTATATAGGGGTATCTTGCACTAAAGGTGAATGCAACAAAAGGGTTTCACATGGGGGTCGAGAAGTCGAGGTAACTAATCGATAGACACACAATGGTAGGATATTTGGGTGATAATCCTATAATATTGCCTTCTAAAACTGAAATGTCCAAATATATCGAGCTAACTGAACATACCTCGTCTATGGTCTCGAAATGATGCAAAGGCCAAGTTCTAAAGTTTACAAGCTACCGGCACACTCATAATTTGGTGGATTTGGGGTAAAATATTGGAAACGGTTAAGGCTAATCTCACCATATAATATCAAGGGTTGTATATGCTCGGGTAAGGTCTAATCTAGTTAGGTTAAGAAAAACATGTCAAATTTTTTAAAAATGGCATAATTTTTCAAAATAAACTAGAAAAACGAGAGCAAAATAATGTTCAAGAGATAATTCTACTCCCGTCCCCCCACTTGAATTGTACAAAGTCCCTTTTGTACTAAGCATTAAATAAAAGTGAAGAGAAAAGTATAATTAGAGCGAGAACTTCCCTGAAATTTGCTCCATAAAGAAAGAAGGCCCACGAAAAAGAGACGTGCCTTCGTATAAGCATCCATGAGCAAACTTCAATCCTTGAAATCACACTACCGACAAGCATAATTCTAAAAAAAAAAAAAAAATGAAAAACAAACCTAACTCACTTTCGTAGGAACCACGGTTGCATTTAGCATATGCAACAAGCCTTTTAAACCACTTGGTGTCCCAAGTGGACGAGTGAAGTCTCGTGAGGGTTTACAGGGAACACACCCACAAAGTTCATTTAAAATACTAATACAAGGTTAGTGCGTTTTAAAATGAAAGAATTAAAGCGAGAAGGTTACGTCGAATCTTTAAGGGAGTTACGACGTAATCGGCAAAACCTCGACATAAGCAGAAAGCGAGTGGTTACGGCGTAACCACAGAGATGGTATTACGCCGTATTGGTAATGCGCCTAAAATTCGCCAAAAGGTTGGTTACTTAATGCATCACAAAGATGAGTTAGCCGTAACTATGGTCGATCAAAAACCGCCAGCAGAATTACCGCTTCGCTTTCGCAAAAATTGTTAGAAAACACAAAACCCTACAGAAATGGAAATAAAATAAAAGAAATGGACAATTCGGGTTGTCTCCCGAAAGAGTACTTTTCTTTATTTACGAGTCTTTAAGTTAGACTTAGAGCCGCGGGGCTCTATGAAGGCCTTTGGGCTTGGCCGACTTCCTCCATGTCAAGTTACGCCTGACCCAACCGACATTTTTGGCAGTGCGGAGGTATTCTTTAGTTTCAATCTTTCTAATTTTGCAAAAATTTTCCTCTGGTCCTAAATGGTATCGAGTGAACTCATATTTTTCGGCTATAATTGGGTGCGGTATCTTAAATGGGATGCCAAGAAGTTTGCATCTTCTTTTCTCGTGTACTTCATCATCAGGGTCAATGAAACCGTCTTCACCTTGTAACTCGAGGTAATCGAAATCATCGTCGTCGGAATCGGTATCTTTAAGTTGGTCATCGTTAGGTGAATTTTCTACGAGTATTTGCTTGCATTCTTCATATTCTTTCTTTAATGAGTCCTTGGTGTCATCTTCTGATTTTCCATTTGGAATTTCATCGTTAGGTTGATCTTTACTCATACATCCATTCCAGATTTTCTCCTTAGTTAACGCTCAATTTTTCCGTGATTTGATTCTCGACCCAATCGTAATCCGAGATCATCCGCCAAGGCAATTCCGTTTTTCAATCATTATTCGAGGTCCATAGGAACTCGTCTTCCCCAAAGCTCTCTCAATGTTGCTTCCCCGCCACATTCATACTCAAAAGGGTTGCGTGAAGCCCAAACATTTCCGCACGGTTTTAATTTGTTCACACCAATGATTTTGAGTTCCTTCTTCATTGTTATTTTCGAAGGAATATCGCCGAGGCTTAATGGTTTTTCCTTGAAGAATATGTTTTTCATATTTGAGTTCCAGATTTCTAAACAAGAACGAATTAATTATTGGCCCCCAACCTTCGAAAAGTACCAATCTCGACTAACAGATCTCCAAAATCAACGCCATGCCTCCCTCGATTCATGGGGCATATCCAAACTTCGCTCTTCACATTACCTCCTCCTACAATAGTCACGAAAGGGTTGCACGCTGGCCAAGCGTGAGTAATCTCATCTTTCGTGATGAGTAAGTGGTCGCAGTAATGCTTGATAGGTGGTCCTTCCACTTCGTTAATCGAGAATTTGGCTAACCTTTCTTCGTCGTTAAGTGTAGTCTACATGTATATGTCATCATTTACCCTCTCTTTATCAACTCCTCCATCGCAGGTTTTCCGAGGGTCACAAGAGGCCCATAAGCTGTAGCATTCTCCATCGTCAATTGTAATAGCCTTACACCAATTACTCCTCCTTTTAGAGTTGTCGATCTTGGTACCCATGTTGTTGCTTGTATTCGTGTTACTGCGACTCGAGATGTGATTAATCGATTACGCGTAACTTACTTTCTCCAAGATAGACTCGCGGAGGACTTGTCATTTTCGAAAAATACTGACTTACATATTGTAGATTTGTTCTTTTGTTCCTCATTTCTTCTTTGTACTTCGTCGCCAAGCTTTCCAATCATAGTTTCCAAGTTTTTTAGTGATATGTCATGGGAAGAAAGGCTCTTGTTTGTATTATCTTGGAAATTTTTCAGCCATTCCTCTTGCTCCTTTTGCCTCTTGGTTGAATCCACAAGGTACTTGTTAATAATTTCCTAGTTAGCTCTTCTTCATTACGCCATAATACGTGGGGTCCTCCACGATACCCATTACGATTATCCTCGTAGAAAGGCCTATTCTCTCCATATTTAGCTTCCTCGATCGTATCTTCTTTGTCAATTTTCGGACAATTCTTAGTCGATGTCCCCACCACGCTAGAACCGACTTGGATGGCATGAATAGTTTCTTTGATTTTTAGCATATCTCGACCGAGATTCTCAAGCTTGTTGGTTATTGTTGCAATTCCATCGAAACTTCGCGCTTGGTTTCTTTTACTTCCTCCGGCCGTGCCATTTTGAGAGTGATCAACCATTTTTGAATGGCTTCAATAGCAAGAGTAGGAGTCATGTTCGATGGGTCTTTGATAGTCCAAAGATTTGTCTCTTAGTTACGCTTGATTCCTTTGTAGAAGATGTTGACCTTTTGCTAGTTGTTCGATCATGTGTAGACACTTGTAAAGGAAATCGTTGTATTTATCCCAAGCTTGATACAATGTTTCATCGTCTTCTTGTTTAAAATTATGTATCTCCAAAAGTTGGTTAGAAATCTTGACTACGGACAATATCTCTCAATAAAGTGCTTTAAGTAGAGCCCAAGTATTAATTGCCCCGCGACAATCTTTCGATCCATCTTCCGGCAGCCCAATAAGATTCATGGGAATACTCTTAGCATAACAAAGATCATGAGACACTGAATGTTGAAAAGGCTTGCGATGTATAGGACATTTTCAACGTGCTCATATGCATCCTCGCCCTCGCTTTCCCAAAAAGGGTTAACACGGCTCCTCATAAATTGGTCTTTAATTTTGAAATGGACATCCGCTCCAATTTCCGATCTTACGAGAGCCGGCCCTTGTTATGCTCTTGTCAACGCCAAATATTCCTCAAGAGTGAGGTCATCGATGTTAACAACTTCCATGGTACGAAAACTCAAATATGATCGTGAGAATAATAGAAAAGTTTAAACCTAAATGAAAGACTTAATATTAATCCTAATATAACTCCCCAAATAGCCAAAAACTTGATGCAGGTTTTACTCACCAGATTTTAATATTTATAAAGTCTCATTATACCTATGGTCTACCCTAATACACTAACGGGCAAAGGTACCCGGTCGTGTGTAGTGTAGTATTCGTAAAAGCCGAGGTCGCCCCAGAGCTATGTGTGTTGGATTATTACTAAGTCTAATTGTCACAGATTTTAATAATGATTTCGATAAGGAATTAAATAATTAACTACTAAAGCGTAAAACAAAGAAATAAAGGCAAAAGATAAATTAATAGAGGATAGTGGTGCTAACCTAGTTATTCATCCTAGCTAGTTATGTCTACGTCTACTTACTTCCAATTACTTTAGGTGGGGTCAAAGTCGAGAGGACAACATTTGGTTAGTTCGCCCTAACCTATCAAAGAAAGATGCACACCACAGAGAAGTCGTGTCCCCTCATAAGTCCCGTTGTTCCCGTCCCCTAAGCCAAGTCATTAAGTACCGCTACATGCTAGATTTATAATAGTGAGTGCCCGGGCGCTAGCAACTTAAACACTCACCCCTAATTCTTAAGTTCATCCAAACGGTAGGTGATCAGTTGATCAAATCGCACAAGTAGAAAGGGTCATCAGTTGGTCATAACTTACCTTCCTACCCTGCCTCCCACCGCTCACCTAGGGTCAGCTTGGTCATATCTCCTAGGCAATTGGCCTCTAGCCATTCAAAACTACTCAAACAATGGTAGCTACCAATAAATTATGCATGCATACACTTAGAAATAATTATGCGAAAGTAATGTAAAAGCAAAAAAAACAATTAAGGAATTATAACTAGGCCAAGACTAAGAGGTGCTTAGCGTACCATATTAACCATACAAATCAATTCAATAATCAAAGTTACGAAATACATGAATCGAAAGTAAAGAAAAGATAAAATGCTAATGCTTATTGTATGGGAGTGATTTCTCCTCGGAGACAAATTCGTATGCTCCTCTAGACCGCCTTTGGCTTTTTCCCCACGCTTTGTTGTTGTGTGTGGAATGGGATGATTAGAAATGCTGAATTCGTGGGGTATTTATAGGCCGATCCGTTACTACAGTAACTAATATAAGAGTTACGCTGTAACCATCAATTCCTTCAGATTTTGCACTAGATTCGCGGGTTACGCTTAACCTTATTAGTGGTTACACCGTAGTCTTCAATATACTTGGTTACGCCATAGTTGATGAAATAGTTACTACAGAAGTTATCGGGCTTGAACCTCATTTGACCTAATATAGTTACGCCAGAGCCTTTGGGGAGAGTTACAGAACCTTCGATGAGTTGGTTTTCTCGAGTCACGCTTTAGTTACGACGTAATGTGAGAGAAGCGGTTACTACCGTAACTTCTTCAAAGTCAGCATACTATGATAAATCATTTGATATTTCTCCAGTTCCGCGTCTCTTTAACTCCAATGCTTATAATTTACCTCGAAAGTGGAAAACAATGGAAAACAAGCGTAAATCCATATAAATGATATAAATTACAAGCATTATCGGGGAAATTGACACTTAATATTCAGGACTATTTGATGTTATCACCTCATATTCAAAGGATCATTCTATGTAGTTTTCTCTTTATGTGATTCTCTAGGTTTTCTAAAAGGCGAGATCACAACCTCTTGAAGACGTGCAAGCTCAAGGTCATGAGTTGCTAAGCTTCGTCATCATCAAAACCACTAAAGTGCATCTTGTTGATAGTTATTCTCTCCTCCATTAGCTGTTAATTTGAAGGCATTGGTGTATAGTGCCGAAGGTGTGCATTTGATATGGGGCGTTGAAAAGGATTTAAAACATACGTTTTTAGGGGGTCATTTAAGCCCTAAATCAAAACATTTTATATCCATTACGCTTAAAATCGCTCCTTTTCACTATTTAGGTCTTTTGAAGCAAAATGCCGAATGAAGCATATTTGGATCTAAAAGGAGCGAAAACATGAAGAAAACGACAAACTCAAGAAATCAAGGCCAATTCGAAGACCGACGGCGCTCAACTCAGGGCGACGCCGCCGCATACAACATGTTCCAAATTTTCTCAAGCGGCCATGTCATCTTTTGTCATAACAAGTGACGGCCACACCTATTTTCGCAATGCAGCCACTCTTTCATTCTCAAGCACAAGACGACCAAGGTTTTCCCAAGGTGACGCCCAGGCAAACCGTGAGACGCGCCATCAGCTTTCTACCTGACGTCGTCCCTTGATGACTTGGCAAAGACTTAAACCCTAATGACGATGATTAGACGGCGTCACCATCAAAGGCGACCGTCACAGCTTGTAAAATCTATATATAGACCTCAAATTTTCTCTGATTATGTGTGTATTATTTTGGATAGCAAACCCTAGTTCGTTTTTGGTCCGACTTGAACAATATTTTAGGGTTCCAAACTCTCTTTACACTTCAGATAAGTTTGTTTATCCAATCTATCACCATGTTTCATCTACGCTGATTGTTTGCTTGTGTTCTTGCTTACCTATCATGCGTAACTAAATTAATTAGTGTTTGCTTAGATCCAATGAAACCTAGTTATTGATTATTGTTAGATTGTCTCTTGTTCTAATTGGTTGACGCTAGATTAAGGAAAGCTGGTTTCTTCTTTCATTGTTCATGAGCTTGAACGTCCTAAATAGCAATTAAAGCCTTGGAGTGCACTATAGGATCCCGTTGTGTTTATTAAGTGAGTTGTAGCTTAAGGATAATAAGATATTCTGGGAGATACCTCGGTGCACTTGGCATCCCGGTGTTCTAGAGGAGACTTACTGTAATACCCTAAAATTTGGATTCGTAATTTTAGCACAAATTAAATTTTAACCTATGTTTCTAATATGATTATGAGATAAATTAAACTATGTATTATGAAATGTGTACTATTTAAATCTAATTATACTATGTGTTATAATTCTTAGATGAATACTTAAACTAAACTAAGGTTACTAAGCAAATTGCTTCCTAAACAACATATACTACATATACACGATTCATTTTTTTTTATATAATTCACGATTCCTTTAAAATCTTAAATTCTGGAAATCGACTCAAGCAAATAATAATAAATAAAGAGATAAGAACTATTGCGCAGCTCCTCCTCTTTGAGCACGACGAAAAGACTGAACCAAGGAATTATGATTAATTTTTCAAAGAACACTTTTTGTTCAAAAGTTTCCAAAGCATAAAGTCTCGGGTATTGATGCTTCAACACCGGCCCATTAATCCAAATATCGTCCTAAAATAAATAGCCTAACCCGTTGCCCACTTTTTGTACGAATAAAGGACATAAGAGTAATACTTTTAGATCGAAGAGCAACTACCTCGCGAATGATCTCTAACCAAGGTGAGCATTTAGACGAAGAAATGGAAGAATTGAGTGCTCCACTTTCGCCATAAATAGCTTTGATGAATATCAACCATAGAGAAGAACCTTGAAAAAAAAATCTCCATACCCATTTAAAGAGGAGAACACGGTTAAGAGCAAAAAAACTAGAAACACCAAGACTACCATATTTATTGGAAGGTAATACCTTGTTTCAACTAATCCATGCCATTTTTCTATCCGACCCTCATTTGTCACCAAACCCAAACATCTTCTAGACATCATTTAGGTAATCCCATCTTACTGAATCGAAAGCCTTTTCAAAGTTGACTATAAAGACCATAGCTTTAAATTTCTTATGCTTGCACCACGATAGAAGTTCATTAAGAAACTTCATCGTATTAATGATGATAGTCGCGACTTCTGCTTCCACACTAGGATGGATGTTACATCCATAAAATTTTTACAAAAGGATTTTTTTCACAAAAGAAGGCATAGTGGTATGTGAGTTGCTCATCAACTTAGAGGGTGTGGGTTCAAGCTTTACTGGAGTCGTTTGTGATATATATTGTGAGATAGATGGTATAAGTGAAAAAAAAATTATCTTTCTTAAAAAAAGAAGATGCAAATAAAAATAAAATAATGATTAATTAAAATGAATTTTATTGATGACATATTATTTTGTGAATTTTTTTTTGTAAATGTAGCATTTTCTCTAAACTAGTTCAGTCACACTTTAGAATTTAGAGGGACTTTTATTACCTCGTACATAAATTCATATTAGTTAATGCATTTTATTTAGGAGTTAATATGCACAACATGAAAAATGATGTTTATGGTATTCTCACAATCACTTATTGTGATATGGACATGACCTCTCATGTTACATGCTTGGATTATAATAAAAATAAAAATAAAACACAATAATTCACACACATTATCTTATCTTATGATATGATTATGTTACATTTTAGATAAAAAAAAGAAAAGAAAGTAAAACAAAAAAGAAAAGTCAAAAAAAGAAAACGATTGGCACAAACATAACATTATTATTCAGCGTAATTTCAACGCTACAATCTGATCAACATCTCAAAATCAATCAACGGCTCACACACCACCCGTCCCCACACACACTCAAAACCCTAAATATAAACACACACACACACATCAACAACACAACCACCGCCCCAAAAACTCTCCTTCATCTTCTTGAACCAAATACAAAACGCTCTTCCGTTCGATCCAGATCAAAATCAGCAGCCATGTCGGACGAAGAGCACCAGTTCGAGTCAAAAGCCGATGCAGGTGCATCCAAGACTTATCCTCAACAAGCTGGTACAATCCGTAAGGGTGGTCACATTGTTATAAAAAACAGAGCTTGCAAGGTCTACTTTTCTTTTTATTATATTGCTTTATTTATACTGTATTTTATAAATTAGCTTTGATTATTAGTTATTAGATTTATGTTATAAGTTAGGGTTTCGATTTGAATCTGATTTATGTATGCTGTAAGTTAGGGTTTCGATTGCTAGTTATTGGATTTTGATAAGATAGTTGTTTGTGTTTTGCTTATCTGATACAGTTTTATGCTAATTTTATATGAATCTAGATCTATTTATTTTTTTCAGAGTTTATGTTATTGATTGAATATTTGAAGTTGAGTATGATAAGATGATGTATATTTGATTTATGATTTGTAGTTTTTAGTTCGCGGAACGTTTCGGTTTTGTAAGGTGTTATGTAGCTTGTTTTGAGAATACTGAATAAATGATTTGTCCTGGTTGTGATTTACAAAGCTTTATGCTATCCATGAACTACAAAAATATGTTACTGATTTGATTTTAATCGAATAAAATGAGGTTGACCTGTATTAGGAATGTGCAAAATGGTTGTATCTGTGTAGTAAGGATACTATCTACTTGGAGGGTTGGTTTATTTTTCTTTGTAGTATGAGCATCAGATTATCTCGTTAAAATATGTTAGAGACCGCTCTTGATTGTTTTGACATGTATCTGTAGTTATGGAATTGTAACCAACTGGTGAAATATATGCTGTTGAAATTGAATGAGTGTAGCATTTTCGTGTATTTTATTTGCTAACTCTTCTTAATTATATCATTGATTTACTAGATGAGTTTATGATTCTTAAAAGTATGGTTATTATTAGGCTGCTTGTAAACTGACGTACTGATGGCGCTAATTTGTAAACAGGTTGTAGAAGTTTCTACCTCCAAGACCGGCAAGCACGGTCATGCTAAGTGTCACTTTGTTGCTATTGATATCTTCAATGGCAAGAAGCTTGAAGATATTGTTCCATCTTCCCACAATTGTGATGTATGTAATCACACTTTCTATCAGCTACTACGTTTTTGTTTTTCTGGATTTATTTTGCTAATCAAGTTGTCTCTTTTTTGCAGGTTCCTCATGTCAACCGTACTGACTACCAGCTTATTGATATCTCTGAAGATGGATTTGTATGTTTTTATTTCACTATTGCTTACACAAATTGTTTTTAAAGTGTATTGATTTGATTTTGATAGTGATAATTTATTTCAGGTGAGTTTGCTGACTGAAAATGGTAACACCAAGGATGACCTCAAGCTTCCAACTGATGATGCTCTCTTGACTCAGGTATATTATGCAGTGCGCTTATTTTAGCTAGTTTTGTGTACTATTTTACTTCTTCAACTCTATACTTTAAATTAAATGAAAGTTGGCTACTTGAGGATTGATTTTTTATGTTATAAAAGCGTAAAAATGTTTATTTGTGGATGATCTTATAATGATTGTATTTGTGTGTGCGCAGATCAAGGATGGATTTGCAGAGGGGAAAGACTTGGTTGTGAGTGTGATGTCTGCTATGGGAGAGGAGCAGATCTGCGCTCTTAAGGACATTGGCCCAAAATAGTTTCCTAATATTTGATCATCTGAAAGCCTTTGGGGGTATCAGCAGAACTTTTTCTGTTGTAATACTAGCATTTTACTTTCTGCACTACTATGACTAGTCCATTTGGGCTACGAACAGTGTATTTTACTGGTTTTGTGTACTTTGAATCTCTATCTTTTGGTGTTGCAACTAAACTCAGCATTATTTTTCTTGTTTCGAGTTTTATCCAGATAATTCATATTCATAAACCTTGTTTGTCTGTCTTTCATTGATTAATTTACTTTTATCATTCTCTGCTTGGGGGGCACTTTACGCATAAAGGTGTGTATAGCTCACATGATGTCAAAACATCAATTAACAGAAGTGAAAGATTGCATTTATTAATAGAATCAGTCTTTCTTGACTGCTTCTCATTTGCTAGGATCCAGTTAATATTCCGAGTATGTATAGTTAATTTAATCATTCATGTCGGGTCTTAGAACGACCGTTTCAAACAGGAACTGGATCTAATTAGTTATTACTACAAGGTTTGCTGTGTATGATTTCAAACCATAACAAAATGGATTAGAAATGCTTGAAAATTAAAATCTCCCAGTTTGATGGTCATGGCAACATTGCAGCTTGTGGATGATGGCTTTTACATCCCCCTAGAAACCTCCCTCAATTTTAGATGGCAATAAGCTACAGAAGCAACGTAATTCTAGAGTTGGTATCTATGCATTTTGAATTTAAGGATAGTAGCACTACAGCCTTTGTGGTTTCAGTAACGATTATCTTATCAGTTAAAGGAGTAATGGCGCTCTTGAAGAGAACAATAAAATGCACAGTTGAGCTGATACTCTTGCATAGTTTCATAGGTGTGTTAACTTAGATAAATGTAAAAAGTTGTTTAGCTCTATGGAATTGTTGACAATGTTTGGATTAAAGATCTAGGCAAAAAGTTTACATTAGTCATTACTCCATATTTGACATCAAGCTTAAATTACCAAGACATACTTAATTTTACCATGAACCTGATGTAAATAGAGATCAGATACTGGCCGCTCTTGCTATGATAACTCAGTTACCTGAACACGGGTATTTTGTAATTACTTAAGACAAATTGAATGAAGTGTACGTGTCTGTATCATATACTTTTTCCGTATGATGATGCTCTATCCTTGATGACACTGGTGACGAGTACCCGAAGATGGGAATGAAACATAAAGTAATTCAGAGGTTTTTCTGAGTTAAAAGAGATATTCAACAATTCAGTTGATGAGCAAGATGTTAAATGGAATCCTGGTTTTCGGGTTATATTTTGGAATAGGAAATGGGAACTTAGAAGCATAAACAAAGAAACAACATAGAAAAACTTTTCTCGATTCCTCCCACATGTGGATTATTGACCAACTTGATAAACCCAATCAATTAAGGCACAACGAAGGCCAACGAGAAACACATCCTCATCAAAGGATAATCAAAACTATCTATAACGACAACCTCAACCCGTTTAACTTGCATTTCTTCAAACCTATGTGCTATCACATGAGAATACTCCCCATCGATTAAACCAGCTTCACCTTTGAAAAATCCATTTTTAAGACATTTAACAAAAGAACCAGAAAGCACCAATAAGAAGTGTTTGAAATACTAAAATAAGTGCTCCAACTTTGATGAGACCTCAAAGTTTTTGGAAGTTCTTTTTCACCTGTCGTTATCTTTACCTTATAACCTTTCTGCATACAGTCTTCCATTTTTCGCCTCGAGTCTGCAACTAAGGTTCACATTCACCTATTCTCCCTCGAGTCTGTTTGAAATACTACAATTTGAAGCTTTAGTCCCTGAAATATATAAACAGAATGAGTTTGCTTTTATAAAATTTATTTCAACATGTTTGCTGTAAATTTTTAATTCAACAACATTGCCACATCATGTTAAATTACTTTTTTAATAACCACTATCTTTTTATAAACTTACCCATCCTTCCTATAGAACAGTGTTTTCAGACAGAACTTTTTTTTAAGTCCCCTAAACCTTCCTAAATCCATAATAAGAGGATGAGTCTCACTTGTTATTTAATCATTATAAAAATACAAATTTGCTGAATAATTTAAGTGGTAGTTAAAAGGTTGACCTTGTAGTTTCTCCAATGGCAAAGGCCATATCACCAACAATCAAACTCCACTATGGACCACTTGCAACAACTTATGACTGACTCACATTGCATTTCCTGAAAACTGGGGATCAAAATCATCAGTTGAAGTTTGGATTTAACAGTTTGCTGTGATCAGATTGGTGGGTTGTGTTAAAGATCCATCTCGGTTGACTTTGGATCAGGCCGGGTTTGTAACAGCGCCATTAAATGGCATTGTTCAGACGTTTATTTTTCCGGAAGACACCGGATTGTCTGCTTGAGATCTCTGAAAGGGTTTATGGTAATCTGCTATATGTTTTGTAACTTTGACTTTTGTTATTTGAATTTTGTTCCTATTATTTAGGATTGCATCATATGACTAAATTGTTGACAAGGGTTAGCCTTAAATTTTGGGAAAAATTGTTCAATAAGATTAAATTAGGAGCTAGTTCATAGAATAACAACAAAAGAGGAATATAACATTCTCCTTATTTAATGACCAATGTGGAACATAGAGATAAGTATGTTGATACGTATACTAAGAAAATTATGCTAGGTTAGCTTTAAGTAGAAGTGTAATTATGATCGTGTTATCGCTGAATGAAGAGTACAAAATCAGTGCAATTCGGGTTCCACACTGATTTTGAAGACAATATTGTCAGAAAAATTTAAAACTTTTGTATACGAAGCTTGAGAATATGCTAGATTAAGTTTTATGAAATGGGAATTGCTTAAGTTTCAAATTTTATTAAATTAGTTTTATGCTGAAGTTGCTTCTCTTGACCTACGTTTGCAGTTTTTGATTGCTGCTTCTCGACTGAATTTCTTGAAGAAAATGAGTACAAGAGTTACATGGATGGCATTGTGGCCAAACTACAAGACTACTATCCTGATTCTTCTTTTATGGTTTTTAACTTTAGAGAAGGTGACAAACGCACTCAAATCTCCGATATATTGTCTCAGTATGATATGACAGTCATGGAGTACCCTCGGCAATATGAAGGGTGCCCGATATTACCACTGGAAATGATCCATCACTTTTTGCGATCTAGTGAAAGTTGGCTGTCACTAGCTGGACAACAAAACGTGCTTTTAATGCACTGTGAGAGGGGAGGGTGGCCCGTTCTTGCATTTATGCTTGCAGCTCTTCTTTTGTTTAGAAAACAATACAACGGTGAACAAAAGACTCTTGAAATGGTGTATAAGCAAGCTCCTAAAGAGCTTCTTCATCTTTTAACACCTTTAAATCCACAACCTTCACAATTAAGGTATCTTCAGTATATATCTAGAAGGAATTTGGGTTCTGATTGGCCACCTTTAGACACGCCTTTAGCCTTGGATTGCATCATACTTCGGTTCCTTCCTTCAATTGATGAAAAGGGTTGTCGACCTGTGATTAGGATCTACGGTCAGGATTCAACTTTAACAACAGCCAACAAGAGCTCTAAACTTATATTCTCATCCTCAAAGTCCAAGAAACTTCCTTGTTACTATCAACCGGTATGCATTCCTACCTCATATATTTATGAGCCTTAAAGATATACTTTCACTATACATTTTATTTTTCAATATAACTAGAATATATGCCTTCTAATGAGCTTTTATGATGTTAAGTTTTTTATGCAGATAAAAAAATCCAATAATTTTTCCTCTAGTTAATAATGGGCAGGGAAATATAGGAGAGATAACATATTCCTTTTATGATTGTAGAAAGAATCTGAGCTTGTAAAAATAGATATACATCTTTGTGTTCAAGGGGATGTGGTGCTTGAATGCATACACTTGGATCACGGCAGGGAGGAAATGATGTTTAGAGTAATGTTCCACACGACATTTGTGCGAAGCAGTATGCTGATCTTGAGCCGTGACGAAGTTGATGGTATGTGGGATGCAAAGGGCCAGATGGCTGAAAACTTTAGGGCAGAGGTAAGCCTTTTTCTCTTTCTATAGATACCAAAATTGCTCTCATGTTGTAACCAGTAGAAGTTGAATGCATACCTTATACATGGATCAGGTACTTTTTTCGGATTCATCTATAACTACCATCGAAGGAGAGTCAGAAGACGTGAATGGGGAAGAAAGTTATAAATATGAAGAGTTTTTTGAGATAGAAGAAAATTTTAAGGTGGCAGAAATGCAGCATACTCTTTTACCTATGAAAAGTAGGATAGCTTCTGAAACTGGTGTTGCAGATGCTGGTGCATTTGAAGATTATACATCAGATGACGAGAACCATAAACCTGATACTAAGATTTATGATTCGGACCATGTAAACGGTGGTTTAAAGCCCACAGTGGCGGTTGCTAATGAAGATGGTAATAAGACAGATGGGAGGGAGGTAAAGCTGGAGGAGGTAAAGAGTAAGCTGGATATAGAAGAGGATGCAGGTAAGATGTTAAGTCGAAATAATTTATTTGATAAAGGGTTGGTGTCAAGACCAAAAGAGCGGCAACACCTCGAAATATCATTTAAAGAGATAGAAGTAGCAACCAAAAATTTCCAAAATTGTATTGGAAAAGGTGGATATGGTCTTGTATACAAAGGAACTCTGTACAAGACTGGTAAATCCATCCCAGTTGCTATAAAGCGGTTAAATGAGCAGTTTGGACAAGGGCTAAAGGAGTTCTTAAATGAAGTTAACTTACTTACCGGGCAAAAACATCCAAATTTGATTTCTCTTCTCGGCTATTGTGAAGAAGATAAGGAGAAAATCTTAGTTTATGAATATGCACAACGTGGAAGTTTGGATCAATATTTTAGGCGTAACAACACTACTAATTATACTCTTACGTGGAATCAAAGACTCAAAATATGTGTTGGTGCGGCTCGTGGGTTGGAACACCTCCATTATCATGTTGGAGAGCATTTAAGCATAATCCATCGCGATATAAAGAGTGCAAATATTTTGTTAGATCAAAATTGGGTTGCAAAAGTTTCTGATTTCGGATTGTCTAAGTTAACTTTTGCTGGATTAAATAGAAGCACTATTGTTTCCCTTGCCTGTGGCACAATGAGCTATATCGAACCAGAATACATGGTTACTGGCATCGTGAAGAAAAATCAGATGTATTCTTCGGCATGGTACTATTTGAAGTATTATGTGGAAGATTATGCACAATCAAAGGCGATGATGGCATCTTATTATCAGGCCCTTTGGCTAAAGAGTTCTATGAAAAGAAGAGATTGGACGAGATTGTTGATCCTAGTTTGAAGGAACATTTGAATTCAGACTCTATGAATAAATTTTCTGAAGTTATGTACGATGCTTGCATTATGATCGAAGGCACCGACCTACTATGGATCTTGTCGTTAAAGAGCTTGAGGACTTGCTCAAGATCGAAGAATGATTTCTCTATGCAAATGACCGCAACAGTTGTTATTAAAAACGTTTTTGCTGAGTTAATGTCATATACTCGTAATAACAGCTTAATTCGCTGTTACGTTTTTGTATTTATATATATTTTTGTCCGGTTTGGTATATATACTTACATTTGGTGGTCAACATTGGTCATTTAGTTGTTTGGTTACCAGCTGAACAAGCTAAAGATGATGAGTACAAGTAGGCTGATACTCCAGGGGAGTTCAATAAGTATTCAAAGAAACTTGAATGAATGTAATTAGCTGTTTAGGTCTATGAAATTGTTGGCAATGTTTGGATTATAAATCTACGCAAAAAGTGACCATCAGTTCATATTTAACAACTAGAAGGATAAAAAGAAGCTTAAATTACCAAGACAGGCTTGAATATTATAAAATTATTGAAAATGACATTATAGTAGAATCCTGATCCGATCTTATAATTTTGATATTGCAAAAATTAAAACAATCCTGGTTAAGATCCCAATCTGAAAACATTTTTACACATGGATAAGGATGGAGTGAACAAAATATGGGATTTAAAAACACATCTTTCCTTCATTTTTATTTGATATAGGGATGAGGTTAATTAAAACAATTTAAAAAACACACTTTCATATAAATTTGCATTCATGATAACCATTTCTAAAATAAAAGAAGCAACAAAAAACTGACATGTGGCATCTCACATTAAAAACTAAAAATGAAATAATTAATAAATACAAAAGGGTATAGCGGGTATTTTCTTTCTTCAGAACCCACCATTCACTCATTTGTAACCCCATAAGTCTAACACACCCAATGGCGAAAATTACCTAAATGACCCCTTCTCAGACTATACTGCTCACAGGGACCATTTTTTTTCAACTTTTTCAAATGTCAATACTCTTCATCAATACAACCGAAAAACAAAATAGACACGTCACCACTTAATACCTAAACAAGAAACAAAAAAAAGCATTTTGTGCCTATCCTCATAATCAAATAAAGAATCCAAAATGTTCACTATAGCTTGTCGGACCATTGAAAAGTTGGCTATTTCGCGTCTATAGGGAATCGAAATGCAAGAATCCAAATTACACACTATTACCACTATTACTTGTACCACCTGACCAATAATGACTAAAAAAAAGTAAAAAAAAATAAAAAATTGTTAAATGAAATTTGCCTTATTGTACCCATAATCAATAAAATGAAAAAAAAATATTAGTGGCTTAGAAATTGTTAACATTTTTTATTTTTAACCGCATTTAAGTTTAAGGTTTGTTGGTTTAGTGTTAAAAGTTAATTTTCGCAATCTTTAGACACGATGAAGCATATATATATGTTGAAAACATTTTTGTTGGTTGTATATTTTGAGTTCTTTGTGACTAGTTCTTCAAGAATCATATAATAATTGTTGAAATTGTAGTTAGTATGAAAGAGATATTAAGTCTCAAAGTGAGTCACTTGAATGTTTTGTTGGTTTAGAATTTACGAAAGTTAATTTTCACAATCTTTTGACACGTTTTAACATATATATATGTTGAATTTTTTTTTGTTGGTTGTATGTTTTTCGTTCTTTGTGACGAGATCTTCTAAACCATCTAATAATTGTTAAAATTGTAGTTAGTATGAAAGAGATATCGAGTCTCAAAGCAGTTTCATTTTGAATGTTTTTAAAATTTTGTATTGTAATATCTACTTTTAATTAGCTGAATTGAAATTTATTTTCGAATACGAACTTTTATTCATTAGATAAACAAATGAAATAATTAATAAATACAAAAGGTATTTTTCTTTCTTCACAACCCACCATTCACTCTGTAACCCCATAAGTCTCCGGTCCTCTCTCTATCATAAGAAACCTACCTGCTTATTCTCTCTAAAGTTTTTAATGTGCTAAAAACTTCCATGGATCCTAAAAACCATAGCTACGCTGTCTCATTTGTTTTCTTTCCTCTCATAAAAACCCTTCAAACTCCCTATATCTCTTTGTCTCGAATTTATATATCCCTTGAGACAGACGGTCGTCGGTTCCAAATACGCATTGTCCACTGTATCAGCGACGGTCTTCAGCCGCATACACACCCTTTTGACAGTTGTTGTTTGCATCGAGAATAAACTACCACCATATTATCCATCGCTTGCCGCATGTAAACAAACATTATTAGATTTGCAACAGCTAACCGGTTGCCACCATGTCGGTTATTGTTCATGGATGGTGATTCACGGTGTTTTAAAGAATACTACTGTAGTATTATTTTAGCCTCATTAAAATAGTGGTTCATTGAATTATAAATTGATTACTTAAATTCCTAAAGGAAACCACAGATCTTGGTGTCACACTAACCATGAATTACATCAGCATCGGGAGTTGGATTATCACGTTTTTTTGTTAAGTAGAATTTGCATATTCATATCAATATGGTTTTAACTTTATATTTCCCCATATAATATTTTAGTTGAATGGGATTGATGTTGTGTTATTTTAGTTGTTGGTTAGTTGTGGTTTAAAATTTGTTTTCTCCTTGTGGGTTGATGATGTAAACACCGAGACCAGTTTGTTTGTTTGTTCTTAGAGAAAAAGTTATTGTATCATCAGTTCATTAAATGTATTATGCAACTAAGCGTTTCGTAAATTTAGTTTGTCAAAAAGTTGATGTGTCATTACAAAATAATGTTTCAAAAAAATAAATGTGTCAAAAAATTTAGTGTGTCACTAAAAATGTATTATGAAATTAAGTGTGTCAAAATTCTTAGTTTGTCACTAATAATGTGCCATAAAAATTGATGTGTCTTCATAAATGTATCATAAAATTTAGTGTCATTATATGTGTAACAAAAAAATTAGTGTGATAAATATCGTATATCACCACACATGTACTAAGAGTTTGTAATATGTCATTATAAATGTGTTAAAAAAATATGTGTCATTATATATTTATCAAACAACTCAGTGTGTCACAAAAAAATATAAAAATTGGTGTCTCACAACAAAAATAATGTGTCATAAATAAAAAATAAAAAATTAATGTGTCATTTTATATGTATCAATTTGCATCTTATAGTTCTCTATATATATTCAGTTGCTCAATATATATATTCATTTAATTGAAATTTCATATATATCCTTTCATTTTGGCTCAAAAAATTTTATATATATCCAACCTAACTTGAAATTTTCATATATATCCAATCTAAAACTTAAAATTTTCATATATGTCCAAATACCTAATTTATATATAATTAAATCTTAAATTGGTTAATATTGTTATAAAGTTAATATTATTATGATTCGTAATAAATACTAGTAAACAAAACATATGTATATTATTGTCCAAATACAATATATAAACATGCTTTTATGATTTATATATATATTGGTATTTGGAGTAATGAAGTATACATATGTTTTGGGTGCATCAAATTGTTTATTACGGATCATAATAATATTCGTAACCCATGTATATCTTAATATACTGATTTGAGAGATTGTTATTAATATACACGGAATTTAAAAAAAAAAAAAAAAAAAACGTGAAGGGTTTAATGGTCATTTAACATTAAATGATAATAAATATGTATTTTAAAATTTTAATTAAATATAAATTGGGTATTTGAATATATATGAAAATTTTAAGCTTTTTAGATTGATATATATGAAATTTTCAAGTTGTATTGATATGTATGAAATTTTTGAATCAAATGGAGTGATATATATGAAATTTCAAGTTGTATGGATATATATGAAATTTTGAACCAAATGAGGGATATATATGAAATTCTCCCTTTTTTAATCATATCTACAAAAGAGTTAATAAAAGAAATAGAACATAACAAAATAAATTGACGATCATGAAATGCTAAACTTTTTAATATACCTCCTGTCTCAAAATTATTGTCAGGGACAAAGAATCACAAAAGTTTTAATAAAAGTGGGACCTCTATAAATTTCAACCACTCAATAATAATATTCCTCATTATATTCTCTTTTTCTTACTAAATATGAAATGGACAATTAATTTGTGACATCCATAAGAGGAAATACTGACACAACAATGGTGACTATGAAAGATGTGTTTTAAATACGGTGGTCCCTAAATATCATAACTGATACGATGGGTTTCGAAGTTTCAAAGTCAAACACAGACAAAATGGGTTTATTAATGGTGCATTTTGCCATTAATCTTTAACTTAATTACAGAATTGACATTGATCTAGCTTTTAATACATCATATCAACATTGGTACATCTAACGGTCCAAATCGGTCCCTATTGTTTTTATTTTAAAGTTGGTCACCACAATAACGTGAGCGCGTTCTATGCAAAGACTATATATTGTGATACAAGACTTTACAAAGACTCATTTGGACCAATAATAAGAATTTAGTATTAATCAATGTTGCAAAATCGGTCAACTCTGCCGATTAATCGCCGACAATCGTTAATCGCCGAAGTACCTTGTCGATTTTTGAAAATCGGTCGAAAAATCGCCTAGGAAAAAAAAATCGACACTAAGCAGATTAAAAATCGGCCAATCTAAGCCGATGACCCAATAATTATCAAAATCGGCCGACCTGACAAATCGGTCATTTTAAAAATAATAATAATTTAGGCATTATACTTATTTGGGGATCGATCTTTCACTTATAACGACAATGGGCATCATAATCTAATTGGAGCCTTTATTAAGGTTTGGAAACATAGCAGCTTGAAATTTGTTAAGATTTTTAGTTTGATCTCCGAAATACCAAAATTGCGGAAATGCCAATCCATTAATCATCGACATCCCGACTTGACCGACATCGCTGCGGTGGTCGACCACCGACTAACGATTCACGATTTTTTTGCAACATTGGTATAATAAATATTTTTAATTTAATTAATAAGGGCATAATAGTCAAACACATTTTAGTTTTTTGAATTTTTTTAACTCTAAAACGCGCAAAGATTAATTTCCGAATTATTTTTCAAGATACATGTTTTTGGGAAAATGAAGTGCATATATGTTTTTTTTTTAATATTGTAAATTTACATATGTTTCTTGTGTATAATTGTTTGTACATCAAACTTGTTTTGCTTAAAATGGTAATTGCAATATATGATTCTAGTGTATATTTTTTAATCTTCAAAATTTATAACAAAAAACATAAATATAGACATACACATGTAACCTCTAAATTTATAACAAACCAAAATAAATCAGATACACTAAATTGATATCAAATGAAAATACAATTCAAATACAAAATGTATCTTGTTAAATAGAGAAGTGCTATTATGCAAAAAACATATGCACTCTCTTCCAAGAACATACGTATGCCAAGTTCACTTTCTCATCAAAAATATAGATGTGCACTGATTCAAAAACATGTGTGCACTCTTCAAGAACATGTATGCATCGCTATGCCGTCAAGTTCATAAGAACATATATGCCCGTCTTCAAAACATATATGTGCAAGTGCAATTTTTTGTGAGCACCGATGATATCAACAAGATAGTGTTATAGAAACTTAGGAGGGCTAAAGATCAACAGATTATGTAACATATAGGACATGAAATATGGTCCAACTTTGCACAAAAGTCGCAAACCATTAAAGCAAGTTGGTTTGATTGGTTGGTCTTAAAGAATGTTATATGTCAATAACTATACCTTATATACATTTACTAAAGTTAGTGGTATGGATTTGAGACAAAAATTCATTGGCTAAATATTTTAATGGTCTCAAAGTTTCAGTTCAGTCCAACAATAATACATGCCATTTACTCAGTGCACTATATAATCATACATCATATGAATGAGTGTTGGTCACTATATAAAAGTAAAACAACATGTGATACATTTAAATAACATTGATGGTTTCTAACTAATTCCACCAGTTTTGACCCAAACAAGATTGATTTGTCACCCAAACTGTATATAATGGACTATAGTGCTGATGGTTTAACTAAGGGGTTATTAACAGATGGTTTGTACCAAATTTTGGTCGGTTAATGCGTTTCTTTGTTTCACAACTACGATATTAATTATGTTTATTTGTAAACCAAACTTTCAAAAGTAACAAGCATGTTACCTAAAAGGGGAAACATGTCCCCGACAAAGGACAACCATTGAGCTTATAGCTTACAAAAAAAGTTCCTGCAACAAAAGTATCTTTATATCAAATTATAAAATTAAATTAGTGTTATCCTTTTTATCAAATTATGAAAATTTGATAAAAATGCAATATAAATAAACTAAATTACTTATACGAAGACAATCTTAAACTTCAACTGGATCTTAAAAAAAAATTGATATGAAGGCAAAGTAAAAGATCAAATCTTAAATCCAACCTTAGATGTTGTCAAATCTAAAAAATAATTAAGATCTTTAAAAATCAAATCTTCCAATAACGAATAAGCCTATCTTTAATTGAACAACTTAACACTGCTCTATACTTCAAACATGGATCGATTTATACAAATAATATGCAAAAAGACGGCATTTTTATTTATTTCTTTAATGATTGTGAGTATGATACAGGGAAAGATCATGGGATTCTAATAGCGTGGCTGGAAAGTTACCAATTAATAGGGATGGTTTATGGTGGTGGTAACATTTAGATTAAGTTAAGAGAGAGATGTGTAGGATGGAAGTGAGAGAGAGAGATCTGAAGATTTGTTTAAGTGTTATAAGGCTACCTAATGAGGGGATTCAATCCTCTTTTTCCCTGTTCACGCCGCCTTCTCCGACGCATCTTCAGCGATTAGGTGCCCCAAAAGAAGGCTTAACCAAGTTCAAATTTATTTTTTTATTATTTTTATTTTTTAAAAAAACATTTTTAACACAAAATGTATTTCATTAATAATTAAAACGTTACATAATAATTCAAATAAAAATTACACCATTACTTAAACTTATTAAAACATTACAACACTTAATCAAGGTTGTATGCGGCCTTGATCAGCTTTTGAGTTTCGCATTGTTTGCCATGTTCTATCATGGGCAAAGATGGGTCGATTACGCAGCAATGAACATGAGATCTCCATCATATTTCTTTGAGCCTCTAATTCAACTTTCGTTCTTCTAGTGCCAAACTTTGTCTTCCTTGCTTCTCTTTGCTGTCAGAGCTCCAACCGATTTGCCGTTGTTCTAGCTCTTCTTCAAACCATAGTGTGTCTCATACTTCCTTCTTCTGCCCTAATGCCGGACTTGATCTTGCCCCACTTCGCAACACCTTCCATAATCCTATCTTTCAAGACTCAAGATTTCTTTATTCTTCTTTATGCATCATGACCGCTTGGTCTATTAGGCACAAACGAAGGCACATCCGAAGTCGGGTTGAAGTCCTTGCTTTTTTTCGACCCTCATCTTGGCTTAAAAAACCGCATCTCATTATCCTCCAGCGAATGGTCCTCAAAATCTTCCAACAATGCTCCAAAACAAACGAATGACCACACACTAGTTGGTATTCATCACACGCCATGTAGATAAATCCGGGAGGTCATTCTCACCACTCCGTAATTCCTGACAAAGATTGTTGTAAATGGCACAAATTGACCAACTCTAGGATCTAACCCTATTTTTCCACTTTGTAACGATAGAGTTGTATCGTTCTTCGCACCAACCTCCTTCTCAAAGTAAGTATGACTTTCGCCAAAACTTTCTAGCATTTTGGTTATTCCGTTATACTATTCTCGATACATCATTAACGCTAGTACAAGGCTTATCTCATCTTTCTTTGGTCCAAGGCAACGAATCATTCTTGCCTTCTTTCTCAACAAAGCCTTCGCTTTAGTAGCTCGTTTTTTTGGTTGACCAAGGACGCTCTTCTCGACATTCTTCTTCTTCTACGCCATCAAGGTTAACCGAATCGTGATACGATCCATGAGCCGAACCGGTATTCGAACCGTGATAATTTTGAGTCCGGATAACCCGATCCGGTTCCAAAGATGTACTAGGATTGTTGTACAATTGGTCATCAAAATCAAAACCCTCAAGATTGATACGGTTAACCGGAGAATATTGTTGATAATTTGAATATGAAGATGTTGATGAATCCATTGTTGACTTATTACGATTCGCGGTGACCCATACATAGATTGGTTAAGCTTCGACGGAGTAGCTTTGTTGTTGTTGTTGGTAGTGATGCTTTTTTGTCAGAACAAACAAGTGGAAACGAGGGGGGGTGAATACGTTACCGTTAAAAACTTTAGATCTTTAGTATCAAATCGCTTATGAAGCTTGTTATAATATGAAAGTACCAATTATTGTTTGTGACTAATATAAAGTATGGTAAACCAATTTGTCACACAATCATGAACATCAAACCACATCACAAACAATAGTATAGTGTATATAAAAGTAAAGAGATAAAGAAAGGAAAGTGCAAACCGAACACGAGGATTTATAGTGGTTCGGTCACGGATCTCCTTTTCGCCCTACTCCACTCCCCGAGTACCCAACTCGAGAGTTACTTCACTAAATCAACAAGCTCCCTTCTCGGCGGAGAAAACCTTACAATCGTCGCTAACACTTTTTCCGGTACAAAGCTAAATACCGGTTCTAGTTCGAGGTAGAACCAACCTAACGTCGCCTATACAATATTTCCGACACTAAGCTAGATGTCGAGTTCTTTTACAAGGGTACAACCACTCCCAATATGTTTTATGGCCCAACATAATAAACCTTGTGTTTTATGGCACAAACACATAAACCATCTAATCTAGTTTGGTGAAAGTGTTGTTATGATGCAATGATGTTTACACTAATGATCCATGACACAAATGTCTAATGGATATGAATAACTACTTCTAAATGAACTTCCATTGATAGGAAGCCTTCATGATGAAGATCACAAGTTCCCTAAACTTCTTGTGATAGATCTTCAACTTGTGGTGAGTGGGAATGGCTAGATCTCCAAGATTTCCTTGGTTGATCAAAGAGTATGCTTACAACAAAGATGAATGTTAGAAGCATTATGATCATGATCATTAGGGTGTTTAATGTATGTTATTACATTGTTAATGATTGATCTAAATGTATGCAAGAAGGTGGAGAAGATGTGGTTTGAAGTGGTGAAGAAATGGGAAAACAATGGGCTTCTATTTATAGCCAAAAGTGGACAGGAGCGTCCACGGACCACGGACCCCTTAAAAGGGTTCCGTCCTTTATACAATTTGGTACCGTGGGTGCCTGACATAAAATCTAAAAAAATCTTTCTTCAAATCTTTGCAAGATATTACCAAATCTTACTAAGATCACATTTGATATATTGTGTGTCAATCTAACCAAAATATTCAAGTGATCTTCCAAGGATTTCAAAGATGATGCATGACATGATGTAACATGTATTTCCATTTTAGATTAAAAGGTTTATCAAGGTAAACTTGTAAAATGTATTATGTAACTAGTTAATAAAATGTCTAGTTACCTTTTGAAATACTTGTGAATGCAAAATGTAAAATGAGGTTCGAAATAGAATGGTTAACCTATTAAAATACTTAGTGACTCTAAATGTATTTTAAACATTCTAAATGATTTGTTAATGGGTTTGATCATAATGCCACATAACAAACATGTACGAACCTGTGTTGTAACATACGAGGACTTGAGACATCGAGAGGTGTTGAATGTATGTTGAGACAAATGTAATTACAAGTAACTTGTACATTTTACGTTATGTATTACAAGTTACATGTTTGTCATCAATCAAAACAAACGAGACTGTATAGATTAAATATCGTAATATTTGCACTAACAATCTCCCCCTTTTTGATGATGACAAAAATATGTAAACGTAATAGAAAGTAAAATGTAAAAGGTTACTTGTATCCTTACTACCTTTACATTACCTTCTCCGTTTACCCTCTTCTCCCCCTTTTGTCGAAACAAAAAGGGCGTGTCCTTGGAGTTTAACTTCATTTCTCCCCAAAAGGCGAGCTTGCATCATCCCTAGTGAAGTTAAATCGTCTACTTCAATCCGTCCCTTGTTTGGTAGAGGATCCATGGATCAAATAAAGAGGCTTACCCTACATCAAGGTTAGTTTTATGCAACAAAAATTATGAGAAATATATGAAAAAGAAAAATGCATTGCAATGTTAGCCTATTTTCTTCACTTTTTATCGAAGCACAAATGCTTGTTGAAAATGCGTGCATGCTCCCCCTTGACGGTTGCTCCCCCTTGTTTGAGGCGTCAGGGTATGATTAAAAACCTACAAAAAATTATTAGTGCAAAACTATATTCGTCATTGGACGAGTAAGTGATATACAACAAAGTGTGTATAAGATGCACTTAGTAAATTCTAGACGGAAGCTCCCCTTGCTCTAGGGCGTCAAGATGAACCTTCAAAATAAATATTAGTATAATAGAAGCTTTGTCTTTAGACAAATATGTCATATACAACCAAGTGTATAGACGATGCAATATGAGTGCTTAAAGGACATTCCTCCTTGTTCTAGGATGTCAAGAAGCACCTAAGATAAGAAAATAATTTATGCAAACTTCATCCTTAGATGAGTAAATTATATACAATCGAGTGTATATGATGATGAACCTACAATGAAAAACATTAGTGCAATATATTTCATCTTTTTCACAAAGAAAAATAAGATGTATATATGTGATAAATGATATAATCAAAGATCTCATGAAGTGTAGTCTCCTAATTACAATCATAAGAAAAGTGAGAATATAATATGATAAAACCCTACAAAATAGTTCCTAGAAAGAAGATATGAAGTCTTCCACCGGGTGTGCCACTAGTGGTGCTAGTGTTGGTGTCGGTTTACTAGTAGGATTCATGTGGTGATGATAGATGACTCGAGATTTACAAAAGTAAGTTTTCGCTAATCCATGGTGGTGATGATTAGTGAAAGTGGTGATGGAAGGTGGTGGTGATTAGGTAGGAAGCTATTAAGGAGTTAGAAACTCGTATGTATAGCAAATATAAAAATATGGACTCATGCAATCCTTTCGTCATGTCAAGTGACCAAAGCTAAGAGAAAAAAATATGAATGGACATTGCATTTCAATGATGCATAAGGGTTATGATTAGAATGATTTATTGATGCTAACAACCTATTGTTTTGAGCAAGTTCTCATATGATTCAACCCAAGAGTAATCAATAATGCGTTCTATCTAAGAATATATAAAAGTGATAGCATGAAGATAGATTCGTTCATTGAGTGACACGAATTATAAAAATGACCTATTCTAGGTGACAATGGGAAAGGTAGTATTAGCATGGTTTTGACCAACATGGATGATTATCACTTTGAAAAGAAGTGAAGACAATATGGAAAATACTAATAATAATAATGAGTACCTATATGAGGATGAGAATGACATCATATAAGTGAGAGTTGGATGGACCAACGTGTTGGAAATGGCTGTTTTGATTAATATATCGTTTGCACTGACAATGACATGCATGATATATGTCAAGCGAGAAAAGGATAAGATCCTATGATGGTGTTCTAGATAGTGAAGTTGTAAGGTGCTAGTTTAAGGAAAATCCTAGATTCCTTGATTGTGGAGATGAAGAAGTTTGTAAAACACATGATGTGTTTTTCACTTGATGAGGTATTGGTGCAAACTTGTGATATAAGGTTAAAAAGGTTGAACTAGTTGTGGTTTCATGAACCGTTTTAGCTAAGTGGTGTTTACCTATGTGTTGGTATTTTAGAGTCTAAGAGACATAAATTTTGACAAAAGACAATTATGTGAATGGATTTCTCTCCCCTTAATTGGTGGACATCCAACATAATGTGCAATGTATCAAATAAGGAATGACAACAAAGTGTTTAGGAGGTTATTCGGGTTAACGAAAGAGGTGAGCTTAGTAATGTTTTTGTGGATGATGGTTAGCATACAATGAGCTTCAACCTTAAAGTCACGTACTTCTTCTCGATTAATACGAGATGATCGTATGATGAGGCATGTGGTTTCCTAATAGGAAGTGAAGAGGATCAGAGTATTGTTATAACTAAATAATGATGGAGATGATTTTTGGAAAGCGGAAGCTTAAATTGAGATTTGGAAAGAGGTCGGTTGAAAGGCAAAAATGCAAAGCCAACCCGCTAGAACTTAATTCTATATGCTTTTAAACTATATGCAAGTGTAGGGGTCCCATAAAGCATAGTGCTAATCTACGTAGCAATAAAAGGGGATTATGCAAAATGAGCATACAAAAGTTAAAACCAATTGAGATAACAAATAATTTGTTATCAACCCACAAAACAAATTTGTTAGTGACAAAAGATGTTAACATGATAGAAATCAAATGATAACATGTTATATAAGCAAGAACAACACATTGCACTTAAGTAGACAAGAGATCACCATACAAGATAGCATCAAGACAATCATATTATGCAAGAATACAACTTTATTCAAGACATTTCATTTTGAGATTGTTTTGTCGTTAGACTTAGACCCTTAAGCATACTTGGCTTATAAATTAACACAACAATCTATGTGATTAATTTGTAAGATAAAAAGGCTTCTAAAAGTTTGTCATACCAAAAGCGCTTTGACATATTATATGTGCACACGTAGCAAACAAATTATGTGACAAGAAGCAAAAGAAACAAGATGAAAGAGTCATGCAAGCCATGTTTAAGACATAACAATTTGGAGCATGTATCATTTAGATCGTACTACACATAGATATAATGAATGCCAACTAATAGCTTTCAAACACAAATATATCATAAAAAATTATCACATATCAAAATGACATATTATGAGTTCATAAGCAACATGTTAATCATGCTAAGGATAATTCAAAAGTAAGTATCATGCAAATAAAGTTTAGGTTTTAAACGTTTAGTAGCATGAAACAAGGATACAAGCATTATAAAAACCGTACTAAGGTTTACATATTTGACTAGTTATCAAACACTAAGATAATGTCAAATCAACTTATCGTATCAAACAAGAACATGTAATCAACACATGTAAGTGCAATGCAAGTGGTTTTAAAAGAAAAGTCATATATACTACTTGTTTGATTAGTATTCCTAAGGCTAGGCAAACTATCAATATTTTAACACCTACTTTAGGCAAGTATAGGAATACAGATTTTTCAAGTTGGAGAATGAATATGAGACTATTACTAGCGGTGCTCAATTAAGGCTAAACACGACCATTTTTACGGGTGATTCCACATACCCAACTTCTCTTCAGGAAGCAATTCAACCGTTAGGTCAAATTGAGTTTCTAGTGCAATAGGTTCTCCAGTAGTCATTCTCATGTTAGAAAGATGGGAACTCCTACTTTTGCATATTAAAGTGCATAAAAGATGATAGTTTACCAATACTTAGCTTAATGTGACTTAACTAATATGCAATATAACTAAAGTGATGAAGACGTCATGTTATACACATGAATTTTAACAATGGTGTGTTTGATAAACAATGTGTTTTAATCTTGTGTTAAGAATCTAAGGTTTGTTCAAATTACAAAGCTAATTGTATGATCTAATGGATGACATTTTTTATGTTGAAGTGTATACTTTAAAAGTGATTGAATTATCTAAAACTAGGGAATGGAATATGTTAAATTAAGAACGTTCTCAAGAAAGCTCTTTGGTATTTTATTTAACAATAATCTAAATAAGGTTACTAACTTCAATAGATCATGTGTATGTTCTAGAGATGTGTAGTTTCAACCTTGGATGTGCACAAGGTTTGAGCAAGGTTAGGTTATGATGTACGCTTGAAAGGAAATGAATACAAATAGTATCTTTCAACAAATGAGATTATCGCATGGGATAAAGTTATCATGCTTATGAAAATAAGTATGACAAGATGAATTGGATATGCTAGTTCATAGAACTTTTGGATGTTCATTTCAAGATCATTTAGCCAATGAGGTGTAATGAAATCTCTTGTAACATAACCATATATGTCGCAAGGAGAGAATGATGCATAGGATATACAATATCCTTTTAATAAGATGAATACTTAACGCATGATTTCTTAGGCATAATGTTTTTCAAAACATCATGTTTTCCTAAATGAAGATATGAAGCCAAAGTGTTTGAATTGGATAGTCCTATCTAAATAAACTTGGTCTCAAGATTATATTCACTAGATGATGACAAGAGGAATTCACTGGAGTTTCTTATGTATACTCCTCAAGAGTCATTGTTGCTTGGGGTGTATGATGTTGCCTTTGAGATTGCATTTTAACATATTTTGTTAAAATGTTGATTTGAGGGTTAACGAAATTTATGCAGAAGTTTAATGACAAAGTATTACTAATACTTTGATAATTTGTGAAGGTAGTACTACTTATACCTAGTGGAAATTGACAACAATTACCAAGAGCACCATGCTTATTTGATAGTTGAGGTTTTAGCCATAATGAATTATCTAAGTCTTTATATGTGGGAAGGAATGTTTGAGTTTGTTCAAACGTGCATTTGATTCAGTACAAGTGTTGGACACAAGGGCTTTTTGAGCAATACACTTAACAAATTCAAATGATGGTAAGGATGGTGGATTGGTTGATCTAGGTGGTAGGTTTTCTAGTGTGTCTAAAAAAGGATGTGGTGATGTAGGGGTTTGTTGTGCTATGTGAATACTTAGGTTGATTGTCCATAGATGTTGAACATAAAAAGTACGGATACTAATTCTTATGGTTCATTGGTTGCTACAACTAGTGGGTGAAGTACTTGAAGCTTTGGTTATGTCTATGAAGCTTAGGGGTTGAGGTATAGGTTCACCTTGAAAGGGGACGTTTGATTTAAAGGATGCTCTTGGAAGATCATGAGCAATACTCTTAATGGTGCCAAAAGATGGAAGAGGGATAGTAGGTGTCAGAGAGGGATAAGTGGCACAGTGGGTTGTTTGTTTTGGATAAGTGTTTCAACATGTGTTGTTAAAATACTTGGGTGTTGATTTTTCGGATATGACTTTTAATGACTACAATCGTAAGTCGCATATACTTGAATATTTCGGATGAAATACTTAAGTTGTCAATCCTAATTTGTTGAGATTATAAAGCTTAGATTGAACTCAAGTATAACAAGACTTGATAGTATGTCTTTAACATACGTGTGAGTTATGTAAATACTTATCGTCTTGAAGGATGACACATTATTTTCATGTTAACCAAGTGAGGCAATACATGTAGATACAAAACAATATCTATAGTCATATGATAGACTTGTGTATGATACCTTTGCAAATAATGAGTCCAGATTTGTTAGTCTCGGTAAGTCATCTAAGTCATCCGCAAACGGGTGAGGAGATGTTGGTGGTGTTGCACAAAGTTTGATAGAGACAAGCTTTGGAGACTTTGGTAGTGACGATGTTTTGGATGGTTGTGAAGTAGTCATAATGGTGGGTGATTTTGGTGGTGGAGTTGGAGTACTTAAGTTTAGAAAGTTCACATCTTGAATGGGTGATGAGATGTTGAGAGGTAATGAGTCTAAGGATGAAGAGTTCAAGTTAATGTAGCAACAAGATCGAATGCTAATCCTAGTGGTTTTCTTAAGTGTCTTATTTGAGGTTAAAGATTTAGTCATTTTGACTTTGCTTTGAGAAATGCTAAGCTTAAGGAAAAGTAACAGTGAAGGTGTGAAAATGACCATTCTGAATGTGTCGATTTATGGAACTAAGGATTCATGCACTTGATGTTAATTCATACAAAGATAGTAGTTTCTAATGAGATGGAAGTGTCTAAGATCATGTCAAACATCCTAAGTTAATTCATTGAGGATGTGTTGAGTGAGGTATGAAAGATATGCATTAACAACTATCCTAGAAACAAAATTTGGTAATCTAGATTGCGAGATTTAGTAAAATTAAACAACTTACCTGTAGAATCCACGGCACCAATTTTTCGCACAGGCGGAACCCTTAATTTGGTGCCGCCTGGTCCGCCTGTACAGGAACGGCGGTACCAAAATGCATAACAGACGGTACCAAATTTTTGGTGCCGTCTAATCCGTGGACACCAGAAAACTTCACAGACCCATTTTTTAGGTGTCGGGGAGTTTTCCAAAACCTGATTTTTTGCTTAAAACATGTGACATTAATCATTTCTAGTTAGGAAAAGTCAATAACACATATACAAACATAGTGGAGCATAGACTTTGACCAAGGGCTAACGATTTTCACATATAAGTGAAAATGGGTAAAATTTGATAACACCCGTGTGTTATCCCCCTGCATGAACCGGTTAGCATACATCAATGTTTTAAGTTAGTTTATCATCCTACGAAGTGAAAACATATAAATTACATCATACAACATTGTTTTTGTCCTTGTACCAAACACTCTCTTAAAACCTTCATTTTTCAAAGTACTTGACTAATTTACTTAGTACTTATTGCTAAGTGAGTTATGAAATTTCATAAGTTATGCGAGATGTTAGTATAACCTATGCAAATGAAGTGATCTAATTCTACAAGCGATGGTAAAACAATTTTCCAACTTAGTGCACAAAATCTATCAAATAACCTATTGTGCATAAACAAGAAATCGTCAAACAAACGAATAAATAACATGGCAAGATTGACACTTATATTATGCAAACAAACAAGTGTAAACAACAATTTGAAAAGTAAGCAAGCAACATATATGCAAACAACATAAACAAGTGGTCATTTAGCATAGCATAACAAGAAAGACACTTTTTGTCAATTTGCGTTTAAATATGACGATGTATACCAAGCTTGATTAGTTTCCTTTAAACATATTACCAAATTATTTAGTTTCAAAGGAAGTTGTATCAAAGTTCTAAGAATACCAACTTAAATTGCTTGATTCAAAAATTTGAGTTTTTATGTTAAAGCGAAACTCAATATTTTAGACATACTGTAGTATTTGGTATATTTCACTTATTTAAAATTAGACTCAGGCTATGAGAGTATTTTTAAATGAAAGTAGACTCAATTCCCTTTAAAATGATAGGTGGCTCGACTCGTACGGACTTACGGTTAATTAGTTATGATTTTTTGAAGTTGCCCAAAAAACTGCATACTGTACACACGGATTCCACGGAACCAAATAAAGGGATCCGTACTTTATAAGATTTGGTGCCGTGGTCCTCTGAGACAGAGTCACCAAAACTAGTATTTGACATAGAGAAAACGTGTGTGACTTACTAGATTTCATAGTAAACATATAATACACATATTTAACAACATATCTACTTGTGTAACTTATCTTAAACATTTACGGAGGTGATTTTTCAACAAAATTTATAGTTATCCCAAACACTCCTTTAAAATCATATTTCTTCGTAAATTTTCTATAAGCACACAATACAATACTTACTAGTTCTTTCAACAAACTTTTTATTTTATTTTTCAAGAAAACCTTCAAGCTTGTATACAAAGTTACATTTAACAACAAAATTTCTAAGTATAACAAGCAAAACATTTTTCATATTATTTTTCGCTTCAATGGTAATTTGATACATGGATCGTACTCTATTTTAAAAACCATTTGTTTTGAAAATAAGAGCTACATGGCTCTGATACCAATTGTGGAAACGTAGAGGGGGGGTGAATACGTTACCGTTTAAAAACTTTAGATCTTTAGTATCAAATCGCTTACGAAGCTTGTTATAATATGAAAGTACCAATTATTGTTTGTGACTAATATAAAGTATGGTAAACCAAGTTGTCACACAATCATGAACATCAAACCACATCACAAACAATAGTATAGTGCAAGTATAAAAGTAAAGAGATAAAGAAAGGAAAGTGCAAACCGAACACGAGGATTTATAGTGGTTCGGTCACGGATCTCCTTTCCGCCCTACTCCACTCCTCGAGTACCCAACTCGAGAGTTACTTCACTAAATCAACAAGCTCCCTTCTCGGCGGAGAAAACCTTACAATCGTCGCTTACACTTTTTCCGGTACAAAGCTAAATACCGGTTCTAGTTCGAGGTAGAACCAACCTAACGTCGCCTATACAATATTTCCGACACTAAGCTAGATGTCGAGTTCTTTTACAAGGGTACAACCACTCCCAATATGTTTTATGGCCCAACATAATAAACCTTGTGTTTTATGGCACAAACACATAAACCATCTAATCTAGTTTGGTGAAAGTGTTGTTATGATGCAATGATGTTTACACTAATGATCCATGACACAAATGTCTAATGGATATGAATAACTACTTCTAAATGAACTTCCATTGATAGGAAGCCTTCATGATGAAGATCACAAGTTCCCTAAACTTCTTGTGATATATCTTCAACTTGTGGTAAGTGGGGATGGCTAAATCTCCAAACTTTCCTTGGTTGATCAAAGAGTATGCTTACAACAAAGATGAATGTTAGAAGCATTATGATCATGATCATTAGGGTGTTTAATGTATGTTATTACATTGTTAATGATTGATCTAAATGTATGCAAGAAGGTGGAGAAGATGTGATTTGAAGTGGTGAAGAAATGGGAAAACAATGGGCTTCTATTTATAGCCAAAAGTGGACAGGAGCGTCCACGGACCACGGAACCCTTAAAAGGGTTCCGTCCTTTATACAATTTGGTACCGTGGGTGCCTGACATAAAATCTAAAAAAATCTTTCTTCAAATCTTTGCAAGATATTACCAAATCTTACTAAGATCACATTTGATATATTGTGTGTCAATCTAACCAAAATATTCAAGTGATCTTCCAAGGATTTCAAAGATGATGCATGACATGATGTAACATGTATTTCCATTTTTAGATTAAAAGGTTTATCAAGGTAATCTTGTAAAATGTATTATGTAACTAGTTAATAAAATGTCTAGTTACCTTTTGAAATACTTGTGAATGCAAAATGTAAAATGAGGTTCGAAATAGAATGGTTAACCTATTAAAATACTTAGTGACTCTAAATGTATTTTAAACATTCTAAATGATTTGTTAATGGGTTTGATCATAATGCCACATAACAAACATGTACGAACCTGTGTTGTAACATACGAGGACTTGAGACATCGAGAGGTGTTGAATGTATGTTGAGACAAATGTAATTACAAGTAACTTGTACATTTTACGTTATGTATTACAAGTTACATGTTTGTCATCAATCAAAACAAACGAGACTGTATAGATTAAATATCGTAATATTTGCACTAACACCCTTTATTGCTACGTAGATTAGTACTATGCTTTATGGGACCCCTACACTTGCATATAGTTCAAAAGCATATAGAATTAAGTTCTTGAGGGTTGGCTTTGCCTTTTTTGTCTTTCAACCGACCTCTTTCCAAATCTAATTTTTGCTTCCGCTTTCCAAAAATCACCTCCATCATTATTTAGTTATAACAATACTCTAATCCTCTTCACTTCCTATTATGAAACCACATACCTCATCATCTACGATCATCTCTATTAATCGATAAGAGGTACGTGACTTTAAGGATGAAGTTCATTGTATGCTAACCATCATCCAGAAAAACATCACTAAGCTCATCTCTTTCGTTAACCTGAATAACCTTCTAAACACTTTGTTGTCATTCCTTATTTGATACATTACACATTATGTTGGATGTCCACCAATTAAGGGGGAGAGAAATCCATTCACATAATTGTCTTTTGTCAAATTTTATGTCTCTTAGACTCTACAATACCAACACATAGGTAAACACCACTTAGCTAAAACAGGTTCAAGAAACCACAACTAGTTCAACCTTTTCAACCTTATATCACAAGTTTGCACCAATACCTCATCAAGTGAAAAACGCATCATGTGTTTTACAAACTTCTTCATCTCCACAATCAACAAATCTAGGATTTTCCTTAAACTAGCACCTTACAACTTCACTATGTAGAACACCATCATAGGGTCTTATCCTTTTTCTCGCTTGACACATGTCATTGTCAGTGCAAACGATATATTAATCAAAACCGCCATTCCCAACACCTTTTCAACACGTTGGTCTATCCAACTCTCACTCATATGATGTCATTATCATCCTCATATAGGTACTCATTATTATTAGTTGGTTTATATATTGTCTTCACTTTTTTTTAATGTCATAATCATCCATGTCGGTCAAAACCATGTTAATACTATCTCTCCCATTGTCACCTAGAATATATCATTTTTTCGTATCAATCAATGAACGAAGTTATCTTCATGTCTACTCATATTTTCTTTCCTCTTCGTCTTGGTCACTTGACATTACCAAAGGATTGCATGAGCCCATATTTTTATATTTGCTATACATACGAGTTTCTAACTCCTTAATAGCTTCCTACCTAATCACCACCACCTTCCATCACGTCTTTCACTAATCATCACCACCATGGATTAGCGAAATCTTATCATGATAAATCATGAGTCATCTACCGATTTATCACCACATGAATCCTACTACTAAACTGACACCAACACTAGTACCACTAGCTTTAACTCTCTATATTCCAACTTCACTTCATATCTTCTTTCTAGGAACTATTTTGTAGGCTTTTATCATATTATATTCTCACTTTTCTTATGATTGTAATTAGGAGACTACACTTCATGAGATCTTTGATTATATCATTTATCACATATATACATCTTATTTTTCTTTGTGAAAAAGATGAAATATATTGCACTAATGTTTTTCATTGTAGGTTCATCATCATATACACTCGATTGTATATAACTTACTCATCTAAGGATGAAGTTTGCATCAATTATTTTCTTATTTTAGGTGCTTCTTGACACCCTCGAACAAGGAGGAATATCCTTTAAGCACTTATATTTCATCGTCTATACACTTGTTTGTATATGACATATTTGTCTAAAGACAAAGCTTCTATTATACTAATACGTAGTATTTATTTTGAAGGTTCATCTTGACGACCTAGAGAAAGGGGAGCTTCCGTCAAGAATTTACTGAATGCATCTTATACACACTTTGTTGTATATCACTTACTCGTCCAATGACGAATATAGTTTTGCACTAATATTTGTTTTTTAGGTTTTTAATCATACCCTGACGCCTCAAACAAGGGGGAGCAACCGTCAAGGGGAGCATGCACGCATTTAGCATCATTCTCACTTTTCAACAAGCATTTTTTCTTCGATAAAAAGTGGAGAAAATATGCTAACATTGCTATGCCTTTTTCTTTTTCATATATTTCTCATAATTTTTGTTGCATAAAACTAACCTTGATGTAGGTTAAGCCTCTTTATTTGATCCATGGATCCGCTACCAAACAAGGGACGGATTGAAGTAGACGATTTAACTTCACTAGGGATGATGCAAGCTCGCCTTTTTGGGGAGAAATTAAGTTAAACTCCAAGGACACGCCCTTTTTGTTACGACAAAAGGGGGAGAAGAGAGTAAACGGAGAAGGTAATGTAAAGGTAGTAAGGATACAAGTAACTTTTTACATTTTACTTTCTATTCGTTTACATATCTTTGTCATCATCAAAAAGGAGGAGATTGTTAGTGCAAATATTACGATATTTAATCTATACAATCTCGTTTGTTTTGATTGATGACAAACATGTAACTTGTAATACATAACGTAAAATGTACAAGTTACTTGTAATTGCATTTGTCTCAACATACATTCAACACCTCTCGATGTCTCAAGTCCTCGTATGTTACAACACAGGTTCGTACATGTTTGTTATGTGGCATTATGATCAAACCCATTAACAAATCATTTAGAATGTTTAAAATACGTTTAGAGTTACTAAGTATTTTAATTGGTTAACCATTCTATTTCGAACCTCATTTTACATTTTGCATTCACAAGTATTTTATACAAATACATCTTTTGTAAAATGTCTAACAAATATATACTTTTATTTGTACAAGTAAACTAACTATAATATTCATAAAAGTACAAAAGTTTACTTACACTTGACAAAATATATTTTATTTTGACAAGCACTCAACTAGATATTTTATTTTACAAAAGGTTACTTACATTTTATTTACGAGTAACTTAGCTTTTTAATAAGTATATACATTTGTTTAAATGTATTTTTCATAAAAAGGAAAACACTCTTTTATTATCTCATGCATAGTGTCATCTAAATCTTTAAAAGATTTTGGAAAGATTTTGGAAGATATTCTAAGATATCAAATCTAATAAATTATTATATTTTTTATTACCACTTTTGGTTATAAATACCATCCCATGGTTTTCTCATATCTTCATCCCTTCCAATACACATTCTTTCTATCTTTCTTTCATCTTTTAGATATATAGATAACCATGTAGTAATATACATTAATCACCCTCATCATCACATGATCATAATGCTTCTAACATTCATCTTTGTTGTAAGCATACTTTACATTTTGATCAACCAAGGAAATCTTGGAGATCTAGCCATCCTCATTCACCAAAGCATATTAACATATGAAGATTCGAGATCTCTTGATATCCTCATTGATAGAAGACTTCTTATTTAAGAAGATCATTTAGATTAGTCATTCATATCCATTAGACATTTATGTCATGGACCATCATTGTAACACAACACTTTCACCAAACTAGATTAGATGGTTTATGTGTTTGTACCATAAAACACAAGGTTTGTTATGTTGGGCCGTAAAACATAGTGGGAGTGGTTGTACCCTTGAAAAAAACTCGACATCTAGCTTAGTGTCGGAAATATTGTATAGGCGACGTTAGGTTGGTTCTACCTCGAACTAGAACCCGGTATTTAGCTTTGTACCGAAAAAAGTGTAAGCGACGATTGTAAGGTTTTCTCCGCCGAGAAGGGAGCTTGTTGATTTAGTGAAGTAACTCTCGAGTTGGGTACTTGGGGAGTGGAGTAGGGCGGAGAGGAGATCCGTGACCGAACCACTATAAATCCTCGTGTTCGGTTTGCACTTTCCTTTCTTTATCTCTTTACTTTTATAATTGCTTATGATGTGGTTTGATGATGATGCTTGTGTGACAACTTGGTTTACTATGCTTTATATTAGTCATAAACAATAATTGATACTCATATAATAACAAGCTTCATAAGTGATTTGATACAAAAGATCTAACAATTTTAAACGGTAACGTATTCAACCCCCCCCCCCTCTACGTTTTCACAGACCCGTTTCATCTTTTTGCTCAATCCTTTCAGCTTATCAATCGATTTATAAGTAGACTATAAAGCAAGAACTCTATACTAACCTTGTCATAAGTTGCCCAATTTATTGTATACGAAAACAGCTCGTCCTTGGTTTTTGGAATGGTGTCAATTAATTGTTTTGCATCCAAAAGCTTCTTATTATCTGGTGTCTTCACATTCTCTTTCTCTCTTGTCTCATCTCTAGATCGGCTAGTCTCCTCCCGGTCCCTATCTCGATGGCTTGATTTATCATGGGACCGTCTACTGCGTTCCCTTTCTGAATTAGGTCTCTCTTCTTTTGTATTTGCATGTCCAATTCGTTTTGCAAATTCAGCAGCTGCAGCCAAATTAGAAGATGGTGCAAGCGGAGTAGTTTCTCTCACGGCCTGCAATTCTTCAGTTGAATAATCTATAGGAACCAAAGGTCGCATCTTTTTATCCTTTTGTGCATCCTCATCTTCCTCTTCGTGGAATAGAGAAGGGACTGTAGTTCTTTTTCCCGAACCCACAAGACCAAATCCTAACTTTTTGGTTCCAACGGTATTGTTTTATCCTGTCTATGAAGCAGTCGCAGACTCCATGACTGAGTCGTCACCAATCCCATTTTGTGTACTCCTGTTACCTGTTATACGGAACCCCGGTGGTGGTTAATAATACGGATGAACAAACAAGCCCAAACATGAGACTATCGCTAGGACCGATTAAGCCCGAATATTTGGTCCTAAAGTCAGTTCACTTCTGCACAGAACGTAAAACTGTTTTTTGATGTAATATTTCTTATAAAAGGCAAAAACTCGCTCACATATTATGCATCACCCCACCTCTCTGTTGATGGGCCTTTGGTGTTTTCCATATAATATTAAACGTAGTTTTCTGATATTTGTATAAATCTTTTTAAATTATACCATTACATATACAACGTAAACGTGTATATTTTAATGCTTCAAAAGAATGATCTAAGGTGTTTTTCGAAAACAGGGTATTTTCATTCTTCAAAGGATTAAAAATGTTCAATGCTCATTTTTAAATAATATAGTAAATCTTGTTTTAACTTAATTATTACTAATTGAGAGTATCATTTATAACCCAATATTTAATAGCATGTGATATGTCATTCTAACTAAAAGTAAAAAACAGGAAGTAAAAAGATCTAGGACCAGGACTGGTTTTAACTGGTTGACTAGGTCAGACCTTCTTAAATAAAGAGAAATGTAAAGAAAAAAATCTTGTTGAATTGAAAAACTTACCGTTTTCGTCTGCATCTGCCATTTCAATATCAGTGGTCGGGTGGTCAGAAGCCTTTCCATCAATTAACATAGCACTATCAGTTCCATTAGTTGTAGTACTAGATAAAAGCTCCAAGGCATGTTTTTGTTGTTCTTTCTGCTGCTTCCTTTCCTCTTCGCCTTTCTTCTTCAACTAATCTTGCATCATATAAATTTCTCGCGTCATTTAATCTTATGTAACTAATTCCAGGCTAGATTATAACATAAGACCATCTAATAATTAGTTTATAACATCTGTATATTAGGTGTTTTCACCATAAACCAGCAGTTACCAACATACTTATTTCTTGCTCATTACTAATCAGTTTTAAAAAGTAAGAGCATTTTCACGCTAACAT
>OU343220.1:271132189-271234574 GCA_910596185.1 Chrysanthemum makinoi | reverse complement strand
GTAAAAAGGTAAAATAACATGCTGAAATTTCTGGATTTTATAATTTTCGTCGTCAAACTTGAAAATAGCATAACTTCTTCGTTATAACTCCGTTTTAACCCGTTCAAGCGGCCACGTTTTCGTTTTAAAGTATATTTTCCAAATATCTAGCCCAAAAATTTTTACAAACTGTCGAAAATTCCAGAATTCACAATTTTGATCAGACCCTTAAAATAAGTTGTCGAAATGAGTTTTTCTCGCGCAAAACCTATTCTAACCAATTCAAACCAAAGCCGAAACTATTATAATCCTACCATACACCTTCTTAGGGTGTCATGGGTTCCTAGGCATCATCAAAAATGATATGATACAAGGGATAATTTATAGGATGATGTAACTTAATTATAAGTAATAAAAACATTGAAAGTGGTATAGACTCATATGTAGCATGCATGTTCTCTCGCAAAAATGATGAAATGAACATAAATATGGATATGGAAGATTAATAAAAATCATGAAATGCTTACTTGAATGATTGGAGAGTTTTTGAGCTAAAACCTTAATTAATCTATAGGTTTTTATTTCAAAACCTTAACTAGATTACTTCTAAGACTTGTAAAATACTTGGATCTTGAAAAATTTTATGCTTTCTCTCTTCTTCTTGCTATGGCCGAATATCATGGATGAAAAGGGGAGAGAACTTCTTGCTTTCACTTCTAAATAATTTGTTGTATGTTTTCTTTTAATAAAATAAATGTGCTAGTAACTAAATATCTAGTCTATGGCATAATGGTAAATCTTATGGTCAAATTAGAAAGTCAAATTGGTGACTTGGGTGGGGGGAGGTCGACAAAGAGAGAAAAAAAAAGAAAGACTTATGTGGTTTTGTTATTAAAATGTGTAAATGTGTAGATATTTAGCAAATTAAGCTTAGATATTTAGTTATTAGGTATAGAGTTAGCTAGAAATAAATCTTAACGGAACAAAATAGAATATATTGAAGTCATAAAAATTATAAAAATACATTTCTTACAAAAATTTAGTGAAATAATAATTACCTTGTAGTATTTACGAAATCCGTCGTAATTATATAAATATAATAATTTATATACAAAATAAATTTAAAACACCGGGTAAACTAATAATATTATTTCTATAATCTTAATATGAGTATAAAAATATATCATAATAATTTTTTTTGGAAGTGTTGGATCAAATGTTCAAAATAAATGATTACGCGATAACGTTTATTTAATAGGAAAATAAACGTTTAATGAAAAATGCAAATCCATGCTTGAACTAATATGATGATAATGATGTGATGACATGTAGACTAAACCTAGTCTATATGAAATGTCCTTGATGATTGTTCATGAATTCGCAGCTAAACCATTAAGGTTACGCGAATTTGATACTCGTAAACCTAGTTTACGATAAATGATGAAATAGTGAAACTTTTAAAGTTTGTAAAATGACCTGAAATTACGAGTTGTCACATTCGCCCAACCAAAAAGGAATTCACTCCCTGAATTCAGTCCATGTTGGGTCCTACGGTGTTACCGGTGAAAGGTGAGGATATTTGGGTCGCATCGGGTCGTCCAATGTTTTCTGAATCGTACAGCCTTTCCAAGACGGCACGTTGAACATATATTTGTTGCCAACTTGAAATTCTAATGGTTTGCGACTTATGGCACATACTTCTAATATTTTGCGTCGTATATCGACATAGCTTATCTAGCTATATGTTGTTACTTGTAACCGATTTTTGATCTGTTCGATCACTTTGTTGTTTCATGAATGACTTATGGACTTGTGAGTTAAACTTTCCTGGTTTTTACCCGTGAATAAGTGATTGACACCTCGACCATAGAGTGCCTCAATTGTGCGATCAATATGTTCAGGTGCTAAGTATTGTTGTAAAGCAACTTGTTCGATGAAGAATGATTTGCCTAATCCTTTCTAGAAAATCACACATGCCTTGAGTATATCTTCTAATGTTTGAATTGTCCTTTCACTTTGACCATCGGTTTGTGGATGATATGCTGTGCTCATCTCTAATTTGGTTCCAAATGAATCTTGTAATGATTTCCAGAAGTTTGAAGTGAATCGACTATCTCTGTTGGAAATGACGGAAATTGGTGCACCGTGCCTTGAGACTATTTCCTTGACATAAAGTCTAGTAAGTTGTTCCATGGAATAAGTCTCTCTAATTGGTATGAAATGGGCTGATTTGGTAAGACGATCAACGATTACCCATATAGCGTCGTAACCTCCCGATGTCTTAGGAAGTTTCGTGACAAAGTCCATCGTAATGCGTTCCCATTTCCATTGGGGAATTTCTGGTTGTTGGAGTAACCTTGAAGGTTTCTGATATTCAACTTTTACCTTAGAGCAAGTAAGGCATTTGCTAACGTACGTGGCAATTTCCGCTTTCATGTTCGGCCACCAATAAAGTTTCTTGAGATCCTGATACATCTTATCAGAACCTGGATGAATAGAATACTTTGACTTATGCGACTCATGCATAATCAATTCTCGTATCCCGCCATAAAATGGTACCCACATTTTATCCTTGAAGCATAATACTCCATCTTCTCTCTTTACAAAGCCATTTGCATTATCGGGCATACCATAAAGCTTTTCACTTGGTCGGTTTTCCTCCTTGAGTGCCTCGATTTGTGCCTCGAGTATTTTTGATGGTAAAGATGAACTGATCGTCATTCCTAATGATCAGACTCTTAAAGGTTTGGGTCTTTCTTTCCGGCTAAGAGCATCAACCACAACATTGGCTTTTCCCGGATGATACTTGATTTCACAATCATAATCGCCGAGTAATTCCAACCAACGACGTTGCCTCATGTTAAGTTCCTTCTGATCAAGAACATATTGTAAACTCTTGTGGTCCGTAAACACTGTGCACTTTGTACCGTAAAGGTAGTGTCTCCAAATCTTGAGTGCAAAAACTACGGCCCCCAACTCAAGATCATGAGTGGTTTAATTCTTCTCATGAACCTTAAGTTGTCGAGAAGCATAAGCTATCACCTTCTCATGAGTGGTGTAATTCTTCTCATGAACCTTAAGTTGTCGAGAAGCATAAGCTATCACCTTCTCGTTTTGTATTAATACAGCTCCAAGCCCTTTATGTGAAGCATCGCAGTATACAACGAAGTTCTCAATTCCTTCGGGTAGTGCCAAAATTGGCGCACTGCAAAGCTTTTGCTTCAAAAACTGAAAAGCAGTTTCTTGTTTCTTTTCCCATTCGTACTTCTTGTTTTTCTGTGTCAACTTGATCAAAGCTTTAGCTATCTTTGAAAAACCTTCGATGAATCTTCGGTAATACCCGACAAGTCCTAGAAATTGTCGATTTTGTAGGATTTGTTGGAATAGCCCAATCTTTTACGGCTTCAATCTTTGCAGGATCAACTTGTAGTCCTTGACTATCAATGACATGACCAAGAAATTGTACTTTACGGTTCCAAAAATCACACTTCGAAAATTTGGCATACAACTTCTCATTCTTGAGTAGTCCTAAAATTGTTCTTAAATGCCCTTCGTGCTCTTCTTTGCTCTTTGAGTAAATCAATATGTCGTCGATGATTACTATAACAAACTTGTCCAAATACGGTTTGCATACCCTATTCATGAGATCCATGAATACTGCAGGTGCATTAGTTAATCCGAACGGCATTACTTGCAACTCATAATGTCCATAACGTGTTCTAAACGCCGTTTTCAGGATATCCTCCTCCCGAACTCTAAGTTGATGGTAACCTGACCTTAGGTCAATCTTTGAGTAGATACTAGAGCCTTGCAACTGATCGAACAAGTCGTCGATTCTGGGGAGTGGGTAACGATTCTTCACCGTTAACTTGTTCAGCTCTCTATAATCTATACACATTCTGAAGGATCCATCTTTCTTCTTCACAAACAAGACCGGTGCTCCCCAAGGCAAGGAACTTGGCCTAATGAATCCTTTGTCTAAAAGTTCTTGCAAGTGATTAGACAACTCTTGCATTTCTGATGGTGCTAGACGGTAAGGCGCTCGTCTTGCAGGTAACCGGTGCACTCCGAGCACTAAGTCAATATGAAATTCTACTTGACGCGGTGGAAGTCCCGGCAAGTCTTCGAAAGACTTCGGAAATTCTCGGACAATTGGTACTTCCTCAAGTCGTTTCTCTTCCGACCTCTTCTCGGTTATATGTGCTAAGAAAGCATAACAACCTTTCTTTATGTACTTCTCCGTCTTGATGCATGATATAATACTGAGTATAGTTCCACTTCGTTCCCCACGAATGATCAAAGTTTCGACGTTGTAAGGAAGATGAACAACTTTTTCATCACAAATGATTCTTGCACGATGTTTGGATAACCAATCCATGCCGATGATGACGTCGAAACTACAAAGTTCTACGGGCATAAGGTCTATATTGAAGGGATGATTTAGAAAATTGAGTGTACAACCACGGACAATGGTGTCGGTGCTAATTAAGTTACCATTAGCTAATTCAATGTTGTATGATGTGTCTAATGTGGGAATTGTTCTCTCTCTCTAACCATTGAGCTGAGGATAATGAGCGGTAATCATGTACTAGTGAATTCCAAAGGAATCTTAAAATGATTGTCAGAAGTCTAAGATGAATCGAATAGCTTGTAATAGGTACAACTGGAATTGATACCACGTGTCGCATGCCAAATTTCAAAATGTTAAATCTGTCGAAAAGGACCTTATAGAAAGGAATAGATTATGGGTAACAGTTGTGATTCCTCGCGTTTCTAGTTCTAGCGAATGTCATTACTTGAGTCTTACTTGCCTACGGTGCTTAGTCTCCATGACTAAAATGTTTATTGTTTGATGATGATGACTCTCTTAATTTCTCTTATCGAAATATTTCCACGCTCTATGTCGTAAAGTCACAAAACCTTAAATGTTTAAGTGATGTGGTGTAGTGGTTGATTTTCAAGATTTGTCCCAATATTGAGTGCTTCTAAAATATTTCATCACTTATATTGCTATCATGCTAGCAAGAAAATAGATATCAACTCATACCATGTCGAAAAATGTTTGTTCTAATTTCACTTGTAGATGGAGAGTCATTTATTGTCCGATATGTTCAAACCTTTTGCATCTCTTGATATGAAAGTGAGGTTATCTGTAATTTCTAGAGAACACAATGCCTTAGGGGAAGTTTATATCGATAACCTAAATTTAACCAAATTTTCCTTTAAGGGAACCTCATTGTAGGGAAGTTCACATATTGTTGAAGCCATGTTTAATGGAATGTTCTGTAGTCTCAGCTAGAAGACTTGGTTGATCTCTATGGTGTTGCTTAGTGTGTATTCGCTTCGTACTAAATCTTGTAACTCGGTCTTGCTAGTACTTTTGAAATGATATAATTTGACTTCTAGTCCAAAATAGTGGTTCGGAATGTCTCGTGATAGCTTAAGATTTTTGTTAGGTTTTGAAAGATCTCGCTACCTACTTCTAGTCCTTGTGGGGAAATCTGAAATCCTTTCATTGTTTTCTTGTATCGAGGAATCCTCCTCATAGATGGTATAGGAATCCTTTCCTAAAAAGGTCACTCATCAAATTCTAACTTATCGGTTGAGTGAGGGATGAATGGCGTAAGTATCTATAGAGTGTTAACAAAAAGAAATGTTTATGAACAATTTATCTGATTACAAAGCCTTGCTTTTGAGTGAAGATTGTTTTAAGAGATTTGAAAAGATGCTTGTTTCTTTCATGACATAATTCTTCCTGAATTATACATAGGTGATCAGGCCATGTATAATCGTGGACAAATGATGTGATGCTTGGTTTTGTTGAAATGGTATTATGTTCCTCTGAAGTTTTAAATGGTATTCAACGTTTTGTTTTGTAAGATAATGGCTCAATAATTTTTCAGAGTAACATGAAAATCGTTTCGCATGATGGTATTAAATAGTTGATAAAATGACTGAAAGCCAATTGATAGGGTGGTAACGAAACAACTTTTGTTTTAAAACTTTATGAAACAATGTTTCTAAGATGGTGTAGAATAGCTTGAAATAAAATTAAGTGAAATAATGTTATGAAGTAGTAGCAAAGTAACTTGAAATATAATTTGTTGAATGATTTGTAGGATACATGGGAGAACCTCATAAAATGGTAATAGTCTCTTAATTGGTCAAGAATAAAGTTGGCCTAACCCCTAGTAAGATAGTGATGTATTGTCGCGAAATGATTGAAAATTGGGCAATTGGAATAGGAATGAAATGAACAAAGGTTGTGATTATCGTGGAGTTAATAAGGGATACAGATTACATAAGATTGGAAGGTACTTATTATCTGTTCCTGTTGATGGTCAAATCGTGTTTCAAGTGTAGGAGTAGTAGGTGGTCTAGCAGCAATAGCCCTAGAAATCTCACAGTCCTCAAACCTATGAGACGGTGTAGTGTCTATAGTCTTAGTGATAAATGATAATGGTGTGTCAAATCATGCACGCTTCCTAAGCTGCAAGTCAGGAGTATGAGTAGTGTCTATGAGACGTGATGGCACGGATGGTACTCTAGATGACAATGATGATGAAAATGATGACAATGATGATAATGAAAATCCTTGTGGTGAGTTAAGAAAATAGGTTCATTAGGACTAAACCTATAAGTTCTACCAAATGGTATAATCTGTCCCAACCGAATGATAAAAATTGTCCTGATCCTACAGTGAATCAATGGTGATCGTGATGGTGTAGGTGCAACTTCGTCCTCCTAAAAGGGTTCAGTCTCATCATCTGATGTTATCGGTGTTGAGTCAACTGATGTTAAAATTGTGATAGGGAATGACAGGGCATTCTCCATGTCAAAGTGATGTGAGTATGATGGGATGGGTATTTGAAGGCATCTATGTGACAATCGATTTTGAAATGAAAGTAAATAACTCGTAAAATGTGCGTATAAAACCGCATGTATAGTGACTATGCACTTATGATGAAATGATGAGATGCTATGATAATGTAGTTATAGTCTAGGGTCAATGATGCAACCTAGTTCTCTATAACCGCTCGATGCCAATCTGTCACACCCCCAAATTACCTCGTTTTGCGTGCCAGAATGGAATTCACGGGGTTGACTGTCATAAGATCACAATCACAGTTATATTGAACGACCTAAAGTGTCGTTTGGAAAATACATCGTTTGATTTAATAAAATAATCAGAGTTTACAAAGTATAGGTCCCAAATGAAAATCAACATGTGCGGAAAATAAGTTTGGTACAAGTCAAACGATGTTTTAAAAATGTATAAATCCCATGTGAGACGCGTCGTCACCGCGACTCTATGATATGTCCACATGCATGCCATGAAGTGAATGCCTTATTTACCTGAAAATACATTGCTAAAAGTGCCAACACAAAGGTTGAGTGAGTTCATAGCGTTGTTGAAAATGTTTAATACGACTACAACAAGTATAAATTATGTATGACAAATATGTCACAAAAATGTTACAATTGCTATAAGTCCATGACACCGAAACTAGACTGATCATGATGTTAGCCCCAACAGAGTGTTTGCCAAACAACTCAAATAATGATATTAAATGAAATGCATCCGTTTAACCATTTGGAATCCACCAACCCGGATGGAGGAGTCACCCTCGATAGATCTATCCACTCACCCTCGCTTCTATGAAATTAACGGTTCATGTTATATAATGGGGACATTCAATTGGCATGAGGTAACTTAAGCAATGTAATGAATTTGATATACTTGGTATCGTAATAAAAATGATGTGCAATGTATTCTCCCCGTAGGTTTGAAATAAAGTAAAAACTTGAATAAATCGGGGCTATGAAAACTCACTGTTGCAATGATAATGATAATATAATGGCAATACTGAAATGAGGCGCAACCTCTGACCGTGACCTATTATGAATGATATGTTCTAATGTAAATCATGAAACAATGTCGTGCATGCAAATCCACATGTAATCTATACCACTTGTATGCTTTTGAAAATAGAATTTATCGTCGAAATATATGTTTATGACATCTCGTCATGTTATAAAATACTTTGCAAGTATTTACGTTGAAATGATATCTTACGATAATCATTTAATGATTTATTATGAAATTATAACTTTTCGTCGTAAAATAATGTCGTTGAAATTTCATGAAAGTGACAAAACGGCCTCGAAAAGCTAGTCGTAAAATGGTGCACGTCGAGTGTTAGGAAACAAACTCAACGGTTTTGGGAAGCTTGTATCATTATCTCAAAGTTTTAGCATTTAAGTTTTCATCCTAGAGGTCTCGATCACGGAGAAAAATATAGGTAAAGTATGGTACTTGTGTCCAAAATATTGTTTAAGGATGGTTTTCGGCAAAGTTTAAGTGACCGTATTTTATTCATTACTATTCCGCTTGACGAATGGTTGGACATTTTGGAAAATAGGCTAGGTGAACTTACTTTTACTAGAAGACATCGTTTTATGAAAAGTACTCTATCGATGTTAAAAACGACCCTCAACATGGTCCCTCGTGGCCGTAATATTTGTATAATAGAAATATATTAGTTTTGCTTATTTAATAAAGTTACGGCAACTTTGTTTAACGCGTGTAATTTAATCGTTACAAGTCCGTTTTCTACGTTTTCTACATCCTTAGATTCGTATTAAAGTATACTAATATATTTTTGATAAGTCGACACATTTTATAACGCTTAAGTCTCACTTTTGACTCGTAAAAAGGTAAAATAACATGCTGAAATTTCTGGATTTTATAATTTTCGTCGTCAAACTTGAAAATAGCATAACTTCTTCGTTATAACTCCGTTTTAACCCGTTCAAGCGGTCACATTTTCGTTTTAAAGTATATTTTCCAAATATATAGCCCAAAAAGTTTTACAAACTGTCGAAAATGCCAGAATTCACAATTTTGATCAGACCCTTAAAATAAGTTGTCGAAATGAGTTTTTCTCGCGCAAAACCTATTCTAACCAATTCAAACCAACGCCGAAACTATTATAATCCTACCATACACCTTCTTAGGGTGTCATGGGTTCCTAGGCATCATCAAAAATGATATGGTACAAGGGATAATTTATAGGATGATGTAACTTAATTATAAGTAATAAAAACATTGAAAGTGGTATAGACTCATATGTAGCATGCATGTTCTCTCGCAAAAATGATGAAATGAACATAAATATGGATATGGAAGATTAATAAAAATCATGAAATGCTTACTTGAATGATTGGAGAGTTTTTGAGCTAAAACCTTAATTAATCTATAGGTTTTATTTCAAAACCTTAACTAGATTACTTCTAAGACTTGTAAAATACTTGGATCTTGAAAAAATTTATGCTTTCTCTCTCTTCCTTGCTATGGCCGAATATCATGGATGAAAAGGGGAGAGAACTTCTTGCTTTCACTTCTAAATAATTTGTTGTATGTTTTCTTTTAATAAAATAAATGTGCTAGTAACTAAATATCTAGTCTATGGCATAATGGTAAATCTTATGGTCAAATTAGAAAGTCAAATTGGTGACTTGGGTGGGGGGAGGTCGACAAAGAGAAAAAAAAAAGAAAGACTTATGTGGTTTTGTTATTAAAATGTGTAAATGTGTAGATATTTAGCAAATTAAGCTTAGATATTTAGTTATTAGGTATAGAGTTAGCTAGAAATAAATCTTAACGGAACAAAATAGAATATATTGAAGTCATAAAAATTATAAAAATACATTTCTTACAAAAATTTAGTGAAATAATAATTACCTTGTAGTATTTACGAAATCCGTCGTAATTATATAAATATAACAATTTATATACAAAATAAATTTAAAACACCGGGTAAACTAATAATATTATTTTTATAATCTTAATATGAGTATAAAAATATATCATAATAATTTTTTTTGGAAGTGTTGGATCAAATGTTCAAAATAAATGATTACGCGATAACGTTTATTTAATAGGAAAATAAACGTTTAATGAAAAATGCAAATCCATGCATGAACTAATATGATGATAATGATGTGATGACATGTAGACTAAACCTAGTCTATATGAAATGTCCTTGATGATTGTTCATGAATTCGCAGCTAAATCATTAAGGTTACGCGAATTTGATACTCGTAAACCTAGTTTACGATAAATGATGAAATAGTGAAACTTTTAAAGTTTGTAAAATGACCTGAAAATACGAGTTGTCACACATAAGATATCAGGGGCCGAAATAGATTATCAGCTGATACGACCCGGTTAGAGGTTGTATCGGAATAAGGCACAACTTTTAGCGTGTGCGAGCTCCTTAAGAAAATAGAGAGAAGAACTAGAGATTTGTTTATCTTAAACTTTGATTGATTCATTCATAACATTATGACACCTTAAATACTAATTTATGAGATAACTCTCACAAACATAAGACTTATTCTAACATGACTCAAGACATATCCTAAACAATGACTCCAACACTTATCCTAATAAAACATGATAAATAAACTACGATAGTTATCCAACACGCCATGACGGGAGAGCCGTCCCTCGTCAGTCACGGGCGTATCACTCCCCACTCCTTCAAAATCACCTTGCTCTCAAGGTGTTGTCTAAAAAAATCTTAATTCCAGGATCCCATGTTCTTCTTTGAATTTTAGCCTCCATTCCCATGGCAACATCCATGTTTTCAAAAGTTACCAATAATAGCAATGTCCTTGATGTGATGGTCTGTCCCCACTTTATAATAACAACCAAACTCTCACCAATATCAAAAACACCATCTATCGCGTTATTAACCACATCAACACCAATATATTCATCAGCATCTAACGACCTTTTAATCTCAGGTGAAGCGAATTCACTTTGTAACGATGGAATAATATCTGATTTCTTTTCAACGATGTGGTCTTTCTTTTCCTTTGCAATTGTCTCAAAACGAACCTCGGTGATACGAGCTTTGAAGAAGTCTTCTCCCAAAGTTAAAGGATTGGACCTAAAAAATTCCCAAATATCTAGGTTAGCGAAGCGTGTTTCCGCCGCACGGGTCAATGAAAAAGCTTCGTCTAGAGTTTTAGGATTTGACCGTAAGAGTAAACATTGTAGATCCAGTTTAAGTCCAGAGATATAAAACGATATAAGTAAAGATTCAGATATCCTTGTTACTCGATTTGCAAGTACCACAAACTCACTCTCATATTCGGTCACCGTACCCATTTGCAAGAGCTTAGAGAGTGCGTATTCCGCGTCCGGATCGCTGCCGCCTGATGCCATGAATAATACTCAAGCGATTAATAACTCAAATTTTTTTTCCCGATAAATAGTACCTGCGATGAACATTACTCCGATGAATAGTACTTCGGATTAGCAGTATCAGTGAATAGTACAGATGAACAGTACGATGAACAGTGCGATGAACAGTACACGTAAATAGTTTTTTTTTTTTTTTTGGAACCCTAATCGTAAGCCCTCCCAACGAGAGCTCTCAATGAAAGCACCAATTGATACGACCCGGTTAGAGGTTGTATCGGAATAAGGCACAACTTTTAGCGTGTGCGAGCTCCTTAAGAAAATAGAGAGAAGAACTAGAGATTTGTTTATCTTAAACTTTGATTGATTCATTCATAACATTATGACACCTTAAATACTAATTTATGGGATAACTCTCACAAACATAAGACTTATTCTAATATGACTCAAGACATATCCTAAACAATGACTCCAACACTTATCCTAATAAAACATTATAAATAAACTACGATAGTTATCCAACACGCCATGACGGGAGAGCCGTCCCTCATCAGTCACGGGCGTATCATCAGGGTAGTATTTTATATAAATATTACTTTCTCCGTCTCAATTTAAGTGTCCACAATAGAATCTTTAGATGTTTCAAATTAAGTGTCCATAAAATATTTCACCCAATGAGATAAGACTTTAGTGGGTGAAAATGATATTTGATTGGTGGAGAGTGTAGTTAGTGGAATTTTCTAAAACTTTGTGCATATGAATAGTGGACACTTAATATGGGACGGAGGGAGTAGTTATAATACTCGTGTACGTACGGGGTTTTGACAAAAAAAATTATTCTGTATTAATACTAAACAGTGTGTCTTTAAAGGTAATTGCATATAATTATATAGTTATAAGTTTCGTGCACACACGAATTTTACACATAAATTAAATTTATTTTAACATTGTAGTGCAGTGTATATATATATATATATATATAAATATATATATATATATATATATATATATATATATATATATATATATATATATATATATATATATATAAGAATTTGCCTATTAAAATTGCGATATAAGTACAATTAATACTTATGCATGAGTTTTTCATTATACATTAATATCCATTAGCATTTGGTAAAATATTTGTAAAAATATCTGTTAGGTAACTCAAGATTTAATTTTATTTAGCTGACAAAGATGCTGATGTTGTTATTTAAATTTCACTACTGATATTATGTTGTACACATGATGCAAGTTTAATAGCACATAATGAACTTTGATAAAGTTAAAGTATACTGCTTAAAGTTTTTTAAAAATGTTTTTCTAGATATCCTTATATAAATAAATAAGAATTACATGAGTCGTTGTCATAAATACAATCGCGTATATTTTTTTTTATATTAAAGTAACCCATGCTTACAATTTGATAATTATATTCCCGTTTTCAGTAATTTAGCCGTATTTAAAATGGAAACTCGTGTCTACATAGGTTAAACTTTTAAAAATGAAATAAATGAGTCCTTATTAAACGTATATAGTAAAAAGATTGATACTTATAATCTTATGCAAATTTATATGTTGTTATTTTAAAACAACATATACATTGTATTTTTTTAATATATAAAGTATAAAGAGTATAAAGTATAAGGAGGTATTTGTTTATAATCCAAAGTTATTAAAAAACATGGAGGCTTATAATATTACACTTAACTTTATACAATTTTTATAAATTCAACCACTAAAGTTTTATTAATTACCTTATATTTTTTAAAGTTTTTGTTTTCACAAATTTGACACCCATATTTTTATATGTTTTTTTTATCAACCAAATTTCTCCACCAAATTATTAAAGTTTGACCAAAATCAATTTAATTTTTGACTTTTATTAACCAATAACATCATACGATTTTGCTTATGTGACGAAATCGAGCTCTTATATTAGCACAATTTTTTTTTCAATAAGAATGAATTGACAAAATCACTCCGAAATGATGTAATTCCTTTATTATATAAAAGATATATGTTTTTTTATTTACCGGGAGAAAACACTTTACAAACAAAAAAAACAAAAACAAAAAAAAACTTTTTACTTAAAATGGAGGTCTCAATTTTGCAATTGTATTTTTTTCAAATTAAATTGTGACACAAAACCTAATTCTATCATATAAATACCTCTCATTCGGCGTTGCATCTACAGAATCCTTACCGCCAAGGGATGCACATGAAAACAAGTTTTAGGATTGAATTCGTAAAACACTAAAAGGTAAAAAAATTGGCTTAACTTTGTTTCTTACAGACAAATTCTCAACTGGAATTAAAATTATATGTATACAAGTGTTATTGGTAAAATAGTTTCAGAACCAACAATGAAGCAAGAAATCATCAATGATATTTGTCCCATTCATGGAATTTGATATACAAAACATAAGGTTGGATGCAACATTAAGAAAGCAACTATATTTATATTAACGACAATGAACAGGGTGAACTACAAACATCTTCTTTCTTTGTTATTTAATTTTATTATGCATGATAGAAATTTATACTTCATCAATATATTTACAAGTTGCACATATATTTTTGTTAAATTCGCTTTTGCATCGAAAAATTCGACGGGTCTAGTGACTTCGGGTTGTGGCGTGTGAAGATGCGGTGTTTATTAATTCAACATGGTTGGAAGGCTGCGTTAGATCAATTCCGGAAAACCATGGCGGACACTGAAAGACTACGACGTTGAAGAAGGATATCTAAAAGAAAACACACAATTTACTCTTGTGCTTGAATAACAAGGTGTTGAGGTAAGTCAACAAAGAAGATTCTGCAGCAGGAGTTTGGTTAAAATTAGAAACTTTGTATATGACAAAGTCTTTAGCCAATAAAATGTACTTGAAGACGAGGCTGATCAGTTTCTACATGCATTCAAGTAAGATATTATGTGAACATATAGATGAGTTTAATAAGTTGACCGGTGACTTGGAGAACATAGATGTTGATATTAAGGATGAAGATCAGGCACTCATGTTACTGTAACACCCCCAAAAATACCGCAGCGGAAGGCATCATCATTGGGGTGCTACTTCATAATATAGAGATCAAGTTATAGAGAATGACCTCTAAATGAGACTTCATGAATGCCCTACCATGCCAAAATCGAGTACCTGAGAAATACATGCTAAAAAGGTCAACATATTGTTGGTGAGTTCATAGGTAATATAAGAGAAATATTTATCAAAAGAATTTAGTAATCGTTGCATCTCTCGTAATATCATAAAATTAATACCATTGTCTAATCCACAATGTTTTGAAAGAAATCAGATCATTGTGTAAACCACAATGTCTTGGAAGTGAAAATTTGTCATTTAATAAATATAATAGTGAACCACAAGATTTTGTAAGGTGTGACCAATGTAACCCAATGGCACAAAATAAAGTATTATACGGTCTAAGCTCATGATACCGAAACGTTAACGTAGTAATGAATGCCCGAATACAAGTGTATAACCCGCACACTTGTGACTTACTCAAATAATATGCGTCCGTCCGACTCGTACTAATGGTCAGTAGAGCTTATCCTACTATGGACGGGGGTGTCAACCCCAATAGATCTATTCATAGCATTTGCGTTTACTCACAAAAGAGTAACTAACGGTTCGTGATAATGGGCATAGTAATAGTAATTGGGTTATCGGGACTTAGACCAGTATGCAACAGTAAATTTTGTACTTGCGTTCAATCATAAAAATAATTAAGTATGCAACGAGTGAAATAAATAATGTATTTGAGAAATCAAACAAGTATTTAAGTAAAGGAAGTAATGTTTTAAGTAAGCAAGTATCGTATTAAAGTAAAACAAGTATTGGATTTAAGTAAAAACAAGCATGTATTCTCCCCCAAAAGTATTTGAAAACAAGTAAAATAGGGGCTATGAAACTCACCTCAATTGAATGAATAAACGTCGGTAATAGTGATGTGACACGCAAAACGAGGCAGAACCCTAACTGCGACCTAGTGTAAAATAAGGCGCTTCAGGACGTAAACATGTTATGTATGTCATGCATATGTGTTTTGTAAGTTATTATCACCAATAAACGTTTGCGTTGAAGTTTTTCTAGTTTAAAAGTGATTTATACGAAAATTTACCAAAAATATTAACGTTTTAAATTTTTTGAAAAGTGAGTTTTTGCTCAACTATATCAGGCCGAATCTCCCTCGTTACTTGACCTCTGGTGATAATTCAACTTCCTACTTCTAGCTTTCTAGCTCCTCTACAACTTTTACGTTTTGATATTTTACCCAAACAGGCCATAAGATAGCTAAAAATCGGCTTGAAAGTGATGGGTCAGGCACCTTTTTCCAAGACAGTGCTGATGGGTTTTTATTAAAAATGATTTTTGGCCATGTTTAGCCCGTTGTAACTTTCTCGTTAGAGGTCGGTTTTACATGATTTGAGTTGCTATGTCTAGGTGGTTACGTTGTCTAGATTTTTCGTAACTATCATGGTCCATATAACCTAGCCTAGGGTACCTATAATTGAGCATCAATATGGTCCAGCAGCCACATTTTATAAACAAGACCAGTTTTCATTTTTAAGATTTAAATGTCGGGATTTATCTCAATTATCCTAGATTCTGACTTTATTGAACTAGTAACATTATATTTAAGTATAGTGATCAAGATTCAAGCAACAAATCAAGGTTTGGTGGTGACATCTGTGAAAACGCCATTTACCAGATACTTGTACACTTTTTCGAAAAATATGGTTTTTGAGCATGTGCACTCTCACGAGTCCTAGATTTCGCCTATATTGAATTAGTAACATCTTATTTAAGTATTTTAGTCAAGATTTTATTTACAAATCAGATTTTGGGTGGTGAAACTTTGTAGAATGAAAAGTACCAGGTTGTTTGCAAAAAGAATTCAAAACAAGGTTTTTGGTATACAAACGTATAATGGTGATTCATAAATCATGTATGCATGACATAAATGAATGAAAATGAGTATGTGAGGATTCTTACAAAGGTAGGAATGGAGAAGATGAGAACATATGAATACCCAAGAATTTCAACTAAAGACCCAAGTTGCAATACCAAATCTCTAGATAACTAACCAACCCTAAAACCAAATGAATCAAGATTTGAACCAACTTAGAAACCCTTGTTTTCCTGTCCCTTTTCCCAGTCGTGAGTGAGATAGGGATATGAGTGAGTGTGTGTGTTAAAATTGGCGACATAGAATGACTGAAAGGTGTCCCATTTATAATTGCAAATGTAGAAGTTTGAATGGTATAAGACTTGATCACATGGAGGTGTATGTTCAATAAAGGAAAAGCCTCACATGTTGGCCATCTTGAGCCGTGTACCTACCTAGGAGAAAGAATGGTTTGGTTGCTATCAAAGTTGTATCTTTTAAGGTAGACTATAAGGAAGACAAAGGAGGAGTCTTTTATTTTTGCTTTTGAGTTACTAGCATGTGAATGATCTAAATAAGCTAAAAACACATAGTGGGTGGGAGTTGTCACTATCTAGCTCAAATTACAAGGAATCACGTGAGTTTAAAGGAAAAGTGAATGTGTGTTTGCCTTGTGTGTTTCGAACAGCTCAAAAGAGAAGAGAAATGGGAACATTTGACCAAGTTTTTAAAAGGGGAATATAAATGTTTGTCTATATGGAGCTAGAAACAAAAGGAACTAGTTTAGTCACTATCATAAAATGTAATTGTTAAAGTTTGCATGTGTTTTTGCTCTTGGTGGTTCGAACAGCTTTGAAAGGGAAGAATGAACATCTTAAATTTGCTTTGACTAACTTTTAAGGTATATGATTAAAGTGTTTTCTTAAAGGGGAATAAGACCAAAGTCCATATCACACCCCAAATTAATTAGGAACTCTTGTGACTTGTGGGTGTAAGATCTGGTCAATCCTAATAGAAGTAGAAGGAAGTTTATTTTGATTCTATTCGGGTTATTTCGTGTCTCGTTGAGCTAAGGTGTAATCGCGGTACCTCAGTTTGGTATAAACGCGAAAAATAAAATTTTGAAATCGTTTTCTAAAAATAATTTAAAGATAAAGTTATTGACGAAAAATAGTTATAGAGTTTAAACCATTACTAATGTGGTGTCGGTACGCGTGTGGCGTCGTATATTAGGAGTTGCGAGATAACTACTCGTCTTTGAATTTTAATTATCAGTAAACATAAAAAAAAAAAAATCACATTTTAAATAGTAGTATCATTTAAATAAAAGACTGAGAATTTACGGTTTGTCACAGTTAGTTACATCATTATCACCTTTATATGATAACTTTGTGGAGACATTGCTTTATGAAAAGGGAGTCACTCACTTTATAAGATGTCTTATCTAACCTCAATTCACGGGAGTTTGGGGCGGTGGTTGTGTTGTTGATGTGTTTATATTTTAGATTAAATTGCAAAAATCATCTTTATGATTTGGTCAAATTGCATGTTTAGTTCTTATGATTTAGAAATTGCAAGCGGCCTCCTTGTGAAGAAACCTTGGGTTGATTTTCTTCCCTGGCCGAAATAAAATGACTTGCATACCTTTTGTCTTCAACTCAACTAATTTCATCTTTAATTTTTTTAATCTATCTAAACCAAAAATTTATATCCTAAGATTGCATTCTATATTTTCCAATCTTACTCGATGAATCTCAATGGTGATTTTTCCAAAACACAAATACTCTAAAAAAATAAATCTTCAACAAGCCTAATCTTTTCAAATCTATTCAACATCTTCAAACTAAAACACTTCTTTATATTTAGAGTCATTTTATTTTGCTTATCCACAAATCTATATTTACAAATGGACAAATCTCCACCATATATCTAGTTTGATCTAATAGTGAGGATTAACTTAAAATCTAATATATAAACCTAAGTCCATGTTTTTTCTTATCTTTTTGTCTTTCTTTTTTATTTCTATTTTTTTTGTCTTTTTTTATTTATTATTATTATTTTTTTAAATTCACGTTTTTTTTTAAATTAACTTTATTATTTTTATAATTTTTTATTATTTTTTTAAAATCACGTTTTTATCGTTTTTTTTAATTCGTGTAATTTTTCTTCGCTTTCATACGTTTTCGTTTGTTTTCATGCGTTTTTGTCCGTTTTCGTCAGTTTTCGTCCGTTTTCACACGTTTTCGCCCGTTCTCATAAGTTTTTGTTCGTTTTCATACGTTTTCGTCCATTTTCATTCGTTTTCATATGTTTTCGTCCGTTTTATCAGTTTTCTTTCGTTTTCGTCTATTTTTCATACATTTTCGTCTGTTTTCAGACGTGTTTTTACGCTTTCATATGTTTATATCCTAAGATTGCATTCTAGATTTCATCTTTAATTTTTTTAACTCAACTAATTTCATACCTTTTGTCTTCAACTCAACTAATTTCATCTTTACTTTTTTTAATCTATCTAAACCAAAAGTTTATATCCTAAGATTGCATGCCAATCACTACTCTTTTCCAAAACACAAATACTCTAAAAAAATAAATCTTCAACAAGCCTAATCTTTTCAAATCTATTCAACATCTTCAAACTAAAACACTTCTTTATACTTAGAGTCATTTTATTTTGTTTATCCACAAATCTATACTTACCAATGGACAAATCTTCACCATCTATCTAGTTTTATCTAATAGTCAGGATTAACTTAAGATCTAATATATAAACCTAAGTCCATGTTTTTTTTCCTTGTCTTTTTGTCTTTCTTTTTTATTTCTATTTTTTTTAAATTCACGTTTTTTTTTAAAATTAACTTTATTATTATAATTTTTTATTATTTTTTTAAATTCACGTTATTACCGTTTTTTTTAATTCGTGTAATTTTTTTCGCTTTCATACGTTTTCATCTGTTTTCATGCGTTTTTGTTCTTTTTCGTCCGTTTTCGTCCGTTTTCACACATTTTTTCCCGTTCTCATAAGTTTTCGTTCATTTTCATACGTTTTCGTCCATTTTCATTCGTTTTCATATGTTTTCGTCCGTTTTATCAGTTTTCTTTCGTTTTCATCCATTTTTCATATATTTTCGTCTGTTTTCAGACGTGTTTTTACGCTTTCATACGTATTCGTCCGTTTTCTTACGTTTTGGTCCGTTTTCTTATGTTTTGGTACGTTTTCATCCGTTTTCATACGTTAGTGACTATCACAAGTGATATTCTGTGATATTCAGAATATCACTTGTGATTTTCTGAATATCACTTTTTGATATTCAGAATATCATTTGGTGATTTTTTAAATATCACTTTGTTAATTCTGAACTAGCTAAAAGACCCTTGAAATTCACGGGTATTTAAAAGAGAGTTCACAAAAGTAGAGAATGCCCTAATAGTTTGTGTATTGCACAATTACCGGTTAGAAAGAAACATATGAGAATGGGCAATTGAAATAAATAGATGTTACATGTTCATAGTGTGTGATGAAAGGAATAAGTTAACCTAATGCTTAAGAAAAGGTAGTACTTTTTGATTTTGATAAACTAACGGGATGTTGAACTACAGGCTCGTGGTTTTGTTTTGATTAACAAAATAATACGCAGTTTGCAGGAATCCAAAAGGCATCTTGATTGACTTATAAAAATCCGTTTAGCTAATCTTTAATACTTTGTAATAAATTGCATACATCAAGTTCCTGCAAACAATTTGACACATGATTACTAAATCTAAAGACTTTATAAATAAATGAGTATGATTAGAAAATAATAGTTTATTTACAAATTTTGGTTAACTTGTGTTACCCATGATCACAAAAATATTACTAAATCTTATTGTTAAGGTTTTCTTCTTCATCGCAAATAATTATTCTCAATTCTTAACGCGAAGCATGAGAATAGATGCTCATTTGTGAAAACAAAGTGTGGGGAATACAAACTCACTTGCCCAAGAGATTTACACTATATAGCTACCCATGTGTGAAAACTACTTATTTACTATCGTTAACAGTAACCGTTTATCCAGAGGTAGATTCTCATCATTTTTATAGGTTATGTCCGTCAAACAAACTAACAAAGCTTATATTTTAGGTAACTTATTTTTTCACAAAATAAACATAATTTATTTATATTTTTGTGTGCCAAACATGCCCTAAGAATTGTAACTAATTTAGAATTATAACTAAAATACTCTATAAGCTCTATTTATGAGGGAGTATTTTCAAAATGTGGTTTATTAGTATCAACAGATAGATGGATAGACATATAGATTTGACGATAGTTACCAACGTAAATGTGTAACCACATTCAATTATTTAATGAGCAACTTACTCGATGTCCTAACATCAGGGTAAAAGAAAGTTATGGGCTTTATATTCTTGTCAAAGACTTAAAGTATCCAACTCATCACAGCAACTTGAACAATTAAAAGAGGAAAAATATCTTAATTAGAAATCCACAATGCATTCAAGTCACGTATACCTTACAAAAAAAGCATCACTAAGTGTCAAATATAAGAAACCATTTATCTATCTTAGTTAGAAATCCATAATGTATTCAAGTCACATATATAAAAAAAACATTACAGTTACTTACCAAACGGCCTAAAAGGTTTTTCCCCAAAAACATGAATGGTTTGAAATCAAAGCCACGCACAAATACTTTAAAATCGTTACACTTGTTGACCATGGTGTATTTGGAAAAGCCATGTCTCATAAGGTTAGCCATGATAGAATATTTTGGTAGGATTTCACCAAGGCCATAACACTGCAAAGTGACGACATATCCTTCAATTTGTGCAACTGATATTTGCAACCTGATGTCGAGCTCATCTTCATTGTTGCTTGCATTTTGTGCAGCTGCAAATATATAGGTTGTCAGTTATTTGTTTTTAGGAAACCTAAAAAGAAAAGAATAGGCGAAACATACACTAATAAAGTAATAAGTTGACCAATTAGGTCATACCTTTTCATTCATCACGATCATATTCATAGAAGTGATTGTAATTTGACAATCAAAAAAGCAATTTGCCTAAAATAATTTCTGTTTCATTGACAAAAGATATGCAATAACATAAAAAAGGGTCTGATTTGTGCTTGTGTGTAGCCTTCCCAAAAAGTTTGACATGCAGAGAAAAACTGTTTCAACCCGAACTTGTGCAGACATGCCCATTTTGCCACCTTAGTGTTAATAGGCCAAAAACTTCAAACAATACGAAAGTTACATGTCGCTTATACTCAATCTAGTTACTGGTAGGCTTCGTGGTTAGGTTGTGTAATATATAACATGGTTGTTTTTTAGTCAATTTTTAACCATTTTAGGACACGGTTAGCATATTAGAACGACTTCATGCCAACTTAAGGCATATATTTGAAATGCTTAATTAAATACCTCCGTTGGGCCATGTCTCCACATCAATTGGATCCCATTAGGTTTTTGACTAAATGATCGATATGAATTTTTTGTGCATTATTCTTACTTGATCCACAAAATTATGGTTTGACGCAAGTCTCAATGTCTTCATTATTTCTGCATAAAGATGACAAATGAAAGAAGCCGATTAATATCTATTGTAACCAAAATAATCATTGGATCAAGTAATAATAATATTCATGATTTTTTATTAAAGGACCCTAATGATAATTGATATGTGCTTAAACACATATCTTTTCATTAGTAAATCTGGCCCAAAACAACCAAGAAAGAGCCGTTTATTGCTAATATTTGTGGTTTTCTTGAGTTTGTGCTTGTGCAGGTATGGATATGTAAAAACACGCAAAAAGGAGCCAAATCAGACGTAAATCCGAGCACGAGAGATCAAGAGAGTTTTAGCTAAGCCGGAAGGTCGGGATTATGCATTTTGGAAGATTTTATTCTCTAAGGATGAATTTTGAAGTTTCAGTCAAGTTTGAAGAAATGTCAATATTAGTCCCTGCACTTTGAGATTTTGGCAGAATTGATCCCTGAAGTTTCAGAGTTTGCATATTTCACCCTTGGATTATTTGAGATTAACAAGATTGGTCCTTAATGAGCATTATCAAAATTACACTTTTAGTCCCTTGAAAGCGTAGAAATACACTTTTGGTCCCTTTAAGTTAACTTGGGTTTAAATTAAATCCTTAAGTCCAAAATCCCATTAAACCTTTCGGCCCAAAACATGATATACCCGGATCCAGTCCAAAGTCCATAACCAAATCACCTAATACCCGGTTTAATTATAACCCGAATACCCAAACCAACCCAAGTTGTTTACCCCAAAACTCCCATTTATCCAGTCAAAGTTACCAAACAATAATAAAAAAATAAAACCCCGCGCGTTTTTCCCCCATTTACCCAGAACCTATGAACCCTAATTACCCCGCGAGTAAATTAAGTTCAATTACCACAATTAAGGGCATAAGTGTACTTTCCCCTGACATCCACTGACACATGGGAATGCCAGGTCACCCATCCGTGTGCTTAAGGCCACGATTTGCTCTCCTATTGGTGGAAACAGGTCATCAGATCTAATCCAAGGGTTGATATCAGTGTGGGATGCGTGGGATTTGATCCAATGGTGAAAACGAGCTCAGAAGAAGCACAAATGAAGAATTCGAGAAGCTTCCCAAGACCTTGAGCTTAGCTATATATAGGACCCTATTTCATTCACATTGTATCTGATCTTTAATCTTTCATTTTTCTTCTCTCTAAGTTTTCAGTAGTTTTAGTTAATTGTAATTTTCATTTAAATGTTTTAAGTCTTTTGTAATTCTATTTTGTACTAAAAATTTCTCATATTAATAAAATTTAGAATTTCATTTTCAAGTGTTTGTTTACGTTTTTATGATTTAAATCTACTTATCATCTTTGTTTAGTGCTTATTTCAGTTTTATAAATCTGTTTTTAGCTTCTTTCTTCATAAACTCAAAAATACAAAAAAATCAAATAAAATCATTGAAAAATAAAAAAATCATATTAGATCTATTTTATGGATTGATCCATACTGATCTACTGTTTCTCAAGGTTCATATAAGCTTTTTATAGCTTATTGTGAGCTTATTCTTGTTTCACATTCAAATCACAAAAAATTCAGTCAACTGCAGTTGCTACAGTAGCTGATTCTGTTCAGCTGGTGTTGGATCTGGATTGGGATGATGCAGATGTTGGAATTGGGTTAAAGTTGAGCTGGAATTAAAGTAGGTTAGGGGTTTGTTAGGTTAGAGGTTCTATGTTTCATGATTGCAAGCCATAGTGGCTAGGAGATTTGTAAGTGCTCAAATCTGTTTTGTTCATTGAATCTGTTGTTGAATCTGTTGTTTAGTTATAATTAGTATTGATTGATCTGTGTTTAATGGTAGTTTAGTATAATCTAGTGGTAATCTGTTTTTAGATCTCATATCAGTTGTCAAAATAGTGTTTGGATTTGGTTGTTAATCTGTGATAGAGATTAGTTAAACAGTTATGAGTAGTTGATTCATGCTTATTTAGGTGAATGATAGTCACTAGGGTTGAGTTTATAGCAGTTAACACTCAAATAGTCAAAATCATCTTGTAACTGATCTAGTCTTTGAAACTGTTAAAATCAGTAGTTAATGAGTTACATATAGGTTTAAAGTAGTAGATCTAGCTTGTTATAATCATCATTAGTCTAATATCATCATAATCAGTTTAATATTTTGGATTAAATCTCAATAAAGTCAAAGTTGCAAATCTGTTCTACATAAGTCAAATTTGTCAAACCTGTTTTTCAGCAAACTTTAAGGCTCTCTCATTGATTCATTTTCAAGTTTAAGTAATTGTAATTTTGGGTAATCATAGTTAAACTGGTCTAGTGTTGATAACTGCTCTTTGTTAAGTCTTGTCTAGTCCTTTAAATCTTTGAATCAGCTGATCAAATAAGCTCATTCTGCCCTGCTCACACTCAGCAAATCTGAGTGTGAATCAGGCAGAATTGCAGATCTTGTGTAGTGCTCATTTCAAGGAGTTAGAGTCTATAATTTGGTTTAGTTGTAGCTTGCCAGGTGATCTTTAGGACTGTGCAATTGTTTCTTAGTTTGAGCTTATCAATAAGCAGTTGCAATAGCCCATAAGTAAGGGGTCATTAGTTGTTTTAAAGAATAAGCAGTTTGCTTAAATCAATAGTCTGAGCTTATAGCTTGTTAGGAGTAGATATAATTAGCTGCTAGTAGCTTATTTTAGTTCACTTTAGCTTTAGTAACTGTTTGATAGCTTAAATCACTTTCTAGCTTATTTTCTAGTGCTTAATTGGAATCAGTTTGTGCATCAGCTTTCTTATCTTACACATAAGCTGCTGATTTCTCATTTTTCATAGGTTTAGATATTAATTTTAGAATTTTCCTGATGTTTTCATAAATTTTGGTCATTGTTAGCTATTTTTCTCATTTTAAAATAGATTTTAATCACTTTTTAATAGCTTTAATTGCAAATAATTGAGAAAAAGTTCCAAAAAATAATTTTTCAATTTTCTCAGTTTTAGAAAAATATAAAAAACATAATAAAGATTTTTCCTTATTTTTCTCTTTTTATTTGGTAATTTTTACAATTTAAATTAGATTAAAATAATTTTAAATTCATAAAAAATAGAAAATTAATCTGAAAAATAAAAAATTAGTTTTAAAAAGTCTTTCGAGTTATTTTAGATTTTTAGAAAATAGTTTCATATTTTTCTCTTTGATTTTATAATTTTTAGTATTTTAAATTAGTTTTAATAGTTAAAAATTAGTTTTTAATTTTAATAAAATCCAGAAAAATCCTAAAAAATAGTTTTAATTCTAAATTAGTTTTCACATATTATTTCTAGAGTAAAAGTAATTTTAGGTTATTTTTAGGATAAGATTTAGACGTAGTTGCATTTTAATTACGTTTTATTAATTACGTTTTAGTTTAATTCGCACTTAGGATTTCCCGTAGTTTAGATTTCCCTAATTACTTTCCCATTCCCGTAGTTTAATAAAATAAAAATCATTAATCCAAACATCGAGCATTAAAATCCAAACCAAGAACGACGTTGGCAATTCACACCTCGTTGGGAAACGATTCGGGTTGTCTAATCCGTACACACGATCACACACGGGATTTGATTTATTATTCTTTTTCCTAAAGGAATTTAAATCTATCTTCGTGATTATTTTTGATATCGATATTGAGGTTTTATCCACACACATAACCCTTAAGCCTTCATTATCAAAGAATCAGTGTCCGAGCCGTTTTAAGTTTCTTACGGTTAGTCATTCACAAGTGGCTAGCTTGTGTGAGTAAGCTTGACGTGTTTTGGGCACCGAATCAATTTTTGGCGCCGCTGCCGGGGAGGTTGTGTCACGACAATATCGTTTTAAGTTTCTTACGGTTAGTCATTCACAAGTGGCTAGCTTGTGTGAGTAAGCTTGACGTTGTTTGGAAATTGTGAAATCAAATCAAACGTGTTAGGTTTGAGCACCGAGATCTTTCCGAACGAGGGTTGAATGGAATTTCCAACTCACGTCCCGAATTTTGTGATTTGAATAAGAAAAGGGTATAAAATGAAGTTTTCTAAACTACGGGGCAAGGGAAGCATAAAAGGGAAATTACACTACGGGAAATCCTAAATACGCGATTTATACTAAAACGTATTAAAAGAAACGTAATAAAAATGCAACTACGTCTATTCTAAATCCTACAAATAACCTAAAATTAATTTTACTCTAGAAATGATATTTGAAAACTATTTATGAATTAAAACTAATTTTTAGGAATTTTCTTGAATTAATTCTAATTAAAAACTAATTTTTAACTTTAAAAATAAAACTAATTATCTAAAAATTATGAAAAAGAAAGGGAAAATTATGGAATCACTTTTCAAAAATCTAAAATAACATAAAAGACTTTTCAAAACTATTTTTTATTTTTCAGATTAATTTTCTATTTTCTACTAATTTAAAACTATTTTAATCTAATTTAAATTGTGAAAAATACCAAATAAAAGGGGAAAAATAAGGAAAAATCTTTTTTATGCTTTTTATATTTTTCTTAAACTGGGAAAATTGAAAAATTATTTTTGGAACTTTTTCTTAATTATTTGCAATAAAAGCTAATTAAAAGTGATTAAAAACTATTTTAATTAGAGAAAAATAGCAAACAGTACCCAAAATTAATGAAAAATTCAGGAAAATTCTAAAATGATATTCTAAAGCTATGAAAAATAGAAAAACATGGGCTTATGTGGAAGAAACAAGAGATGCTATGTAAACTGATGTAGAAATAAGCACTTTAGATTAAGCAAAACAGAGAAATAAGCTTTCAAACAGTAACTTAAGCTAATTTATGCTAAGATAGGCTTAAAGAAACTAATTACATCTACTCCTAACTGCTAATGTACTGATTACCAAGGATTTAAGCTAAATGCTAATTCTACCAAACAGTGACCTGACCCTCTACTTTAGGCTTATGCATCAGCTTTTCCAATAAGCTTAAGTGAAAACCAAAAGTGTGGGATTCAAGTCCACCTAGCAGAGAGTGCTTGTACCAAATTTCAGCTCATAAGGACAAACGATGAAGCAGTTAAAGATCTAAACAAAAGGGCATATAGGGACAGGTTACTGCTGAATGAGCAGAACAGTATGACAGATAGAGCAGAAAAGGGCTTATAGCAGACCTGATTAGCTACTTAAAAAGCATCTATGATTCTATCTAAGGGCAAATGAATTACATCTAGTCCTAAAGCTACCCTAAGAAGCTATCATTCATCAATAAAATTGAAAAGATAACACCAAAATCAGTTGCCTACAAGCTGATGTGACAGCAACAGATATGAAAAGAAGGAAGTTGCAGCCTAAGCTCTAAATAAGCTCTAAACAAATGAGAATCAGCTAACAAGCTATTATAAAAACTAAATAACTAATGCTAATGATATCATATTAAGAATGTAAGCAAAGTAGTACTTATCTGTTTGGACAGATAGAGAGGTTCAAGACAGATTAAGAAGAACCTTTCAAAGCAAGCCAACATGTAAAACCTTTAAAAACTTTCATTGTAAAAGCTAAATTACCAGCAATTAACACAGAACAAACTTAAAGTGAATGACTAAAACCCTTTTTAGACCATGAAATCAACTGAACCAAACACTCCTTCTAATGAGACAAATGCATTATTTAACCAATAAAACTGAAAGGAACTTTACTACAACTAACTTTTAACACTTAAATAACCTCCATTCTCATTACAAAAACAGATTACCAACAGTAGATTTCTAAAAACTAATATGACTCTAAATTTGACCCGAGTTGACTTTTGTCGACTTATTTAGAAATCTTAATGAAATGAACTTTTAACAACCAAGTAAGCATACATAAGCTTATTCAAGCTTATGTAAGCTAGATTAAACAGTAATGGAGTAAAATTAACAACAAGCTTGAATTGAAACAAAATTTGTATTTAAGACAGAAATTAACATTAATGAAAGGAAATTATAGAATTTGGAATACAACGAAATTTAACAACAATTAAAATGACAGTAATAAAAGTGATCAAAAATCCCTCTAAAAGCTTGAGGAATTGGATGAATTGCTCTTGTGACATGAATGGGTATAAATAGCTGTGAAGAGAGGCCTTGGGATCCTTTCAGAAGCTCCTAGATGCTCAAATATCAACCATTGATTCCTCTCTTTGTCACCTCATCCATTCTTGGCCCTTGGATCACTCTTGTGAGGTGTTTGCTCCAATGAGATGCTTTTGTTTGTCCACTGTGGCAATTCCACTGACAAGTCACCTTCTAGAAACTGGGGAAGATGCTTAGTACGAAGTTTGGTGTTTGGATTGGTGGTAAAATGGTGGGTAACAGGCGTGTTTGGGATTGGGGAAGACAGGGGCAACTGTTGGGCGCGTTTGGTTATTTTATTATAACTCAAATGGGTTGAGCGGGTATTTTGAGTGACTCGGGTAGGTATAGCGGGTTTAAGTGGTTTTCGGGTTTGGGTTTTAATAATAGGGTGGCCGGGTTTGTGTGGTTGAGAGATTGGGTCATGTTATTGGGTATTTTGGGCCAAGGGAATAGTTTGGTTATTTGGTCTCTTGGATTAAATAAATGGTACAAGTGATATTTAAAGGTCCAAAAGTGTATATTGTGAAAGTGTAAAGGTGAAAATGGGTAAATGGGAAAGTGAAAGGTTTATTGTGAAAATTCCCAAATCAAGTCCCGAACTCTGTAATTGGATCTTTTGAGCATCAAAGTCCATGAAATAGCATCCCGTGGAGACTTCGGCTCTCTTCTCTCTCTCGTGCTCGGTTTTATTCGGTTTTGGTTCCTTTTTGTGTGTTTTTACATATCCGTACCTGCACAAGCACAAACTCAAGAAAACCACAAATATTAGCAATAAACGGCTCTTTCTTGGTTATTTTGGGTCAGTTTTGATAATGAAAAGGTATGTGTTTTAGCACATACCAAAATTACAAAAATTGATTTGCAGTTTCCAAAACCCGTCAAGATTTCTCACACAAGCTAGCCACTTGTGAATGACTAACCGTAAGAAACTTAAAACAGTTCGGACACTGATTTAAAAACCAATAATATATGAGAAGTGTAGTATACGGGTAACTCAAACGTGTTAGGTTTGAGCACCGAGATCGTTCCGAACGAGGGTTGAATGGAATTTCCAACTCACGTCCCGAATTTTGTGATTTGAATAAGAGAAGGGTATAAAATGAAGTTTTCTAAACTACGGGGCAAGGGAAGCATAAAAGGGAAATTACACTACGGGAAATCCTAAATACGCGATTTATACTAAAACGTATTAAAAGAAACGTAATAAAAATGCAACTACGTCTATTCTAAATCCTACAAATAACCTAAAATTACTTTTACTCTAGAAATGATATTTGAAAACTATTTATGAATTAAAACTAATTTTTAGGAATTTTATTGAATTAATTCTAATTAAAAACTAATTTTAACTTTAAAAATAAAACTAATTATCTAAAAATTATGAAAAAGAAAGGGAAAAATATGGAATCACTTTTCAAAAATCTAAAATATCATAAAAGACTTTTCAAAACTATTTTTTATTTTTCAGATTAATTTTCTATTTTCTACTAATTTAAAACTATTTTAATCTAATTTAAATTGTGAAAAATACCAAATAAAAAGGGAAAAATAAGGAAAAATCTTTTTTATGCTTTTTATATTTTTCTTAAACTGGGAAAATTGAAAAATTATTTTTTGGAACTTTTTCTTAATTATTTGCAATAAAAGCTAATTAAAAGTGATTAAAAACTATTTTAATTAGAGAAAAATAGCAAACAGTACCCAAAATTAATGAAAAATTCAGGAAAATTCTAAAATGATATTCTAAAGCTATGAAAAATAGAAAAACATGGGCTTATGTGGAAGAAACAAGAGATGCTATGTAAACTGATGTAGAAATAAGCACTTTAGATTAAGCAAAACAGAGAAATAAGCTTTCAAACAGTAACTTAAGCTAATTTATGCTAAGATAGGCTTAAAGCAACTAATTACATCTACTCCTAACTGCTAATGTACTGATTACCAAGGATTTAAGCTAAATGCTAATTCTACCAAACAGTGACCTGACCCTCTACTTTAGGCTTATGCATCAGCTTTTCCAATAAGCTTAAGTGAAAACCAAAAGTGTGGGATTCAAGTCCACCTAGCAGAGAGTGCTTGTACCAAATTTCAGCTCATAAGGACAAACGATGAAGCAGTTAAAGATCTAAACAAAAGGGCATATAGGGACAGGTTACTGCTGAATGAGCAGAACAGTATGACAGATAGAGCAGAAAAGGGCTTATAGCAGACCTGATTAGCTACTTAAAAAGCATCTATGATTCTATCTAAGGGCAAATGAATTACATCTAGTCCTAAAGCTACCCTAAGAAGCTATCATTCATCAATAAAATTGAAAAGATAACACCAAAATCAGTTGCCTACAAGCTGATGTGACAGCAACAGATATGAAAAGAAGGAAGTTGCAGCCTAAGCTCTAAATAAGCTCTAAACAAATGAGAATCAGCTAACAAGCTATTATAAAAACTAAATAACTAATGCTAATGATATCATATTAAGAATGTAAGCAAAGTAGTACTTATCTGTTTGGACAGATAGAGAGGTTCAAGACAGATTAAGAAGAACCTTTCAAAGCAAGCCAACATGTAAAACCTTTAAAAACTTTCATTGTAAAAGCTAAATTACCAGCAATTAACACAGAACAAACTTAAAGTGAATGACTAAAACCCTTTTTAGACCATGAAATCAACTGAACCAAACACTCCTTCTAATGAGACAAATGCATTATTTAACCAATAAAACTGAAAGGAACTTTACTACAACTAACTTTTAACACTTAAATAACCTCCATTCTCATTACAAAAACAGATTACCAACAGTAGATTTCTAAAAACTAATATGACTCTAAATTTGACCCGAGTTGACTTTTGTCGACTTATTTAGAAATCTTAATGAAATGAACTTTTAACAACCAAGTAAGCATACATAAGCTTATTCAAGCTTATGTAAGCTAGATTAAACAGTAATGGAGTAAAATTAACAACAAGCTTGAATTGAAACAAAATTTGTATTTAAGACAGAAATTAACATTAATGAAAGGAAATTATAGAATTTGGAATACAACGAAATTTAACAACAATTAAAATGACAGTAATAAAAGTGATCAAAAATCCCTCTAAAAGCTTGAGGAATTGGATGAATTGCTCTTGTGACATGAATGGGTATAAATAGCTGTGAAGAGAGGCCTTGGGATCCTTTCAGAAGCTCCTAGATGCTCAAATATCAACCATTGATTCCTCTCTTTGTCACCTCATCCATTCTTGGCCCTTGGATCACTCTTGTGAGGTGTTTGCTCCAATGAGATGCTTTTGTTTGTCCACGTGGCAATTCCACGACAAGTCACCTTCTAGAAACTGGGGAAGATGCTTAGTACGAAGTTTGGTGTTTGGATTGGTGGTAAAATGGTGGGTAACAGGCGTGTTTGGGATTGGGGAAGACAGGGGCAATCAAGTTGGGCGCGTTTGGTTATTTTATTATAACTCAAATGGGTTGAGCGGGTATTTTGAGTGACCCGGGTAGGTATAGCGGGTTTAAGTGGTTTTCGGGTTTGGGTTTTAATAATAGGGTGGCCGGGTTTGTGTGGTTGAGAGATTGGGTCATGTTATTGGGTATTTTGGGCCAAGGGAATAGTTTGGTTATTTGGTCTCTTGGATTAAATAAATGGTACAAGTGATATTTAAAGGTCCAAAAGTGTATATTGTGAAAGTGTAAAGGTGAAAATGGGTAAATGGGAAAGTGAAAGGTTTATTGTGAAAATTCCCAAATCAAGTCCCGAACTCTGTAATTGGATCTTTTGAGCATCAAAGTCCATGAAATAGCATCCCGTGGAGACTTCGGCTCTCTTCTCTCTCTCGTGCTCGGTTTTATTCGGTTTTGGTTCCTTTTTGTGTGTTTTTACATATCCGTACCTGCACAAGCACAAACTCAAGAAAACCACAAATATTAGCAATAAACGGCTCTTTCTTGGTTATTTTGGGTCAGTTTTGATAATGAAAAGGTATGTGTTTTAGCACATACCAAAATTACAAAAATTGATTTGCAGTTTCCAAAACCCGTCAAGATTTCTCACACAAGCTAGCCACTTGTGAATGACTAACCGTAAGAAACTTAAAACAGTTCGGACACTGATTTAAAAACCAATAATATATGAGAAGTGTAGTATACGGGTAACTCAAACGTGTTAGGTTTGAGCACCGAGATCGTTCGAACGAGGGTTGAATGGAATTTCCAACTCACGTCCCGAATTTTGTGATTTGAATAAGAGAAGGGTATAAAATGAAGTTTTCTAAACTACGGGGCAAGGGAAGCATAAAAGGGAAATTACACTACGGAAATCCTAAATACGCGATTTATACTAAAACGTATTAAAAGAAACGTAATAAAAATGCAACTACGTCTATTCTAAATCCTACAAATAACCTAAAATTACTTTTACTCTAGAAATGATATTTGAAAACTATTTATGAATTAAAACTAATTTTTAGGAATTTTCTTGAATTAATTCTAATTAAAAACTAATTTTTAACTTTAAAAATAAAACTAATTATCTAAAAATTATGAAAAAGAAAGGGAAAAATATGGAATCACTTTTCAAAAATCTAAAATATCATAAAAGACTTTTCAAAACTATTTTTTATTTTTCAGATTAATTTTCTATTTTCTACTAATTTAAAACTATTTTAATCTAATTTAAATTGTGAAAAATACCAAATAAAAAGGGAAAAATAAGGAAAAATCTTTTTTATGCTTTTTATATTTTTCTTAAACTGGGAAAATTGAAAAATTATTTTTTGGAACTTTTTCTTAATTATTTGCAATAAAAGCTAATTAAAAGTGATTAAAAACTATTTTAATTAGAGAAAAATAGCAAACAGTACCCAAAATTAATGAAAAATTCAGGAAAATTCTAAAATGATATTCTAAAGCTATGAAAAATAGAAAAACATGGGCTTATGTGGAAGAAACAAGAGATGCTATGTAAACTGATGTAGAAATAAGCACTTTAGATTAAGCAAAACAGAGAAATAAGCTTTCAAACAGTAACTTAAGCTAATTTATGCTAAGATAGGCTTAAAGCAACTAATTACATCTACTCCTAACTGCTAATGTACTGATTACCAAGGATTTAAGCTAAATGCTAATTCTACCAAACAGTGACCTGACCCTCTACTTTAGGCTTATGCATCAGCTTTTCCAATAAGCTTAAGTGAAAACCAAAAGTGTGGGATTCAAGTCCACCTAGCAGAGAGTGCTTGTACCAAATTTCAGCTCATAAGGACAAACGATGAAGCAGTTAAAGATCTAAACAAAAGGGCATATAGGGACAGGTTACTGAATGAGCAGAACAAGTATGACGATAGAGAGAAAAGGGCTTATAGCAGACCTGATTAGCTACTTAAAAAGCATCTATGATTCTATCTAAGGGCAAATGAATTACATCTAGTCCTAAAGCTACCCTAAGAAGCTATCATTCATCAATAAAATTGAAAAGATAACACCAAAATCAGTTGCCTACAAGCTGATGTGACAGCAACAGATATGAAAAGAAGGAAGTTGCAGCCTAAGCTCTAAATAAGCTCTAAACAAATGAGAATCAGCTAACAAGCTATTATAAAAACTAAATAACTAATGCTAATGATATCATATTAAGAATGTAAGCAAAGTAGTACTTATCTGTTTGGACAGATAGAGAGGTTCAAGACAGATTAAGAAGAACCTTTCAAAGCAAGCCAACATGTAAAACCTTTAAAAACTTTCATTGTAAAAGCTAAATTACCAGCAATTAACACAGAACAAACTTAAAGTGAATGACTAAAACCCTTTTTAGACCATGAAATCAACTGAACCAAACACTCCTTCTAATGAGACAAATGCATTATTTAACCAATAAAACTGAAAGGAACTTTACTACAACTAACTTTTAACACTTAAATAACCTCCATTCTCATTACAAAAACAGATTACCAACAGTAGATTTCTAAAAACTAATATGACTCTAAATTTGACCCGAGTTGACTTTTGTCGACTTATTTAGAAATCTTAATGAAATGAACTTTTAACAACCAAGTAAGCATACATAAGCTTATTCAAGCTTATGTAAGCTAGATTAAACAGTAATGGAGTAAAATTAACAACAAGCTTGAATTGAAACAAAATTTGTATTTAAGACAGAAATTAACATTAATGAAAGGAAATTATAGAATTTGGAATACAACGAAATTTAACAACAATTAAAATGACAGTAATAAAAGTGATCAAAAATCCCTCTAAAAGCTTGAGGAATTGGATGAATTGCTCTTATGACATGAATGGGTATAAATAGCTGTGAAGAGAGGCCTTGGGATCCTTTCAGAAGCTCCTAGATGCTCAAATATCAACCATTGATTCCTCTCTTTGTCACCTCATCCATTCTTGGCCCTTGGATCACTCTTGTGAGGTGTTTGCTCCAATGAGATGCTTTTGTTTGTCCACTGTGGCAATTCCACTGACAAGTCACCTTCTAGAAACTGGGGAAGATGCTTAGTACGAAGTTTGGTGTTTGGATTGGTGGTAAAATGGTGGGTAACAGGCGTGTTTGGGATTGGGGAAGACAGGGGCAACTGTTGGGCGCGTTTGGTTATTTTATTATAACTCAAATGGGTTGAGCGGGTATTTTGAGTGACTCGGGTAGGTATAGCGGGTTTAAGTGGTTTTCGGGTTTGGGTTTTAATAATAGGGTGGCCGGGTTTGTGTGGTTGAGAGATTGGGTCATGTTATTGGGTATTTTGGGCCAAGGGAATAGTTTGGTTATTTGGTCTCTTGGATTAAATAAATGGTACAAGTGATATTTAAAGGTCCAAAAGTGTATATTGTGAAAGTGTAAAGGTGAAAATGGGTAAATGGGAAAGTGAAAGGTTTATTGTGAAAATTCCCAAATCAAGTCCCGAACTCTGTAATTGGATCTTTTGAGCATCAAAGTCCATGAAATAGCATCCCGTGGAGACTTCGGCTCTCTTCTCTCTCGTGCTCGGTTTATTCGTTTTGGTTCCTTTTTGCGTGTTTTTACATATCCGTACCTGCACAAGCACAAACTCAAGAAAACCACAAATATTAGCAATAAACGGCTCTTTCTTGGTTATTTTGGGTCGGTTTTGATAATGAAAAGGTATGTGTTTTAGCACATACCAAAATTACAAAAATTGATTTGCAGTTTCCAAAACCCGTCAAGATTTCTCACACAAGCTAGCCACTTGTGAATGACTAACCGTAAGAAACTTAAAACAGTTCGGACACTGATCAATAATATATGAGAAGTGTAGTATACGGGTAACTCAAACGTGTTAGGTTTGAGCACCGAGATCGTTCGAACGAGGGTTGAATGGAATTTCCAACTCACGTCCCGAATTTTGTGATTTGAATAAGAGAAGGGTATAAAATGAAGTTTTCTAAACTACGGGGCAAGGGAAGCATAAAAGGGAAATTACACTACGGGAAATCCTAAATACGCGATTTATACTAAAACGTATTAAAAGAAACGTAAATAAAATGCAACTACGTCTATTCTAAATCCTAAAAATAACCTAAAATTACTTTTACTCTAGAAATGATATTTGAAAACTATTTATGAATTAAAACTAATTTTTAGGAATTTTATTGAATTAATTCTAATTAAAAACTAATTTTTAACTTTAAAAATAAAACTAATTATCTAAAAATTATGAAAAAGAAAGGGAAAAATATGGAATCACTTTTCAAAAATCTAAAATATCATAAAAGACTTTTCAAAACTATTTTTTTATTTTTCAGATTAATTTTCTATTTTCTACTAATTTAAAACTATTTTAATCTAATTTAAATTGTGAAAAATACCAAATAAAAAGGGAAAAATAAGGAAAAATCTTTTTTATGCTTTTTATATTTTTCTTAAACTGGGAAAATTGAAAAATTATTTTTTTGGAACTTTTTCTTAATTATTTGCAATAAAAGCTATTTAAAAGTGATTAAAACTATTTTAATTAGAGAAAAATAGCAAACAGTACCCAAAATTAATGAAAAATTCAGGAAAATTCTAAAATGATATTCTAAAGCTATGAAAAATAGAAAAACATGGGCTTATGTGGAAGAAACAAGAGATGCTATGTAAACTGATGTAGAAATAAGCACTTTAGATTAAGCAAAACAGAGAAATAAGCTTTCAAACAAGAACTTAAGCTAATTTATGCTAAGATAGGCTTAAAGCAACTAATTACATCTACTCCTAACTGCTAATGTACTGATTACCAAGGATTTAAGCTAAATGCTAATTCTACCAACAGTGACCTGACCCTCTACTTTAGGCTTATGCATCAGCTTTTCCAATAAGCTTAAGTGAAAACCAAAAGTGTGGGATTCAAGTCCACCTAGCAGAGAGTGCTTGTACCAAATTTCAGCTCATAAGGACAAATGATGAAGCAGTTAAAGATCTAAACAAAAGGGCATATAGGACAGTGTTACTGCTGAATGAGCGAAAGTATGACAGATAGAGCGTAAAAGGGCTTATAGCAGACCTGATTAGCTACTTAAAAAGCATCTATGATTCTATCTAAGGGCAAATGAATTACATCTAGTCCTAAAGCTACCCTAAGAAGCTATCATTCATCAATAAAATTGAAAAGATAACACCAAAATCAGTTGCCTACAAGCGATGTGACAAAAGATATGAAAAGAAGGAAGTTGCGTACCTAAGCTCTAAATAAGCTCTAAACAAATGAGAATCAGCTAACAAGCTATTATAAAAACTAAATAACTAATGCTAATGATATCATATTAAGAATGTAAGCAAAGTAGTACTTATCTGTTTGGACAGATAGAGAGGTTCAAGACAGATTAAGAAGAACCTTTCAAAGCAAGCCAACATGTAAAACCTTTAAAAACTTTCATTGTAAAAGCTAAATTACCAGCAATTAACACAGAACAAACTTAAAGTGAATGACTAAAACCCTTTTTAGACCATGAAATCAACTGAACCAAACACTCCTTCTAATGAGACAAATGCATTATTTAACCAATAAAACTGAAAGGAACTTTACTACAACTAACTTTTAACACTTAAATAACCTCCATTCTCATTACAAAAACAGATTACCAACAGTAGATTTCTAAAAACTAATATGACTCTAAATTTGACCCGAGTTGACTTTTGTCGACTTATTTAGAAATCTTAATGAAATGAACTTTTAACAACCAAGTAAGCATACATAAGCTTATTCAAGCTTATGTAAGCTAGATTAAACAAGAATGGAGTAAAATTAACAACAAGCTTGAATTGAAACAAAATTTGTATTTAAGACAGAAATTAACATTAATGAAAGGAAATTATAGAATTTGGAATACAACGAAATTTAACAACAATTAAAATGACAAGAATAAAAGTGATCAAAAATCCCTCTAAAAGCTTGAGGAATTGGATGAATTGCTCTTGTGACATGAATGGGTATAAATAGCTGTGAAGAGAGGCCTTGGGATCCTTTCAGAAGCTCCTAGATGCTCAAATATCAACCATTGATTCCTCTCTTTGTCACCTCATCCATTCTTGGCCCTTGGATCACTCTTGTGAGGTGTTTGCTCCAATGAGATGCTTTTGTTTGTCCACTGTGGCAATTCCACTGACAAGTCACCTTCTAGAAACTGGGGAAGATGCTTAGTACGAAGTTTGGTGTTTGGATTGGTGGTAAAATGGTGGGTAACAGGCGTGTTTGGGATTGGGGAAGACAGGGGCAATCATGTTGGGCGTTTGGTTATTTTATTATAACTCAAATGGGTTGAGCGGGTATTTTGAGTGACTCGGGTAGGTATAGCGGGTTTAAGTGGTTTTCGGGTTTGGGTTTTAATAATAGGGTGGCCGGGTTTGTGTGGTTGAGAGATTGGGTCATGTTATTGGGTATTTTGGGCCAAGGGAATAGTTTGGTTATTTGGTCTCTTGGATTAAATAAATGGTACAAGTGATATTTAAAGGTCCAAAAGTGTATATTGTGAAAGTGTAAAGGTGAAAATGGGTAAATGGGAAAGTGAAAGGTTTATTGTGAAAATTCCCAAATCAAGTCCCGAACTCTGTAATTGGATCTTTTGAGCATCAAAGTCCATGAAATAGCATCCCGTGGAGACTTCGGCTCTCTTCTCTCTCTCGTGCTCGGTTTTATTCGGTTTTGGTTCCTTTTTGTGTGTTTTTACATATCCGTACCTGCACAAGCACAAACTCAAGAAAACCACAAATATTAGCAATAAACGGCTCTTTCTTGGTTATTTTGGGTCAGTTTTGATAATGAAAAGGTATGTGTTTTAGCACATACCAAAATTACAAAAATTGATTTGCAGTTTCCAAAACCCGTCAAGATTTCTCACACAAGCTAGCCACTTGTGAATGACTAACCGTAAGAAACTTAAAACAGTTCGGACACGATTTAAAACCAATAATAGAAGAAGAAGTGTGTAGTATACGGGTAACTCAAACGTGTTAGGTTTGAGCACCGAGATTGTTCCGAACGAGGGTTGAATGGAATTTCCAACTCACGTCCCGAATTTTGTGATTTGAATAAGAGAAGGGTATAAAATGAAGTTTTCTAAACTACGGGGCAAGGGAAGCATAAAAGGGAAATTACACTACGGAAATCCTAAATACGCGATTTATACTAAAACGTATTAAAAGAAACGTAATAAAAATGCAACTACGTCTATTCTAAATCCTACAAATAACCTAAAATTACTTTTACTCTAGAAATGATATTTGAAAACTATTTATGAATTAAAACTAATTTTTAGGAATTTTATTGAATTAATTCTAATTAAAAACTAATTTTTAACTTTAAAAATAAAACTAATTATCTAAAAATTATGAAAAAGAAAGGGAAAAATATGGAATCACTTTTCAAAAATCTAAAATATCATAAAAGACTTTTCAAAACTATTTTTTATTTTTCAGATTAATTTTCTATTTTCTACTAATTTAAAACTATTTTAATCTAATTTAAATTGTGAAAAATACCAAATAAAAAGGGAAAAATAAGGAAAAATCTTTTTATGCTTTTTATATTTTTCTTAAACTGGGAAAATTGAAAATTATTTTTTGGAACTTTTTCTTAATTATTTGCAATAAAAGCTAATTAAAAGTGATTAAAAACTATTTTAATTAGAGAAAAATAGCAAACAGTACCCAAAATTAATGAAAAATTCAGGAAAATTCTAAAATGATATTCTAAAGCTATGAAAAATAGAAAAACATGGGCTTATGTGGAAGAAACAAGAGATGCTATGTAAACTGATGTAGAAATAAGCACTTTAGATTAAGCAAAACAGAGAAATAAGCTTTCAAACAGTAACTTAAGCTAATTTATGCTAAGATAGGCTTAAATCAACTAATTACATCTACTCCTAACTGCTAATGTACTGATTACCAAGGATTTAAGCTAAATGCTAATTCTACCAAACAGTGACCTGACCCTCTACTTTAGGCTTATGCATCAGCTTTTCCAATAAGCTTAAGTGAAAACCAAAAGTGTGGGATTCAAGTCCACCTAGCAGAGAGTGCTTGTACCAAATTTCAGCTCATAAGGACAAACGATGAAGCAGTTAAAGATCTAAACAAAAGGGCATATAGGGACAGGTTACTGCTGAATGAGCAGAACAGTATGACAGATAGAGCAGAAAAGGGCTTATAGCAACTGATTAGCTACTTAAAAAGCATCTATGATTCTATCTAAGGGCAAATGAATTACATCTAGTCCTAAAGCTACCCTAAGAAGCTATCATTCATCAATAAAATTGAAAAGATAACACCAAAATCAGTTGCCTACAAGCTGATGTGACAGCAACAGATATGAAAAGAAGGAAGTTGCAGCCTAAGCTCTAAATAAGCTCTAAACAAATGAGAATCAGCTAACAAGCTATTATAGAAACTAAATAACTAATGCTTATGATATCATATTAAGATAGTGAGCAAAGTAATACTTATCTGTTTGGACAGATAGAGAGGCTCAGGACAGTTGAAGAGGAACCTTTCAAAACAAGCTAACATGTAAAACCTTTAAAAACTTTCATTGTAAAAGCTAAATTACCAGCAATTAACACAGAACAAACTTAAAGTGAATGACTAAAACCCTTTTTAGACCATGAAATCAACTGAACCAAACACTCCTTCTAATGAGACAAATGCATTATTTAACCAATAAAACTGAAAGGAACTTTACTACAACTAACTTTTAACACTTAAATAACCTCCATTCTCATTACAAAAACAGATTACCAACAAGAGATTTCTAAAACTAATATGACTCTAAATTTGACCCGAGTTGACTTTTGTCGACTTATTTAGAAATCTTAATGAAATGAACTTTTAACAACCAAGTAAGCATACATAAGCTTATTCAAGCTTATGTAAGCTAGATTAAACAAAGAATGGAGTAAAATTAACAACAAGCTTGAATTGAAACAAAATTTGTATTTAAGACAGAAATTAACATTAATGAAAGGAAATTATAGAATTTGGAATACAACGAAATTTAACAACAATTAAAATGACAGTAATAAAAGTGATCAAAAATCCCTCTAAAAGCTTGAGGAATTGGATGAATTGCTCTTGTGACATGAATGGGTATAAATAGCTGTGAAGAGAGGCCTTGGGATCCTTTCAGAAGCTCCTAGATGCTCAAATATCAACCATTGATTCCTCTCTTTGTCACCTCATCCATTCTTGGCCCTTGGATCACTCTTGTGAGGTGTTTGCTCCAATGAGATGCTTTTGTTTGTCCACTGTGGCAATTCCACTGACAAGTCACCTTCTAGAAACTGGGGAAGATGCTTAGTACGAAGTTTGGTGTTTGGATTGGTGGTAAAATGGTGGGTAACAGGCGTGTTTGGGATTGAGGAAGACAGGGCAAGTTGGGCGCTTTGGTTATTTTATTATAACTCAAATGGGTTGAGCGGGTATTTTGAGTGACTCGGGTAGGTATAGCGGGTTTAAGTGGTTTTCGGGTTTGGGTTTTAATAATAGGGTGGCCGGGTTTGTGTGGTTGAGAGATTGGGTCATGTTATTGGGTATTTTGGGCCAAGGGAATAGTTTGGTTATTTGGTCTCTTGGATTAAATAAATGGTACAAGTGATATTTAAAGGTCCAAAAGTGTATATTGTGAAAGTGTAAAGGTGAAAATGGGTAAATGGGAAAGTGAAAGGTTTATTGTGAAAATTCCCAAATCAAGTCCCGAACTCTGTAATTGGATCTTTTGAGCATCAAAGTCCATGAAATAGCATCCCGTGGAGACTTCGCTCTCTTCTCTCTCGTGCTCTGGTTTTATTCGGTTTTGGTTCCTTTTTGTGTGTTTTTACATATCCGTAACTGCACAAGCACAAACTCAAGAAAACCACAAATATTAGCAATAAACGGCTCTTTCTTGGTTATTTTGGGTCAGTTTTGATAATGAAAAGGTATGTGTTTTAGCACATACCAAAATTACAAAAATTGATTTGCAGTTTCCAAAACCCGTCAAGATTTCTCACACAAGCTAGCCACTTGTGAATGACTAACCGTAAGAAACTTAAAACAGTTCGACACTGATTTAAAAACCAATAATATATGAGAAGTGTAGTATACGGGTAACTCAAACGTGTTAGGTTTGAGCACCGAGATCGTTCGAACGAGGGTTGAATGGAATTTCCAACTCACGTCCCGAATTTTGTGATTTGAATAAGAGAAGGGTATAAAATGAAGTTTTCTAAACTACGGGGCAAGGGAAGCATAAAAGGGAAATTACACTACGGAAATCCTAAATACGCGATTTATACTAAAACGTATTAAAAGAAACGTAATAAAAATGCAACTACGTCTATTCTAAATCCTACAAATAACCTAAAATTACTTTTACTCTAGAAATGATATTTGAAAACTATTTATGAATTAAAACTAATTTTTAGGAATTTTATTGAATTAATTCTAATTAAAAACTAATTTTTAACTTTAAAAATAAAACTAATTATCTAAAAATTATGAAAAAGAAAGGGAAAAATATGGAATCACTTTTCGAAAATCTAAAATATCATAAAAGACTTTTCAAAACTATTTTTTATTTTTCAGATTAATTTTCTATTTTCTACTAATTTAAAACTATTTTAATCTAATTTAAATTGTGAAAAATACCAAATAAAAAGGGAAAAATAAGGAAAAATCTTTTTTATGCTTTTTATATTTTTCTTAAACTGGGAAAATTGAAAAATTATTTTTTTGAACTTTTTCTTAATTATTTGCAATAAAAGCTATTTAAAAGTGATTAAAAACTATTTTAATTAGAGAAAAATAGCAAACAGTACCCAAAATTAATGAAAAATTCAGGAAAATTCTAAAATGATATTCTAAAGCTATGAAAAATAGAAAAACATGGGCTTATGTGGAAGAAACAAGAGATGCTATGTAAACTGATGTAGAAATAAGCACTTTAGATTAAGCAAAACAGAGAAATAAGCTTTCAAACAGTAACTTAAGCTAATTTATGCTAAGATAGGCTTAAAGCAACTAATTACATCTACTCCTAACTGCTAATGTAATTGATTACCAAGGATTTAAGCTAAATGCTAATTCTACCAACAGTGACTGACCCTCTACTTTAGGCTTATGCATCAGCTTTTCCAATAAGCTTAAGTGAAAACCAAAAGTGTGGGATTCAAGTCCACCTAGCAGAGAGTGCTTGTACCAAATTTCAGCTCATAAGGACAAACGATGAAGCAGTTAAAGATCTAAACAAAAGGGCATATAGGGACAGGTTACTGCTGAATGAGCAGAACAGTATGACAGATAGAGCAGAAAAGGGCTTATAGCAGACCTGATTAGCTACTTAAAAAGCATCTATGATTCTATCTAAGGGCAAATGAGTTACATCTAGTCCTAAAGCTACCCTAAGAAGCTATCATTCATCAATAAAATTGAAAAGATAACACCAAAATCAGTTGCCTACAATCTGATATGACAAAGAATGATATGAAAAGAAGGAAGTTGTACCTAAGCTCTAAATAAGCTCTAAACAAATGAGAATCAGCTAACAAGCTATTATAAAAACTAAATAACTAATGCTAATGATATCATATTAAGAATGTAAGCAAAGTAGTACTTATCTGTTTGGACAGATAGAGAGGTTCAAGACAGATTAAGAAGAACCTTTCAAAGCAAGCCAACATGTAAAACCTTTAAAAACTTTCATTGTAAAAGCTAAATTACCAGCAATTAACACAGAACAAACTTAAAGTGAATGACTAAAACCCTTTTTAGACCATGAAATCAACTGAACCAAACACTCCTTCTAATGAGACAAATGCATTATTTAACCAATAAAACTGAAAGGAACTTTACTACAACTAACTTTTAACACTTAAATAACCTCCATTCTCATTACAAAAACAGATTACCAACAGTAGATTTCTAAAAACTAATATGACTCTAAATTTGACCCGAGTTGACTTTTGTCGACTTATTTAGAAATCTTAATGAAATGAACTTTTAACAACCAAGTAAGCATACATAAGCTTATTCAAGCTTATGTAAGCTAGATTAAACAAGAATGGAGTAAAATTAACAACAAGCTTGAATTGAAACAAAATTTGTATTTAAGACAGAAATTAACATTAATGAAAGGAAATTATAGAATTTGGAATACAACGAAATTTAACAACAATTAAAATGACAGTAATAAAAGTGATCAAAAATCCCTCTAAAAGCTTGAGGAATTGGATGAATTGCTCTTGTGACATGAATGGGTATAAATAGCTGTGAAGAGAGGCCTTGGGATCCTTTCAGAAGCTCCTAGATGCTCAAATATCAACCATTGATTCCTCTCTTTGTCACCTCATCCATTCTTGGCCCTTGGATCACTCTTGTGAGGTGTTTGCTCCAATGAGATGCTTTTGTTTGTCCACTGTGGCAATTCCACTGACAAGTCACCTTCTAGAAACTGGGGAAGATGCTTAGTACGAAGTTTGGTGTTTGGATTGGTGGTAAAATGGTGGGTAACAGGCGTGTTTGGGATTGGGGAAGACAGGGGCAACTGTTGGGCGCGTTTGGTTATTTTATTATAACTCAAATGGGTTGAGCGGGTATTTTGAGTGACTCGGGTAGGTATAGCGGGTTTAAGTGGTTTTCGGGTTTGGGTTTTAATAATAGGGTGGCCGGGTTTGTGTGGTTGAGAGATTGGGTCATGTTATTGGGTATTTTGGGCCAAGGGAATAGTTTGGTTATTTGGTCTCTTGGATTAAATAAATGGTACAAGTGATATTTAAAGGTCCAAAAGTGTATATTGTGAAAGTGTAAAGGTGAAAATGGGTAAATGGGAAAGTGAAAGGTTTATTGTGAAAATTCCCAAATCAAGTCCCGAACTCTGTAATTGGATCTTTTGAGCATCAAAGTCCATGAAATAGCATCCCGTGGAGACTTCGGCTCTCTCTCTCTCGTGTTCGGTTTTATTCGGTTTTGGTTCTTTTTGTGTGTTTTTTACATATCCGTAACTGCACAAGCACAAACTCAAGAAAACCACAAATATTAGCAATAAACGGCTCTTTCTTGGTTATTTTGGGTCAGTTTTGATAATGAAAAGGTATGTGTTTTAGCACATACCAAAATTACAAAAATTGATTTGCAGTTTCCAAAACCCGTCAAGATTTCTCACACAAGCTAGCCACTTGTGAATGACTAACCGTAAGAAACTTAAAACAGTTCGACACTGATTTAAAAACCAATAATATATGAGAAGTGTAGTATACGGGTAACTCAAACGTGTTAGGTTTGAGCACCGAGATCGTTCCGAACGAGGGTTGAATGGAATTTCCAACTCACGTCCCGAATTTTGTGATTTGAATAAGAGAAGGGTATAAAATGAAGTTTTCTAAACTACGGGGCAAGGGAAGCATAAAAGGGAAATTACACTACGGAAATCCTAAATACGCGATTTATACTAAAACGTATTAAAAGAAACGTAATAAAAATGCAACTACGTCTATTCTAAATCCTACAAATAACCTAAAATTACTTTTACTCTAGAAATGATATTTGAAAACTATTTATGAATTAAAACTAATTTTTAGGAATTTTATTGAATTAATTCTAATTAAAAACTAATTTTTAACTTTAAAAATAAAACTAATTATCTAAAAATTATGAAAAAGAAAGGGAAAAATATGGAATCACTTTTCAAAAATCTAAAATATCATAAAAGACTTTTCAAAACTATTTTTTTATTTTTCAGATTAATTTTCTATTTTCTACTAATTTAAAACTATTTTAATCTAATTTAAATTGTGAAAAATACCAAATAAAAAGGAAAAAATAAGGAAAAATATTTTTTATGCTTTTATATTTTTCTTAAACTGGGAAAATTGAAAAATTATTTTTGGAACTTTTTCTTAATTATTTGCAATAAAAGCTAATTAAAAGTGATTAAAAACTATTTTAATTAGAGAAAAATAGCAAACAGTACCCAAAATTAATGAAAAATTCAGGAAAATTCTAAAATGATATTCTAAAGCTATGAAAAATAGAAAAACATGGGCTTATGTGGAAGAAACAAGAGATGCTATGTAAACTGATGTAGAAATAAGCACTTTAGATTAAGCAAAACAGAGAAATAAGCTTTCAAACAGTAACTTAAGCTAATTTATGCTAAGATAGGCTTAAAGCAACTAATTACATCTACTCCTAACTGCTAATGTACTGATTACCAAGGATTTAAGCTAAATGCTAATTCTACCAAACAGTGACCTGACCCTCTACTTTAGGCTTATGCATCAGCTTTTCCAATAAGCTTAAGTGAAAACCAAAAGTGTGGGATTCAAGTCCACCTAGCAGAGAGTGCTTGTACCAAATTTCAGCTCATAAGGACAAACGATGAAGTAGTTAAAGATCTAAACAAAAGGGCATATAGGGACAGGTTACTGCTGAATGAGCGAACAAGATGACGATAGAGCGAAAAAGGGCTTATAGCGACACTGATTAGCTACTTAAAAAGCATCTATGATTCTATCTAAGGGCAAATGAATTACATCTAGTCCTAAAGCTACCCTAAGAAGCTATCATTCATCAATAAAATTGAAAAGATAACACCAAAATCAGTTGCCTACAAGTGATGTGACAAAGAATGATATGAAAAGAAGGAAGTTGCAGCCTAAGCTCTAAATAAGCTCTAAACAAATGAGAATCAGCTAACAAGCTATTATAAAAACTAAATAACTAATGCTAATGATATCATATTAAGAATGTAAGCAAAGTAGTACTTATCTGTTTGGACAGATAGAGAGGTTCAAGACAGATTAAGAAGAACCTTTCAAAGCAAGCCAACATGTAAAACCTTTAAAAACTTTCATTGTAAAAGCTAAATTACCAGCAATTAACACAGAACAAACTTAAAGTGAATGACTAAAACCCTTTTTAGACCATGAAATCAACTGAACCAAACACTCCTTCTAATGAGACAAATGCATTATTTAACCAATAAAACTGAAAGGAACTTTACTACAACTAACTTTTAACACTTAAATAACCTCCATTCTCATTACAAAAACAGATTACCAACAGTAGATTTCTAAAAACTAATATGACTCTAAATTTGACCCGAGTTGACTTTTGTCGACTTATTTAGAAATCTTAATGAAATGAACTTTTAACAACCAAGTAAGCATACATAAGCTTATTCAAGCTTATGTAAGCTAGATTAAACAGTAATGGAGTAAAATTAACAACAAGCTTGAATTGAAACAAAATTTGTATTTAAGACAGAAATTAACATTAATGAAAGGAAATTATAGAATTTGGAATACAACGAAATTTAACAACAATTAAAATGACAGTAATAAAAGTGATCAAAAATCCCTCTAAAAGCTTGAGGAATTGGATGAATTGCTCTTGTGACATGAATGGGTATAAATAGCTGTGAAGAGAGGCCTTGGGATCCTTTCAGAAGCTCCTAGATGCTCAAATATCAACCATTGATTCCTCTCTTTGTCACCTCATCCATTCTTGGCCCTTGGATCACTCTTGTGAGGTGTTTGCTCCAATGAGATGCTTTTGTTTGTCCACTGTGGCAATTCCACTGACAAGTCACCTTCTAGAAACTGGGGAAGATGCTTAGTACGAAGTTTGGTGTTTGGATTGGTGGTAAAATGGTGGGTAACAGGCGTGTTTGGGATTGAGGAAGACAGGGGCAACTGTTGGGCGCGTTTGGTTATTTTATTATAACTCAAATGGGTTGAGCGGGTATTTTGAGTGACTCGGGTAGGTATAGCGGGTTTAAGTGGTTTTCGGGTTTGGGTTTTAATAATAGGGTGGCCGGGTTTGTGTGGTTGAGAGATTGGGTCATGTTATTGGGTATTTTGGGCCAAGGGAATAGTTTGGTTATTTGGTCTCTTGGATTAAATAAATGGTACAAGTGATATTTAAAGGTCCAAAAGTGTATATTGTGAAAGTGTAAAGGTGAAAATGGGTAAATGGGAAAGTGAAAGGTTTATTGTGAAAATTCCCAAATCAAGTCCCGAACTCTGTAATTGGATCTTTTGAGCATCAAAGTCCATGAAATAGCATCCCGTGGAGACTTCGGCTCTCTTCTCTCTCGTCTCTCGGTTTTATTCGGTTTTGGTTCCTTTTTGTGTGTTTTACATATCCGCATACTGCACAAGCACAAAACTCAAGAAAACCACAAATATTAGCAATAAACGGCTCTTTCTTGGTTATTTTGGGTCAGTTTTGATAATGAAAAGGTATGTGTTTTAGCACATACCAAAATTACAAAAATTGATTTGCAGTTTCCAAAACCCGTCAAGATTTCTCACACAAGCTAGCCACTTGTGAATGACTAACCGTAAGAAACTTAAAACAGTTCGACACTGATTTAAAAACCAATAATATATGAGAAGTGTAGTATACGGGTAACTCAAACGTGTTAGGTTTGAGCACGAGATCGTTCAACGAGGTTGAATGGAATTTCTAACTCACGTCCCGAATTTTGTGATTTGAATAAGAGAAGGGTATAAAATGAAGTTTTCTAAACTACGGGGCAAGGGAAGCATAAAAGGGAAATTACACTACGGAAATCCTAAATACGCGATTTATACTAAAACGTATTAAAAGAAACGTAATAAAAATGCAACTACGTCTATTCTAAATCCTACAAATAACCTAAAATTACTTTTACTCTAGAAATGATATTTGAAAACTATTTATGAATTAAAACTAATTTTTAGGAATTTTATTGAATTAATTCTAATTAAAAACTAATTTTTAACTTTAAAAATAAAACTAATTATCTAAAAATTATGAAAAAGAAAGGGAAAATTATGGAATCACTTTTCAAAAATCTAAAATATCATAAAAGACTTTTCAAAACTATTTTTTATTTTTCAGATTAATTTTCTATTTTCTACTAATTTAAAACTATTTTAATCTAATTTAAATTGTGAAAAATACCAAATAAAAAGGGAAAAATAAGGAAAAATCTTTTTATGCTTTTTATATTTTTCTTAAACTGGGAAAATTGAAAATTATTTTTTGGAACTTTTTCTTAATTATTTGCAATAAAAGCTAATTAAAAGTGATTAAAAACTATTTTAATTAGAGAAAAATAGCAAACAGTACCCAAAATTAATGAAAAATTCAGGAAAATTCTAAAATGATATTCTAAAGCTATGAAAAATAGAAAAACATGGGCTTATGTGGAAGAAACAAGAGATGCTATGTAAACTGATGTAGAAATAAGCACTTTAGATTAAGCAAAACAGAGAAATAAGCTTTCAAACAGTAACTTAAGCTAATTTATGCTAAGATAGGCTTAAAGCAACTAATTACATCTACTCCTAACTGCTAATGTACTGATTACCAAGGATTTAAGCTAAATGCTAATTCTACCAAACAAATGACTGACCCTCTACTTTAGGCTTATGCATCAGCTTTTCCAATAAGCTTAAGTGAAAACCAAAAGTGTGGGATTCAAGTCCACCTAGCAGAGAGTGCTTGTACCAAATTTCAGCTCATAAGGACAAACGATGAAGCAGTTAAAGATCTAAACAAAAGGGCATATAGGGACAGTTAATGCTGAATGAAAGCGAAGCATGACAGATAGAGCAGAAAAGGGCTTATAGCAGACCTGATTAGCTACTTAAAAAGCATATATGATTCTATCTAAGGGCAAATGAATTACATCTAGTCCTAAAGCTACCCTAAGAAGCTATCATTCATCAATAAAATTGAAAAGATAACACCAAAATCAGTTGCCTACAAGTCGATGTGACAAAGAATGTGATATGAAAAGAAGGAAGTTGCAGCCTAAGCTCTAAATAAGCTCTAAACAAATGAGAATCAGCTAACAAGCTATTATAAAAACTAAATAACTAATGCTAATGATATCATATTAAGAATGTAAGCAAAGTAGTACTTATCTGTTTGGACAGATAGAGAGGTTCAAGACAGATTAAGAAGAACCTTTCAAAGCAAGCCAACATGTAAAACCTTTAAAAACTTTCATTGTAAAAGCTAAATTACCAGCAATTAACACAGAACAAACTTAAAGTGAATGACTAAAACCCTTTTTAGACCATGAAATCAACTGAACCAAACACTCCTTCTAATGAGACAAATGCATTATTTAACCAATAAAACTGAAAGGAACTTTACTACAACTAACTTTTAACACTTAAATAACCTCCATTCTCATTACAAAACAGATTACCAAAGAGATTTCTAAAAACTAATATGACTCTAAATTTGACCCGAGTTGACTTTTGTCGACTTATTTAGAAATCTTAATGAAATGAACTTTTAACAACCAAGTAAGCATACATAAGCTTATTCAAGCTTATGTAAGCTAGATTAAACAAAGAATGGAGTAAAATTAACAACAAGCTTGAATTGAAACAAAATTTGTATTTAAGACAGAAATTAACATTAATGAAAGGAAATTATAGAATTTGGAATACAACGAAATTTAACAACAATTAAAATGACAAGAATAAAAGTGATCAAAAATCCCTCTAAAAGCTTGAGGAATTGGATGAATTGCTCTTGTGACATGAATGGGTATAAATAGCTGTGAAGAGAGGCCTTGGGATCCTTTCAGAAGCTCCTAGATGCTCAAATATCAACCATTGATTCCTCTCTTTGTCACCTCATCCATTCTTGGCCCTTGGATCACTCTTGTGAGGTGTTTGCTCCAATGAGATGCTTTTGTTTGTCCACTGTGGCAATTCCATCGACAAGTCACCTTCTAGAAACCGGGAAGATGCTTAGTACGAAGTTTGGTGTTTGGATTGGTGGTAAAATGGTGGGTAACAGCGGTTTGGGATTGGGGAAGACAGGCAAGGCGCTGCGTTTGGTTATTTTATTATAACTCAAATGGGTTGAGCGGGTATTTTGAGTGACCCGGGTAGGTATAGCGGGTTTAAGTGGTTTTCGGGTTTGGGTTTTAATAATAGGGTGGCCGGGTTTGTGTGGTTGAGAGATTGGGTCATGTTATTGGGTATTTTGGGCCAAGGGAATAGTTTGGTTATTTGGTCTCTTGGATTAAATAAATGGTACAAGTGATATTTAAAGGTCCAAAAGTGTATATTGTGAAAGTGTAAAGGTGAAAATGGGTAAATGGGAAAGTGAAAGGTTTATTGTGAAAATTCCCAAATCAAGTCCCGAACTCTGTAATTGGATCTTTTGAGCATCAAAGTCCATGAAATAGCATCCGTGGAGACTTCTCTCTCTCTCTCTCGTGCTTTCGGTTTTATTCGGTTTTGGTTCCTTTTTGTGTGTTTTTACATATCCGTACCTGCACAAGCACAAACTCAAGAAAACCACAAATATTAGCAATAAACGGCTCTTTCTTGGTTATTTTGGGTCAGTTTTGATAATGAAAAGGTATGTGTTTTAGCACATACCAAAATACCCTAGACGAAACCATTGTCGTGTCCTCACGCAATGCAATCCACTCACGCTTCTAAAACCAAGGATTTCAATCTCTTTCTACTAAACCTATGAAGAAGTAGCAAAGATTCCTCAAAAGAGATTAAGAACCCTTAATTCTAAAACGCCCGTTACCTTTTATATTCACATATAGATATAACGATTAAGCACATTCTGATTATGAATGACGGTTTGTTGAACTTTCATGTCGATTAATAACTCCAACATTTTTCAAACGACATGTTAGGATCACGGAGTAGAAAACACAACACAGCGTGAAGTGACCATACGGATAGAATACATCGTCCCTGATTTTTCACAAGTCCCAAACTAAGCGTAAAACCGAAATCATTGTTAAATATGATTCTAGATGCTAACACTACCCATGGAAGTTACTTATGTAAATACCTTTTGCTCCCATTTTCCTATTTTCCTCTAATTATTTTATTTTTGTGAGAAATGAATTTCTTCAAATTTCTCATTTCGATAACTTTTATTCCGATAAAGATACAAAGCTAAGTCGATAATTAGTTGTCCGCCTTCCCTCAAGAACCATTGTCCCAAAAATGAGGTCCACATCAAGGAATTTTTATTCACTTATACTTTTGACTTTTTCATTTCCATTATTTTTTTTTTTTATGAACTTATATGGGACTTTTACGTGTATGAGCTATGAACTACTGGAGCTCACGGGTAATTCCAAGACTATAAGCTTCATGAAATGAGGATCCCGGCTGGCTAGGCTAAGACCTCACTCAATCCCGGCTAAAGATCCAAGGGTCCGATCTCGACACCGCAGCTCACAACTTTACTTATTACATTTCACATATCACTTATTACTGATTGCTTATTTATTACGGATCCTTGATGTGTACCCAATTTTTAAAACAAAGATTCTTTTAAGAAGATAAAGAACTAACTATCGCCAAAAACTCAACATCTCTAATTATTTAGACAGATATGGGGTGAAACAATTTTGTGGGAACAAAAAGCCATAAGTACCTTCGATGGGCTCTAAAGAGAACCAACTACTCCACGCTTACCATCTAAACTCATAAGTAACTCTATCATTTCTCAATCTCTGCAAATTTAAAATCCCAAATAATGAGATCCGCAGATGCTTAGCCGATAATTTTTAGATTATCTATGGTTAAGGGAACAAGCTAGGGCTCAACACGCCCTATCAAGTCGAATTCTATTCCTACTCTCACCAGTGGAAAGTCAACAAGGTGTCAAAACATATATTAACTTAGCAAATGCTTTGTCTAATGAAATCAAGTTATGCATATTTAAAGTCACTTAGGGAAACTTGCAAAATCTTGGCCTTGTGAGCTAGAATTCGCATTTTATAGCTTCTTGTCTAAGAGACTAGCAAACTTTTCAATCAAAAAGACTTAACAAAAGCTTACAAAAAATTTTAAAATTTGCTCATTTTGCACAATTTTTTCATTTTCTAAGGAAAACGGGTTATGAGAGAAACACAACAGAAATAAGCAAATGCGGTCAAATCAAATCGAAGATTACCCTACCCCAGACTAGAACGAAACATTGTCCTCAATGTTTAAAGCAAGGGTATCAACGAAAATCGAAAAGCCGTTTATTAAGTATGCTAGAAGATAAACGTTAGTCGATAAGATTAGGATATCGGATTTCCATCAGAATCGATCATGAAACTCGAGTAGAGAAATGACAAACTTCGAGCACGAGAGTCTTCATATCGGGAAAATCCTACACAACATCACAAACAACCAAACACTAGAAATCAAGAGGCGCCCCTTCACGCCACTTATTAGAAAATAGAAAGAAGATAAAGATAAGCATGGGGTGCCTCCCACGAAGCGCCATCGTTTTTCTTAAACGAGTTGCTAGCCTGACTCGCCCCCGAATTCATTTGTCCTTGGGGAAGAAAGTGGTAGAGATACTGTGGTCAAAACGGTGTCCTCATTCCCGAAAGAATGAGATCAAAGTGGGTGGGGGAAAGAAAGTGTTGGGCATCAGCACATAAGGGATAACATGAAAGAATGATCCATCATCCGGCGGTTTTTGGGTGGATCTAAAGGATGACGGATTAACATGAGAAAACTCCAAGAAAGATGGGAGCTCATGGTAAAGGATAAGAGGTTTAGGCTCACAAATGAAGGCATCCATTCGAGGATCCTTATCTCCAGAAATGATTTTAACAAAAGGCTCATCAATGCATATCCCGGGTTTAAAGATTTTGTCTTCACATGTCGGCTCAACGGGATAAAGGATGGTCGACTCAATAGAGAGAGGAGATTCAAGAAGTCCATCAAGAAACATCATATCCCCTCGATCATTCATAACAACATCCTCAATACTCGGTGGTATCAAGTCATCAAGAGCAAGAAATGAGTCGGCTTCCTCAATGATCGGTTCATTCGTCAATTATCGGAAATATCGTTCAAAACCTTGCTCATATCAACCTTGAAGTAGAATCGCTCAAGAATCGGAGGATAAACATCATCAATAGTGGATTGCCACTAATCTCTTCATCAAATCGAAAAGTCTCAAGCTCAGGAGAGAAATCACTATCTTTAACGGAGATAGGATGCGAACTCGAATTATCGTTTAAGGCTTCAATCTTAGAAATGAGAAGATGGACATTCAACAATGTTTGACGTAATGCTTCATCCTCGACCAATATCATCGGGCTCAATCTCTTCTTCTTCCGCTCAAAATCGTTTTCTTCTTCTATGTGAACGGGCTCAGAAGGTAAATCGTCGACAAAATCGATGTTTCCATAAGAATCATCATCGGAATCGGAGAACATCTCATCATGGTCGTTAGAAATATCAAGAGAAGGCTCATCACAAATAACAACCCCAGACTCTCTTGGGATTGGGATAAGGATCTCAACATTAGACACTTCCGTTTCCGGAATAGTACTAAGATGCTCATCCCCCATTATGAGAGAGTCAACGGGTTCCACAATGTTCGTAACAATAGAATCATCGATCTCTTCCATAAGAACGTCACTTCTCTCAACCGGCGTGAGTGAAGGGGAAGAGTCGGAAATGAACGGCTCAGAAACGAGAGAGGGATAAGAATCCGGAGGTGGGACAAGTGGTGTGCTCTTAGAGCTAGCAAGTTCCACCACTTCCGTTGTGGTCTCCGGTTCTTTCTGTTTAGAAATCGTTTTAAGCTCATAAGTTCGTTCCGTTTTGTTGTAACTCGACGGACTTGTAACGGTGAATCGTGAAAGATAAGGATCGATTCTAGAATTCTTCGGATTAGAGTCGAGAGTACAAACGGGAATCACCCTCGGGTTCGAAATATGTTCCATCTCCTCACCGGAGAGGAGTAGGAATCGAGGGTTCATCAAGATTATATTTCAAAATTTTTGACAAGGCTTCAAGTTTTTCAATGTTATTCAGAAAAGCACGACGTTCAAAGAAATCGTCTTCGTGACCCTCGGTGGATTCTTCGGGTAGTTCTGGAATAGTGTGATTGACTTCCGTAACTTGAACGGGTTCTTCATTAATACTTTGTTGAGCTTGCCATTGATTGAAGAAAGTTTGAAACATATTCTTAAATTCGATTGTTTGTTTCTCAAAAACGTCGTGAATCCAAGAAAAATCGCCCCGACACCCTCGTGGGTTCTTCAATTTTGGAATCATAATTCTCAATCGGATTGGGTTCTTCATAATTAGAATGTATCTCGGCATACACGTAAACAACGAAAATCGTTCGACGAATCTACCATATCTCCACAACCATAACAATAATATGGATCAAACGAAGATATCTCGGTCGTGGAGGGTAGTCGGAAAAATTCTGAGGATTATTGTAAGAATTGGGGCACATATGATTATAACACTGATAATCATATCCCAAACGTGAATTACAACACGACGAAATAGTCGAAGGAGTCTATAAGAATCAAATATAAGAGGGATAAGAGGAAAGAATTATCGAATCAGAGGGCAAAGAAGAATATTTTTGGGTTTTAGAAAACATATTTTGAAAAGGAAAATCTTTTTGGGTTTTTATAAAAGGGATATGTACAAATATCAACGATAACTTCACGAGGAAGGATCTTCAAATGCACACGATTCGAGACGGAATATGAAAACTCGCTACAAGCCCTCCCCGTGGCCTAAAAATTGATTTGCAGTGAACAAAACACGTCAAGTTTACTCACACAAGCTAGCCACTTGTGAATGACTAACCGTAAGAAACTTAAAACGGTTCGGACACTGATCAATAATAAGAGAGAAGTGTGTAGTATACGGGTAACTCAAACGTGTTAGGTTTGAGCACCGAGATCGTTCCGAACGAGGGTTGAATGGAATTTCCAACTCACGTCTCGATTATCGGGATTTGAATAAGAGAAGGGCATAAAATGATATATTCTAAACTACGGGATAAGGAAAGCATAAGGAACTAAAATCTATGGGGAAAACCTAAGAATTAAGGCAAGTGACTCGAGATCCTTCATTCGTAAAGTTACTATTTTTCTATAAAATAAAAAGTAAAAAATATTTTCCTTTTTCTTTTTGTATATATATATATCAGATTAAAAATACAAAAAGATTTTCTCTTGTGTTTTTGCTAATAAAATAGAAGACACCAATTATATAACATTCTCAACGTAGGTGTTATCATTAATAAGTTCCCGAACTAAAGATCAAAAACTTTCCTTTGTGTCGCTTGTGAATTGATTTACTTCTATCGGATAAACAAACTGTGTGGTGGGTATAAGGACGGCCTGACATTAAATTGCGGTGTAAGAAGCGGGTTTTAATAAGCTTCGGCGACCTAAATAAGCTTCTCCGCCGCTTGCGTTTGTCTTATAGAAGTGATTTATTCACTTGGGATTATTGGTTAAGTTCATTGTGTTTTCGAATACCGTATCATTTTAATTGCCTTGGTTTTAAGTGCATGCGCACTCGATCTCGATCTAGACGACTTCGAAGCGATTCGTAACGCACCGAGTTACGTAATATGGTTGCTCCCAACGGACCACCAAACCCCGGTCCTAATCCTCCTCCCGATAATCAAAATTTAGCTCCCGATCTCCGAACGATGGAGGAGTTATGTCAACCTACAATGTACGGGAGGGAGGACCAATTGCGCAAACTAATTTTCAAGCTACCGATTTTAGCTTGAAACACCATATGATAGAACAAGTAAAAACAGTTGTCAATTTCATGGTTTACCAGATGACGATGCAAACAAACATCTTGATAAATTTTTGACCGCACACGAGTATGAAATGAATGGGGTCTCCGATGATGCCCTTCGTCTCTATCTTTTCCCATACTCTTTGACTCATCATGCCACGTCTTGGTTTGATCGACTCTCGAAGAATTCGATTCATACCTTCGAGGAAATGGTTTCAAGTTTCGGCAAAGTACTTTCCACCGTCGATGGTGACGAAATTGAGGAACGATATCGGTAATTTCCGCAATATCCCGACGAATATTTGTTTGAAGCTTGGGAACGATATAAGCTTGCGATTGATCGATGTCCGAATCATAACATGTTGCTTGTCACTCAAATTGATACGTTTTATAATGGCTTAACGCTGAGACACCGGTGAAACGATTAATGCCGCCGCCGGTGGAACTTTCATGAAAAGACGGCCCGAGGAATGTTACGATCTTATTGAGAACATGACCGCTCATTACAATTATTGGGATTCTACCGCCGAAAGGGGTGCATCATCTCGATCAAATACGTCTTCTTCTCTCGAAATAGCCGCACTGAACAAAAGATCGACGATATCTTACGGATTACTCAGATGAATAATCGAATCGAACCAACAAGTGAAAGCGGTACACCCGATTTGTGAGACTTGTGGAGGTACACATTCTTATTCCGAGTGCCCAGCCGTCGGTGGCTACGCACATGAGAATGTTTATGCTGCTACAAGAAACTACAATCAACCGCAAGGAGATCGAAATCTTCTTAGCTACCGTTCAAACAATTATCTCGGACCTCCAGGTTTCAACCAACAACAAAACCAGAATCAAAACCGTTTCAATGGTAACAACAATCAGAACCGAGGAGCTAATGCTAATCATGGAAATCAACACTACCAAGCTCCTCCACCTCAAGTTTACCAACAACCACCTCCTCCTCAACAATCTTATCAAGCACCTCCTAAAGTCGCCCCGAATAACGATTTTCTAACTTACATGAAGAACTCTGATTACACCATTAAAAGTTTGCAAAATCAAATTAACGGCATGAGGACGGACTTTAAAAAGGAGATGGAAGCCACAAGCAACAAACAGATGTCTGAAATAAAGAATATGATGGCTAGTTTCTTTCAAGCCAGTCAACCGTCTACATCTTATTCTCAACCCTCGGGTTTCGGTTCTCTCCCAAGTAACACAATTCCAAACCCGGAGGGAGAAATGAAATCCATAAACATTCAAGATGATGGGCCCTCGATGACTACTTCCTCTCCGGTGAGGAATATAGCACGAGAGACCGAGGTGACAAAGGACCCGGTAATTCCTCTTGATAATGGAAAAGCCAAATACGTCCAACCTCTGGTTGCCCAAGTTCCTTCTATATCTGTCATAATGCCGAGTTCTAACCTTACACCGTGTAAATCTGTTCAATCACGATTCGACAAAATGAAAGTTGTTTCCGGAACCAAGTTCAAACTTACGACCGATATGATTAAAGCTGCTGAAATGATTTATGAAGAGAAATTGGAACAAATTTCAAAGATTTCACTAGAGCCTACACCGTTTAATTCTTCCTCGAACCAAGCTCCCGAGAAGCTTGGTGATCCCGGGAAATTTCTCCTTCCTTGCTCCTTAAATGATATTAAGGAATGTAATGCCCTAACCGATTCAGGTGCAAGCATAAGTCTCATGCCTCTTGCGATATATCATGAGCTTGGATTGAAGACTCTTATACCGACTCGTATGACTATCGAATTAGCTAATCGAACAATTGCTCACACGGTTGGTGTAGTCAGCGATGTTATGGTACGAGTGGATAAATTCCATTTTCCCGTGGATTTCGCCGTAGTTGATATAGAGGTCGATGCCCGAGTCCCTCTCACTTTAGGAAGACCATTCTTGAGAACCGCGAAAGTCATTGTGGATCATTACCAAGGAACGTTGACGATCAGAAAAGGAAATGATAAGATTGTGTTTTATGCCGAACAAACGTCAAAACCTCCACCCGATGATCATTCGATTCATAGCATCGGTGTGATTGATTTCTCTGAAGAAAGTGGCAATCCCACTTTACCGTCTAATCCGATTATGACCGACTCTTTCCCGTCTCTCACTACGGAAAGCGACCCTACTTGGGAAGAGATCGAGGCCTTTCTTAATGATGATTCAATTCCCGTTGAGATTGATGATGCTACTTTTGACCCGGAGGGGGACATTCTTTTTCTTGAAAAATTGTTATATGATGAGCCATCTTCTTACCCCTCTCCGGATGATCCGAATGATGTGAAGAAAGTTGAACCCAAAACGTCTCGAATTGATCTTTCAAGGTTTACGATCAAGAATATGTCGACAATACAAGCTGAACGAAAAAAGAAACAAGAAATGGAGTCTACAACGGTAGTGGTGGAAACTGCTAGCTCTAAGAGCACACCACTTGTCCCACCTCCGATTTCTAAGAAAATCAACCTTCCTTTGAGTGGCAATCCCACTCCTTTTCGAAATCATGGAACCTTCTTTTGAGACATCTTTCAATCCAGAATCTTTTAAGACATTCACAAATCCCTTGTTCGAATTCGATTCTGAATATACTCAAAATTTTGAAAATCAACTCTTTGATGAAGAAAGTGAGAAGTTCACCGATGAACTTGCTCCTACCGACTCGATTTTCTCTGAGGATAAAGAAGAATACGATGATCCGTTTTTTCCAAAGAAAGATAAGGAAGTGAAGTTTTCAACAGACGAACTTGATGATCCTGAGGTCCAATATTATTTTTTAGCCGAGAGTGAATCCTCTCCTCGTGAGGATTTTCACATAGATGACACTTTGATCTCCTTCCTCTCCGAGGACAAGATTTTCAACCCCGGGATACACGTTGATGAGTTTTATGATAAAAATGTCATTCGAGATAAGGATCCTCTCTTGGATGCCTTCGTTGATGAGCCTTTGAGTCACACCTTTCTGTACCATGAGCTCCCGTCTTTCTTGGAGTATTCTCTTATCGATCCTTCATCCCTTCGTCCGCGCGCAAAATCGCCGGATGATGGATCGATCTTTCATATGCCTTATGTGAGTTTGGGAGGAGTCATTCTTGATGTGCTGATGCCCGACATTTTCTTTTCCTCCCAACCCACCCAGTCTCATTCTTTCGGGAATGAGGACACCGTTTTGACCACTGTATCTCTACCATTTTCTTCCCCAAGGACAAATGAATTCGGGGACGAGTCAAGCTAGCGACTCGTTTAAGAAAACAAGATGCGCTTCGTGGGAGGAACCCCATGCTTATCCATCTATCTTCTTTCTATTTTCTAATAAGTGACGCGAAGGGTCCCGCCTCTCGATTTCGTGTTTGGTTGTTTGCGATGTTATGTGTAGGATTTTCCCGATATGAAGACTCTCGTGCTCGAAGTTTGTCATTTCTCCACTCGAGTTTCATGATCGATGCTGATGGAAATCCGATATCCGAAATCTTATCGACTAACGTTTATCTTTGAGCATACTTAATAAACGGCTTTTGGATTTTCGTGATACCCTTGTTTTTAAACATTGAGGACAATGTTTCGTTCTAGTCTGGGGTAGGGTAATCTTCGATTTGATTTGACCGCACTTGCTTATTTTTGTCGTGTTTCTCTCGCAACCCCGTTTTTCCTTAGAAAATAAAAAAATTGTGCTATAATTGAGAAAAATTTTAAAATTTTTGAAGCTTTTGTTAAGTCTTTTTGATTGAAAAGTTTTGCTAGTCTCTTAGACAAGAAGCTATAAAATGCGAATTCTAGCTCACAAGGCCAAGATTTTGCAAGTTTCCCCGAGTGATTTTAAATATGCATGACTTGATTTCATTAGACGAAGCATTTGCTAAGTTAATATATGTTTTGACACCTTGTTAACTTTCACGGTGAGAGTAGGAATAGAATTCGACTTGACCAAGCGTGTTGAGCCCTAGCTTGTTCTCTTAACCATAGATAATCTAAAATTATCGGCTAAGCATCTGCGGATCTCATTATTTGGGATTTTAAATTTGCAGAGATCGAGAAATGATAGAGTTACTTATGAGTTTAGATGCTAAGCGTGGAGTAGTTGGTTCTCTTTAGAGCCCATCGAAGGTACTTTTGGCTTTTTGTTCCCACAAAATTGTTTCACCCCATATCTGTCTAAATAATTAGAGATGTCGAGTTTTTGGCGATAGTTAGTTCTTTATCTTCTTAAAAGAATCTTTGTTTTAAAAATTGGGTACACATCAAGGATCCGTAATAAATAAATGAGTAATCAGGATAAGTGATAATGTAATAAGTAAAGTTATGAGTCAGGTGTCGAGATCGGACTCTTGGATCTTTAGCCAGGATTGAGTGAGGTCTTAGCCTAGCCAGCCGGGATCCTCATTTCATGAAGCCTATAGTCTTGGAATTACCCCGTGAAGCTCCGTGGTTCATAGCTCATACACGTAAAAGTCTAAGTTCTATATATAAAAAAAAAAAAAAATGTTGAAAAATGAAAATGAAAAATAAAGTATAAGTTAATAAAAATTCCTTGATGTGGACCTCATTTTTACGACAATGGTTCTTGAGGGAAGGCGGATAACTAATTATCGACTTAGCTTTGTATCTTTATCGGAATAAAAGTTATCGAAACGAGAATTTGAAGAAATTCATTTCTCACAAAAATAAAAAAAAATCTAGAGGAAAATAGGAAAATGGGAACAAGAGGTAATTACACAAGTAACTTCCATGGGTAGTGTTAGCATCTAGAATCATATTTAGCAATGATTTCGGTTTTACGCTTAGTTTGGGACTTGTGAAAAATCAGGGACGATGTATTCTATCCGTATGGTCACTTCACGCTGTGTTGTGTTTCCTACTCCGTGATCCTAACGTGTCGTTTGAAAAATGTTGGAGTTATTGATCGACATGAAAGTTCAACAAACCGTCATTCATAACCGGAATGTGCTTAACCGTAATATCTATATATGTGATTTAAAAGGTAAACGGGGCGTTTTTAGAATTAAGGCTTTCTTAATCTCTTTTGAGGAATCTTTGCTACTTCTTCATAGGTTTAGTAGAAAGAGATTGAAATCCTTAGTTTTAGAAGCGTGAGTTGATTGCATTGCGTGAGGACACGACAATGGTCTCGTCTGGGGTATTTTGATATGTGCTTAAACACATATCTTTTCATTAGTAAATCTGACCCAAAACAACCAAGAAAGAGCCGTTTATTGCTAATATTTGTGGTTTTCTTGAGTTTGTGCTTGTGCAGGTATGGATATGTAAAAACACGCAAAAAGGAGCCAAATCAGACGTAAATCCGAGCACGAGAGATCAAGAGAGTTTTAGCTGAGCCGGAAGGTCGGGATTATGCATTTTGGAAGATTTTATTCTCTAAGGATGAATTTTGAAGTTTCAGTCAAGTTGGAAGAAATGTCAATATTAGTCCCCTGACTTTGAGATTTTGGCAGAATTGATCCCTGAAGTTTCAGAGTTTGCATATTTCACCCTTGGATTATTTGAGATTAACAAGATTGGTCCTTAATGAGCATTGTCAAAATTACACTTTTAGTCCCTTGGAAAGCAGAAAATACACTTTTGGTCCCTTTAAGTTAACTTGGGTTTAAATTAAATCCTTAAGTCCAAAATCCCATTAAACCTTTCGGCCCAAAACATGATATACCCGGATCCAGTCCAAAGTCCATAACCAAATCACCTAATACCCGGTTTAATTATAACCCGAATACCCAAACCAACCCGGTTGTTTACCCCGGTCAAACTCCCATTTATCCAGTCAAAGTTACCAAACAATAATAAAAAAATAAAACCCCGCGCGTTTTTTCCCCCATTTACCCAGAACCTATGAACCCTAATTACCCCGCGAGTAAATTAAGTTCAATTACCACAATTAAGGGCATAAGTGTAATTTCCCCTGACATTCACTGACACATGGGAATGCCAGGTCACCCATCCGTGTGCTTAAGGCCACGATTTGCTCTCCTATTGGTGGAAACAGGTCATCAGATCTAATCCAAGGGTTGATATCAGTGTGGGATGCGTGGGATTTGATCCAATGGTGAAAACGAGCTCAGAAGAAGCACAAATGAAGAATTCGAGAAGCTTCCCAAGACCTTGAGCTTAGCTATATATAGGACCCTATTTCATTCACATTGTATCTGATCTTTAATCTTTCATTTTTCTTCTCTCTAAGTTTTCAGTAGTTTTTGTTAATTGTAATTTTCATTTAAATGTTTTAAGTCTTTTGTAATTCTATTTTGTACTCAAAATTTCTCATATTAATAGAATTTAGAATTTCATTTTCAAGTGTTTGTTTACGTTTTTATGATTTAAATCTACTTATCATCTTTGTTTAGTGCTTATTTCAGTTTTATAAATCTGTTTTTAGCTTCTTTCTTCATAAACTCAAAAATACAAAAAAATCAAATAAAATCATTGAAAAATAAAAAATCATATTAGATCTATTTTATGGATTGATCCATACTGATCTACTGTTTCTCAAGGTTCATATAAGCTTTTTATAGCTTATTGTGAGCTTATTCTTGTTTCACATTCAAATCACAAAAATTCAGTCAATCTAGCTTGCTACAAAGAATGATTCATGTTCACCGGTGTTGGATCCGGATTGGGATGATGCAGATGTTGGAATTGGGTTAAAGTTGAGCTGGAATTAAAGTAGGTTAGGGGTTTGTTAGGTTAGAGGTTCTATGTTTCATGATTGCAAGCCATAGTGGCTAGGAGATTTGTAAGTGCTCAAATCTGTTTTGTTCATTGAATCTGTTGTTGAATCTGTTGTTTAGTTATAATTAGTATTGATTGATCTGTGTTTAATGGTAGTTTAGTATAATCTAGTGGTAATCTGTTTTTAGATCTCATATCAGTTGTCAAAATAGTGTTTGGATTTGGTTGTTAATCTGTGATAGAGATTAGTTAAACAGTTATGAGTAGTTGATTCATGCTTATTTAGGTGAATGATAGTCACTAGGGTTGAGTTTATAGCAGTTAACACTCAAATAGTCAAAATCATCTTGTAGCGATCTAGTCTTTGAAACTGTTAAAATCAGTAGTTAATGAGTTACATATAGGTTTAAAGTAAGTAGATCTAGCTTGTTATAATCATCATTAGTCTAATATCATCATAATCAGTTTAATATTTTGGATTAAATCTCAATAAAGTCAAAGTTGCAAATCTGTTCTACATAAGTCAAATTTGTCAAACTGTTTTCAAAGAAACTTTAAGGCTCTCTCATTGATTCATTTTCAAGTTTAAGTAATTGTAATTTTGGGTAATCATAGTTAAACTGGTCTAGTGTTGATAACTGCTCTTTGTTAAGTCTTGTCTAGTCCTTTAAATCTTTGAATCGGTGATCAAATAAGCTCATTACGGCCTTCGCCACACTCAAGAAATCTAAGTGTGAATCGAGAGCAATGCACTGCAATCTTGTGTAATGCTCATTTCAAGGAGTTAGAGTCTATAATTTGGTTTAGTTGTAGCTTGCCAGGTGCTCTTTAGGACTGCACAATTGTTTCTTAGTTTGAGCTTATCAATAAGCAGTTGCAACAGCTCATAAGTAAGGGGTCATTAGCTGTTTTAAAGAATAAGCAGTTTGCTTAAATCAATAGTCTGAGCTTATGGATTGTTAGGAGTAGGTGTAATTAGCTGCTAGTAGCTTATTTTAGTTCACTTTAGCTTTAGTAACTGTTTGATAGCTTAAATCACTTTCTAGCTTATTTTCTAGTGCTTAATTGGAATCAGTTTGTGCATCGACTTTCTTATCTTACACATAAGCTGCTGATTTCTCATTTTTCATAGGTTTAGATATTAATTTTAGAATTTTCCTGATGTTTTCATAATTTTTGGTCATTGTTAGCTATTTTTCTCATTTTAAAATAGATTTTAATCACTTTTTAATAGCTTTAATTGCAAATAATTGAGAAAAGTTCCAAAAATAATTTTTCAATTTTCTCAGTTTTAGAAAAATATAAAAAATATAATAAAGATTTTTCCTTATTTTTCTCTTTTTATTTGGTAATTTTTACAATTTAAATTAGATTAAAATAATTTTAAATTCATAAAAAATAGAAAATTAATCTGAAAAATAAAAAATAGTTTTTAAAAGTCTTTTGAGTTATTTTAGATTTTTAGAAAATAGTTTCATATTTTTCTCTTTGATTTTATAATTTTTAGTATTTTAAATTAGTTTTAATAGTTAAAAATTAGTTTTTAATTTTAATAAAATCCAGAAAAATCCTAAAAAATAGTTTTAATTCTAAATTAGTTTTCACATATTATTTCTAGAGTAAAAGTAATTTTAGGTTATTTTTAGGATAAGATTTAGACGTAGTTGCATTTTAATTACGTTTTATTAATTACGTTTTAGTTTAATTAAGCACTTAGGATTTCCGTAGTTTAGATTTCCCTAATTACTTTCCCATTCCCGTAGTTTAATAAAATAAAAATCATTAATCCAAACATCGAGCATTAAAATCCAAACCAAGAACGACGTTGGCAATTCACACTCGTTGGGAAGCGATTCGGGGTTGTCTAATCCGTACACACGATCACACACGGGATTCGATTTATTATTCTTTTTCCTAAAGGAATTTAAATCTATCTTCGTGATTATTTTTGATATCGATATTGAGGTTTTATCCACACACATAACCCTTAAGCCTTCATTATCAAAGAATCAGTGTCCGAGCCGTTTTAAGTTTCTTACGGTTAGTCATTCACAAGTGGCTAGCTTGTGTGAGTAAGCTTGACGTGTTTTGGGCACCGAATCAATAATCATTAGACTTAAACTCTTTTCGATGTCACATGACGTAGAGTAACTCGATATGACTATAGGAGTATGGTTCAATTCATAGAAACAAAATCCTTAACAAATAACATATAAGATACATAAATAGAGTTAATCCTTTTTACACGACTATATAAAAAGTTCGCAAATACATCATGCATTAGTTTACCATATTGAGTCTTACAACTCAAAATGGGTTAAAAGGGTCAAAAGTCAACCAAAATCATGCATAAAAAGTCCTAAATCACTTTCTGCAAAACCTAGTTTGTAACTGAAATCATATTACTAAAACTCATATTTGAACAAGCAATGTTTCATAAAAAATACCAATTTTTTGGACAAAAAGTGTCTCGTGTAAACACGATCATACCAGAAGAGGAAGCCGTTTAAACCATTGCCCAACTCACCCATTTTTCCATCTTTAGTCTAGGCCATCTTGCTTAGTTTTGCATGACATGCTATTATATTACGACACTCTTCAATTCCATATGTGTGTTCGATTATCACCTTTTAGAAAGGTGTTTTCACTCTAAAATTCACAGTAGCCACTAATTTCTATTGAAAGCACAAGCAAGAGGAAAGCAACAAATAGTAGAAATATACAAAGACACTACAAATGGGTAAACTATGGTTTTGTTTCATCTCTAGTGAGTGAAATAGGTAAAATAAGAAAGTTTGGTTGTTTCGTTTTTCTTTTTAATTTTCTTAGGGGCTTTAATTTGTTTTGTCTTTGCTTATGTCTGTCTTAAAGACTCGTGTTTGGTGACTCGATCTTCCTCCTTTTGGAAAGGCTTTTTGTTAAATAAAGTTTTTCTTTCCAAACAAAATAGGCATGACTTTAGTTTTCTAGTGCAATTGATATATTATGCTACACCATCCAGGGAGCCTAAACAACAATGGTAATGCATAATCATGAAGCCTCGACAAATGTTCAATCTTAAAAGTGAATGCATGAACGAAAACATTAACATAGAGTGAGAAAAGAAATGAACGAAAACATTCACACACCTTTAATAATAACATAAAAGTACTATTTAATTAATAATCTACGTATTTAAATAAATGAATTTAGAAGGTTATACGCATCATAAATAGTGGCACGTTATCGAAGCCAACACCAAGTAGTGCCACTGTTGTTTACAACGGATTTATTTTTCAAGCAAGCTGCAAGGGTTGAAAGTGGTTATTTTCTAGCATGGGTTATAACGAGGTCTTATCACGCTTATAAATAATTTTTTTTTGTAGATTTTAAGAACAATATTTACGTCGTTTTGTTTTGAATCCAATCATCCTATACATTATCGAGTATGTCTGTCATTTAGCATCCGAGTGTGAAATTTAATACAAAGTTACTCCACACTGCCTAAAAGGAGTTTGTTTAACAGAAGCCACATATTTTCAATTACATATTCATGGATTTACTAAAGGCCGATCAGCTTGAGAGGTTTCTTTTTCCCCGGTTACCGTTTGCCCCGTAGCTGTCTAATTCTGGAGACTCGATTACTTGGCCAATGACATCTAGTAGAAAATATATCGGGTTAAACATATCTTAAAAAAAATGCAACTCATCATCCTACAGAAGTTGAAAGTTTAAAATTTACCAAATTGGCCCAAGGCTTCGGTTTAACATTTCTAAATGTCTTTGAAGGGCTTGAAGTCAAAGTCATGAATAGATCCTTTGATAAATTTTGGGAAGAGCTCGTTACACTTTCCTATATCTTCCTTCAATTTTTTTTACATCCCCTTGCATTTTTTAATTTTCAAAAAAAATATCATCTAAACGCGTTCTCTAAATTTCAAATACTTTTTAGGGATAAAAACCTTTCCATGTATCTAAAGAAATTGAAATAGAGAATTAAACAATTTTTTCTACAACTAAATGCACCCTAAATGGTTTATGTTATACATCTTGGGTAAAAACAATGGCTAACCAAAATTTAAATAAGACCAAAGTTGGTTACATGTTTATTCTATAAACAGATACATCACAAGCAATATGCAAATACCATAAAAATTAAACATGATCAGAAGTGCAAAACACCAAACCCAGTTTTAGCTCTAGATAAATGCACAAGTAACAGCATAGTCATATCAATTGTAAAACAAATGCTTTTGTAATTCGAACAGTATTCTTAAGAATTAAAAAGTAAGACTACAACAAAATACACGACCATACCTGGTTTTGAAGGACTGACAACATTCTTTACATCAGAAATTGACACCATCCCATGTCCATGTCCAGACACTTTGAGTTGTGAATCATATAAAATTGCTCTTGTAGATATATGGCGAAAAGCCTAAGGGGGCGTTTGGTCGGGGTAATTTGATATTCCGGAATTTTAAATTGTAGAAAATTTAAATTATTGAGAATTTAAAATTCCGGAATTTAAAATACCTTCGCATGTTTGGTTGACAGAAATTTATAAATATTTTTTATTTTTTAATATAAATTTCATAAATATTCTATTTAAAAGTTTATAAAAAAATTATAAAAAAAAGTTTATAAAACATTTATAAAAAAACTTTATAAAAAAAAGTTTATAAATAATTTATGAAAAAAGTTTATAAAAAAATATAAAAAAAAAGTTTATAAAAAATTTATAAAAATAATTATAAAAAAAAGTTTACAAAAAATTTATAAAAAATTTATAAGAAATTTATAAAAAAATTATAAAAAAAAAGTTTATAAAAAATTTACAAGAAATTTATAAAAGTAATTATAAAAAAAAGTTAATAAAAATTTAATAAAAAAGTGTATAAAAAATTTATAAGAAATTTATAAAAAGAAAAAAAGTTTAAAAAAAATTATTAAAAAAAAATTCATAAAAAAAGTTTATAAATAATTTATGAAAAAAGTTTATAAAAAATTTATAAAAAAAGTTTATAAAAAATTTATAAAAATAATTATAAAAAAAAGTTTATAAAAAATTTATAAAAAAGTTTATAAAAAATTTATAAGAAATTTATAAAAAAATTATAAAAAAAAATTTATAATAAAAGTTTATAAAAAAAAGTTTATAAAAAATTTATAAAAAAAGTTTAAAAAAAATTTATAAAAAGAGTTTATAAAAAAAATTCGTAAATATTATGTTTTAAAGTTTATAAAAAAAACAATAAGAAAAAAAGTTTATAATTTTTTTTCAAGTAAATTAAAATTCCTCACTTTTAGGAGGCATTCTGATTCTCTCCGTTTTGGCAATTCGGGGGATTGTAAATTATTTCAAATGCCCCCTTTTGAGTTACCAAATAGAACATTTGAAGGGAATTAAAATGCAAATACCAGTAAATTTTACGAGTCTTTTAGCTAATGAAATATAAAAAGTTGCTTTGAGAATGAAATGAAAGATAGATGCTCCATTAATCTGCCACTCTCTCTTTAAATGCAACCTGATCGTTGGGAGCTAGCATCCGTTGGGTCGAGCATGGGCTGAGAGGCGAGTGATACAACCAACTTTTACTTTCCCCTTGAGCCAACTTCATGTTGTGTCTTAGCCTTTAAACTTGATCAATACGAGGACAGATAATCTCCAAATTTAATTTTAATCTTCACTCTATAACAATGAAAAATATATATTTATAGTGCAACTTGAGTTTAGCTTAAAAAGTTTTTATGGTGCAAATTTTAGTACGTATGATAATTTTTTTTCAATGTTTGTGTAAGACATTTTTGAAAAAAATTGTGCAACACCCACGTGAAAATCTTTTATCCGTCTCTGTTGGACACTCTCAAATGTTAGGCCTCGAAATGGTGAATTCGTTCCGATTGCTTATTACGTAATGGTTGTGTATTAAGATAGATGTAAATATCAAGACATGCGTTTTAATTTTTAAAATCCATATTAAATAAATAAACAGATAAACTCTCTTTTTAACTAAATATGAATTTAAATGGAATGGTGCATCCACTTGTCATCTTGAGGTTGAAAGTTAATTTTGGAAAAAATTGATGAAGAGAGATAATTAAAAGTGTGTTATATTAGATAGTATAGATATAGATATCACTTGTGATTTTCTGAATATCACTTGTGATTTTCTGAATATCACTTTGTGATATTCTGAATATCACTTTGTGATATTATAAGTATCACTTGTGATTTTTTAGATATCACTTTATGATATTCTGAATATCACTTGTGTTCATGTTACAAAACATTAGTTGAAAATCACTTGTGATATTCAGAAAATCACTTGTGATATTCTGAATAATATCACAGAATATCATTTGTAATATTAAGAACATCTATTGTTACATTCTAAATATCATTTTTGATATATCATTTGTGATATTAAGAACATCTATTGTTACATTCTAAATATCATTTTTGATATTCAGAATATCACTTGTGATATTCTGAATATTACTTGTGATATTCAGAATATCACTTGTGATATTCTCAAACGTATGAAACGTCTGAAAACGGCCAAAAAACATTTAAAAACGTATGAAAACGGACAGCGTTAGAAAGCGGGACGAATATGTATGAAAACGGACGAAAACATATGAAAGCGTACGAAAACGTATGAATAATGGCCGAAAACGGACGAAAACGTATGAAACCGGACGAAAATGTATGAAAACCGACGAAAATGAATGAAAGCAAAGAAAAAAACGCGAATTAAAAAAAACGTTAAATAAAAAAAACGTGAATAAAAAAAATAATAAAAATAAATAAAATAAATAAAAGTAAAAAAGAAAGACAAAAAGACAAGAAATGATGGAGATTAGTCAATTGGTAAGCACTAGAATAATAGTAAGTAAATGAAAATTCCTCTCATATTCATCTTCAAACTCATGATTTTTAACATCACAAGCACACAAATCAAAGATTTATTTCCAAAAAAGCAAACACACATGCAAAATATGATCCGACAAATATTCAACTCAAAGTCAAAACCAAAAAACACAACCCTATAAAATGAGATCTGAAATCAAGAAGAAACCACCATACAAAAGAAGCGGTTCTGAATTTGTAGGTTTTGAGGTGCGTGTGACATAGATGGGTCTCGATTACGGCGGTGGTCGAAGATGGTTGGATGGGTATTTGGAAAAACAATTACATGCTTATAAAGATCAACTAGCAGGGTACCCGCTTCTCGCGGGCTTACTGTTATTGACTAAATTTTGTGACGAACAAATGTTTTTCATTTATATATTTTTTTCTAAGAATAGCTATTTGTATTTTGATTTCCGGTGAACAACATATTTTAATTTATTACAATTTTTTTTTGCGGACGTCAAGAATTTCATTTCCCATATTTAAATTCTTTTACCTTTTGCTCCAAAATTAAAATAGAAAAAGATAAAAGCTTGAAGTTAAGAAAATGTTCTAAAGTCACATTTTAATTTTTAGCAAATGAGTTTTAGTTCGAATTTTGAGTTTACAAATGTAACTATAATTTGGATCACATGATTTTGACCGCAGTAATTTTTATTGGAATAAGCATCATATCATGACCTTATCACGAGTTAAATCTCGCCTTACTAAAACACAAAATTACTCGAACACTAAAAAATACATTATTGATCCACAACCGCAAAGTCTCATATCTTAATTAACAAATTAATCGTCATATGATCATTGGCTTTCAGAAGAAAAAATAAAAAACATACAACTTAACCCTAAACACCGGTCGAAGTCCAAATATACAAAATAAAGTCGGTAATATTTAACCCAAACCCCATACCACCCTCGGTTGGGTTTGTTGTTGTTGTAATATTTAACCCAAACTTATACTCAATCTCGAACTATCGAAGCTCAAAACCGTTGTCCAAAATGATACTAAAAATTATACTAATAAACGAATAATTATCACAACCTTCCCCTATAATCCGGCACATACAAATAATCCAATTTTCGGCCCAAACAAGATAATATCCGGATTAAAAAAGTAAATCCCAAATAATAATCCAAACCAACCAAATCTTAACCCTATAATTCTAACAAGGTGGCCGGTCCCCGCGTTAACGTGACGGCCGGTTTACATGGTTGATCTTTCAAGTATTGTGTACTTATAATTGTGTTGAGATCAATAAAAGCAGATGTTTTCCTATTGATAGTTCATTCATAGATAGCCATAAAACAAAAATTTGCAAACTCGCCTATAAAATCAGGTTTGTGCAAATGCAAATTAAAGTTTTCAGGATAACCAAATAACCAATGGAGAAAGCCTAAACACTTTGAAGCCCAATAGGTTGAAATAAATTATCTTGGGCTTGGTGTATTTGTGTTTACACAACTTATAAACATGAATGAATACTGAGAACCAATGAAATGGCACCGAATTGACCATATTTAATACTAAATAAATAAATAGTAATAGTAATATACGGTAAATATCTCCTTATTTTTCTCACTTTAACCCAATGCGCTTTTGTATCTGCACCTAAAACCTTTTCACACACCTAACTTTCTTCACTGTACAATCAGAACCACATAAACACACAAAATCCCTTAGATTTCTTTCTCACGGTATTGAACTCTATAAAGACCAAAGGTTTCGGCTTCAAGGTATTTGTTGTTGTGTTTCTTGGTGTCGATCTATGATGATTTCTTTTATACTCTTTGTTCTAAGAACAAGTCTTTGAGTATCAAAATACAAACCGAGATCAATTTTCTTTTTCTTTTTCGAGTCTTGGTGTTGTTGTGCCAGGGTTAGAGACTGATTTATACCGGAGATGGGTTTTATATAAGATAGATGTGGGTTATAAAGTTGTTTGTTGGTGATCTTTGTGGGTTTGGTGATGGTTTGATTTACGTTGGCATGTATCTATGGTGGTGTCGAATTGAGTGTACACTTCGAATCATATGTTATTGTGGTAAACTATCTTATAGTAATAACCTTTATTTTTCGATAGGCTTTGTCAGTAGGAATTTTTCATACGTTAAAGTTATTGCAGAACAACTACAAGTGAGCTTGGCACATTCTTGTGTTCATCACGGACAAAGATCAAGCACTTGATAAGGTAGATTTAGAGGATCTTTCATGATTGAATGCTAGATGTAATTGTATGTTATGTACATAGTATCTTGCATTTAAGCTCGATATTTTTTCATACATCATGATAGCCTTGGTGAAGCATTCTTTTTATCGATAGTCATGCCAAGTGGACTGGTGAAGGGCGGTGGCCACACATTTCATCAGGTTTTTGGATAGTGTGGAAGCGTAGGGTTCGAAGCGTAGGGTTCGATGGCGTTTTTTTATGCGTGGCCACACAAATGGCTGTCAAAGTTAATAATAGAGATTGAGAGTAGATTTATCTATTTCTATATATGCGTGTGTTTTTTAGTTTTTGTTAAACATATAGGGTGAGGTTTGGGACAAAATATTTGGTGAATTAATGGACAGAATAAATATTTGAAGCTGTTACAAAGTGTATGAATGGTTGTTACTTTTTATTTATGAAAATTGTCATGGAAGCTATATTGTAAATAACATTGACTAATGGCTTTTGTGGACGTATAGTCGGGCGAACGAGGAATGGGTTGGGGCGGTCTGTTATTACTCTACACTAAACCCTAATATATCCCTATATATATACATGACGGTTATCTCTAACCTAACAACTTATGCTATGCTACATGCATACTAACTTGACCGTCGGAGGTGGACCGGAGCTCACGGCCTCGGGTCCACTCTATGAGTTCTCTTTGGCAATTCTCTAGGGCTCGAAAGGCGACTAGCGGCCAAGGAGAGTCGTTGAATAAGTCAGCGCCAGTTATGCTTCAACAAGTGGCGCCATCCGTGGGACCACGAATAAACTATGTTTCGTGTTCTCATATTACCGAAAAGCATGAATCAATTTCTAAAATTCGGTAACTCTAAAACCTTTGCATTATGCGTACAACTTTATCCACAAGTTGGTAACACTTTATTTATTAAATTGGACGCATGGTATTTTATCTTTGATATTCGCATGAGTACTTGTTTTTATGCATCCGCGTCTTGTTTGATGCGTAACACTTTGATTTTGCATCACGTTTTATGCATCAAGTTTTATGCGTACAAGTTAGGCGCATCGGACCTATAAAAAAGCGTCCGCCGATCGGACCTATTTTATATTTTAGTCCGCACAATTGGACCTAAGAAAAAGCCCGCACGATCGGAGCTATTTTATTTTTAGCCGCATGAATTAATTCGCGCAAAATCTGTTTTACGGTTGAGTGCGCTGTTCGGCCTCGAACAGCGGTCGCGATAAATCTATCCGCATTAGGTGCGTGCGTTGAGACATCTTAGCGAGAGAACAGCGTGCAGCGCGAACACCGATGCTAGTCAATCGCCATGGCGCCGGACCAAGTGGTATAAACATCTGCGATTATCCACAAGCGTTCGAGAGTCTATGCGGTTACGATAAATCCATCTGGTTATTAAGTCGCGATCATAGTACATCCATCCGAGTTTTATTTTATACATTAAAAAACACAATTAATTATTTCGGTGGTTAGCGTCCCACGGTCAGTGCTGCCACTTTTCTTATGTGTTAAATATTATTTATGCTACGCATGATATATTATTCATGCTGTCTTTGTATATTGTTTCAATTCATTAGGTTTTATATCTTTGCGATTCGCGGCATATACTTTTAATCTTGCATTAGGTGTTTTAGCGAGATTAAATAAGTTTAATGCTCCTACATGAGTAGCACCATCAAACTTGGGGGCTACCGGGTATATACTACTCTTTATTTCCGTGCGCATCCCAGCGGTATATTTAGGCGAGCATAAGCTTCGGTACAAAAGCCAGTTTAAATATTCGCGCGCATCTTCCAGCGGGGACGTCCATGGGGTTGTTAAGCGGATGTAATGCGCTTGGCAGCGTCTTACGTGGCCTCTTTCGTAGCGTAGCGCACTTATCTTGTAAGCCGTCTTTGCGCGCTTCTTGCAGCGCCACAGTAGCGCCGCCTGATACGAGAAGCCGTCTTACGTGCGCACCATGTTCGCTCGCTCGCGGGTACAAAAGTGCAGCCCTACCGGGGATGCGGCATGCGGGATCCACTTTCACCTACGCAGCCATGAACAGAACTTAAGTTTAGCATAACATAGCCATGCGCTATCTCATACTAAACTTGGGGGCTTGTGGGCGTATAGTCGGGGCGAGCGGGGAATGGGTGGGGCCCGGCAGTCTTGGCCACTTCTACTTAACACTAATCTATATATATATACATGACGGGTTATCTCTAACCCTAACTAATTTATGCTATGCTACATCGCATACTAACTTGACCGTCGGAGGTGGACCCCGGGGCTACGACCTCGGGTCCCTCTAACGAGTTCTCTTTGTTGACAGTCTACTAGGGCTCGAGAAGACTAGCGACCAAGGAGAGTCGTTGAATCAAGTCCGCGCCAGATTATGCTTGCTTGACTTTTTAAAGAGATGTTTTTGGTCTTAAAAAATTTTAAGATTTTTTTATTTAGAAAGTCCTAAATCCTTTATAAAGTAGTATAGATATAGATATGTGTGTGTAACTTTGAAAAATTAAAGAACCCGAGTGGACCCAAACCCAACTAACCCGAGTTCGAATACAGTCGGGTGTGAACATATTATTTTTAGCCTTGATGTTGCCTTTAAAAAAAAAATTATTTTTAGCCTTGATTCAACTTTGACCCGACCTGAATTGACTCAAATCCTATCAAACTGACCTGATTTACAACCCTAGATGTAACAATGTTTAAGATTTTAATGTAATAATTATTCTTTGCAAATAAAACGGAGATAAATTTATATAGGATATATAGCACAAGGGACATCAAAACTATATTATTTTAATCAGAGGTATATTTTTTATTCATCATTAGAATATTGTTGAAGGTGGCCCGGTATTATTAAGCCCAATATGCTGTCATTGTGTTATTAAGGGCCTTGGTTTGTTATCATATATTTGCTCAAAAAAAAATCTGTTATCATTTACGTGGCAAGCCTTCCACACGAATCTACCACCGTCTTTTTCTTATGACACGAATCCACCACCGCTTTTTTTTTTTCTTATCCTTCACCAAAAAAAAAAGTTGGTTCTTGATAATCTTTTTAGCACTAATTTTAGGATTTTGGTGAAACGTTTGATTTCAAAATCGACGGCTGGCGTGTGTCTACAACAACAGCATCCTACAACTATAATAGTAATCAATTTTATACATTTTGATTACTTATTTGTTTAAAAATTTCAAGATTTTCGCAAACCTTTTAATAGTTGGATAAGGATTGCTTTCAATGGGATTTTATGAGATAAGTTGTTGTTTACCTTTTTGCTAAATGTTTATTGTTACTAATCTTCTATCTTTGTAATGATGTAGTATTCGACTGAGGATGAAGATAATTAACTTCATATACACGGGACGTTAACAGGTAAGGGAATTTTTATTTATGGGTTTTTGTTCTTGATTGTTTATTTCTTATATTTATGTTTTGTTATAAGTTAGATCTGAAAATATCACCACAGGTTATAAGAGTAAGGGTTTTAATTTTGGGGGTTCTTGCTGCTCGCGTTTATGCTCGATCCTATAACAGGAATAACAAAAAGGTGATCCTGCTTCTTTCAATTTTCGTTGGATTTTGTTTTTCGCTGCGGCTATATGTTGGTGTCAAAAGTATAGTTTTGTTAATTTGTTATTTCATTTATTAATACTATATGATTAGTGTATGTGTTAACTGTTTGTTTTTTTTTTTCAGGTTAATATGTTGTTGGATTGCTTTTGCGCTTCTGTTCCGGGTTAAAGGTAATTGCTGAAATTCAAACATATTTTTTCAACAAATTATTAGTTTTACATCAATTAAAAAATAAATAAACAATAGTCTGCATTTGGGACTGATTTGATGTCTTTGTGTTTCAGTTATCGTGTTTGCTTCTTTATCAAATGTGGGGGCAGTGAAAAGGTTGGCCTGAATTGCTGCAATAGTGCATCTGCCATACCCGAAACTCTGGCGATTAACCAACTTTTACAACGGATTCCCCGCTGTATGGCCGACCGGCGATTACTAGCGATTCGGGCTTCAAATTTGGTATGATGTTTATATGAACGTTATCCTTATGTCAACATTGTTTTGCTATATTAAAAGGGTAATTACACCCACTCTAGAAGTCAAGAAGCACTATGTAAGCCCTTTATTCTTGATATCCGAGAATGCGAGTTAGAATTAAGCTGAAGGTTTTAGTTTTAGTTTTCTCAGCGTTAGTTTTAGTGTAACTGGAAATTGTTGCCTTTCATAAATGTTTTGTAGGTACTGGCCTGGTATTAGGGTAAGGCTGAAATCCTTGCAGGGGACACACCAAACACACTGAACTTGCTGGTGCATGACAAATTAGTCGATGCTCCAAACCCTGGTGACCGACTTAAGGTAAATTTCAATTTTACGTGTGGGTATCTGATTAGTTCAATATGGATTTAATTACTGTCTTTAACATATTGGTTACATTGATATAACACACTATTTTCTTACACGTCGACTTTTTCTCATTTTGTATCTAATATTGCTTGGTGAGGGTCAAGAATTTCGATCAACATGCCATTGCTGGTCTTAACCTTTTGAGTATTACGTTGTTGACGGTATGTAACTATCTATTTTTGAAATTAACATGTTTACAACTACGATTTTGTACCATTTGTATTCTTAAGTAACAGTTGTTTAAGCCCATCGACTTTTCTCATTTTGTATCTAATATTGCTTAGGTGAGGGTCAAGAATTTCGTCAACATGCCATTGCTGGTCTTAACCTTTTGAGTATTACGTTGTTGACGGTATGTAACTATCTATTTTTGAAATTAACATGTTTACAACTACGATTTTGTACCATTTGTATTCTTGAGTAACAGTTGTTTCGATGGTTTAAAAACTGTTTGTTCCTTTATTGACACTAAAAAAATAGTTTCTTTGGTTTGACGTTCATGGAATTAAACTTTTTAAAAAACCCAACTGTTTAGAAAAGACTAATAAGCATCACACTGTGAAAATGGGACAGATAAGGGATAAAGCTATAAGTTGCAAAACAAATAAAGTTTAAACAACTTAAAGCAAGCTAAACTAAGCTATTGGATATTATTAATAAGCAATGGGAATTAAAATTAGATCACTAAGGAATAAGCTAGAAAAAGAATTTGCTAAGGATGGTATTATAAGCTACTAACCAAACAGTGCTAAAGGGAAATAATGGGCTAAAAGCTTAAGGGGAGCTTATGTGACCTATAATAAGCTAGGGGAAAATCAGGCAAACTTAAGTAATTAACTAAATTTAGCAAAACTAACCTAAAATAATCAAATAAGCTAAAAAAAAAATGAAATAAGCACAAGTACAGGTCTGCTGTGACAGCAGACTATAGAGGTAAAGGGGTAGGTTTTGGCAGCACAAAATAAGCTCACAAATAAGCTCTAGAACCTAAAATAAGCAAAGACAGATAAACTCTATACTATGGGCTAAATGGGACATAAAAAATCAGACCAAATCAATAAGAGAATACGCAGATAAACAGCTTTGAAATAAGCTATTAGACAGAAAACAGAAACTGCAAACAGATTAAAGGGACAGATTGGGCAATTTTTGACTGAAAAATAATCATCAGAACCGATGCGGAGTCAATTTGCCTTATGAGATCGGCCCCACAACTGATTGCTCAGCGTATATATATTCATACAATTTCCCTTAACATGATTTATGCATGCATTTTTCATTTACAGTAAATATAGGCAGCGTTCAAATTTTGCTTATATCTCTTCTGACATAATTGTGGAAATGTTTATGCAGGATACAATGATAAACGGATATGGCTGATATATGGAGAAGCCAATAATTTCAATTTACAAGCAAGCTAGAGACTTGGTCAGGTTTCTTATACTAAATAAATTGTAGACCAATAAGATCGATATATTAGTTTAAGAATACTGTATCTGATGAATAAATTTACTTGATGAACAACTTTTTCTATGGCGAAATTTTGGAATCCAACTTAGTCGATCTATCATAGATATTCATCGTGTAATGTTTTTTGTAAATTGCCGAATTGCAGAAAAAATTATTCTAAGAGATATGTGTTGTTTGAAGAGTTCATAAAAAATCCCGCGGCATCGCGGCGGGTTACAAAACTTCTTGCATCATATGACCAATTTCGATGTTGATGTTACACATCCATCCAACTTCTTGCCAATAGTTTATGATAAAGTTATTTAATTGTTAACTATAACTATTATTGTACTAATCCAATCGTGTAAGTTACTCCAATCATGACATCAGTATAATTTTTACATAATTGTTTACTAGTATAGTTAAATACTTAAATACAACTAGATGAAGTTTTCTCTATATATATGGTTGGCTCATCCATGATTATCTTTGATTTATGGGTTGTTAAAAAATTATTTCCTAACAAACTTAAATTCAAAAATTTGAAAGTTACCTATGCTCATCGCAGTTTGATACGATTCTGGTTGTTATTTTTCCGGGAGGTAATATACACAACATAATTTGTTTAAAGATATAACACATGGTACCTTGCAACGAACATCAAACCTACATCTTAATAAAAAAAGTGCGACGTTTAAATCGTACCAAAACTGAAATTTCATTCAAACTTGCAAAACCAGCTTAGTACCCCAATTCGGCAGACTATATAATAGCTAAATTATTATAACGTCAATTAACAAGAAGATCCAAAACGAAACTACGACCAACGACCAATGGGGTTGTCCAAACTTGGGACAATATAACAAACTTCATCTTTTTAAATGTTATAATACGTGTGAGGATATGACTTTTTATGAGTTCAATTTAAAACTGCTAAAGCATAGAAAAAGTGGCAAATGGCATAAATTTAGAAGAATGTCCAGTATATAAACCGAACGAATGTCCGCATGCGTGCAAATTGCACGTGTGCACTAATGGATGAAGTCATGACAATAGATGCAAACTTTTTTGTTTCTTTGTTCTATTTTTATCTTTTTTTGAAAGTTCTTTTTATTACAGCGTAAAAAGCATCTAACCGATGGAGCAACTATACAACAACCCGTTACAAAATGTTAAAATGGAACCAATCTTTCCATTCTACCGAACAATGATTAAACCGATTCCTAAACCATAAAAAACTAGAGGACTTGATATCTTGAACAATCTTCCGAGCGTCCACCCTTAAATTACCAAATCGATTGTCGTTTCTCGCTTTCCAAATACACCAACATGTAATGAACGCCACTCCTTTAACAATATCCTTTTTCCTCAAACTCAAACCAGACAACTTATGAATATTGTAAATGTCGAACTGTCAAAAACACGAGGCTGACTTGCACCAGCCCACCAAGTACCACACTTCCATGGCTATCTCCGGGCGCCAAAAGATGATCGTAGATTCTACCGTAGTCCCAAAAGTTCACACAACAGAATCAAAAGCAGCACTTAGAACACGGAGCTTCCATAGTAGGGAGCGGTCTAACCCAACCTCCACATCATAATATTGCATTTATGGGAAGCCATTTGACCCACTTGAACTTGAAATTGTTAGAGTAATCCTTGTCGCCCCTAAGGAACTTCTTAACCTGACGAACACTGAAGGGTTGATTAGTATTCCCAAGCCATTTCCACCCATCCTTACGACCATTTAAGGATATCCCGGCCATCATAGCCTCCAACCTATCCTTCTCCGACTCCTCACCAACTGATAGCGTACCCCCCTGAGTTAACCAATCGCTATCGATACCACTATTACTACTACCAAACCTATCAACAACCAAAACTCTTTTGTTCTTCTCCCTTTTAAAAAGCAAAGGAAATTCCTCCTTCAATTCCTTCTCGTTAACCCAAACATCGAGCCAAAATCTAATATCCTTTCCATCTCCCACCACTCCTTTGAACAAACGATCCAACTGAACCCCTGCCACATTGGTTTTCGAAATAGTTCTCACTATCGCAGGCCATACCAAACACGAAAGACTTCAGGGAGAGACAACCAACCTCTCGAATTACCATGAATAGCATCAATAACCTTCTTCCATAGACTTCTGTTTTAGTTCTATATCTCCACATCCATGGTCAAAGGGCAATGTTGGTATCCATCAACCTTCTTAAACCAAGACCCCCCATACGAATAGGAGTAACCACTTTGTCCCAACCCACCCAATGAATCTTCTTAGCATCACTCGAACCTCCCCACAAAAAGGTTTTGACAAGCTTTTCCAAATTGTCAATCACCTTATTTGGAGCTTTAAATAAAGACAAATAATAGGTGGGGAGATTCTCGGGACGCTTTAATCAAAGTCACCCCAGATTGAAGGCAAAAGCCTTCCAATTGGAAAGTCTAGACATGAAAATATCAATAAGAAAACCCCATTGCCACCTGTTCATATTCCCCTATTCTAATACCAATATAATCAAAAGGAATAGCACGACCTACAGGGTTTTTACGCCACCCCTTCTCACTTGAGAATCCTCCACAACCCCAAAATCAACGACTTCCTCATATTAATTTAAGACCGAGCGAGAGATAAAAGCATCTAAGGATGCAGCGCAATCTTATTAATGTTACGATCCGACCAATCCCCATAAAGAGCAATGCGTTAGTACAACAAATGAGAGACCGAAGGACCTTTGTTAGGGAGCTGAATGCCCTCATAAATACCGCTGTCACCCGCTTTCTTCATCATACAGGAAAGCGCCTCCATGAATATTAAAAACAAAAACGGGGAGAGGATCGCACGGCGCATCCGCTTGACATTGGAATTCAAAGGTGTGCGAGCCATTAACGGAAACGGCCGACCCTAGCCGCGAGAGGATGCTACTAATCCATTACACCACATGTCAGGAAACCCATTTGAGACATAATGGCAATCAAAAATTCAACTAACATTATCATATGCTTTGTTAAAATCCACCTTGAAAATAAAAATACCTTTCTTCTGCTTTTTGGCCCATGACACAATCTCATTCAAAATAATCGGCCCATCTAATATCGACCTATCCCCAGAAGCCAGTTGATTGGCCGAGATAATGGCGTTAGGGACCACTTTGATCAGGTTCGCAAGAACCTTAGACACAACTTTACAAATAACCCCAACAAGGGTAATAGGCCTATAGTCATTGAGATGGCAAGGATCTCTTACTTTAGGAATAAGAGTGATGAGTGCCGGTTGCAACTAAGCCCGAAACCCCTACCTTCTCGAAGAGCCTCAAACAAGCGCTAAAATCGAGTCTTCGCCGAGGTATGCGATATACTTAAAAGTAAAACCGTCCTGGCCGGGGGCCCGGTCCTCCCCACAACCAAAGACAGCCTTTTTTATCTCCTCCTTAGAAAAGCAACTCACCAAGGATTCAGCCGACTCACTAGATAACTTCTTCTCAATGCCACAATCGGGAATAGGTCTATCCTTCCACTCTTCCTTGAACTTGCTTATGAAAAACTCGAAAGTATGCCTCTTGATCAATTTCGGCTTAGAAATCCATTCGTCATCAACCGAAAGACCATGAATCGAATTGCTCCTCTTTCTATTATTGATCAAGCCATGGAAAAGCGATTGTTACCATCCCTTCCGCGGCCACATATTCCTAGACCTTTGTTTCCAAATCCTTGGTCTTTGAATGTCAATATCTTCCAACTTTTCCGACATTGGTTCCTTATCCGCGTTCCTCTTCCGACAAATCATTCTCTTCCATACTCCTATCAAGCTCCTCTAACTCCTTCCCGCATATTTATTATTCTTCGTTTCTTTTAAAACAAAATTGCGCCCAATCTTTAAACTTCTTGCTCAACCACCTTAACTTTAACGACTACGAAGCGGGTCCCCACATATTGAAGTCCTCCAAAGCCTTAGTGACCGCGTTAGCATAATCGGGATATTCAAGCCCGCAATTAAAGCGGAAAGGCTTAGGCCCAAATTTTTATCAACTAACGGCGGCATAATGGAAACATGGTCCGACAACCCTCTAGGCAAGGCCGAAACGCATCTACGGGCCATCTATCAAAAATCACCTAAACAAACACCGATCAATTTTACTCATCTTCTTGCCCCTGTCATCCTCCTTAAGATAAGTAAACTTACCTCCGACCATGTTTTTTCTTATTTTTTTGTCTTTCTTTTTTATTTCTATTTTTTTTGTCTTTTTTTATTTATTATTATTATTTTTTAAATTCACGTTTTTTTTAAAATTAACTTTATTATTTTTATAATTTTTTATTATTTTTTTAAAATCACGTTTTTATCGTTTTTTTTAGTTCGTGTAATTTTTCTTGGCTTTCATCGTTTTAGTTTTGTTTTCATGCGTTTTGTCCGTTTTAAATGGGTTTTAGTCGTTTTCACCGTTTTTTAGCCCGTTCTCATAAGTTTTGTTACGTTTTCATACGTTTTCAGTCCATTTTCATTCGTTTTCATATGTTTTAGGTAGTTTTATAGAGTTTCTTTGGTTTCGTCTATTTTTCATACATTTTAAATCGTTTTCGGGCGTGTTTTTACGCTTTCATATGTTTATATCCTAAGATTGCATTCTAGATTTCATCTTTAATTTTTTTAACTCAACTAATTTCATACCTTTTGTCTTCAACTCAACTAATTTCATCTTTAATTTTTTTAATCTATCTAAACCAAAAGTTTATATCCTAAGATTGCATTCTAGATTTTCCAATCTTACTCGATGAATCTCAATGGTGATTTTTCCAAAACACAAATACTCTAAAAAAATAAATCTTCAACAAGCCTAATCTTTTCAAATCTATTCAACATCTTCAAACTAAGGGTGCGTTTGTTTTTCTGAAAAACCTCTTAATAACATCTTAATCTAACTCAGTCAGACGTAATCAGATGTTTAGACAAAAAAGTGTGTTTGTTTTTTTCATGTCATTAAGAGGCAATAAGAGGCAGTCAAGATTAAGAGTGTTTGTTTTTTTGTTATCGTTAAGAAGCGCTAAGAGTTAAAAACATCTTATTGAACTAGATGTTGAGAGATGTCTTAACACCTCTTAATGTCTAACACCTTCAAATAATTTTACAAAAAACAAACACTTTGTTATCAGCCAGATTCAGATGTCTCAACGACTTATTCATATTAAGTTGGAATCAGATTCAGATTTTTCAATCACACACTTCAGTCCGGATGTCAAATCAGTTCGTTCGAGAGCTCTTAACAAACAAACAACACCTAAAACACTTCTTTATATTTAGAGTCATTTTATTTTGTTTATCCACAAATCTATACTTACCAATGGACAAATCTTCACTATCTATCTAGTTTTATCTAATAGTCAAGATTAACTTAAGATCTAATATATAAACCTAAGTCCATGTTTTTTTTCCTTGTCTTTTTGTCTTTCTTTTTTATTTCTATTTTTTTTTAAATTCAGGTTTTTTTTTAAATTAACTTTATTATTATAATTTTTTTTTATTATTTTTTTAAATTCACGTTATTACCGTTTTTTTAATGCGTGTAATTTTTTCTTTCATCACGTTTTCGTTTGTTTTCATGCGTTTTTGTTAGGTTTTAAATGGGTTTTAAGTCCGTTTTCACACATTTTTTCCCGTTCTCATAAGTTTTTGTTCATTTTCATACGTTTTCGTCCATTTTCATTCGTTTTCATATGTTTTCGTCCATTTTATCAGTTTTCTTTCGTTTCGTCTATTTTCATATATTTTTAGATCGTTTGAGGGCGATGTTTTTACGCTTTCATACGTATTAGGTCCGTTTTCTTACGTTTTGGTCCGTTTTCTTATGTTTTGGTATGTTTTCGTCCGTTTTCATACGTTAGTGACTATCACAAGTGATATTCTGTGATATTCTGAATATCACTTGTGATTTTCTGAATATCACTTTTTGATATTCAGAATATCATTTGGTGATTTTTTAAATATCACTTTGTTATATTCTGAACTAGCTAAAAGACCCTTGAAATTCCGCGGTATTTAAAGAGAGTTCACAAAAGTAGAGAATGCCCTAATAGTTTGTGTATTGCACAATTACCGGTTAGAAAGAAACATTTGAGAATGGGCAATTGAAATAAATAGATGTTACATGTTCATAGTGTGTGATGAAAGGAATAAGTTAACCTAATGCTTAAGAAAGGTAGTACTTTTGATTTTGATAAACTAACGGGATGTTGAACTTCTGAGGCTCGTGGTTTTGTTTTGATTAACAAAATATCTAGCGGTTCGCGAGGAATCCAAAGGCATCTTGATTGACTTATCAAAATCCGTTTAGCTAATCTTTAATACTTTGTAATAAATTGCATACATCAAGTTCCTGCAAACAATTTGACACATGATTACTAAATCTAAATACTTTATAAATAAATGAGTATGATTAGAAAATAATAGTTTATTTACAAATTTTGGTTAACTTGTGTTACCCATGATCACAAAAATATTACTAAATCTTATTGTTAAGGTTTTCTTCTTAAATGCAAAAATAATTATTCTCAATTCTTAGCGAGCATGAGAACATATAGATGCTCATTTGTGAAAACAAAGTGTGGGGAATACAAACTCACTTGCCCAAGAGATTTACACTATATTGCTACCCATGCGTGAAAACTACTTATTTACTATGTTACTTGATGTAGTTTATCCGAGATAGATTCTCATCATTTTTATAGGTTATGTCCGTCAAACAAACTAACAAAGCCTATATTTTAGGTAACTTATTTTTTCACAAAATAAACATAATTTATTTATAGTTTTGTGTGCCAAACATGCCCTAAGAATTGTAACTAATTTAGAATTATAACTAAAATACTCTATAAGCTCTATTTATGAGGGAGTATTTTCAAAATGTGGTTTATTAGTATCAACAGATAGATGGATAGACATATAGATTTGACGATAGTTACCAACGTAAATGTGTAACCACATTCAATTATTTAATGAGCAACTTACTCGATGTCCTAACATCGAGGTAAAAGAAAGTTATGGGCTTTATATTCTTGTCAAAGACTTAAAGTATCCAACTCATCCACGACAACGAACAATTAAAAGGGAAAATATCTTAATTAGAAATCCACAATGCATTCAAGTCAATATACCTTACAAAAAAAGCATCACTAAGTGTCAAATATAAGAAACCATTTATCTATCTTAGTTAGAAATCCATAATGTATTCAAGTCACATATATAAAAAAAACATTACAGTTACTTACCAAGCGGCTAAAAGGTTTTCCCCCAAAAACATGAATGGTTTGAAATCAAAGCCACGCACAAATACTTTAAAATCGTTACACTTGTTGACCATGGTGTATTTGGAAAAGCCATGTCTCATAAGGTTAGTCATGATAGAATATTTTGGTAGGATTTCACCAAGGCCATAACAACGCAAAGTGGCGACATATCCTTCAATTTGTGCAGCTGATGTTTGCAACTTGATGTCGAGCTCATCTTCATTGTTGCTTGCATTTTGTGCATTTGCAAATATATAGGTTGTCGATTATTTGTTTTAGGAAACCTAAAAAGAAAAGAATAGTAGAATACACTAATAAAGTAATAAGTTGACCAATTAGGTCATACCTTTTCATTCATCACGATCATATTCATAGAAGTGATTGTAATTTGACAATCAAAAAAGCAATTTGCCTAAAATAATTTCAGGTTTCATTGACAAAAGATATGCAATAACATAAAAAGTCGATTTGTGCTTGTAGCCTTCCCAAAAAGTTTGACATCAGAGAAAAAGCGTGTTTTACCCGAACTTGTGCTGGAACATGCCCATTTTGCCACCTTAGTGTTAATAGGCCAAAAACTTCAAACAATGAAAGTTACCACTGCTTATACTCAATCTAGTTCTTGGTAGGCCGTGGTTGGGTTATGTAATATATAACATGGTTGTTTTAGTCGAGTTTTAACCATTTTAGGACACGGTTAGCATATTAGAACGACTTCATGCCAACTTAAGGCATATATTTGAAATGCTTAATTAAATACCTCCGTTGGGCCATCTCTCCACATCAATTGGATCCCATTAGGTTTTTGACTAAATGATCGATATGAATTTTTTGTGCATTATTCTTACTTGATCCACAAAATTATGGTTTGGCCAGAATCTGAATGTCTTCATTATTTCTGCATAAAGATGACAAATGAAAGAAGCCGATTAATATCTATTGTAACCAAAATAATCATTGGATCAAGTAATAATAATATTCATGATTTTTTATTAAAGGACCCTAATGATAATCATTAGACTTAAACTCTTTTCGATGTCACATGGCGTAGAACTTCGATATGACTATAGGAGTATGGTTCAATTCATAGAAACAAAATCCTTAACAAATAACATATAAGATACATAAATAGAGTTAATCCTTTTACCGCGACTATATAAAAGTTACTTAAATACATGCATTAGTTTACCATATTGAGTCTTACAACTCAAAATGGGTTAAAAGGGTCAAAAGTCAACCAAAATCATGCATAAAAAGTCCTAAATCACTTTCTGCAAAACCTAGTTTGTAACTGAAATCATATTACTAAAACTCATATTTGAACCGCTTAATGTTTCATAAAAAATACCAATTTTTTGGACAAAAAGTGTCTCGGGTAAACACGATCATACCAGAAGAGGAAGCCGTTTAAACCATTGCCCAACTCACCCATTTTTCCACCTTTAGTCTAGGCCATCTTGCTTAGTTTTGCATGACATGCTATTATATTACGACACTCTTCAATTCCATATGTGTGTTCGATTATCACCTTTTAGAAAGGTGTTTTCACTCTAAAATTCACAGTAGCCACTAATTTCTATTGAAAGCACAAGCAAGAGGAAAGCAACAAATAGTAGAAATATACAAAGACACTACAAATGGGTAAACTATGGTTTTGTTTCATCTCTAGTGAGTGAAATAGGTAAAATCAGAAAGTTTGGTTGTTTCGTTTTTCTTTTTAATTTTCTTAGGGGCTTTAATTTGTTTTTGTTGGGAATTCTGTGAAACAGTGATTAGCGTCGAGAAACAATGGATTCTGCTGAAGAAGAGTTTACAGTAAAATAAACATACAAAGTAGGAACTATCTTTGAAGTTATTCTCTTGAAGTAGTGAAGCAGATTGAAATCTTGAAGCCGTGGAATCTCTTGAAGTAGTGAAACAGTTGAAATCTTGAAGCCGTGGAATCTCTTGAAGTAGTGAAGCCGTGGTTTCTGTGAAGCACAAGTGGATTCTATTGAAGTTACATTTCTCTTGAAGTAGTAAGCGAAATCGTGATTATGCTAATAGAGTGAATCCACGTAGGATAGGGAGGCGCAATATTATTTAATGATCCCAATGTACCTCATCCATAGAGGATCATTAGTTTTATTTGAAAAACCTTGTTGGGAAAAAAAAAAGAACAAGCATGCAACTAAAGTACAAGCATGCAACTAAATAATAAATGTAAAGCCCATACGCATGCCCATGCTATCCTTAGGATCCACTAAAGCTAACCTCGGGCAGTACAATAATAAAGATGGGCTAGCATTAAATATCTGCGCCTCCCATCCTACGTGGATTCACTCTATTAGCATAATCACGATTTACCTTTACTACTTGATAGAAATGTAACTTCGCGAGAATCCACTTGTGCCGGCGAAACCGACTTCACTACTTCATAGATTCCCGCTTCATTACTTCAAGCTGTTTCACTACCCCGATAGATTCCGCGACTGATACTTCAATTGTTTCACTACTTGATGAATAACCCGACATAGTTCCTACTTTGTATGTTTATTTTACTTAGAGAAACTCTTCTTCTGAGAATCCATTGTTTCTCGTCAGTAGAATCACGTTTCACGGAATTCCCAACAATCCTCCCTAGCGGAATTTAAATGATACTGATTGCCAGAAGCCAAAGGATTGGATCATTTAAGTTCGGTTCGGATCTTTAATAATTTGAGAACTAGAGATGTTCCTTTTTTTTCTTTGTTCTTGATGCTTGAACACAATCCTCCACGGATCTATCGAGCTGGAACTTAACCTTGTCAAATTCAGTTTAGGGAGGATTGTTGGGAATTAAGGTAAACTCTTGATTGCGAAGATTACTGAAGAGATTCTTAGAAGAAGAATGGATTCTATTGAAGTTATACTTCGTGAAATGCTAAGCAGAATATTGTGTTCTTCTGTGAAAGTGCGTACTGCAGTAGGAGAGATAAGCTCGATATAGAGTAAAGTGGCAGCCGTATTAAAGATAGGTTGGCCAGTATTATGTAGAGCTTAATCAGAATAAACAAAATGATAAACAAAACACTATGATTAGTTGCATGCTTGTCTAGATGCATGCTTAGTCTATGTTGTATTATTAGTGTAAATTGTCAGCGCTCATTAGGGTTTCTTGCCTATATAAGAAACCATGCTTAGTTTGTAATAGATAAGTTTTGAAAAAGTCTTTCAAGTCTTGTAAAACATCCGAAACATAGAGTTTCTATAATCAAAAGATCCATAGAGGATCAAAGAGTTCTTAGTTATTGTAAAAATTGTTGGGAATTACGGAAGCAGTGATTACTGTGATCAGCAATGGATTATGGCGAAGAAGGTTTACTGGCGAAGTAAAATAAACATACAAAGTAGGAACTATCTTTGAAGTTATTCTCTTGAAGTAGTAAACAGATTAAATCTTGGAAGCCGTGGAATCTACTGAAGTAGTGAAGCAGTTGAAATCTTGAAGCCGTGGAATCTCAAGTAGTGAAGCCGTGGTTTTCTGGAGAAGCACAAGTGGATTCTGCTGAAGTTACATTTCTCTTGAAGTAGTAAAGCAGAAATCGTGATTATGCTAATAGAGTGAATCCAGCGTAGGATAGGGAGGCGGTATTATTTAATGCTAGCCCATCTTTATTATTATCTTGCCCAGGGTTAGCTTTAGTGGGCGCCCAAGGATAGCATGGGCATGCGTATGGGCTTTACATTTATTATTTAGTTGCATGCTTGTACTTTAGTTGCATGCTTGTTCTTTTTTTTTTACCAACAAGGTTTTTCTTATCAAACTAATGATCCTCTATGGATCTTTACACCCCCTCTAAAGAGGTTTTTCTTCAATGTTTTTATCAAAAAGTGTCTTACAATCCAATAGACCTAAGTTCCTTTTATAGATAAGGAACACTATTCCCTTTCTTGGGAAAAGAACAAGCATGCAACTAAAGTACAAGCATGCAACTAAATAATAAATGTAAAGCCCATACATGCCCATGCTATCCTTGAAAGTATCCACTAATAACCTCGGGCGATACAATAATAAAGATGGGCTAGCATTAAATAATACTGCGCCTCCTACATCCCTACGTGGATTCACTCTATTAGCATAATCACGATTTACGCTTTACTGCTTGATAGAAATGTAACCAGCGAAATCCACTTGTGCTTCGGCGAAACCCGCAGCTTCACTACCGGTAGATTCACTTTCATGCTATTTGTTTCACTACTTGATAGATTCCACGGCCGATTACTTCAATTGTTTCACTACTTGATAGAATAACCGGCATAGTTCCTACTTTGTATGTTTATTTTACTTCGGAGAAACTCTTCTTCAATGAGAATCCATTGTTTCTCGATCAGCGGAATCCTTGTTTCCACGGAATTCCCAACAATCCTCCCTAAGCGGAATTTAAATCTTGATTGTAGAAGCCAAGAGGATTGGATCATTTAAGTTCCAGTTTCCAGATCTTTAATAATTTCAGAACTAGAGATGTTCCTTTTTTTTCTTTGTTGCTGATGCTTGAACACAATCCTCAACAAGTTTACAGATCTATCACGGAAACTGGAACTTAACCTTGTCAAATTCGGTTTGGGGAGGATTGTTGGGAATTAAGGTAAACTCTGATTACGCAGAAGATGCCGAAGAGATTCGCGCAGAAGAATGGATTCTGCGAAGTTATACTTAGAAATGCTAAACGAATATTGTGTTCTGCTGAAAGTCGTGCCGCGTAGGAGATAAGCTCGATTATAGAGTAAAAGTCAGCGCCGTATTAAAGATAGGTTGCGCCGTATTATGTAGAGCTTAATCCCGGAATAAACAAAATGATAAACAAAACACTATGATTAGTTGCATGCTTGTCTAGATGCATGCTTAGTCTATGTTTGTATTAGGAGTGTAAATTGTCAGCGCTCATTAGGGTTTCTTGCCTATATAAGAAACCATGCTTAGTTTGTAATAGATAAGTTTTGAAAAAGTCTTTCAAGTCTTGTAAAACATCTGAAACATAGAGTTTCTATAATCAAAAGATCCATAGAGGATCAAAGAGTTCTTAGTTATTGTAAAAAATTGTTGGAATGCGTGAAGCAGTGATTACAGCGTCGAAAACAATGGATTACAAGAAGAGTTTGTGAAGTAAAATAAACATACAAAGTAGGAACTATCTTGAAGTTATTCTCTTGAAGTAGTGAAACGATTGAAATCTTGGCGTGGAATCACAGTAGTGAAGCGATTGAAATCTTGAAGCCCGTGGAATCTTTGAGAGTAGTGAAGCCGTGGTTTCGTTGAAGCACAAGTGGATTTGGCGAAGTTACATTTCTCGAAGTAGTAAAGCGTCGTGATTATGCTAATAGAGTGAATCCGTAGGATAAGGGGCCAGTATTATTTAATGCTAGCCCATCTTTATTATTAATGCGCGAGGTTAGCTTTAGTGGGTTGCCAAGGATAGCATGGGCATGCGTATGGGCTTTACATTTATTATTTAGTTGCATGCTTGTACTTTAGTTGCATGCTTGTTCTTTTTTTTTTACCAACAAGGTTTTTCTTATCAAACTAATGATCCTCTATGGATCTTTACACCCCCTCTAAAGAGGTTTTTCTTCAATGTTTTTATCAAAAAGTGTCTTACAATCCAATAGACCTAAGTTCCTTTTATAGATAAGGAACACTATTCCCTTTCTTGGGAAAAGAACAAGCATGCAACTAAAGTACAAGCATGCAACTAAATAATAAATGTAAAGCCCATACGCATGCCCATGCTATCCTTGGTGATCCACTAAAGCTAACCTCAGGCGTTACAATAATAAAGATGGGCTAGCATTAAATATCTAGCGCCTCCCCTATCGTGGATTCACTCTATTAGCATAATCACGATTTGCTTTTACTGCAAGGTAGAAATGTAACCAGTGAGAATCCACTTGTGCCGGCGAAACCGCAACCCACTACTACCGATTAGATTCCGCGACTGATGCTTCAAGCGTTTCACTACTTGGTAGATTCCGCGACTTCGATACTTCAAGCGTTTCACTACTTGATGAATAACTTCACCATAGTTCCTACTTTGTATGTTTATTTTACTTCCAATGAAACTCTTCTTAGCCGGAATCCATTGTTTCTCGATCAGTAGAATCAACATTTCCGAAATTCCCAACAGTTTTGTCTTTGCTTATGTCTCTGTCTTAAAGGCTCGTGTTTGGTGACTCGATCTTCCTCCTTTTGGAAAGGCTTTTTGTTAAATAAAGTTTTTCTTTCCAAAAAAATAGGCATGACTTTAGTTTTCTAGTGCAATTGATATATTATGCTACACCATCCAGGGAGCCTAAACAACAATGGTAATGCATAATCATGAAGCCTCGACAAATGTTCAATCTTAAAAGTGAATGCATGAACGAAAACATTAACATAGAGTGAGAAAAGAAATGAACGAAAACATTCACACACCTTTAATAATAACATAAAAGTACTATTTAATTAATAATCTACGTATTTAAATAAATGAATTTAGAAGGTTATACGCATCATAAATAGTGGCCTGTTATCAGAAGCCAACACCAAGTAGTGCCCTGTTGTTTACAACGGATTTATTTTTCAAGCAAGCGCAAGGGTTGAAAGTGGTTATTTTTAGCATGGGTTATAACAGGTCTTATCACGCTTATAAATAATTTTTTTTTGTAGATTTTAAGAACAATATTTCGCGTCGTTTTGTTTTGAATCAATCATCCTATACATTATCGGAGTATGTCTTGTCATTTAGCATACCGAGTGTGAAATTTAATACAAAGTTACTCCCACACTTGCCTAAAAGAGTTTGTTTACGAAGCCACATATTTTCAATTACATATTCATGGATTTACTAAAGGCCGATCAGCTTGAGAGGTTTCTTTTTCCCCGGTTACCGTTTGCCCCGTAGCTGTCTAATTCTGGAGACTCGATTACTTGGCCAATGACATCTAGTGGAAAATATATCGGGTTAAACATATCTTAAAAAAAATGCAACTCATCATCCTACAGAAGTTGAAAGTTTAAAATTTACCAAATTGGCCCAAGGCTTCGGTTTAACATTTCTAAATGTCTTTGAAGGGCTTGAAGTCAAAGTCATGAACGGATCCTTTGATAAATTTTGGGAAGAGCTCGTTACACTTTCCTATATCTTCCTTCAATTTTTTTTACATCCCCTTGCATTTTTTAATTTTCAAAAAATCATCTAAGGCGTTCTCTAAATTTCTTATACTTTTTAGGGATAAAAACCTTTCCATGTATCTAAAGAAATTGAAATAGAAAATTAAACAATTTTTTCTACAACTAAATGCACCTTAAATGGTTTATGTTATACATCTTGGGTAAAAACAATGGCTAACCAAAATTTAAATAAGACCAAAGTTGGTTACATGTTTATTCTATAAATAGATACATCACAAGCAGTATGCAAATACCATAAAAATTAAACATGATCAGAAGTGCAAAACACCAAACCCAATTTTAGCTCTAGATAAATGCACAAGTAACAGCATAGTCATATCAATTGTAAAACAAATGCTTTTGTAATTCGAACAGTATTCTTAAGAATTAAAAAGTAAGACTACAGCAACGAATACACGACCATACCTGGTTTTGAAGGGTACAGTATTCTTTACATCAGAAATTGACACCATCCCATGTCCATGTCCAGACACTTTGAGTTGTGAATCATATAAAATTGCTCTTGTAGATATATGGCTAAAAGCCTAAGGGGGCGTTTAGTCGGGGTAATTTGAAATTCCGGAATTTTAAATTGTAGAAAATTTAAATTCTTGAGAATTTAAAATTCTGGAATTTAAAATACCTTCGCATGTTTGGTTGTGAAAGTTTATAAATATTTTTTAATTTTTTTAATATAAATTTCATAAATATTCTATTTAAAAGTTTATAAAAAAATTATAAAAAAAAGTTTATAAAACATTTATAAAAAAACTTTATAAAAAAAAGTTTATAAATAATTTATGAAAAAAGTTTATAAAAAATTTATAAGAAATTTATAAAAATAATTATAAAAAAAAGTTTATTAAAAATCTATAAAAAATTTATAAGAAATTTATAAAAAAATTATAAAAAAAAAGTTTATAAAAAATTTATAAGAAATTTATAAAAGTAATTATAAAAAAAAGTTTATAAAAATTTTATAAAAAAGTGTATAAAAAATTTATAAGAAATTTATAAAAAATTTATAAAAAAAAAAGTTTAAAAAAAATTATAAAAAAAATTTATAAAAAAAGTTTATAAATAATTTATGAAAAAAGTTTATAAAAAATTTATAAAAAAAGTTTATAAAAAATTTATAAGAAATTTATAAAAATAATTATAAAAAAAAGTTTATAAAAAATTTATAAAAAAGTCTATAAAAAATTTATAAGAAATTTATAAAAAAAATTATAAAAAAAAAAATTATAATAAAAATTTATAAAAAAAAGTTTATAAAAATTTTATAAAAAAAGTTTAAAAAAAATTTATAAAAAGATTTTATAAAAAAAATTCATAAATATTATGTTTTAAAGTTTATAAAAAAAACAATAAGAAAAAAAGTTTATAATTTTTTTTTCAAGTAAATTAAAATTCCTCACTTTTAGGAGGCATTCTGATTCTCTCCGTTTTGGCAATTCGGGGGATTGTAAATTACTTCAAATGCCCCCTTTTGAGTTACCAAATAGAACATTTGAAGGGAATTAAAATGCAAATGCCCTCAATATCTTCCAAATTGCACCAACCAAACGCCCCCTAAAAGTATAACACTGGGTACATCTTTCAAAACAAAAATATAAAATAAACTTTTTTCCTAAACAACAACACAAATTAACAACATAAAACACAAATTCCAAAAAATAAAAACCATAAAGTTATAACAATGAAACATATAAAAATTAACAACATTTTCACAACTTACCAAATTGACGGTGTGGATACTATAAAATTGATTATTATCAACTGTATACTTCATGTTTGTTTATCGAGATGTGGTTCTTTCGACTTATAAATTTCATAATACGCAATGTCATTTACTACTTTTTTCGACGTTATTTAAAAATACCAGTAAATTTTACGGGTCTTTTAGCTATTGAAATATAAAAAGTTGCTTTGAGAATGAAATGAAAGATAGATGCTCCATTTATCTGCCACTCTCTCTTTTAAATGCAACCTGACCGTTGGGAGCTAGCATCCGTTGGGTCGAGCATGGGGTTTTGAGGCGAGTGACAACCAACTTTACTTTCCCCTTGAGCCAACTTCATGTTGTGTCTTAGCCTTTAAACTTGATCAATGCATTGACGGATAATCTCCAAATTTAATTTTAATCTTCACTCTATAACAATGAAAAATATATATTTATAGTGCAACTTGAGTTTAGCAAAAGTTTTATATGGTGCAAATTTTAGTACATATGATAATTTTTTTCAATGTTTGTGTAAGACATTTTGAAAAAATTGCAACACCCGTGAAAATCTTTTATCCGTCTCTGTTGGACACTCTCAAATGTTAGGCCTCGAAATGGTGAATTCGTTCCGATTGCTTATTACGTAATGGTTGTGTATTAAGATAGATGTAAATATCAAGACATGCGTTTTATTTTTTTAAATCCATATTAAATAAATAAACAGATAAACTCTCTTTTTAACTAAATATGAATTTAAATGGAATGGTGCATCCACTTGTCATCTTGAGGTTGAAAGTTAATTTTGGAAAAAATTGATGAAGAGAGATAATTAAAAGTGTGTTATATTAGATAGTATAGATATCACTTATTATTTTCTGAATATCACTTTGCGATATTCTGAATATCACTTTGTGATATTATAACTATCACTTGTGATTTTTTAGATATCACTTTGTGATATTCTGAATATCACTTGTGTTCATGTTACAAAACATTAGTTGAAAATCACTTGTGATATTCAGAAAATCACTTGTGATATTCTGAATAATATCACAGAATATCACTTGTGATATTCAGAATATCATTTGTGATATTAAGAACATCTATTGTTACATTCTAAATATCATTTTTGATATTCAGAATATCACTTGTGATATTCAGAATATCATTTGTGATATTAAGAACATCTATTGTTACATTCTAAATATCATTTTTGATATTCAGAATATCACTTGTGATATTCTGAATATCACAGAATATCACTTGTGATATTCGAAGCGTATAAACACGTCAGCGGCCAAAAACATTTAAAGCGTATGAAAGCGGACAAAAGCGTTAGAAAGCGGGCGAATATGTATGAAAGCGGACGAAAACATATGAAAGATGAAAGCATTATGAATAATGGCGGCGTAGCGTATGAGCGGACGAAAATGTATGAAAAGCGGGCGTAAATGAATGAAAGCAAAAAAAGATTAAAAAAAAACGTTAAATAAAAAAAAAAACGTGAATAAAAAAAAATAAAAAAATAAAAAAATAAAAAAAAGTAAAAAAGAAAGACAAAAAGACAAGAAATTATGGAGATTAGTCAATTGGTAAGCACTAGAATAATAGTAAGTAAATGAAAATTCCTCTTATATTTATCTTCAAACTCATGATTTTTAACATCACAAGCACACAAATCAAAGATTTATTTCCAAAAAAGCAAACACACACATGCAAAATATGATCCGACAAATATTCAACTCAAAGTCAAAACCAAAAAACACAACCCTATAAAATGAGATCTGAAATCAAGAAGAAACCACCATACAAAAGAACCGGTTCTGAATTTGTAGGTTTTGAGGTGCGTGTGACATAGATGGGTCTCGATTGGCGGGATTAATTGGTTGGATGGGTATTTGGATTACATGCGAATCAGGCGGGCGGGCAAACACGGCTTTATACAAGGGCGTCAAATATTTCTATTTCCATATTTTAAACTCTTTTACCTTTTTACCAAAATTGCAAAAATTAAAATAGAAAAAGATAAAAGCTTGAAGTTATACAAAATGTTCTAAAGTCACATTTTAATTTTTAGCAAATGTGTTTTAGTTCGAATTTTGAGTTTACAAATGTATCTATAATTTGGATCACATGATTTTGACACAGTATTTTTATTGGAATAAGCATCATATCATGACCTTATCCGAGGATTGAAATCTACTTACTAAAACACAAAATTACTCGAACACTAAAAATACATTATTGATCCACAACATAAAGTCTCATATCTTAATTAACAAATTAATTGTCATATGATCATTGGCTTCGGAAGAAAAAATAAAAACATACAACTTAACCCTAAACACCGATTCGAAGTCCAAATATACAAAATAAAGTCCGGTAATATTTAACCCAAACCCCATACCACCTCCGGTTGGGTTTGTTGTTGTTGTAATATTTAACCCAAACTTATACTCAATCTCGAACTATCGAAGCTCAAAACCGTTGTCCAAAATGATACTAAAAATTATACTAATAAACGAATAATTATCACAACCTTCGGCTATAATCCGGCACATACAAATAATCAATTTTTTTAAACAAGATAATATCCGGATTAAAAAAGTAAAGCCCAAATAATAATCCAAACCAACCAAATCTTAACCCTATAATTCTAACAAGGTGGGCGCCGGTCCCCCACGTTGCGGCGGGGCGTCGGTTTACATGGTTGATCTTTCAAGTATTGTGTACTTATAATTGTGTTGAGATCAATAAAAACAGATGTTTTCCTGCCATTGATAGTTCATTCATAGATAGCCATAAAACAAAATTTGCAAACTAACGCCTATAAAATCGGTTGTGCAAATGCAAATTAAAGTTCGGGATAACCAAATAACCAATGGAGAAAGCCTAAACACTTGGCCCAATAGGCTCAAATAAATTATTACTGGGCTTGGTGTATTTGTGTTTACACAACTTATAAACATGAATGAATACGGGAACCAATGAAATGGCACCGAATTGACCATATTTAATACTAAATAAATAAATAGTAATAGTAATATCACAGTAAATATCTCCCTTATTTTTCTCACTTTAACCCTAATCGCTTTTGTTATACGCAGCCACAAACCTTTTCACACACCTAACTTTCTTCCCTGTACAATCCGAACCACATAAACACACAAAATCCCTTAGATTTCTTTCTGGTATTCGAACTCTATAAAGACCAAAGGTTTCGGCTTCAAGGTATTTGTTGTTGTGTTTCTTGGTCTCGATCTATGATGATTTCTTTTATACTCTTTGTTCTAAGAACAAGTCTTTGAGTATCAAAATACAAACCGAGATCAATTTTCTTTTTCTTTTTCGAGTCTTGGTGTTGTTGACGAGGGTTAGGACAGATTTATACCGGAGATGGGTTTTATATAGGATAGATGTGGGTTAGAGCTGGCATAACAGGTCACACGAACCTGTTAAGGTCAAACACGAACACGACCTGTTAGCTTATCGTGTCATTTTTCTCAAACACGAACGACGCGAAAATAAGCGGGTTAACTTTGTTAAAGACTTTGTTAAGAACTTTGTTAACACTTAACATGCATAGAAAGAACTATCACTCTATCAGCAGGAACTCTATACAACAAACCATATAAGAAAAAACAGTTAATCGGCCAAGTATCATACCAAATCCAAACAAGCCTTATATCTTCAGTTTAATTACAACAAATAACCAACAAGAGTAGCATTTTAATTAAGAAATCAAACAATCGATATAATGTAATTAAAGATGAAGTTATTAACGAATCAGTCTATATAATATAATTAAAGATGAAGTTATTAAAGAATCGGTCGAATCGATTCAATTATTGAATGAATGAGGTCGAATCGATTGATTGTTGAACGAAATCGATATATGTAATTATGTATAGAAGCTAATTTTACACTGGTGTGGGTCTTGAGTTACGCACATGAGAGTCGAGGATGAGATTGAGAGGAGGGGATTTTTAAGTGAGTGGATAAATGAGTAGGGTTTGTTGTAATTTCAAGGCTTATATATATATATTTTAATTTTAACAGTCAACAGGGTCTTAACTTGTTAAGACTGTTATGTTACTGAATCTTAGCGGTCGACCTATTAAGACACGAAACCTGTTAAAGGTCAAACACGAACCTGTTAAGACCAGGTCGTGCGTGTTAACAGGTTTCGTGTCAAAATTGCCAGCCTTAATGTGGGTTATAAAGTTGTTTGTTGGTGATCTTTGTGGGTTTCGGTGATGGTTTGATTTCGTGGTCATGTATCTATGGTGGTGTCGAATTGAGTGTACACTCCGAATCATATGTTATTGTGGTAAACTATCTTATAGTAATAACCTTTATTTTCTGATAGGCTTTGTCAGTAGGAATTTTTTCATACGTTCTGAAGTTATTGCAGACAACTACAACTGAGCTTCGGCACATTCTTGTGTTCATCTGGACAAAGATCCAAGCACTTGATAAGGTAGATTTAGAGGATTTTTCGTGCGTCGAATGCTAGATGTAATTGTATGTTATGTACATAGTATCTTGCATTTAAGCTCGATATTTTTTCATACATCATGATAGCCTTGACTGAAGCATTCTTTTTTCGATAGTCATGCCAAGTGGACCTGGTGAAGGACGGTGGCCACACATTTCATCAGGTTTTTGGATAGTGTGGAAGCGTAGGGTTCGATGGTGTTGTTTTATGCGTGGCCACACAAATGGCTGTCAAAGTTAAGAATAGAGATTGAGAGTAGATTTATCTATTTCTATGCGTGTTTTTTTTTTTTAGTTTTTTGTTCGGCTTATATAGGACTAAGGTGTGGGACAAAATATTTGACTGAATTAATGGACAGAATAAATATTTGAAGCTGTTATAAAGTGTATGAATGGTTGTTATTTTTTATTTATGAAAATTGTCATGGAAGCTATATAGTAAATAACATTGACTAATGGCTTTTTAAAGAAATGTTTTTGGTCTTAAAAAATTTTAAGACTTCTTTATTTAGAAAGTCCTAAATCCTTTATAAAGTAGTATAGATATGTGTGTGTAACTTTGAAAAATTAAAGAACCCGAGTGGACCCAAACCCAACTAACCCGAGTTCGAATACAGTCGGGTGTGAACATATTATTTTTAGCCTTGATGTTGCCTTTAAAAAAAAAATTATTTTTAGCCTTGATTCAACTTTGACCCGACCTGAATTGACTAAAACCCTATCAAACTGACCTGATTTACAACCCTAGATGTAACAATGTTAAAGATTTTAATGTAATAATTATTCTTTGCAAATAAAACGGAGATAAATTAAGTTTATGGGCTTTGTCATTGGTAGTTGAGTAGTTTACTTGTGAACAAATGATTGGGCTGAGGGCTGTTGACTGGGCCTTTGACAATACTTGGCAGCCCAAATAGTAATAAATGGTCTAATGGTCTTTTGAATTGGGTTAGATATGGATTTGGTTTGGGCTAACCCAATATTCTATTTTTAACAAGATGATTTTGAATAGCTTGAATGTTGTTGGCAAAAAATGAGTAATTTTGTGACACGTACATGAAGAAATTCAAAATATCGTTCGAACACTTTTTTGGTTGAAGAAAAAGTCATCAATCTAAGGATATTAAATACATCGTCCAATACACGCATAAATGCTTACCAACTAGCAATTAATCTACTAATTGTCATCCAATAAGGTTTCTTTGAAAAGAACATGTTGTTAGGCAATGCACGTACAAATGATTGATCGCTGCCCCGCCGCAACACGAAGATAACACCTGGTCAAACACAAGAAGATATTTTGATGAGCATTACGAGTATTATTTTACGATTTTGAACAAATGCAGAGCACTTGTTTAGCTTATCAAAAATGGGAATTGATTTGCACATTCGATTGAAATACTTTATTATATGCATTTCATTTGACCAATTTCGATGTTGATGTTACACATCCATCCAACTTCTTGCCAATAGTTTATGATAAAGTTATTTAATTGTTAACTATAACTATTATTGTACTAATCCAATCGTGTAAGTTACTCCAATCATGACATCAGTATAATTTTTACATAATTGTTTACTAGTATAGTTAAATACTTAAATACAACTAGATGAAGTTTTCTCTATATATATGGTTGGCTCATCCATGATTATCTTTGATTTATGGGTTGTTAAAAAATTATTTCCTAACAAACTTAAATTCAAAAATTTGAAAGTTACCTATGCTCGTCGCGGTTTGATACGATTCTGTTGTTATTTTTCAGGAGGTAATATACACAACATAATTTGTTTAAAGATATAACACATGGTACCTTGCAACGAACATCAAACCTACATCTTAATAAAAAAAGTGCGACGTTTAAATCGTACCAAAACTGAAATTTCATTCAAACTTGCAAAACCAGCTTAGTACCCCAATTCGGCAGACTATATAATAGCTAAATTATTATAACGTCAATTAACAAGAAGATCCAAAACGAAACTACTACCAAGGACCAATGGGGTTGTCCAAACTTGGGACAATATAACAAACTTCATCTTTTTAAATGTTATAATACGTGTGAGGATATGACTTTTTATGAGTTCAATTTAAAACTGCTAAAGCATAGAAAAAGTGGCAAATGGCATAAATTTAGAAGAATGTCCAGTATATAAACCGAACGAATGTCCGCATGCGTGCAAATTGCACGTGTGCACTAATGGATGAAGTCATGACAATAGATGCAAACTTTTTTGTTTCTTTGTTCTATTTTTATCTTTTTTTTGAAAGTTTACTTTTATTCACACAAAAACACTCGCATCTAACCGATGGAGCAACTATACAACAACCCGTTACAAAATGTTAAAATGGAACCAATCTTTCCATTTTACCGAACAATGATTAAACCGATTCCTAAACCATAAAAAACTAGAGGACTTGATATCTTGAACAATCTTCCGAGCGTCCACCCTTAAATTACCAAATCGATTGTCGTTTCTCGCTTTCCAAATACACCAATATGTAATGAACATACTCCTTTAACAATATCCTTTTCCTCAAACTCAAACGGACAACTTATGAATATTGTAAATGTCGAACCTATCAAAAGAAACACGAGGCTGACACTGTGCCCACCAAGTACCACACTTCCATGGCTATCTCCGCGAGCAAAAATGATCTCAGAGTTCTCTACAGTAGTCCCACAAAATTTCACACAACGAATCAAAAGGCACTTCCGACACGGAGAGCTTCCATAGTAGGGGCAGGTCTAACCCAACCTCCACATCATAATATTGCATTTATTAGGAAGCCATTTGACCCACTTGAACTTGAAATTGTTAGAATAATCCTTGTCGCCCCTAAGGAATTTCTTAACCTGACGGACACTGAAGGGTTGATTAGTGTTCCCAAGCCATTTCCACCCATCTTTTCGACCATTTAAGGATATCCCGGCCATCAAAGCCTCCAACCTATCCTTCTCCGGCTCTACCAACGATAAGCGTACCCCCAGGTTAACCAATCGCTATCGATACCACTATTACTACTACCAAACCTATCAACAACCAAAACTCTTGTTCTTCTCCTTTTAAAAGCAAAGGAAATTCCTCCTTCAATTCATACTCGTTAACCCAAACATCGAGGCAAAATAATATCCTTTCCATCTCCACCACTCCTTTGAACAAACGATCCAATGAACCCTTACATTGGTTTTCGAAATAGTTCTCCTACTCGCAGGCCATACCCCGACACAGAAGACTTCACGGGAGACAACTAGCCTCGAATTACCATGGATATCATAAGCAACCTTCTTCCATAGACTTCCAACCGTTCTATATCTCACATCCATTTGGTCAAAAGGGCAATGTTGGTATCCATCAACCTTCTTAAACCAAGACCCCCATAACGAATAGGAGTAACCACTTTTTCCCAACCCACCCAATGAATCTTCTTAGCATCACTCGAACCTCCCACTAAAAGGTTTTGACCAAGCTTTTTCAAATTGTCAATCACCTTGGCTGGAGCTTTAAATAAAGACAAATAATAGGTGGGGAGATTCTCGGGGACCGCTTTAATCAAAGTCACTACCCCGATTGAAAGGCAAAGCCTTCATTGGAAGAGTCTAGACTTGAAAATATCAATAAGAAAATCCCACCACATACCACGATTCGCCATTCTAATACAATAGATAATAAATGAATAGCACACCTCTGGGTGCTTTGCCACCCTTCAACTTAAGAATCCTCCACTCCAACTGAAATCAATGACTTCTATATTAATTTTGACCGAGCAGAGATAAAAGCATCTAAGGATGCGCGCATCTTATTAATGTTCGATCCGACCAATCCCCATAAAAGAGTGCGTCGTGCAACAAATGAACGAGAAGGACCTTTGTTAGGGAGCTGAATGCCCTCATAAATACCACTGTCACCCGCTTTCTTCATCATACAGGAAAGCGCCTCCATGAATATTAAAAACAAAAGCGGGAGAGGGATCGCCACGGCGCATCCCTTTTGACATTGGAATTCAAAGGTGGGCAAGCCATTAACGAGCGACCCGACCTAGCCGGTTGAGAGGATGCTACTAATCCAATTACACCACATGTCCTGAAACCCATTTGAGACATAATGGCAATCAAAAAATTCCAACTAACATTATCATATGCTTTGTTAAAATCCACCTTGAAAATAAAAATACCTTTCTTCGCTTTTGGCCCATGACACAATCTCATTCAAAATCGGCCCATCTAATATCGACCTATCCCCAAGCGATTGATTGACCCGAGATAATCGCGTTCAGGACCACTTTGATCCGGTTCAGCAAGAACCTTAGGTACCACTTTATATTACCCCAACAAGG
>OU343220.1:271013746-271132089 GCA_910596185.1 Chrysanthemum makinoi | reverse complement strand
AGGCACAATGCTAATGGGGCATCTGTAGTCAATAGCGTTGAGCAAATAAACAATGAAGAAACCAGGGGACAAACAATGACACGCAAAGGTAAAAGATAACAGCATGTAACACAAGCAGGATAACAAACAAGGAGGCGCATATGGCGCACAATAGAATGGAAGAAACTCAGCGGAAACCTGCTCCTTAGTGGGAAAATGATGGCAAAAACTGGTCACTACTTAAAGGGATTGCAAGGTGTTAAGGTTAGTGGTAAAGCCAATGGATCAGGAACTAATGGTTCAAGGAAGTGGGGGTTCTACCAATCACGAAAGGTCATAATATGTTTAATAAGTCTTTTCAGATTAATTATGTTAAATATGCATCTGAATCTTATTATGTGCAGGATGATGATGTTGCGTGGTGGGTTGACTCTGTGCACAAGTTAATGTGTGTAAATATAGAAGCTAGTTCAAGTTATGAGTCCCTAATGATGGTTCTATTTTCACATGGGGAAATGAGTCCAAAACCTTGTTGGTGCATGGTAGTGGTTGTGTAGATCTTAAGTTTAGTTCTGGAAAGATTGTAACTTTGTTTAATGTTATTCTGTTCTGGTATAAGGAAAAACTTAGTTTCAAGTAGTGTTTTGAATAATCATGGATATAAACAAGTTATTGAATTGATAAATTTGTTCAATATAAGAAATGGTCGTGTTTATTGGTTTTGGGTATTTGTGTAATCAAATTTCAGGCTTAAATTGTCATACTAATAGTGTAATTCAGCTTTTATGACCACCAATGACCTGATTGACTCTACCATATGGCATGCTAGAATTGGCCATATTACACTATAAAAGGATGCAAGATATGTCTAAGGATGGGTTAATCCCAACATTTGAATGGCATTGAAAAGTGTAAGACTTGCATGTTGACCAAAATAACTAAGAAACCTTTTTAGGGTGTTAGTCGTGAAACAAGCTCTGAGCTAATACACAGTGACCTGTGTGATTTGCATGCCACTCCTTTGGGGAATAAGAAGTACTTTGTGACATTTATTGATGATGCTTCTAGGTTTTGTTATGTCTATTTGTTACATACTAAGGATGAAGCATTAGATAAAGTAAAAGTATTTAAACTTAAGTTGAATTACAACTTTGGTCTTTGATCAAAAGATTAAGGACTGATAGGGGAGGTGAGTACATGGATACTCTGTATTTTCAATCTGTTGGTATAATCCATGAAACGACTGCTCCCTATACTTCTCAGCAAAATGGTATTTCTGAAAGGAAAAACAGGGTGCTGAAGGAGATGGTTAATTCCATGTTGTCCTGTTCAGGACTGAGTCAAGGATTATGGGGTGAAGCTATGTTAAAAGTTGCTATTTATTAAATAGGGTTCCTAATAAAAGGAACAAAGTTACCCCTTATGAACTCTGGGCTAAAAGAAAACCCAACCTGAACTATCTCAGGGTTTGGGGGTGTAGGGCTGTTATAAGACTCCCTTATCCAAAGTTGAAAACTTTGGGTGAAAGAGGCATTTACTATATCTTTGTTGGATATGCTGAGCATTCCAAGGCTTTTAGGTTCTATGTTATGAACCTAATGAACAAGGTGCAAAACAAGCTAGGCGCTAGCGGGCGTGTCCACCGCCTAGCGCTAGGCGCTACGCTTGGGGGGCCTAGGCGCCGCTAGGCGGATTGAATATATATAAAAAATTTAAAAATTATACGTATTTGTTATAAAATATGCATCTTTATATATTTTTAATAATTTTATTAACGCTTTTATTATTTTTAAGTATAAAATATGTGTGATTTTAATTAAGTTTGGGTCTTTTTTATTAAGTCCATTAAGTTATTTGTTATTTGTTGGGCCTATTTTAAAAGTTTTTTAATGGGCTATAAAACCATATACATAGTATTATATTATTAGGGTTACATTAGGTTACACATCATCAATAACCCAACCCCCACTTTCCTCATCACCTCCTACCATATTCTTTGTTTCTCTGTTTAAAAAAAAAAACCTCCTGCTCAAATTAGAACAATATCAAGAAAATTGAAACCCCAAAAATGTGTTCCTTAGTGTCATTTGAAGCTACAAGTCGCGGAGTGGTAACTTGTCTGAAAGAGGCGGAAATATGAAAACAAAACCTAGATATGAAGTTAGAGGAGTGGTGACGATTTGTCCGGCATTTGACAGACCCGCCGCCTAGGCCGATTTGGCTGATTTGACCGCCAGGCGGTTTGTTGAGCCTTTTGACCAAAACGCCTAATTTGACCGATTTGCTACAAATCGGGGTGGTGGGTGACCGACTAGCGCCTAGGCGTCGCCTAGGCCGTTTTTTACAACACTACTAATGAATATGTTTCAATTAACTCCATAATTGAATCAATGGATGCAATCTTTGATGATATCAGAATCTCATCAGTCCCTAGACCAAGTCAAAGGATTCTTACTGGAACTCTTGACAATGGTATATCAGAGGTCCCTGATGAGGTTGTGGTTCAACAATCTAAACCTGTACTCAGAAAGAGCAAAAGGGTCAGGAATCCAAAGTCATTTGGACCTGAGTTTCAATTATACTTAATTGAAGGAACAAGGGATTAGGTCTCTGACCAATACTCCTATTGCTTCATTGTTGAGGATGATCCCAAGACATTTGAAGAAGCAATGAAGTCCCAGGATATTGCTTTCTGGAAAGAAGCAATCAATGATGAGATGGATTCCATCATGGGCAATAACACTTGGGTGTTGGTTGATCTACCACCAGGTTGCAAACCTCTAGGTTGCAAATGGATTTTCAAAAGGAATATGAATGTAAATGAAACTATTGAAAATTTCAAGGCTAGACTAGTCATTCAAGGCTTTAAACAAAAGTCAGGAATTGACTACTTTGATACTTATGCCCCAGTGGCTCGTATCAGTACCATTAGATTGCTGATTACTTTGGCATCAATTCACAATCTGATTATTCATCAGATGGATGTGAAGACAGCTTTCTTGAATGGTGAATTGGATGAGGAGGTTTATATGAACCAACCTCAGGGCTTCATCTTTCCTGGCAATGAAAACAAGGTGTGTAAACTGATTAAGTCTCTTTATGGACTAAAACAGGCACCTAAGTAATGGCATCAAAAATTTGATGAAGTAGTTTTGTCTAGTGGTTATGTCTTAACCAACTGACAAATGTGTATATAGCAAATTTGATGAAACTGGTAAAGGAGTCATCATTTGCCTATATGTTGATGACATGCTAATCTTTGGCACTAACCAAAATCAGGTTGACCTGACAAAGGAATTTTTGTCATCAAGGTTCTCCATGAAGGATATGGGGGAGGCTGATGTTATCCTTGGTATAAGGATTAAACATGAAAGTAAAAGAATTTCTATCTCTCAGTCTCATTATATTGAGATGGTGTTGAGGAAATTCAATTACTTTAATTGTACTCCAGTGAGTACATCTATGGATACTTGTGAGAAGCTGATGCCTAATCATGGCAAGGTTGTATCTCAACTTGAGTATTCTAGGGTAATTGACTGCCTAATGTATGCCATGACTTGTACAAGACCTGATATTGCTTTTGCAGTGGGTTAACTGAGCATGTATACTAGCAATCCTAGTGCTCATCACTGGCAAGCAGTTCAGAGGGTACTTGTTGGGAATTCTACTAAGTAAGAATTATGCTGAAGTTACTGCTGATGTGGCTGAAGTGATGTGGAATCTGCTGAAGAAGTAATTCTGCTGAAGTAATAAAACCGTGTAGTTGGTTTCTACGGAGATAGATATTCCGCGTATTTTATAGTTAGTTATGATATGCATGAGCTTTATTAGGAAGTGATAATGTATATCTTATTTAGTTTTAGTTTATCGTTTCTTGGGAAACTGTTTAGGGTTCCTTGTGTATAAAAGGAACACATTAGTATGAATAATGGACTAATTGAAAAACAAGTTTTTTATTATTAAAAAGATCCATAGAGGATCAAAGAGTTCTTAGGTTATGTTATTACTTGTGTTTGATTTCCGCTTAAGAATACAAGTATTAGAGATTTTCTATTAGTGTGTTTGTGATTACATAAGCATTACTAACGATCAATGAGTGCTCAAAGATCTATCAAGGTTCTTGTCTCAACAAGTGGTATCAGAGCCTCGAGAGAGTCTCTGTGATACTAAGAACAATCTTTTCTTTACACCCTCACAACCAAAACAACCTTCACCATGCCTGGATCAGACGATGAAATTGAAGTTACCAACAACCAAAACAACACATCTCTGCAACAACTCAGTCTCACAAACAGCAATGCAAAGTTCCCATATCTAAAGAAGGAGGAATATGATTTGTGGGCTATGAAGATGCAGAATTAGATCTCCAACATTGATTGGAATCTTTGGAAAGTTGTGAAGAAGGGTAACAGTTTGAAGAGGCATATCACAGATCCTGATGGTAAGGTTACCATCGTTGGTCCCAAAACTGCTGAAGAGATCCTGGCTGTTCAGAGAAAGAACAAAGTTTGAACTATTCTTATTCAGGCTATACCTGAGGATCACTTGGGTGACTTTCACTACATGCAGGATGCTAAGGACATATGGATGGCAATCAAGGCTAGGTTTGGTGAGAATGAGGAGTCAAGGAGAATGAGGAAATCAATGCTGAAACAACAGTTTCAAGAATTCCAAATCTCTGAAGAAGAAGGTATCCACAAGGGGTATGACAGGTTCCATAAGATTTTGAGTCAATTGAATCAGCTGAAGGCAAGGCCAGATAATGATGATTGCAATTCAAAGTTCTTACGATCTTTACCTTCATCATGGTTGCAAGTAAGCATTGCTCTCAAAGCTAAAGGTGGGCTAGATATGCTCACTTTTGATGAACTATACAACAGACTTAAATCTCTTGAGCCTGATGTCAGAAGTCCCTTTCGTTCATCCACTCCTAGTCACACAGCATTTGTTGGGGCCTCCTCAAATAAGATGACTTATGCTCCAAGTCCAGTTTCCTTAGCATCATCATCCTACAATACCACTCCATCAAATTCTCACCTAAATCCAGTGGTGTATTGGAAGATGTACTCACTCTTTTGTTGTGATTATGACACTCAGCAACAATTAGCTTTTGAGGATTTTGAACAGGTGGATCCACTTGATATGGAAGAGATGAACTTGAAGTGGCAACTGGCTATGCTCTCCATGAACATCAAGAAGTTTGAGAGTAGTCTGGAAGAAAGTTTGGTTTCCGGGAAAAGATCCACAAGATTTGACAAAAGGAAAGTCAAGTGCTATACTTATGGTCGAATGGGTCACTTCTCAAGAAAATGCAAGGATAGGAAGGTTGGTGATGAGGTTAGGTATTCTACCTATCGAAGAATCAAGGGAAAAGGGAAATTCCAAAGATGGATCCTCAACTGCTATGGTCACTCTGGATGACCATGTCAACTGGAGGGTGCATGAGCCTGATAATGATGATGCTCCTGGTTCTAAGAATATTGGATTGCTGGCAAGCTGTACTTCAGAGGATCAGCATGATCAAGTTGACTTAAGGGGCATCTCTCAGGTACATAATTGTGTTTTTGGTTGTAGTGAAAGATATAATGAACTTAAGGAAGCCTATAATGAATTGAAACCTAAATATAATGAATGTTATGTCGAAGTTGAGGCTTATAAACAGGCTTTAAAAACATTAGAAAGACAAAAAGTTTGGTTTCAAAAGAATCAACTGGCTTATGATGAAAAGATAAGGGTGTTAGAAAGTGATTTAGAATGTGCTAAAATTGGTTTAAAACGTACCGAGAAAGAAAAAGATGTTGTAGTTTCTGAAAACCAAGTGCTAAAAGAGAAACTAGATAAGGAAGTAGCTAGGCATAAAGAATGGTTATTGTCTGGTAACAAGTTAGCTGGTCATATCTATGCTAGTCAAAATCCTAATACTGCAATAGGTTTAGGTTTTAAGAAGTATGTAGGGTTAGAAGCTAGGGATGACTCACGTAAATCTACACCAGTAGGATTAGCTAATTTTGTAAAAGACGGAAAATTACATGCTGTCCCTGGACCTATTAGAGGAGAACATATGCCCATTGACCTTTCCATCACAGTTGACTTTGATGGATCACACCATCTTTATGGCAAAAAGTCAAGAGACTTGCCAGACCCTGATTCTTCATCTACTGACTTTGTCTCTTGTTGTGACAGTGACAAGTCCTCGGACCAAGGGTCTACTTCTTCTAACAGGTGTGATTCAAATGAAAAGTCAGACCTTCCCAAGACCACACCCAATCCTACACCCAAGACTCCTATAAGCTATTAGAGTGCTGCTGAGGAATCAAATTCCAAGACAGTTTCCTCTGAAGACTTGTCTTTTAATTCTTTGCACAATAATGCTTTTAAGTCTGTTAAAAACAATTATGTTAATGTTTGTGGTTTGAATGCTTTTGCATGTAATGATACATCTTTCACTTTGAATAAATCTTCTAAAAAGAAGACATGTTTTGTTTGTGGAAGTAAATTTCATTTGATTAAGGATTATAATTTTCATGAGCAAAGAATGGGTGTATGTGCTAGTCAAAAGAAACCTAGACCAATGTGGAAAAATGTTAATGATATACCATCTTTTATTCCACAAGCAACTCATAATAAACATTCTCCATTTCCTTGGAGAAGATCTGTTACTAGACCGTATATGAGACCAACTAGTTCATATTTTCAAAATGGTTATTGGCATGGATGTGTTGACTCTATGTATGATGGGAAGGGATATAGGGATACTGCTGTGAAGCCCTCAGCAGGTTGTTCTAGGACTAAAAAGGGACCTAATTTTCAATGGAGGTCCAAGAACAATAGTGGATCTTTTACATCTACATGGCCTAAATCCTATGATCCACAAGGCAGGCTCAAGTCAGTAATGACTTGAGTCTCTATAGTGTACTGATATTTTGTATATATTTTTATGTTGTTGTTGTAGGATCATCCCCTGAGGAGTAAGGATGTTGGCATAGTGGATAGTGGTTGTTCCAAATTAAGGATTGTAATTTTGGTGGAGGAGATGGTAGAATCACAGGGAAAGGCACCATTAGAACACCTCACTTGGATTTTGAGAATGTGTACTATGTAAAGGAACTGCAACATTTCAACTTGTTCTCAGTATCACAAATTTGTGACACCAAGAACAAAGTATTATTTTGTGAGGATGAATGTATTGTACTCTCTAAAGACTTCACCCTTCCAGAAGATACATCCATTCTGCTGAGAGTTCCTAAAAGCCACAATTTATACACAATCAATTTGAATGATGTTCAATCAGAAGGTGACCTAACATGTTTGGTGGCTAAAGCATCCCTGGATGAGTCTATAAAATGGCATAGAAGGATGGCTCATGTGAACTTCAAGACCATAAACAAGCTTTCAAAACTAGGTCTAGTTGAAGGTCTTCCTTCCAAAGTCTTCACCAATGAACATAATTGTGTTGCCTGCAACAAAGGAAAGCAACACAAAGCCTCATACAAAGCCATTACAGCTGTAAGCACTATCTCAGAACCTCTTCAGTTGCTGCATATGGATCTCTTTGGTCCAACCTAGTTAGGAGTATTGATCACAAGTATTTGCCCCGGGTAATCACACTCATGACTATAGCGGTTTTGTTGGGTATTCTTTTGAGGACTAAAGATGAAACATCTCAAGCCTTTTTAAAAGAGTTCATTACCCCTTGTTGAAACCATTTGAACAAAAAGGTTAAGGGAATTCGGTGTGATAATGGGACAGAGTTCAAAAATGCTATATTAATAGAACTCTGTAAGTATAAAGGGATAAAAAGGGACTATAGCACTCCAAGAACCCCACAACAAAATGGGGTAGCTGAAAGAAAGAATAGGACCTTAATAGAGGCAGCAAGATCCATGCTTGCAGACTCTAAATTACCCGCTATGTTCTGGACTGAAGTAGTTAGCACGACTTGCTATGTTCCTGCTATACACTACCTCAAACCGTTTGGATGTCAAGTGACCATTTTTAACACCAGTGATCCATTGGGTAAATTTGATGAGAAAGCTGATGAGGGGTATATTGTGGGTTATTCGGCTCATAGTAAGGCTTACAGGGTATATAATTTGAATGCTAGAAAGATTGAGGAGACACTTAACCTGAGGTATCTATAAGATAAGCCCAATGTGCAAGGTCAAGGTAATGTTTGGTCCTTTGATTTGGATTACTTAACTGATTACTTGGGCTATACTCGACATGTGGCTAACCAATCTGCAGGTTCTCAAGAGTCTCCCACTGACAATGCAGGTGATCATTCTAAGGAGCATGAAGATGAGTCACACTATGCTAAGGATCTTGCTAGGCTCAAGAAGCAAGAGTATGCAGCCAATCTTGAAGCTGAAAGGCTTGGTGGGGAGATTGCAAGAGAAGCGGTCAATGGAAACCTTGATTCTCCTGAAAGTCATCCTGTTTCTCATGACAACACCAAATCTGCTGAAAGCCCTGCTGCATCTACTCCAATTCCTACTAGTGTGTCTACAAACTTTGAAGAACCATATACACGATTTCCAAGTCCTTCAGATCTTGGTAATCATCAACCCAAAGATGTAATCTTCACCTCACCTTCCAAGTCCTTCAGATCTTGAAGAACTATGAACAATCTTGACACCACTATTGATGTCCACCCCTATGCTACCAAAAGGATCAACAGTGCTCATCCTCAATCAAATATTATTGGTGATCCTCAAGCACCTGTTCGTACTAGAGGTGCTGTGTCAAGTTCTAAGTATGGTCAAGTTGCTTTTCTTTCCTATGTCTCAAACCAGCAAAGGGACAATCACACAGACTTTAAGCATTGTCTGTTTGCTTGCTTCCTTTCTCAAGTGGAACCAACCATTGTTACTCAAGCTCTTGAAGATTCAAGTTGGCTTGAAGCAATGCAAGATGAGATGCAAAAATTCAAGAATCAGCAGGTTTGGATTTTGGTACCACTACCTGATGGGAAGTTTGCAATTGGGACAAAATGGATCTTGAAGAATAAAAGAGATGCAAGGGGTATAGTGGTTAAAAACAAAGCAAGATTTGTGGCTCAGGGGTTCAGGAAAGAGGAAGGAATTGATTATGATGAAGTTTTTGCACCTGTAGCTAGAGTGGAGGCCATTCGAATCTTCTTGGCTTATGCATCTTATATGGGGTTCATGGTTTATCAAATGGATGTGAAAGGTACTTTTTTGTATTGTGAGATAGAAGAAGAAGTATATGTCACTCAACCCAAAGGCTTTGAAGACCCAGATCATCCACAACATGTATACAAGGTTGTGAAAGCTCTCTATGGACTCCATCAGGCACCAAGAGCATGGTATGCTAGGCTATCAACATTTCTGCTGAAGCATGGTTACAGAAGAGGTGCCATTGACAAAACACTCTTCCTAAATAAGAATAACAGAGACATCATCCTTGTGCAAGTTTATGTGGATGACATTATCTTTGGATCCACTAAAGAAGCTTGGTGCAGGGAGTTTGAGGAGTTAATGAAGGGAGAGTTTCAGATAAGTGCTATGGGGGAGCTTACTTTCTTTTTGGGTCTACAAGTTCAGCAGAAACCTGATGGTATTTTTATCAGTCAGGATAAATATGTGAGAGAAATTTTGAAGAAGTTTGATATGGAAAATGTCAGAACTGCCGCTACACCTTATGAAGCCCCACAACCAAAGAACAATATTGAACCAGATCCAGCTGTGAATGTTCACTTATACAGATCTATGATTGGTTCATTGATGTATTTAACAGCTTCTAGGCCTGATATTACATTTGCTGTGAGTGCTTGTTCTAGACATCAGGTCACTCCACTTACTTCCAACTTGAATGCAGTCAAAAAGATCTTCAAGTATCTGAAACGCCAACCCAAGTTAGGTCTTTGGTACCCAAAAGAGTCTCCTTTTGTATTGGAAGCATATAGTGATAGTGATTATGCTGGGGCGAATCTGGATAGGAGATCCACAAATGGAGGTTGCCAATTTATTGGAAGAAGATTGATTTCTTGGCAATGCAAGAAACAAACTATTGTGGCTACCTCGTCTACTGAAGCAGAGTATGTTGCTGCTGCAAATTGTTGTGGTCAGGTACTATGGATCCAAAATCAATTGCTGGATTATGGTTTTAATTTCATGAACACCACAATCTTTATTGATAATCAAAGTACCATATGCATTGTTAAAAATCCAGTTTTTCATAATAGAACTAAGCATATTGAGATCAGGAACCATTTTATAAGAGATGCTTATGAAAAACATTTGATAAAGGTGGTTAAGATTCACACAGATGATAATGTGGCAGATTTATTGACTAAAGCTTTTGATGGACCTAGGTTTCAACACCTAGTTGTCCATATTGGGATGGTTAACCCTTGACTTCAAAGTTTGAGGGGAGGCATAGGCCTCAGGGGAGGATTTAAGTTGTATAATTTGTAAAATTTGTAGATATTTGGTTATCTTTTTGTTTGCTAACACTAACCTGCTAATGTTCTTTAAGTTTTGTTTGTTTCGGTTTGGTGTGTTTGCTACTTTATGTTTGTTTTGCAGAATGCATTTGTGAGCAGTAGCTAATAATTTCGTTGGAGTTCACCATGGTTGATTAAATGAGCTTAAAGAGTGTTTCTACTGAAGTTGGTAAAAGGAAAGTACTGAAGTACAAAAGAGATAATAGACAAGTTGTTCATTCATTCTAGAAACAATTTACAGCTTACAGCTTACAATCAACTTCAAATGTAATACAAGACCATTCCTTTACAAGATCTACCAAACATATACTAGTTCCTATCATCTATTACAAAAGCTGGTGGATATGCATGACCAGTACGATGAAGAAGCTGGTGGATATGCATGACCAGTACGATGAAGAAGCTGAAGATGAAAATGGAGTGGATGGATTGATGAAAACGACGATGGATGCATTTGTGATATGAGAAATCTTCAGTTGTTCCATCTACTCGTTCCACCATAAAGCATCACTCCATCTTCCCTTTTCCCTTTCCCTTCACCTCTGCCCTCTTGCCCTTTCCCCTGCTTCCATGGCATGAAGCACCAGTTCCTGGAGTAGGAAGTGCAATCACCACAGCACTTGGCTCTAGACGATCTGGGGAGTCATCAGAATCACTAGATGAATCACTTGGATCCACTACACTGTCATCTTCAGAAGAAGGCAGAAAGGGGGATTTTGAAGGTCGAGGCTCATCTTGATAGGGATATCGAAATAATGGGCGTGAATCATCACTGGATGCTGATGATGATGATGAGGAGGAGGAAGTTAGATTGATTACTTCTGGTTTGGTAGACATGGTTATTGTTGATGATTTTGGAATTTTGGAGAAATTAGGGTTTTTGAAGTTAATTAGGGGTAATTGGTATGTGTAAATTGTGCATTAGGATTATCTTATAGGCGGAGTCAAGGCTTGATAACAATTAATGCGAGTTGGGTGTCACAGTAAAACTCAAGATATTTACTGAAGCATACTTAGCCACTTGAGTTGTTTCTGCTGATTGACCTCCTTCAGCAGATTGACCATCGTTTCTGCTGAAGTGTTAATATTGAATTTGGTTGAAGTTATTGTACACGTAAGATATGGTCAACAATTAGTTCTGATATATTTGACCATAAATTGGGTAACTTCTATTAATAACCTTCTTCACAAATCTTCGCCTAAAATTAACTGATTCCCTCTTCACTTGATTTAAACACACTTCCAATTGCGTGAATCATAACCCATTCTCACAATTTCTCACATGGCGCTTCAATTTAAGAAGGATCATAATAAGGTGGCTTTTCTAGGAAAAGCGAAGGGTCATGAGTTGTATGAACCAATGGTGGATTTTTTGAAGAGGTCCAGGATTCATTATGCGCTTACACATTCCCCAAATGTGATATATGAATCATTGGTTGAACAATTTTGGGCATCTGCTATGAAACGAAGTGACACAGAGATTGTTGCTATGATTGATGAAACGGAGTATGTGGTGACTGAGGGTTTGATAAGGAGACAACTTCATTTGGAGGATGAAGATGGGGTTTATCACTCTAATTCTGTAGAGATACTGGCTGGGCTAAGAGCTGTGGGTTATCAGAGTACTAGAACAGATATGTGGCACAAAAACAAGCTTTGCCCCATGTGGAGGTTTTTGGTACACACTTTACTTCAATGCATTAGTAATAAGTCAGGCGGATGGGACCAATTTTCTACTCAATTGGGTTGTGGTATTATTTGTCTTTCACAGGGTTTAACTTATAATTTTTCTAAGTATATTTTTGATAATATGGTTGAAAATGTTCAAAAGAAAAAGCATAAGTTTCTTATGTATCCCATATTTTTACAAATGATTTTAGACATAACAACCCAAGATAGAGTATTTTGTCCCATCGGAGTTCTTACTGCTAAAGTGTTTGCTTCAATGAAAACTAATTATGTTGGGACACATCATCCTTTGCTAGAAGCTATGTTGCCACAAGGCAATGAGGCTGATGATGAGGGTAATGTTGTTGGTGCTCCACCCTCTTCTAATGTTGGTGCTGATGGTAATCCATCAGTTGCCATAGATGAGGGCCCTTCCATGACTGCTGAAGCATCACATGTTTCTCCTGACCTACCTCCATCTACACCTTTACCCACACCTAGTCATAGTCCACCACCTACTCATGTTACTACTGATGAGTTTGAGCCTGATTTTAATAGACTGGCCACACCTAGCCCTGTTAGAGAGCCAATTGATGAAAGCTCTCCTATTTTTTAGCATGACCATATTTCTCCTGAAAGGTCCAATGAAGCTCCCATTACCACTGAGCAATCTGCTGGTGGAGCTGAGGACCCTGTTACTCTTACATCTGTATATGCTTTAATGAACAGGTATGTGGAAGAGGTTGTTGATCTCAAAAAGGAGCTTGCTGAGACTAAATCTTCACTTGGTGGTGAGATTGTGGAGTTGAAGAGAAAGGTTCAGGATTTAGAGGAACAACTTGGGCAAACTAGCAAAAGGAGGTTTGTGGTTTCTTCTGATGAGGAGCAAGAGGATACTCATTTGGATTCACTTGAAATCTTGGCTGATGTGGCTCAAAAGACTCATGCTTCTTCTCTAGTTGCTGCTGAATCCTCAAAGCAAAAGGAACCTATTCAATTTTCTAGAAGAAGGAGAAGAGAGTATTTGAGCAAGGATTCCTCTGAATTTTCAAAAGTGCCAACTGTAGACAATGTTGCAACTACTGATGATCATGTTATTGCTGATGCTCAAAGGGTGGATGTTGCTTCTGCACATGGTCAAGCTTCATCTGTGCAAGACCAACCATGTCCTTCAGCAGATCATCATGAAGTATTTATTGTTGGGAGAAGTTTTAATCTGGATCCTAATGCTGATGTCTCTCCTACTCTTGCTGAAGACACTCCTCAAAATTTTACTTCTGATGCTTCCATGGGTGTTTCTTCTGAAGTTCCCATTGTTGTTACTTCTCATGCTGATTCTGCTCATGAGTCTGCTGATAAAGGGAAAGGAGTTATGATTGATGAAGAACTTGGTTCAGATCTTGTGAGTGAACAGGAAAGGCTACAGCAAGCAAGGATGCTAGCAGAGTATGCAGATATGATTAAGAGTAAAGCTTTGGCACAACAACTTGAAGCTCAGTTCACTACTAATTTGCCTCCTGCACGACAGAGAGAATTGGATGAACAATCTACTCAGTTTACTGATGAGCAATGGGATACTTATACTCTTCAAGTTGAATCAAATCCTACCCTTGCTCAGAGTATTTTAGGAGCTGATTTTGATAGTGAGAACTTTGCTGCTCAAATGATGGCTCTTGGAAAATAAAAGAAGCTAGCTGCAGCTGCAAAAAGAAAGGCCATTGCTGAACAAAAGGCTAAAGCTAAAAGGGAGAGACCACCAACTGCAGCTCAGAAGAAAACCTATATGAGGAATGTGGTGTATAACCAAATTATTGCTATCTATCAGTCGGGTTTAACTAAGAAGCAAGTCTAGGCATTAGATGATTCTGAGTTGACTAGCATGTATCATAGGATTATGAAGCAGATTACACCACCATCTAAATTGAAGAGGATTGCTAGTGATATTGATGCTCCCAAAGCTAAGAGACCAAAGAAAGTTGAAATTGTGGACTCTTTTGCTGATACTAGAGCACAGCAAAGCTCTCATGCTGTTTCTATTGAAGAACATCTTGAAGTTGTGCAATCATCTGAGAAATTACCATCTGCTGCACCTTTTGTTGTTTCTTCTGAAGCTTCACGTCAAACTTCTGATACATCTGCTGAACTGAAAGGAGAAGATATGGTTAAGAAAGCTGAAATGGAAGCTGCTAGAGCTAAACAAGCTAGAGAAGAGAGTGATAAGTTATATGCAATGGGTGGTACTGAAAATGTCCCTGGTACATCTGAGAAGGTACCATCTTCTATTTCTATGGGAATTTATATACCTGGGAGGAGAGGGAAAAGGACGTCTAAAAGAAGGCATATTGCAATAAGGAGATCTATGAGAGTGACTGGGAAGAAGGCCTCTGGAGTATCTAAATCTAAAAGGAGTGGTCCTTCTAAGTATGTGGATCTAAAGGCTGCTGAGTCCACATTCATTAAAGAGGGGACCTCTGACACTTTTCTTGAGGGATCTCATGGTGTGTTGACTACATGGACATTGACTGATGACCAGCTGAACACCATCTATAGGTTAGATAACTCTTCTATGCAGTTTACATTCTTGAAAGATATCCTTCATATGGTGGATAGGCAAGATTTGAGTACTCTTTATGGTTTAGTCACACAATTTTATGCTACTCACACTCCACAAGGTTCTGGGCTGTACTTATTGGGAGATCTTCAAGTTCTTTTTGACTCTCAATCTCCAAATGGTAAAGGGTATTTAGTTTGGAAGGATTCACATAAGTGGACGGTTGAGACTTGGATATTTTATCCTATACCTAGTGTGCATGTTGTGGAGACCAAGTGTGGGATGTATGTGTGTATGTTTTCTGATAAGCTATATCCTTTGTCTGTGAAATTGATGCAACGAATGCTTAGACGGAAATTGGTAGTACCTCCTGATCTAGTGGGGAATGATATGCTTCATGCTGAACAACTGATTGGATTGATTAAGACTCAGCTTATGCAACACCAAGCATCTTCTTGATTCTGGTATCTTGTATTATTTCTTGCTTTCTTTATTTCATTGTTTTATTCTTAGTTAAAAAAAATTGTATCTTTTGTTTGTCTAACATTTTCTTTCATGATTGTTGTATATGGCTCTGTTGATGGTTATCGACTCACCAGATGTGCCTTGTGTACCTCAAAGAGTTGGCTAGTCCAAAGGGTACAGCTTTGGTAAAGACACATCAAATCTGTTGATAGCTGTAATGGTTTGCTCAAAATCATAGGGTCTGCAACTCACCCATGCTTAATTGCTGAGGGTTGTATGGTCATCAATTCACCATGGTTTATTCCTTTTTGGAATCCAAGAATTGGCTAGCCCACAAGTATATGGCTTGTGGTAAAGGCAGTGGAATACCATATTTGGTAATCAATTCACCAAGGGGATTCTTTCCACCTAAGAATTGACTAGTCCTGAGCAAACGGCTACAGGTAAAGACATGTCAAATCCGTTTATGGTTGCTAATTTGCTAATAAATCAGATGGTTATCAGTGTACCATAGTTTTTGAACTTTAACATTTGGCTACTCCAGTAGTAATGGCTATTGGTAAAGAGACAACAAATCCATTATTTTCAATGATTCACCTCTCACAGGAGTTCACACACCTGGATGTGATGAGAATAGTATGAAACTAATATGTTTTGATGTACCTTTTGTCATTTGTTGCTGCAAAGATCTGGAGTTTCAAAGTTTTGTCATCATAGAGATGTCTGATATGGTTCTTTGCTGATGATGTTCGATTACAATCCTCTTGTTCTAAAGTGTTGACGATCTATCAAGAAAGTGGAACTTAACCTAGTCAAATTCCAGTTTAGGGGAGGATTGTTGGGAATTATACTAAGTAAGAACTATGCTGAAGTTACTGCTGATGATTCTGCTGAAGTGATGTGGAATCTGCTGAAGAAGTAATTCTGCTGAAGTAATAAAACCGTGTAGTTGGTTTCTGCGGAGATAGATATTCCGCGTATTTTATAGTTAGTTAGGATATGCATGAGCTTTATTAGGAAGTGATAATGTATATCTTATTTAGTTTTATGTTTATACGTTTCTTGGAAAACTGTTTAGGGTTCCTTGTGTATAAAAGGAACACATTAGTATGAATAATGGACAAATTGAAAAACAAGTTTTAGTATTATTAAAAGATCCATAGAGGATCAAAGAGTTCTTAGTTATTTGTGTTATTACTTGTGTTTGATTTCCGCTTAAGAATACAAGTATTAGAGATTTTCTATTAGTGTGTTTGTGATTACATAAGCATTACTAATGATCAATGAGGGCTCAAAGATCTATCAAGGTTCTTGTTTCAACAGTACTGAAGTATCTGAAGAGAACTATGGATTATAGTCTCTCATATACTGGTTATCCTTCAGTATTAGAAGGATACACTGATGCAAGTTGGATCAGTAACACTGAAGACAATTCGTCTACCAGTGGCTGGGTATTCCTACTTGGTGGAGGTGCAATTTATTGGGCATCCAATAAGCAAACTTGTATCACCAGTTCAACAATGGAATCTGAATTTGTGGCTTTAGCAGCTGCTGGTAAAGAAGCTGAATGGTTGAAAAACTTGCTTCTTGAAATTCCATTGTGGCCTAAACCTATAGCACCTATTTTTATCCGTTGTGATAGTGCAACTACATTGGCAAAGGCTTATAGCCAGATGTACAATGGGAAGTCTATACACTTAGGTGTCAGGCATAGCATGATTCGTGAGCTTATCATGAATGGGGTGATTTCTATAGAGTTTGTAAGATCTCAACACAATTTAGCTGATCACTTGACGAAGGGATTAGCTAGAGACGTGGTTATAAAGTCTGCTAAAGGGATGGGTTTAAGTCCAACTTAGTCACTGAATGCTAAGACACCCAACTCCCTCCTAAGGAAACTTGGGAGCTGAGTTCAATGTGGAAAGCTGAACATTCAGTGGACTGGAGCACATGTTTATTTACATCCTAAGATTGTGCTCAGAACCTGCTGAAAGGAGGATGAAGTCTTTACTTCTTAATGGTTAATTTTCTTTGAAAAAGTGCTTGGCAGGAGCATGAATAAAGCGGTACCACCTATATGAATGTTGAATTTTTGCCGCTTCAGGGAGCTTTTGGACTTTTGGCTCTTGCAACATTTATGAATTTGGATATGGACACATAGTTTGTAAAGTGTCAGGAGCGTTTAAGTATTTGAAAACTTTTGTGTATTTTATCTTCAGGTATTCAAATAGGTTGAAGGGTTCAATTCTTAGAACACCCTGATTCTCGAATATTTGAACGTGTAATGTACTAAGATGGAAATTCAATCCTCAGGATATTTTCGTTTATGCACATGTTTTGTTTGATGTTTGTTTTTCATGAAAAGAAAGTGAACTAAATTTTGGGAGGATTGTTGGAAAATTTAGTTCACTTGTGGGATTAGTTCACACCTTGTTTTGGGTTAGGAGGTGCGGAGTGTACACCCATGAGGTCCCTGAACACCCTGACTCAATAGTGGTTAGTACTGGTAGTGTTGGTTACTACTGCTAATGTAGTGACTAATGGTTCCTACTGCTAGTGTATTGGTTCTTGCTGGTAGTGTTGGTTACTACTACTAGTGTAGTAACTGACGGTTCCTACTGCTAGTGTATTGGTTCCTGCTGGTAGTGTATTGGTTCCTGCTGGTAGTGTTGCAGTGTTCAATTTGTAACAGCTTTGACTCATTCAAGTGGTTGTTATGACTGTTTTATGACCACGTTTAATTGGTCATGTAACCACTATTCCTCTGATAATGGAGGCTTATTATGCGTGATTAATTGGCCGTTAATTACTCATAAAGTCCATTGACTAGGAGTGTGTGTTCTCTACTATTAATAGAGATGGACATCATCAGCATGGATAGATGGTGAATAACCAGGAGAAACAAACAAAAAGCTTAAACACTTATATGAGCAAGGGTTATTGATTTGTGCCTAATTCAATAACAAACATTTGGTCTTATCCCAAGTAGATATTCGTGTAACCCATGCATAGGGTCGAATAGTTTACTTTGGAAAGTGATAACACGATTCCAAGTGATATCCGGTAACCACCTAGTGGTATTGCATTGCTACTGATTATCTTACCCTGCTGCTGGGCGAATCACCACCAACAGACAAGATGGCAGCCGTAGGTGGAGAAGGGGGCAACTAGAGGTAGAGACCACGGCAGCGGCAAGAGGTGACTTGTTAGGAATTAGAAAATTCAGTCGTTAAAGAGTCGGTCACCTCAAGTATATGTATTCGATAGAAAGCTCATAGTCGTAGTCAAGTTATGTTAGTAAGTAGTTTGTTAAGTAACACCATGGAGGACGGACGGGTCTTTACCCACTGTATGCCTGATCCACAGCCCGTAGGTGGCGTTTATTTGTAAGACACTATAAATACCCTCTACCTCCCAAGGTAGAGGGTTGGAGCTTCAATACCATTTTTCTTTGTTTCACATAGTTCCCAACTCTCTTCCATTTCTCTCTCTAGAACTTTCTCTCTCTAAACCTTGTTAAACGCCTCATATGATTATGGTTTAAGGTGTTTATGAAATCCTATATCCTACAATTGGTATCAAGAGCCATGGTTTGATCATCTCTCTTACATATCCTTGGATTTCTAGTGGTTTTAGATGGTTTTTGAGTTTGAGAAAGTTTAGTGGTTTTTGCATCATTTGGATCATCTCTAGTGTTAAAGTTTGAATTTTGGGTGTACTTTTGTATTTAGAATCATTGTAAGTGCTTGGGTTTTGATTTGGTAAGCTTGAATCACTGTGGTTGAGCTTGTTTTGGATTGAAAAGTGTGTTTTTGAAGTTTTTCATGCTAGCGACTTGGTTCTCGTAGTGTTTTTCATCATAGCGACTTGCTTCAGTAAAAGGTAGCGAGTTGTAGTGTTAATTGGTAGCGATTTGGTCCTAGTGACTTGTCTATTGAGACAAGCCGACAAACAGTACAACTTAGTGGATTCTCCACTACGGCTAGCGACTTGCTTTCAATTTTGTTAGCGACTTGTACGTAGTATTCTTAGCGACTTGGTGTTAGCGACTTGGACCTTAGCGAGTTGCTCTTTAGCGACTTGACTGTGTAGCGACTTGGTGCTTTAGCGACTTGTGTCCAGCGACTTGGATCTTAGCGACTTGGTTCACAGGAAATTTTGGATCTTAGCGAGTTGCTACTTAGCGAATTGGTGCTTAGCGACTTGGTTAAAGAATTATTAGCGACTTGATTGACTTTTGTTTGTAATACGGTTTTCTCTTGATTTAGTAAAATCCCGTGAAAGAATCTATTTCCCGATTTAATCATAGAGTTTTAAAATCCCGTGTAATCTGTTAACATGTCTACCAACGTACCTACAATCATCTCCACTGTTGCTGAGGATGTTCAAGAAGCTGGTTCAGATACTCGTCCACCTATGCTTGACAGAACTGACTACGACTCTTGGGCTCAACGAATCAGATTGTACTGTCTTGGAAAGGTAAATGGGGTCAACATTCTCAAATCCATTGATGAAGGACCGTATCAGATTGAGACTACAAGAGACATAATTGATACTGCAGCAGATGGAACCATGATCTTTGGATTGGACAGACCAAAGACGTATGATGAGCTCAGTGATAAGGAGAAAAAGAGATTCGATGCTGATATCAGGGCCTCAAACATCATACTACAGGGTCTTCCAAAAGACATCTACAAGCTTATCAATCAAAACACTGAAGCCAAGGCAATGTGGGATAATGTCAAGATGCTTCTCTCAGGTTCTGAATTAACTAAGGAAGACAGAGAATCACAACTGTATGATGAGTTTGAGCACTTTAAGATGAAACTAGATGAGAGTGTCTATAAGTACTACGTGATATTCCATAAGCTTGTGAATGACATGAGGAACATCAAAATGACCATGCCAAACATTCAGCTGAACTCAAAGTTTGTGAACAACATGAATCCCGAATGGCACAAATTTGTCACCGCTGTGAAGCTAACCAAAGGATTAAAGAATACTAACAATCAGGATCCATTCTTCATCCTCAAACGTAGACATATCGGGAGGAAGGGTGAGGGTAGTATCATTAATAGGCAAACTCGTATGATAGAGTACACCTTCCTCCGAGCCAATATCATCCTCAAGATCAAAATAGAAATGATCATGTTCCGAAGGAGATATGTCATGAGAGAGTTCACCGGAGAACTCTTCATGAAGAGAATCATTCACATGAGGTGAAATTGTGAACTCTTGTTCCATTGTGGGCTCATCACTATCCTCGGTCTGAGTATCAAAGAGTGGATTCTCAGAAATTAAAGTGAATTCAGAGTCGAATTCAAATAGAGGATTGGTGAAAGTAGCTTTGAATGTTTCGGGAACAAAGTGATCAACATTCTCTATTGGACTGTTAGGGTGAGAAGTGAGTGAACGATCATTATCAAGGAGACTTTCAGTCTCTCCCAGATCGGCTCCGAAATCAAAGGGATCATCATCACTTTCCGATGAAAGTGGACTGATGTGAGTGAGTTCATCGGTGAACTCCTCAAGAACAGGATCAGACTGTGGGAGTGATGCCTCAACATACTCGATGTCTCCATATGATGCACAATCTTCGCTACAATTGGAGAAAGTTTCAAAATGATCTAGAGAATACTCAAGAGGGGAAAGAGAATCACACATATGATCAGAAGTTCCCTGTGACTCTCTCGGGATTGGGACAAGGTTCTCAACACTAGACTTTATGAATTCGTCCGATTCCTTTTCAGGAACAGTGTCAAGATGCTCGTCCCCCATGTTCAGAGAGTGAGTGGGAGCTTCGGGTGTGATAGCAGTTGTTTGAGATGGAATCTCAACTGCTGGGATATCAACTGACTGAGGGAGTTGAGAAATAATATTCTTAAAAGAAATACTCTCCTCGTCATCATCATATAGAGCTGCCTTAAGAAATTGGGAACGCCTTAGAGCTGCATGCTCTAGGATTAATGATTCTTCCCTAGATTTACGGGCCTCTCGTTCTTCGGCTAGCAATTCTCCCATGGTCTTTTCACTACTCACTTGATTCTTAAAGTTTTGAATCATATCATCAAGTGTTTTCATTGCGGTTTCAAAATCTTGGGAAATTTCTTGAGACAACGGTTCAGGTGGAGTTTGAACCGTATGGTGCTGTGGAGGTTGGAAATTGTCAAACCTGTGAGAGTCATGATTGTTACAAGGAACTGGGTTCCCTATTTGACAATCAGAGCTGAAGTGGGGACCTCCACAGTTCTCACAACAGTAAAACTGTTGAGTCTGGACTGGTGAATTATATGGATATTGGTCATAACCAAAGTTCTGAGCATCATTGGAAAACTGTTCATAGACAAATGTGTTTCCGGATTGACACTCAAATCCTTGGGGAGGACCTCCAAAAAATTCACAGCAGTAATGTTGATTATATGAAGATAAGTCGGGCTGTGGTGGGTAATTTGAAAAATTTGAGGGGTCGTTAAATGAGTTTGGATTAGGATCATAATCAAATGAATTCCTCGAACCACAAAACAAACAACTCCCGTTATGAATATCATTACCACATTGTACACACGTACACCAACGACAGGGTGAACCAAAAAGAGGTTCACCACAACCGACACAAAGAATAAACGATTTCATTTGAGAGTTATGAGAAGGAATCAGTTCATTCAAAGAATCAACAAAACCAACATGGTGATCCGAATGACTATTAAGACTCGAAGAACATTTTGAAAAATCCGGAGGTGGGACAAGTGGTGTGCTCTGAGAGCTAGCAATTTCCACCACTTCCGTTATGGTCTCTGGTTCTGGTTCTTGAGAAACGTGAAGATTAAGCAAGTCATTCTTGCTAGTCACCGGTCTAAATTCTGCATGTTTGCTTTTAACCGTAAATCGTGAAAGTTTAGGATCAATTTTAGACGGCTTAGGAGCAATTGAGGGTTTAGATATTTGGATAACCGTAGGTTGGACGTATTTAGCACTTCCATTATCAGAGGGAAGTACCTGGTCCTTTGTCACCCCGGTTTTTCGTTCCATTTCCCTACGCAGAATTAATGGATCATCACGAACAACACGAATTCTTGACATTTGTGATAAAGTCTGAAGTTTTTCAACTTCGTCCCAGAATTCGTCATAGTCGAGAGATTCCATGAGAATAGAAGAAGTTAGAATCAAATGGATAGAGGGTAAAGGGATAAAGAATCAAAAAGGGTAAGAGGGTAAAGATGAATATTTTTGGGTTTTTGGATAAACATTTTGTAAATATAAGAAAAAAAATCTTTTTGGGTTTTTGTGTTTGTTGAAAACTGATTTTAAAATGTTTTTGGATTTTTGGATTTTTATAAGAAAATATAAACATATATAGATGGTATGAACAAGGAGTGTGTCAGGACCGATTACTGTTAGATTTATGTGGTTTGGAGGTCGAGGTTGGTGGAAGAAGATGAAGATCTTCATCCTTTTTAGAGAGAGAAAGTAGAGAGAGGGAGGAGAAAACAAGGTTTTATTAAGATAAACACAAAAGAATACAATGACCAAATGCTTCACCTCACCCCTCATGGAGAGTCATGAGGGGTATATATAGGCCCTATCTTTGCCACTTAAACGATACTAGTCCCTAAGGGCAAATTATACTAAGCATCTAGTCCAATTCACGTAAATGACGTTATCTTTAGAAAAAGCGAGGCTAACAATCTCCCTCCAAGATAGCGTCACACGTGAATGGTTACAATGAGACCTATAAATACAAAACAAAGTAAATTACAATAGTAATGAACAATGTTGACTTTCTTGAAGTGCAGAGTCTCTGTAGTCTAGATACTGAGGCAAACTTGAAGTTCTCCCTTCCGATGACCTCGGCAAATGATATTCATGTAGCTCTGAACTTCAACTGTAACGGTCTAGTTAGGTTATTACTCCCTCCTAACTAGTGAGCCTTTTTCTTTCTTTGCTCCCTCCTGAACCGACAACACTCTTCCAACACGTCTTTAATCTTCAGACACGCAGCGGAGAAAGTAAACTCTTGAAGCACAATGGTTGTCGTTCTGGGAACATTGTAACAACATAACTCACTTAGTATTGCATCCAAGTTGGTAAAAAGACCCGATGTACACCACACTACTTCTCCTTCTTCAGTCTTAAGCAAAAATCCCTTCGTAATCCAATCACGGAAGATGAAATACCAACTTCTCCCTCCTGATGGTTGCGAGCAATCGGAATCATCATAATGTTGCGTACATACCGTATTACCTTCTTGATGCAATATTAACATCATAGCTTGATCAAAATTCTGTGAGAATATGTCGCAAAAATACTCTCAATATACGTCTCTCAAACCAACCTTAAAACGAACCTCCTTTGAATTCACCGGCTAATTGTAATGACCACAAATGGAGATAGCCCGATACGACTAACTTGAAAAAGAAGTAAGCATCCCAACTTGTGACTTGCTGCTTGTTCTAAATTTTTGAACAATCCACAACGCCGTGTGACACTGAGCACTACAACGTAACTCCTTAAAGTGATGGTTACACACTGTGAGCACTACAACGTAACTCCTTACCAGTTATAACCAGATTTTCAAATTTCATAATGTGCTCCAACAAGTTATCTTGAGACATGCATCCAACCAACCATCGTCTCAAAGATAAACACGTCCACCCGTGAAATGTCACTTCAATTCCGCATCAATAATACCGTACAAAAACTCCGTAGTCATTTTTCAATTATCGTTCAAGCCGTGAATATTGTATCCTCCGTGAAATTTATCAATAAATACCACTCAATATACCAATGTTGATAACCATTTTAATGACCTGAATAATTCAGCCCCAAAATGAAATAAAAATCCGGCCCAAAGTTCTCGACCTATCACAGCCCATATGCAAATGTTGGAGTATCCTACATATCCATTTATGTACACCAGCCCACGATCCAATCACATTGTTATAACCGGTTATAAAACAATCTCAAACACCACATGACCTAAACCTAACACACATCTCTTAGATATGTCCGCCCCCATATCTGACTTTTCCTCTCACCAAACGCATATCAATACACCTCTCAATCTCAGTATCCATCATCATTAAACTTATCGAATCATTAAACCCAAGAAAGATGCACGGTTTCACAGCTTCAAGATCATTTTCTGTTAAAATGGTCTCGGGTAGGTTTAATATTGTGATTGTCCGTTTGATTTTGTTTTTAAAGATGAACGAACCAAAGAAAACAAATGACATATTTGTTATATTGTTTCTTTATGAGTTCGAATATTATCATTTAGACCCTAATTGTTTCGAGTAAAACAATCTTTAAAAGATTGCAAAAAACTTGAGTCAAAACTGAGTCTCACAGTAAAACTGCTGAGTCTCACAGTGTGGTAGCTGATGGAATAAATCAGTCGTGTCATGGTAGGAATAGGGATCTTGGTTATAGACAGACCCGTTTCCTGATTCCACCACGCTACAACTGGGGCAATTCCACCATTATAAGGACCACCACACCATTGACAACCAAGAGGGTGAGGATAAGACATAGAAAGAATCAAAGGTTAACAGAGGGTAAGAAATGAAGAATCAAAAAGGTAAGAGGGTAAAGAGGAATATTTTTGCATTTTGAAAACATGACGATAAAAACAAAGGATGAAAATATTTTTGGGTGTTGATAACACTTTAGGAAAAGTGTTAATGAACTTTTTGATTTTTGAAAACTTTACAAAAAACTTTTTACAAAATGATGGGGTATGTGCAAGAATGGGTCTGAAAATGGCTAAACACACGCTAAAGCCTCCCCGGCAGCGGCGCCAAAATTTGATCTGTGCTGAAAACAGTCAAGCTAAATCACTCAAGCCGGCCACTTGTGAATGGCAGACCGTAATCAGCTTAAAACTGCCTAAGCACGAATGCAATGAAGTCCTGGAGAATAGAATGAATTCCCGGGTCGTTTAGTCCCACGGAGACTCAATGGTGTGTCAAAACAAACTCAGAGGATAGAATGATCACTAAGGATAGTGATCTGTAAAGGATTTGGATGGAATATTACACTACTGAAAAAGTTAATAAATTAAAGCGACTAAAATGCAAATTAAGAAAATTAAAAAGATAAAAAATATTAAATAAACGCTATCACTATTTTTAAAATGATGAACGTTTAAAACTTAAAACTTAAGTTTAAATAAAATTACGTAAACGTACAAAATAAAACGTGAGTTTTAAAGAAATAAAAGGCCTACAAATATGAAAATGATATTTTTACAATCCTAATAATAAAAGAAAATTATTAGAAAAAGAAAATTATTTTATAACTATTTATTTAATTATTATTAATTAAAACTATTTATTAAGTATTTAAAATGCACTAAAATACAAGAAAATACAAAATTAACCTAGAAAAATGAAATTATAACTTAGAAAAATCTAAAATATGATAAAACTTATTTTAAAACTAAAAATATATTTTTTTAGACTTTATATGTATTTATTATTAATTTAAAACTATTTAAAACTAATTAAAATGCTAAAAATAATATTTAAACTAAGAAAATTATGGAAAAATACTTTTTATGACTTTTATATTTATCTTAACCTAAGAAAATTGAAAATTATTTTTTGAACTTTTTATAATTTATTTGTATTAAAAGTTATTTAAAAATGACTAAAAACTAGTTTAAATAAAGAAAAATAGCAAACTGTTATAAAAAATTATGAAAATTTCAGGAAAAGTCTATTTTAATCTACTGAATCTAAGAAAAATAGAAAAACATGGGCTTGTGTGGTAGATTATGGAACTGCAGTTGTAACTGCTTATAAATAAGCACTTTTGATAAGCCAAAAGACACAATAAGCTACCAACTTGATACAGAAGCTATGAAATGCTTAAAGTGTCAAAATGAAACAATAAACAACTGGTTTTAACCTCTAAATTACAAGATGCTATGATTTGGTGATTTGAGTTAATAAGCTAAAAACAGTTTGAGTATGCTACATTGAGCTTAAGCACAGACTACCAAATAAGCTAAAACTGAAAAGCAATACTTGGAACTTGTACTAGACCTGGTTGGCTACCTAGAAACCAAAGTTGAGATCCAGATAAGCTAAAATGAGCTTGTGAGAAGCATTTTCAAAACCTGAAAAACCACTGAGTAAAACTCAGTGTACTGAGTGACTTGGGACAAAATGATAAGCACATGCAGACTTATCAAATAAGCTGCAAATTGAAATTTTTAACTTGGAACTTAAAGAGGACCAGGTTAACTGTCCAAAGAAACAAATTTCACAAGATATGGACAACTACAGAGCTTTTGGTGAGCTTGTGAATATGGTACCAAATCTGTGCACAGGGCACTATTGACTTTTTGATTAAACTAAAAGTTTGACTTTTATGAGCTTGGGATTGAATTTACTCACTAATTATGTTGTAATAAGCTAAAATGAAATTATCTAAAGCTAGACCAAACAACCTTTAAGCTTGTAAAATGAATCTTGCAACTCAAAATCCCAACAGTGGACTGTTAAGGGTAAATATATGGGATTTTGACTTTTCTATTAACAAGGACTGAGTTTTATGCTTTAAATGAGCTATTAAGACTAGGTGTGACACAAAATAACCAAAAGCAAAGGTCTGCACAACCTCTGGTACAGTTAAACAGATGCAACCAAACAACCCTTTTAATGACTGTCTTGGTGAGTTTTCAAAGCAAATCACAGATATAGACCAAGCTACTGATTACAAACCTTATGATATCATTAAATGAGACTAATGAAGCATTAACTAACAACAATAACAACATACAACTAACAATTGATGATTATACTATTTAAACTGTGAAAATGAAATCTTTACTAACTACAATTTTAAAGGAATAAGAAACTGGTTTTATTGGATAATTATGTTTATCTATGACTAATTAAAACAGAAACACACAGATTTAAGCTAATGACTAGCTTGTACAGTGAAATACAAAAATTGAACAATAAGCTTACAAACTTGATCCAAGCTGATAACACAGAAAAAGAACTTGTAAACACTTCCTAAAGCTTCCCAAGAAGCACTAATCCCAAGGCCATCCAATATCAACCCTGCTCCAGCCTTCTTGTACCTTTAACCATGGCTTTTTATTTTTAAACTATTTATTTGGTATTTTTGTGAATTTCTGGTTTTGGCTACTAAACTGCTTTTTAGAGTATCTAATAGCTTTAATAAGCTATATAGGGAGCTTATGTGGGCTTATGAGTCCAAACTAACAACTGCTAACAACATTTCATCATATTGAGATTTTTGGATAATGAAAAAAATTGCATAACTTGAACACAGAACTTAAAACTGGAAATTGATGTTAACAAAGGTTTTATTTCACTTAAATAACTTGAAATACAAAGCTTAAAGCTTAAACAAATACTGGAATTAAAACTTAAACTAAAAACGACATTAATATTTAAAAATTATACTAGATAGGTGATACATTGCTTCTTCTCTTTCCTTTATAGACTTTTCATCATCCCCACATGTCTCTGAGCTTATCCCACCAAATTCCAGCCATTGGATCACTCAAACTCATCAGAACCATCCACTTGTGATTTTGGCGCCAAATATTTCTTCAAAGCAGGTTTTATCATTAATTGGGATTTGGTTTGAGTCAATACAGGATTTTTGGTGTTAGTGGAGGTGGAGGGGACAAGGTAAGGTGAGTTGAGAAAAAGGAGTGAAAACCAGGACTGGTTTTTTGGAATATCAGGCATGGGAGAGGAGAGCTACAGTGGCTGGGCGGTTTCTTGGTTTGTTTGACTTTCGTTTGACCGAGGGCTAAATAATACGGGGGAGGTCACAATTGGGTATGACAGGGGTCTTTTTGGTTTTGACCTAGCTCAAGGGTCAAGGGGGCCAATGGGGTTGGGCTTGTGTTGGATTTGGGCTTAGATATTAAAATAGGATCCGTTTGGTTTAATAGAATACAAGGGCCAAAAGTGTAATTCATCCAAACCTCAAGGACTGAAAATGCCACTATTCCAAACTTATAACAAGGACCAAAAATGACAAATATTGATAGTACAAGGACCCTTTTTGCATAAAATTCCATTTTAAAATGTCCAAGGACTATTTTTGCAATTTTTCAAACTTTAAGGACCTTTCTTGCCAATTGACCAAAGAATCATTCAAGGATCACTTTTGATAACTTAGAATACTTCAGGGACCTTGAATGACAAAACTTCACATTTTTGAATTCCAGGGACTAGATTTGACAACTTTCAAAACTTGGGGGACTAAAACTGCCAATTTTGCAAACTTGATACATTTTTCATCTGATTTTGATATTTTTGCATTTAAAACACATAAAACACTGATTTGTGATATTTTTATCATTTTGATGCGTTTTTGAGTGTTTTCAGATGATTTTGCAGTTTAGATTGTATAAAAATGATGAGTATTTAGACACTCATCAATCCCCCACACTGAGATATTGCTAGTCCCTAGCAATGATTTAGATCTTTAATGGATTTGAAAAACTCTTTACCAAAAGCCATCACTTCTGGAGTAGCCAAATGTTTTGATTCAAGTAAGAATCTTGGTACACTGATAACCAAATGATTTATTGGCAAATCATAAACCATATAATGGATTTGATGTGTCTTTACCGAAGCCGTACCCTTCGGACTAGCCAACTCTTAGATAAATTATCGGAATTATCTTTGGTGAGTTGATTACCAATTATGGTTTTTCCACTGCCTTTACCACAAGCCATAATCTTGCGGGCTAGCCAACTCTTCACTTTTTAGGACATGGTGAGTTGAGAACCATACAATTTTGGGCAAATTTCAAGCCATATAAACGGATTTGAGAAATCTTTACCAAGAGCCGTTTGCTCCTGGATTAGCCAATCCTTTAGTTTATTAGACAAGGCGGACTGATAACCAAATGAGTAAGTGTAGAACACTTACTCCAAAAAAAAATTTGGCCAAAAATGGGGGAATTGGGTGGATAAATATGATAAAATTCGTGAGAATTCCCCCCCCACACTTAGAAATGAATATTGCCCTCAATATTCAAAGTACCGGCGGTTATGCCGAAACAAAGAACGTAAAAGGGAAATACTACGGCCATTATTTAGAAGAGATTTTTTTTTTTTTTTTTTTTTTTTTTTTTTTAAATACTTATATACAACAGTGTGGGGCAACTCCCCCACACCAGGGTGGTAGAACAGAGAAAGAAGACAGAAATATGGGTGAAAACCCATATGGTGTGTGCTAATGTTTTTGATTACCGAGTCACTAGCTTGACTCGATCCCCGCATTCGTTGGTTCATGGGGAAGCAAAGTGGAAGAAACAATCTCCATCGGACTTTCATTCAAGATGTTTGGACAAACATTTGAAGCACGTGAAAGTTCCACACCGATGAGATATATAGAGACAAACCCGGCTCACAAATGATAAATGAAAATGCCGGGGTCAAAGATAGTGTCCTCATTCCCGAAGGAGAAAAGGGAAAGAGCAACCACACCATTTGTGAAGAATGGAATAAATATGTGCATAACAATGCATGTCCATTCCTCATCAGAAAGAAGCAAATCACCATTTTTGACATTTTTAAGCTTAAATTTGAAGCTTTTATGGTGATTGGTAACAAAATTTCCGGGAGGGAGAGCTGGAAACGGTTCTTCAATCAACAGATTTTCAAGAAAGAGGATGTCTCCCTCCGAATCAAAGTAAGTATTGTCAATCCCTGTAGGAATTGACTCATCACTAAGAAAATCATCGACCTCCTTCCAAAAGTTGTCATCTTCCTCATCCGGAGTGAGAGAAGGAATGGAAGAGTCGGACATGGGACAAGAAATGAGTGGATGATCATTATATAGGAGATTTCTAGTTTCTCCAAGATCGGCTTCAAAATCAAAGAGATCATCGTCACTTTCTGATGAAAGTGGAATGTTGTGAGTGAGTTCATCGTGAACTCCTCAGAAGAGGATCGACTGTGGGAGTGATACCTCAACATACTCGATGTCTCCATAAGATTTACAATCATCGCTAAAATCGGAGAAAGTCTCAAAATGATCATTTGAACACTCAAGAGGGAAAGAAGAATCACACATATGATCGAATTCCCGTGACTCTCTCGAATTGGGACAAGGTCCTTAACACTAGACTTTATAAATTCGTCCGATTCCTTTTCAGGAACAGTGTCAAGAAGATCATCCCCCATGTTTAGAGAGTGAGTGGGAATATCGGGTGTGATAACAACAGATTGAGGGAGTTTAGAAGGACTAGCATACATATGTTTTATACTTTCCATTTGTTCCTCTGCTAGTAATTCCATCATAGTCTTTTCTCCCTGATTTTCCACGGAAGGAGTTTCAACTGATGAACTTGATGAATCTTTATAGAATTGAAGGATATCAAGTGTATCCTCATCATCATCGTCATCAGGAATGAAACGGAATCGAGAGCTAGATCTGGCTGCTTTTTCTTTTGCAATTGATTCCCTAATAGATTGTTCAAAGGCAATTTGGGAATCTAATTTAGCAGCCCGCTCTTCGGCTAACAAAACTTCCATGGATTTCTCATTTGGATTATCTTGGGAGTGTTTACCTTCCTTTAAATCTTTCACTAAATCCAAAAGATCAAGGAGAAGATTTTGAGGAAGTGGATCAGGCTGAGGTGGTGCCTGATTCATATGGTACTGTGGAGGTTGGTCATGATATGAAGAGTCGTAATTGTTACAGGGAAATGGATTCCTTGTTTGACAATCCGAGCTAGAGTGAGGACCTCCACAATACTCACAACAGTAAAACTGATGTGGTTGTGAGTGGTATGTGTTGTAGTCATAATTGTTATCAGGAACTTGCTCATAGACAAGCGTATTTCCTGATTGACAATCAGAACTGGAATGTGAACCACCACAGTACTCACAACAGTAAAACTGCTGAGTCTCACAGTGTGGTAGCTGATGGAATAAATCAGTCGTGTCATGGTAGGAATAGGGATCTTGGTTATAGACATACCCGTTTCCTGATTCCACCACGCTACAACTGGGGCAATTGCCACCATTATAAGGACCACCACACCATTGACAACCAAGAGGGTGAGGATAAGACATAGAAAGAATCAAAGGTTAACAGAGGGTAAGAAATGAAGAATCAAAAAGGTAAGAGGGTAAAGAGGAATATTTTTGGCATTTTTGAAAAACATGACGATAAAAACAAAGGATGAAAATATTTTTGGGTGTTGATAACACTTTAGGAAAAGTGTTAATGAACTTTTTGATTTTTGAAAACTTTACAAAAAACTTTTTACAAAATGATGGGGTATGTGCAAGAATGGGTCTGAAAATGGCTAAACACACGCTAATGCCTCCCCGGCAGCGGCGCCAAAATTTGATCTGTGCTGAAAACATTCAAGCTAAATCACCTGGCCACTTGTGAATGGCAGACCGTAATCAGCTTAAAACTGCTCAAGCACGAATGCAATGAAGTCCTGGAGAATAGAATGAATTCCGTCGCTTAGTCCCACGGAGACTCAATGGTGTCAAAACAAACTCAGAGGATAGAATGATCACTAGGATAGTGATCAGAAAGGATTGGAATATTACACTACTGAAAAAGTTAATAAATTAAAGCGACTAAAATGCAAATTAAGAAAATTAAAAAGATAAAAAATATTAAATAAACGCTATCACTATTTTTAAAATGATGAACGTTTAAAACTTAAAACTTAAGTTTAAATAAAATTACGTAAACGTACAAAATAAAACGTGAGTTTTAAAGAAATAAAAGGCCTACAAATATGAAAATGATATTTTTACAATCCTAATAATAAAAGAAAATTATTAGAAAAAGAAAATTATTTTTACAACTATTTATTTAATTATTATTAATTAAAACTATTTATTAAGTATTTAAAATGCACTAAAATACAAGAAAATACAAAATTAACCTAGAAAAATGAAATTATAACTTAGAAAAATCTAAAATATGATAAAACTTATTTTAAAACTAAAAATATATTTTTTAGACTTTATATGTATTTATTATTAATTTAAAACTATTTAAAACTAATTAAAATGCTAAAAATAATATTTAAACTAAGAAAATTATGGAAAAATACTTTTTATGACTTTTATATTTATCTTAACCTAATAAAATTGAAAAATTATTTTTTTGAACTTTTTATAATTTATTTGTATTAAAAGTTATTTAAAATGACTAAAACTAGTTTAAATAAAGAAAAATAGCAAAGTGTTATAAAAAATTATGAAAATTTCAGGAAAAGTCTATTTTAATCTACTGAATCTAAGAAAAATAGAAAAACATGGGCTTGTGTGGTAGATTATGGAACTGCAGAGTAATCGCTTATAAATAAGCACTTTTAATAAGCCAAAAGACACAATAAGCTACCAACTTGATACAGAAGCTATGAAATGCTTAAAGTGTCAAAATGAAACAATAAACAACTGGTTTTAACCTCTAAATTACAAGATGCTATGATTTGGTGATTTGAGTTAATAAGCTAAAAACAGTTTGAGTATGCTACATTGAGCTTAAGCACAGACTACCAAATAAGCTAAAACTGAAAAGCAATACTTGGAACTTGTACTAGACCTGGTTGGCTACCTAGAAACCAAAGTTGAGATCCAGATAAGCTAAAATGAGCTTGTGAGAAGCATTTTCAAAACTGAAAAAACCATGAGTAAAACTCGTGTACTGATGACTTGGGACAAAATGATAAGCACATGCGACTTATCAAATAAGCTGAAAATTGAAAATTTTAACTTGGAACTTAAAGAGGACCAGGTTAACTGTCCAAAGAAACAAATTTCACAAGATATGGACAACTACAGAGCTTTTGGTGAGCTTGTGAATATGGTAAAATCTGTACAGGGCAAATTGACTTTTTGATTAAACTAAAAGTTTGACTTTTATGAGCTTGGGATTGAATTTACTCACTAATTATGTTGTAATAAGCTAAAATGAAATTATCTAAAGCTAGACCAAACAACCTTTAAGCTTGTAAAATGAATCTTGCAACTCAAAATCCCAACAACGTGACTGTTAAGGGTAAATATATGGGATTTTGACTTTTCTATTAACAAGGACTGAGTTTTATGCTTTAAATGAGCTATTAAGACTAGGTGTGACACAAAATAACCAAAAGCAAAGGTCTGCCAACCTCTGGTACGTTAAACAGATGCAACCAAACAACCCTTTTAATGACTGTCTTGGTGAGTTTTCAAAGCAAATCACAGATATAGACCAAGCTACTGATTACAAACCTTATGATATCATTAAATGAGACTAATGAAGCATTAACTAACAACAATAACAACATACAACTAACAATTGATGATTATACTATTTAAACTGTGAAAATGAAATCTTTACTAACTACAATTTTAAAGGAATAAGAAACTGGTTTTATTGGATAATTATGTTTATCTATGACTAATTAAAACAGAAACACACAGATTTAAGCTAATGACTAGCTTGTACAGTGAAATACAAAAATTGAACAATAAGCTTACAAACTTGATCCAAGCCGATAAAACGTAAAAAGAACTTGTAAACACTTCCTAAAGCTTCCCAAGAAGCACTAATCCCAAGGCCATCCAATATCAACCCTGCTCCAGCCTTCTTGTACCTTTTACCATGGCTTTTTATTTTTAAACTATTTATTTGGTATTTTTGTGAATTTCTGGTTTTGGCTACTAAACTGCTTTTAAGAGTATCTAATAGCTTTAATAAGCTATATAGGGAGCTTATGTGGGCTTATGAGTCCAAACTAACAACTGCTAACAACATTTCATCATATTGAGATTTTTGGATAATGAAAAAATTGCATAACTTGAACACGTAACTTAAAACTGGAAATTGATGTTAACAAAGGTTTTATTTCACTTAAATAACTTGAAATACAAAGCTTAAAGCTTAAACAAATACTGGAATTAAAACTTAAACTAAAAACGACATTAATATTTAAAAATTACTCTAGATAGATAATACATTGCATCTTCTCTTTCCTTTATAGACTTTTCATCATCCCCACATGTCTCTGAGCTTATCCCACCAAATTCCAGCCATTGGATCACTCAAACTCATCAGAACCATCCACTTGTGATTTTGGCGCCAAATATTTCTTCAAAGCAGGTTTTATCATTAATTGGGATTTGGTTTGAGTCAATACAGGATTTTTGGTGTTAGTGGAGGTGGAGGGGACAAGGTAAGGTGAGTTGAGAAAAAGGAGTGAAAACCAGGACTGGTTTTTTGGAATATCAGGCATGGGAGAGGAGAGCTACAGTGGCTGGGCGGTTTCTTGGTTTGTTTGACTTTCGTTTGACCAAGGGCTAAATAATACGGGGGAGGTCACAATTGGGTATGACAGGGGTCTTTTTGGTTTTGACCTAGCTCAAGGGTCAAGGGGGCCAATGGGGTTGGGCTTGTGTTGGATTTGGGCTTAGATATTAAAATAGGATCCGTTTGGTTTAATAGAATACAAGGGCCAAAAGTGTAATTCATCCAAACCTCAAGGACTGAAAATGCCACTATTCCAAACTTATAACAAGGACCAAAAATGACAAATATTGATAGTACAAGGACCCTTTTTGCATAAAATTCCATTTTAAAATGTCCAAGGACTATTTTTGCAATTTTTCAAACTTTAAGGACCTTTCTTGCCAATTGACCAAAGAATCATTCAAGGATCATTTTTGACAACTTAGAATATTTCAGGGACCTTGAATGACAAAACTTCACATTTTTGAATTCCAGGGACTAGATTTGACAACTTTCAAAACTTGGGGGACTAAAACTGCCAATTTTGCAAACTTGATACATTTTTCATCTGATTTTGATATTTTTGCATTTAAAACACATAAAACACTGATTTGTGATATTTTTATCATTTTGATGCGTTTTTTAGTGTTTTCAGATGATTTTGCAGTTTTAGATTGTATAAAAATGATGAGTATTTAGACACTCATCAATCCCCCACACTGAGATATTGCTAGTCCCTAGCAATGATTTAGATCTTTAATGGATTTGAAAAACTCTTTACCAAAAGCCATCACTTCTGGAGTAGCCAAATGTTTTGATTCAAGTAAGAATCTTGGTACACTGATAACCAAATGATTTATTGGCAAATCATAAACCATATAACGGATTTGATGTGTCTTTACCAGAAGCCGTACCCTTCAGGACTAGCCAACTCTTAGATAAATTATCAGAATTATCTTTGGTGAGCTGAATACCAATTATGGTTTTTCCACTGCCTTTACCACAAGCCATAATCTTGCGGGCTAGCCAACTCTTCACTTTTTAGGACATGGTGAGTTGAGAACCATACAATTTTGGGCAAATTTCAAGCCATATAAACGGATTTGAGAAATCTTTACCAAGAGCCGTTTGCTCCTGGATTAGCCAATCCTTTAGTTTATTAGACAAGGCGGACTGATAACCAAATGAGTAAGTGTAGAACACTTACTCCAAAAAAAAATTTGGCCAAAAATGGGGGAATTGGGTGGATAAATATGATAAAATTCGTGAGAATTCCCCCCCACACTTAGAAATGAATATTGCCCTCAATATTCAAAGTACCGGCGGTTATGCCGAAACAAAGAACGTAAAAGGGAAATACTACGGCCATTATTTAGAAGAGATTTTTTTTTTTTTTTTTTTTTTTTTTTTTTTTTTTAAATAAATATACAACGTGGGCAACTCCCCCACACTTAGGGTGGTAGAACAGAGAAAGAAGACAGAAATATGGGTGAAAAACCATATGGTGTGTGCTAATGTTTTTGATTACCGAGTCACTAGCTTGACTCGATCCCCGCATTCATTGGTTCATGGGGAAGCAAAGTGGAAGAAACAATCTCCATCGGACTTTCATTCAAGATGTTTGGACAAACATTTGAAGCACGTGAAAGTTCCACACCGATGAGATATATAGAGACAGACCCGGCTCACAAATGATAAATGAAAATGCCGGGGTCAAAGATAGTGTCCTCATTCCAAGGAGAAAAGGAAAGAGCAACCACACCATTTGTGAAGAATGGAATAAATATGTGCATAACAATGCATGTCCATTCCTCATCAGAAAGAAGCAAATCACCATTTTTGACATTTTAAGCTTAAATTTGAAGCTTTTATGGTGATTGGTAACAAAATTTCCGGAGGAGGAGCTGAAACGGTTCTTCAATTAACAGATTTTCAAGAAAGAGGATGTCTCCCTCCGAATCAAAGTAAGTATTGTCAATCCCTGTAGGAATTGACTCATCACTAAGAAAATCATCGACCTCCTTCCAAAAGTTGTCATCTTCCTCATCCGGAGTGAGAGAAGGAATGGAAGAGTCGGACATGGGACAAGAAATGAGTGGATGATCATTATATAGGAGATTTCTAGTTTCTCCAAGATCGGCTTCAAAATCAAAGAGATCATCGTCACTTTCTGATGAAAGTGGAATGTTGTGAGTGAGTTCATCGGTGAACTCCTCAAGAAGAGGATCAGACTGTGGGAGTGATGCCTCAACATACTCGATGTCTCCATAAGATTTACAATCATCGCTAAAATCGGAGAAAGTCTCAAAATGATCATTTGAACACTCAAGAGGGAAAGAAGAATCACACATATGATCAGAAATTCCCTGTGACTCTCTCGGGATTGGGACAAGGTCCTCAACACTAGACTTTATAAATTCGTCCGATTCCTTTTCAGGAACAGTGTCAAGAAGATCATCCCCCATGTTTAGAGAGTGAGTGGGAATATCGGGTGTGATAACAACAGATTGAGGGAGTTTAGAAGGACTAGCATACATATGTTTTATACTTTCCATTTGTTCCTCTGCTAGTAATTCCATCATAGTCTTTTCTCCCTGATTTTCCACGGAAGGAGTTTCAACTGATGAACTTGATGAATCTTTATAGAATTGAATGATATCAAGTGTATCCTCATCATCATCGTCATCAGGAATGAAACGGAATCGAGAGCTAGATCTGGCTGCTTTTTCTTTTGCAATTGATTCCCTAACAGATTGTTCAAAGGCAATTTGGGAATCTAATTTAGCAGCCCGCTCTTCGGCTAACAAAACTTCCATGGATTTCTCATTTGGATTATCTTGGGAGTGTTTACCTTCCTTTAAATCTTTCACTAAATCCAAAAGATCAAGGAGAAGATTTAGGAAGTGGATCAGCCGAGGTGGTGCCCGATTCATATGGTACTGTGGAGGTTGGTCATGATATGAAGAGTCGTAATTGTTACAGGGAAATGGATTCCTTGTTTGACAATCCGAGCTAGAGTGAGGACCTCCACAATACTCACAACAGTAAAACTGATGTGGTTGTGAGTGGTATGTGTTGTAGTCATAATTGTTATCAGGAACTTGCTCATAGACAAGCGTATTTCCCGATTGACAATCAGAACTGGAATGTGAACCACCACAGTATCACAACAAGAAAACTCTGAGTCTCACAGTGTGGCAGCTGATGGAATAAATCAGTCGTGTCATGGTAGGAATAGGGATCTTGGTTATAGACAGACCCGTTTCCTGATTCCACCACGCTACAACTGGGGCAATTGCCACCATTATAAGGACCACCACACCATTGACAACCAAGAGGGTGAGGATAAGACATAGAAAGAATCAAAGGTTAACAGAGGGTAAGAAATGAAGAATCAAAAAGGTAAGAGGGTAAAGAGGAATATTTTTGGCATTTTTGAAAAACATGACGATAAAAACAAAGGATGAAAATATTTTTGGGTGTTGATAACACTTTAGGAAAAGTGTTAATGAACTTTTTGATTTTTGAAAACTTTACAAAAAACTTTTTACAAAATGATGGGGTATGTGCAAGAATGGGTCTGAAAATGGCTAAACACACGCTAAAGGTGGCGCGCCAATCACCCGCTCGCCGCCAAATTTGATCTTTGCTAGGCAAAACAGTCAAGCTAAATCACTCAAGCCGGCCACTTGTGAATGGGCATCCGTAATTGGAGCAAAGGCCCTTAAGTCCCGAGCAATTAATGCAATGAAGTCCGTGGCTCAGAATAGAATGAATTCCCGGGTCGTTTAGTCCCACGGAGACTCAATGGTGTGTCAAAACACGCATGGGATAGAATGATCACTAAGGATAGTGATCAGTAAGGAGGATTTGATGGAATATTACACTAATGTTAATAAATTAAAGCGACTAAAATGCAAATTAAGAAAATTAAAAAGATAAAAATATTAAATAAACGCTATCACTATTTTTAAAATGATGAACGTTTAAAACTTAAAACTTAAGTTTAAATAAAATTACGTAAACGCATAAAAATAAAACGTGAGTTTTAAGAAATAAAAGGCCTACAAATATGAAAATGATATTTTTACAATCCTAATAATAAAATAAAATTATTAGAAAAAGAAAATTATTTTTACAACTATTTATTTAATTATTAATTAAAACTATTTATTAAGTATTTAAAACAAAAATACAAGAAAATATAAAATTAACCTAGAAAAATGAAATTATAACTTAGAAAAATCTAAAATATGATAAAACTTATTTTAAAACTAAAAATATATTTTTTTAGACTTTATATGTATTTATTATTAATTTAAAACTATTTAAAACTAATTAAAATGCTAAAAAATAATATTTAAACCAAGAAAATTATGGAAAAATACTTTTTATGACTTTTATATTTATCTTAACCTAAGAAAATTGAAAAATTATTTTTTGAACTTTTATAATTTATTTGTATTAAAAGTTATTTAAAAATGACTAAAAACTAGTTTAAATAAAGAAAAATAGCAAACTGTTATAAAAAATTATGAAAATTTCAGGAAAAGTCTATTTTAATCTACTGAATCTAAGAAAAATATAAAAACATGGGCTTGTGTGGTAGATTATGGAACTGCAGTTGTAACTGCTTATAAATAAGCACTTTTGATAAGCCAAAAGACACAATAAGCTACCAACTTGATACAGAAGCTATGAAATGCTTAAAGTGTCAAAATGAAACAATAAACAACTGGTTTTAACCTCTAAATTACAAGATGCTATGATTTGGTGATTTGAGTTAATAAGCTAAAAACAGTTTGAGTATGCTACATTGAGCTTAAGCACAGACTACCAAATAAGCTAAAACTGAAAAGCAATACTTGGAACTTGTACTAGACCTGGTTGGCTACCTAGAAACCAAAGTTGAGATCCAGATAAGCTAAAATGAGCTTGTGAGAAGCATTTTCAAACCTGAAACCACTGAGTAAAACTCAAGTGTACCTGAATGACTTGGGACAAAATAATAAGCACATGCAGACTTATCAAATAAGCTGCAAATTGAAATTTTTAACTTGGAACTTAAAGAGGACCAGGTTAACTGTCCAAAGAAACAAATTTCACAAGATATGGACAACTACAGAGCTTTTGGTGAGCTTGTGAATATGGTACCAAATCTGTGCACAGGGCACTATTGACTTTTTGATTAAACTAAAAGTTTGACTTTTATGAGCTTGGGATTGAATTTACTCACTAATTATGTTGTAATAAGCTAAAATGAAATTATCTAAAGCTAGACCAAACAACCTTTAAGCTTGTAAAATGAATCTTGCAACTCAAAATCCCAACATGGACTAAGGGTAAATATATGGGATTTTGACTTTTCTATTAACAAGGACTGAGTTTTATGCTTTAAATGAGCTATTAAGACTAGGTGTGACACAAAATAACCAAAAGCAAAGGTCTGCACAACCTCTCGTACAGCTTAAACAGATGCAACCAAACAACCCTTTTAATGACTGTCTTGGTGAGTTTTCAAAGCAAATCACAGATATAGACCAAGCTACTGATTACAAACCTTATGATATCATTAAATGAGACTAATGAAGCATTAACTAACAACAATAACAACATACAACTAACAATTGATGATTATACTATTTAAACTGTGAAAATGAAATCTTTACTAACTACAATTTTAAAGGAATAAGAAACTGGTTTTATTGGATAATTATGTTTATCTATGACTAATTAAAACAGAAACACACAGATTTAAGCTAATGACTAGCTTGTACAGTGAAATACAAAAATTGAACAATAAGCTTACAAACTTGATCCAAGCAGATAACACTGTAAAAAAGAACTTGTAAACACTTCCTAAAGCTTCCCAAGAAGCACTAATCCCAAGGCCATCCAATATCAACCCTGCTCCAGCCTTCTTGTACCTTTAACCATGGCTTTTTATTTTTAAACTATTTATTTGGTATTTTTGTGAATTTCTGGTTTTGGCTACTAAACTGCTTTTTAGAGTATCTAATAGCTTTAATAAGCTATATAGGGAGCTTATGTGGGCTTATGAGTCCAAACTAACAACTGCTAACAACATTTCATCATATTGAGATTTTTGGATAATGAAAAAAATTGCATAACTTGAACACAGAACTTAAAACTGGAAATTGATGTTAACAAAGGTTTTATTTCACTTAAATAACTTGAAATACAAAGCTTAAAGCTTAAACAAATACTGGAATTAAAACTTAAACTAAAAACGACATTAATATTTAAAAATTATACTAGATAGGTGATACATTGCTTCTTCTCTTTCCTTTATAGACTTTTCATCATCCCCACATGTCTCTGAGCTTATCCCACCAAATTCCAGCCATTGGATCACTCAAACTCATCAGAACCATCCACTTGTGATTTTGGCGCCAAATATTTCTTCAAAGCAGGTTTTATCATTAATTGGGATTTGGTTTGAGTCAATAAAGGATTTTTGGTGTTAGTGGAGGTGGAGGGACAAGTAAGGTGTGTTGAGAAAAAGAGTGAAAACCAGACTGGTTTTTTTTGAATATCGGCATGGGAGAGAGAGCTACAGTCTGGGCGGTTTCTTGTTTTGTTTGACTTTCGTTTGACCAAGGGCTAAATAATCGGGGAGGTCACAATTGGGTATGACAGGGGTCTTTTTGGTTTTGACCTAGCTCATGGTCAGGGGGCCAATGGGGTTGGGCTTGTGTTGGATTTGGGCTTAGATATTAAAATAGGATCCTTTGGTTTAATAGATACAAGGGCCAAAGTGTTATTCATCCAAACCTCAAGGACTGAAAATGCCACTATTCCAAACTTATAACAAGGACCAAAATGACAAATATGATAGTACAAGGACCCTTTTTGCATAAAATTCCATTTTAAAATGTCCAAGGACTATTTTTGCAATTTTTCAAACTTTAAGGACCTTTCTTGCCAATTGACCAAAGAATCATTCAAGGATCACTTTTGATAACTTAGAATACTTCAGGGACCTTGAATGACAAAACTTCACATTTTGAATTCCAGGGACTAGATTTGACAACTTTTAAAACTTGGGGACTAAAACTGCCAATTTTGCAAACTTGATACATTTTTCATCTGATTTTGATATTTTGCATTTAAAACACATAAAACACTGATTTGTGATATTTTTATCATTTTGATGCTTGTTTAGTGTTTTCAGATGATTTTGCAGTTTTAGATTGTATAAAAATGATGAGTATTTAGACACTCATCAATCCCCACACTGAGATATTGCTAGTCCCTAGCAATGATTTAGATCTTTAATGGATTTGAAAAACTCTTTACCAAAAGCCATCACTTCTGGAGTAGCCAAATGTTTTGATTCAAGTAAGAATCTTGGTACACTGATAACCAAATGATTTATTGGCAAATCATAAACCATATAACGGATTTGATGTGTCTTTACCAGAAGCCGTACCCTTCTGGACTAGCCAACTCTTAGATAAATTATCAGAATTATCTTTGGTGAGCTGAATACCAATTATGGTTTTTCCACTGCCTTTACCACAAGCCATAATCTTGCGGGCTAGCCAACTCTTCACTTTTTAGGATATGGTGAGTTTGAGAACCATACAATTTTGGGCAAATTGCAAGCCATATAAACGGATTTGAGAAATCTTTACCAAGAGCCGTTTGCTCCTGGATTAGCCAATCCTTTAGTTTATTAGACAAGGCGGACTGATAACCAAATGAGTAAGTGTAGAACACTTACTCCAAAAAAAAATTTGGCCAAAATGGGGAATTTGGTGGATAAATATGATAAATTCGTGAGAATTCCCCCCCACACTTAGAAATGAATATTGCCCTCAATATTCAAAGTACCGGCGGTTATCCCGAAACAAAGAACGTAAAAGGGAAATACTACGGCCATTATTTAGAACGAAGATTTTTTTTTTTTTTTTTAAATACTTATATAAAACAGTGGGGGGCAACTCCCCCACACCAGGGTGGTAGAACAAGAAAGAAGACAAAATATGGGTGAAACCCATATGGGTGGTGCTAATGTTTTTGCTTCCCGAGTCACTAGCTTGACTCGATCCCCGCATTCATTGGTTCATGGGGAAGCAAAGTGGAAGAAACAATCTCCATCAGACTTTCATTCAAGATGTTTGGACAAACATTTGAAGCACGTGAAAGTTCCACACCGATGAGATATATAGAGACAAACCCGGCTCACAAATGATAAATGAAAGCCGTGGTCAAAGATAGTGTCTCATTCCCGAAGGAGAAAAGGGAAAGAGCAACCACACCATTTGTGAAGAATGGAATAAATATGTGCATAACAATGCATGTCCATTCCTCATCAGAAAGAAGCAAATCACCATTTTTGACATTTTAAGCTTAAATTTGAAGCTTTTATGGTGATTGGTAACAAAATTTCCGGGAGGGAGAGCTGGAAACGGTTCTTCAATCAACAGATTTTCAAGAAAGAGGATGTCTCCCTCCGAATCAAAGTAAGTATGTCATCCCTGTAGGAATTGACTCATCACTAAGAAAATCATCGACCTCCTTCCAAAGTTGTCATCTTCTTCCTCATCCGGAGTGAGAGAAGGAATGGAAGAGTCGGAAATGGACAAGAAATGAGTGGATGATCATTATATAGGAGATTTCTAGTTTCTCCAAGATCAGCTTCGAAATCAAAGAGATCATCGTCACTTTCTGATGAAGTGAATGTTGTGAGTGAGTTCATGGTGAACTCCTCACAAGAAGAGGATCAGACTGTGGGAGTGATGCCTCAACATACTCGATGTCTCCATAAGATTTACAATCATCGCTAAAATTGGAGAAAGTCTCAAAATGATCATTTGAACACTCAAGAGGGAAAGAAGAATCACACATATGATCAAAATTTCCCTGTGACTCTCTCGGGATTGGGACAAGGTCCTCAACACTAGACTTTATAAATTCGTCCGATTCCTTTTCAGGAACAGTGTCAAGAAGATCATCCCCCATGTTTAGAGAGTGAGTGGGAATATCGGGTGTGATAACAACAGATTGAGGGAGTTTAGAAGGACTAGCATACATATGTTTTATACTTTCCATTTGTTCCTCTGCTAGTAATTCCATCATAGTCTTTTCTCCCTGATTTTCCACGGAAGGAGTTTCAACTGATGAACTTGATGAATCTTTATAGAATTGAAGGATATCAAGTGTATCCTCATCATCATCGTCATCAGGAATGAAACAGAATCGAGAGCTAGATCTGGCTGCTTTTTCTTTTGCAATTGATTCCCTAATAGATTGTTCAAAGGCAATTTGGGAATCTAATTTAGCACAACCTCTCGCTAACAAAACTTCCATGGATTTCTCATTTGGATTATCTTGGGAGTGTTTACCTTCCTTTAAATCTTTCACTAAATCCAAAAGATCAAGGAGAAGATTTTGAGGAAGTGGATCAGGCTGAGGTGGTGCACTGATTCATATGGACGTGGAGGTTGGTCATGATATGAAGAGTCGTAATGTTACAGGAAATGGATTCCTTGTTTGACAATCCGGGCTAGAGTGAGGACCTCCACAATACTCACAACAGTAAAACTGATGTGGTTGTGAGTGGTATGTGTTGTAGTCATAATTGTTATCAGGAACTTGCTCATAGACAAGCGTATTTCCTGATTGACAATCAGACTGGAATGGAACCACCACAGTACTCACCACATTAAAACTGCTGAGGAATCTCACAGTGTGTAGCTGATGGAATAATTCAGTCGTGTCATGGTAGGAATAGGGATCTTGGTTATAGACAGACCCGTTTCCTGATTCCACCACGCTACATCTGGGGCAATTGCCACCATTATAAGGACCACCACACCATTGACAACCAAGGGGGTGAGGATAAGACATAGAAAGAATCAAAGGTTAACAGAGGGTAAGAAATGAAGAATCAAAAAGGTAAGAGGGTAAAGAGGAATATTTTTGGCATTTTTGAAAAACATGACGATAAAAACAAAGGATGAAAATATTTTTGGGTGTTGATAACACTTTAGGAAAAGTGTTAATGAACTTTTTGATTTTTGAAAACTTTACAAAAAACTTTTTACAAAATGATGGGGTATGTGCAAGAATGGGTCTGAAAATGGCTAAACACACGCTAATGCCTCCCCGGCAGCGGCGCCAAAATTTGATCTGTGCTGAAAACAGTCAAGCTAAATCACTCAAGCCGGCCACTTGTGAATGGCAGACCGTAATCAGCTTAAAACTGCCTAAGCACGAATGCAATGAAGTCCTGGAGAATAGAATGAATTCCCGGGTCGTTTAGTCCCACGGAGACTCAATGGTGTGTCAAAACAAACTCAGAGGATAGAATGATCACTAAGGATAGTGATCTGTAAAGGATTTGGATGAATATTACACTACTGAAAAGTTAATAAATTAAAGCGACTAAATGAAAATTAGAAAATTAAAAGATAAGAAATATTAAATAAACGCTATCACTATTTTTAAAATGATGAACGTTTAAAACTTAAAACTTAAGTTTAAATAAAATTACGTAAACGTAAAAAATAAAACGTGAGTTTTAAAGAAATAAAAGGCCTACAAATATAAAATGCATTTTGGATTCCTAAAAATAAAAGAAAATTATTAGAAAAAGAAAATTATTTTTAACACTATTTATTTAATTATTATTAATTAAAAACTATTTTAACTATTTAATAAATACTCTAAAAATAGAAGAAAATACAAAATAAAGCTAGAAAAAATAAAATTATGATTGAGAAAAATTCTAAAATATTATAAAACTAATTTTAAAATTGAAAAAGATATTTTTTATGCGTTTTAATTATTTATTACTAATTAATTACTATTTTTAACTATTTAAAATTATAATAAATACTAAAAAGATTAGGAAAATTATGAAACTTTTCTAAAAATACTAAATGATAACAGAAAACTAAGAAAAAATAGAAAAACAAGATTTGTTTATTAATAAGTTAGAAAGAAAAATCAAAAGCTAAAACCTATTAAATGCTAAGATGCTATCACTGATTTTAAATTGATCTTTTCAGGATTTTCTTTTGAAAACTACTTTTAATACTGATATTATGAAACTTAATGAAGACAAAATTTTACAAGTCACAAATAAGTGCATTTTTAAAGCTTATAATCCCAACAGCACTTATGAGCTTATTATTTGGGTGTTTTAAGCTCAAATAGACTCACAAGCTAAAGCCAAAGGTATAATAAGCTATGAACAAAAAACAAAAACTAGATACACAAATGAAGCTAATAAGAACAAATAAGCATTAACAGTAAAGTCAAAACAAGCAAATAAGCACTTAAGCCAAATCAATAATCCAAACAAACCGAGGACTTTTCAAGACCAATTTAAGCTAGGTTAATAGGCTCACAAGCTCAAACAAAGACCGATTTAACAAGTTGACTTGGTTGGCTTTCCAAAACAGACTAAATATCACAAGCTAAGGTGCACTGATAAGCTTTTGGTGAGCTTATGAAAGTGGTGGAACTGATCAAAGATAAGTCGAGACATGTTGATGCCGAATGTCGACGTAAAAGAAACTAAATGCGTACCTAGCTAATAAGCTAGAAAATGGAAAATGAACTTGGGACCTCAAGATAGCTAGGTTGGCTAAAACCAAAGAACCAAAGATCACTCAGATTTGAGCAACTAAAAGCTCTATGTGAAGCTATCAAGTTGGACCTACCAATCGTATGTGGCATCTTTTTCAACAAAAATTCCAAAAGAAGCTAAGAAATAAGTACCCAATAAGCTGATTAATAGATAACTAGTATTTTTATATTTTTGTTTAGCAACCTAACTTTAATAACCTAAGAGCTTTTAAGCTAAAACACAGATAAACACACACTAAAAAGATCTATTTTAATCAAAAACTAAGTTGGAAATTTGACTTTTGTTCAAAACCAAGAGGGTTGACTAAAATGAACTTTAATCTGACTTAAGCAATGATTATGTTGTTTTGAGGTTAACTAAAACTGATTTAAGCAAGATTAACAACTTATGAACACAAAATCTTGTTCATGATTCAATAAAATCCAACAAAGGAGCACCAAAGATTAGATCAAAAGCAATTTTGACTTTTCAAGAACAAGAGCTTGTTTCTATGATCGATATGAGATATAAGTCACTTATGTGACACAAAGCAAGCATAAACAACAACACAAACAACACCCGATGTAGTTTAAGAAGCAAATCCAAACAGACCTTATATGACTGTTTTGAAACTTTTCAAAGAAAATCTCAAATTTAAACCATGGACTTAATTTCAGACCTTACAATATCAATATATGAGATTAAATAGACATGATCCAACAACAACAACAACATAAAACACAAGACTTAAGACTATGCTACTTTAACTGTTAAAATGGAATTTTCACAAAACACAAATTTAAAAGAACACCCTACTGATTTTAAAGCTTAGATATACTTGATTATGACTAGTTATCACAAAGAAACATAAATTTAAACTAATTAACACCTATAACAAAGTTGAAATGCCAAATTGGTTAAAAAGCTTACAAATGGGTATTCAACTGCAAACCGAGATCAAGGACCAATGAACCCCCCTATTAGCTTACCACTAAGCTTCTAACCCAAGGCCATCCATGATTTAACCCTCGCCCAAATGTACACCTTCTCCATGTGATTTTTGATTTTTAACTATTTAATTTGAATTTTTTGTGATTTTCTGCTTTTGATTCTAAACCCATTTTAAATGTATCTAAAAGCTTGATTAAGCTTTTATGGAGCTTACATGACCTATTTCACCCATACAAACACCTAACAACAACATTTAAACATTCTTGAGATTTTTGAATTGGAAATGCAAAACTTGTAATGAGATTAGAACTTGAAATTAGTTAATGGAAAACATTCTAATACACTCAAGATACTTTAACAAAGTTATTACAAGCTTGAAATTACACTTAAAAACTTGAAGAAAATAAAAACGATTAAGAAAATTCTAACATTACTCTAGATAGGTGATACATTGCTTCTTCTCTTTCCTTTATAGACTTTTCATCATCCCCACATGTCTCTTAGCTTATCCCACCAAATTCCAGCCATTGATCACTAAACTCATCAGAACCATCCACTTGTGATTTTGGCGCCAAATATTTCTTCAAAGCAGGTTTTATCATTAATTGGGATTTGGTTTGAGTCAATAAAGGATTTTTGGTGTTAGTGGAGGTGGAGGGAACAAGGTAAGGTGAGTTGAGAAAAAGGAGTGAAAACCAGGACTGGTTTTGGTGATTGCAGCTCAGGAGAGAAGGAGCTACAGAAATGGTTTTGGGGCGCTGCTTTGGTTGACTTTGTTTGACCGCTTAATAATACACGGGAGGTCAAAAGAGGGGTGACTGGGTCAAAATGAAATCTACCTGGGGCTCATGGGTCAAGTGGGTGCTTGTGTTGGATTTGGGCTTAGATATTAAAATAGGATCCGTTTGGTTTAATAGAATACAAGGGCCAAAAGTGTAATTCATCCAAACCTCAAGGACTGATCTTGCAACTTTTTTTCAAACTTCTCACAAGGACCAAACTTGACAACTTTGATAATACAAGGACCCTTTTTGCATAAATTCCATTTTAAAAGGTCCAAGGACTAATTTTGTAATTTTCCAAAGTTTAGGGACCTTTCTTGCCAATTGACCAAAGAATCATTCAAGGATCATTTTAACAACTTAGAATACTTCAGGGACCTTGAATGATAAAATTCCACATTTTGATATTTCGTGGACTAGATTTGACACTTTTAAAACTTGGGGGACTAAAACTGCCAATTTTGCAAACTTGATACATTTTTCATCCGATTTTGATCTTTTTGCATTTAAAACACATAAAACACTGATTTGTGATATTTTGATCATTTTGATGTTTTCGAGTGTTTTATGATTTTGCAGCTTTAGATTATACAAAAATGATGAGTATTTACACTCATCAATCCCCACATCGAGATATTGCTAGTCCCTAGCAATGATTTGAGAAAACTTGATGGATTTGAAAACCTCTTTACCAAAAGCCATCACTTCTGGAGTAGCCAATTGTTTTGATTCAAGTAAGAATCTTGGTACAACGATAACCAAATGATTTATTGGCAAATCATAAACCATATAACGGATTTGATGTGTCTTTACCGGAAGCCGTACCCTTCTGGACTAGACAACTCTTAGATAAATTATCAATATTATCTTTGGTGAGTCAATTACCAATTATGGTTTTTCCACTGCCTTTACCACAAGCCATAACCTTGCGGCTAGCCAACTCTTCACTTTTTAGGACATGGTGAGTTGAGAACCATATAATTTTGGGCAAATTGCAAGCCATATAAACGGATTTGAGAAATCTTTACCAAGAGCCGCTTTGCTCCTGATTAGCTCAATCCTTTTGTCTTACATGGCGGACCGATAACCAAGTACACTTACTCCAAAAAATGTTTTGGCCAAAAACGGGGGAATTGGGTGGATAATATATGATAAAATTCGTGAGAATTCCCCCCCCCACACTTAGAAATGAATATTGCCCTCAATATTCAAAGTACCGCGTTATGCCAAAACAAAGAACGTAGGGAAATACTATGGCCTTTTATTTGAAAGATTTTTTTGTTTTTTTTAAAAAAAATACTTATATACAACAAGCAGGGCAACTCCCCACACCGTGGGTGGTAGAACAGAGAAAGAAGACAGTAATATGGGTGAAAACCCATATGGTGTGTGCTAAAGTTTTTGATTACCGAGTCATTAGCTTGACTCGATCCCCGAATTCATTGGTTCATGGGGAAAGTTTGTAGATCTGGGACAACCACAGGAGGAATGTCCTCTCCAAAGTAATGCTTCACTCGATGACCATTCACTTTAAAATTAGGACCATCGGGTTGAGATAACTCAATGGTACCATAAGGGTAAACCTTAGCAATGGTGAATGGACGCACCAACGGGACTTGATCTTTCCCGAGAAAATCTTCAATCTTGAATTGAAAAGAAGGACTCGATCACCAACGTTGAAAACGCGGTTCTTGATTTTGAGTCATGGAGCTTCTTTGTCTTTTGCTTGTAAATCAAAGAGTTCTCGTAAGCTTGATCACGAAGTTCATTTAATTCATTCATTTGAACTTTTCTATGATCACCGTCTCAGATATCAAGTTTGCATGCTTTAAGGCCCAAGATGCCTTGTGTTCTAGCTCAATCGAAGATGGCATGCCTTCCGCATTACACTAGCTTGTATGGAGTACACCGATGGGTGTTTTGTAAGTCGCATGAAAAGCCCGAGTCGTCATCTAGCTTATCCGACCAAGATGCACGATTTTTGCCAACCGTCCTCTCCAGAATTCTTTTAATACCACGGTTTGAAACTTCCACCGCCCCATTTGTTTGGGGGGTGGTATGCGAGAGAAGACGGTGGTAACACCATACTTTTGCATGACTCTTTCAAATTGGTCATTGCGTAAATGTGTACCACGACACGATTATCGCTTCCTGGAGTTCCAAACTGCAAACAGAGATTTCAAAAAACTTCACAACAACTCGGGCATCATTGGTGGGTAAAGCTTTTGCTTCAACCCATTTTGACAGAGATAGTCAACAGTACCACGAGTATGTACTTATTACCACGAGACGAAGGAAATGGCCCCATAAAGTCAATACCCCATATGTCAAATATCTCACAAACTTGAATGGCATTTTGCGGCATTTCATTTCTTTGAGATATATTTCCATGACGCTGACAAGCGCCACAAGCTTTGACAAATTCGTGGGCATCCTTGTAGATTGTGGGCCAATAGAATCCGGAATCAAACACCTTTTTGGCGGTGTAGTTGGGACTATGATGGCCCCTGTGGGTCCTGGTCCAAACATGGCAAGCTGAGAATATCAATAGCTTCCTGTCCATAAACACATCGCTGATGACTTGATCCGCAAATTTTGAACAAGAAAGGGTCGTCCCGTAAATAATGTTTAACATCTTTGATTTATTTTTCTGTTGGTCGACATTCCTTTCAATTAATGAAGTTACCCGCATGGTAATTTGCAAAGTCAGCAAACCATGGGGTGGTAGAATTTCCATGAAAAGAAACCGCATTGAGTGTCTCGAGAGGAAATGTTTCATTTATTTCCTTTTTCGCGAAAACATCTTGGTGAGGGTTTTCTAACTGGACAGATGATCGCAGCTAGATTCTCGGCCCTTTTTATCGCGTATAATGATATCAAATTCCTGGAGGAGGAGAATCCAACGAAGCAATCTCGGTTTTGCATCTTGTTTTGCAAAGAGATATTTAAGAGTGATCCGTATACACCACGCATTTGGTCAAGATTGGCACGTATCCGAAACTTCTCAAAAGCATACACCACGGCTAATAGCTCTTTTTCTGTGGTGGTGTAATGAGTTTGAGCTTCAGTTTTGCTTGGCGTAGTGGATAGGCCGAAAATGCTTGTTTCACGCGCCTAAGACTGCCCGATAGCAAAATCACTTGCATCGCACATGAGCTCAAAGGCAAGTCCCGGAGCAACGAGAATGGGTGCTTCAGTAAGCTTTTTCTTCAATGTTTCAAAAGCTATGATGCACTCGGGTGAGAAGATAAAAGGAGCATCCTTTTCAAGAAGATGGGTCATAGGCCGGGCAATTTTAGAAAAATCTTGTATGAATCTGCGATAGAAACCGGCATGACCTAAAAAACTCCTAATACCTTTGACGGTAGCGGATGAGCAGTACTTAGCAATTACATCAACTTTTGCTCTATCAACCTCAATCCCATTCTTTGAAATCTTATGGCCAAGGACTATGCCTTCTTTGACCATAAAGTGGCTTTTCTCCCAGCTTTAGACAAAGATTGATGTCTTCACACCGTTTTAGCATTTTATCTAAATGGGAGAGACATGTTTGAAAAGAATCCCCAATGACCGAGAAGTCATCCATAAACACCTCCATTGTTTCCCCGATCATGTCGTGGAAAATGGCCATCATACATCTTTGGAACGTGCGTGAGCATTACATAAGCCAAAAGGCATACGCTTGTAGGCAAAAGTCCCGTATGGGCGTGTGAATGTAGTCTTTTCTTGATCATTTGGATCAATGGGGATCTGAAAGTAACCCGAGAAACCATCAAGGAAACAATAGTATTCGCTCCCTGCTAATCTCTCAAGCATTTGGTCCATGAAGGGTAGAGGAAAATGGTCTTTACGGGTGGCGCCATTCAACTTACGATAGTCAATACACACACGCCATCCCAGTAACCAATCGAAGTTGGAATTAACTCGTTATCTTCATTTGTGATAACGTAATGCCACCCTTTTTGGAACACAATGAATTGGGCTAACCCAAGGACCGCTCGAGATCGGGTAAATTAATCCTGCATCAAGAAGTTTGATAACCTCCTGTTTGATAACATCATGGATTTTGGATTCACTCTTCTCTTATGTTGAACTGCTGGTTTAAAGTCATCCTCCATCAAGATTTTATGAGTACAAAACTCAGGGTTGATACCCTTGATGTCGGAGAGTTTCCAAGCAATTGCTTGCTTGTGTGACTTCAAGATTTTTATGAGCAGTTTTTCATCTTTACTCAAATCTCGAGCAATAGTGACGGGTAATTTATCATCACCCTCAAGAAATGAATACTCGAGATGAGGAGGTAAGTCCTTAAGCTCAACCTCGTGAAATTCTTCAGCTTTTCTCAACCTGATTTGACTTCCTTGTTATGAAGTTTGACGGGAGGGAGAGGAGGAGAAGTATCCAGATTTGACAACTTCTTTAGAAGAATATCTCCCTCCAGATTAATCTCATTTTGATTAATCTCATCAGAAATTGAATCACTAGAGTGAGGGGTTGATGATGGATCATCATTGAGCAACTTCTCAATAAGAAGTATGTCCCCCTCAATATCAATTGGAGCATGATCAATTTCCCAAGGAACAGAATCACTAGCCAAGTATGCTTCAATCTCATCTAAGATGAAGTCGCCTCCCTCAAACGGAGTGAGAGAAGGAGTAGAATTGGCTATGATAGGTTGAGAAGATGTGGTGGGATCCCCACTCACGGAATTATGAGAATAACCAAGAACTTCTTGAGAGTACTCTTCAGTAGCAACATCAATGATATCTATTCGGTTAACCGATTGTAATCATAGTTTGCGGAGTACCTCGAAGTTTGATCAAGGTTGAAGGTTACAGCTTCATTACCAACACGTAATGTGATTTCTTGCTCAAATACATCAATGAGAGCAAGGCCCGCTCGTGAATCCTCGACCAACAATGAGAGGAACCCGATGATCGCATCAAAATCAACAACCACAGTCACCGGAAAAGGAACTTTCCTACTTTCGATACGTCCTCGGCAATGCCAAGAGGACGGATATGGAACGACGCAAGCTCGAGAGTCATGCATGTAGGGTAAGTTCCTAAGAGAAAGTTTCTTCCACATCAATAAGGCATCAGTTTATACTTGCACCAAGATCTGCTAGGGCAAAGCATTCAACCATTCCTGGAAATACACAAGGTAGGAGAAATTTCCCGTGATCTCCAAGCTTTTCTCGAAGCTTCTAATAATCGCAGAGCTTCGTTAAGAGGAGTTTTTGCCATTTCAAACAACTTTTCCTTATTGCTCAACATGTGTTTGAGAGTCGATGCAAACTTGGGCATCAACATGATAGCATCCGCAAAGCTTATGTCAAAATGTAACTCTCGGAAAATTTGGAAAAATTTGTCCATTTGATGATGGCTTTCGCGAGCTTTTGCTCATTCAAACGTGATGGGTAAGGAATAGAAGATTTGGATTTCGATTCTCAACAGAGCTACAGTGGTTCAAAAACAACCCCGGATTTGATTTGGGTTTTGGACCACTTGAGGTTGGACTACCAAGGTGGGACGCGGTGCTGTACTTCGGGCTTGAATAATGCACCTTGTCCGTTGCTCCTTGGTAACTTGACTCATTGCCACAAGTGGAGGGGGCATTGGAGTAGTAGGTCCATTGTGTGTCGGAGGTTCACTTTCCACTACCTTTGGGAGAGAGGAAGAAGAGGTAGTAAGAACAGCAGGTCCAGTATGAAACACCACTTCGGTTGTGATCGCTTTAGCATCGCCTCGGTTAGCGATCGTGTTGCTAGGTAAAGTACTGAGCCCGAGGGTCGATCATTTAAAGACTTTTTGAGATCAGCAATTTGGCTGTCCAACAACCTGTTCATTTCATCTTGGGATTTCATGAATTGCTTCAGAACTCATCGATGATGGTACCGAGGAACAATGACGGGTGGAGCTGGAGGGATAAATTGAGGCCGTATGTTTTGATTATAGCCAAAATTCCCTTGATTAGGATTCACATTCCCTTGAAACTGATTCCCTCGATTGAAATTGTTATGATTAAGGTTTCCTTGATGTTGGAAACCTTGATTGGGTCCAGGATAGAAATTACCTTGGTTTTGATAACCTTGGTTCATTCTTGGTTGGTTCTGATTCCGGTTTTGCATGTTATGATTCTGGTTAAAACCGGTGGTGCCCGATTAGTGTTAGCACGGTAGTGTGGTTCATTTTGAGGACGGTATTGATTACCTCCTTGTCAGTGAACTACCGGCTAGAGCATTGGCCTCAAATGGACTACCATCAAGTGGCGCACAATTGTAGTATGCATGAGGACCACCACAAGTGACACAACTTCTCAACTTTCTTCACTTCAAAGATGTGTTGGTGTCTGCGAGTGAAGGTCACTTTCTTTTGGTTAGCAAGAACCAAAGCTCTGAACAATGTCTCCAGAGTTTGTCAATCTTAGCATCGGTGCTAGATGTACTCACAGGAGATGAAGAAGAAGAAGGTCCAAAGATGAGACCGATATGTCTTTGCTCAAAGGACGGACCTGAGATTTGTTCTCAATATTTGCAAGGCCTCTTTGTGGTCTTGCTCAGAAATTACCTCCGCGGAGGCATTCAAAGAATCTTGATTGGCCTGATTGAGACCATTGTAGAAAGTATCCATTTGCATTAACTCGGTAAAACCGTGATGCGGACACTCATGAAGCAACTCTTTGTAACGATCCCATGCCTCCCCCAATGATTCATCAAATCTCTGAGAAAATTTCATTATCTCATTCTTAAGACTTGTGGTTCGGGATGGAGGATAGAATTCGTTAACGAACTTGGTGACAAGATCTTCCCATGTCTCAATAGAACGAGGGGGTTGTTTCTCAAGCCAATTCCGGGCTTGTCCCTCTAGAGAAAATGGGAAAGCGAAGAAGCTTGATAGTTTCATGTGGGACATTCTTGTATTTGATGGTAGATGCAATCTTGTTAAACCATCAAATGTGCGCATGAGGATCATCCCGCTCAAAACCATAGAATTGACTTTGGGTTACTAGATTAAGCAACCCGGTTTTGAGCTCAAAAGTGTCGCCATTTATGGTCGGGACAACAATGGCATCCCCGTAACCCTCGATGGGTGCTTGGAGAAGCTCATTCATAGGTTTGTCTTCTGCCATTTCGACAGGAGGTGGTGGTGGTAGACGCTCTCGGCCACGGTCAAGGAGCTGAACGCCCTCTACGCTCACGAGGAATCTTTCCAAGTTCGAAAGTGGACTTGTAGAACTGAAGAACGAGCGATGCACTAAGTATAAAAACCAATTTTCAAAACAAATGAGGCAAAACACAAGTGAACTTAACCAATAATCACAAATGAAATGGCTTTTTTGAAAAAGGTACACCAAATCACAAGTGACACAAAGGCAAGTTTTAAATCGGATGTTCGGGAACTTATTATGGTCGCACCCCGCTAGTTAGGTAAGTGCACTGCCTTGATTTCGCGGTAGTTGATTTTTATGTATAAATTAAGTACCACTGAAAAGACGTAGGTAAGATTTGTGCAAATGGGTTTAAAAACTTTTGGACAATATTTTTGGTATCGTCCCGTTTAACCAAATCGTATCTCTTCAAGAATCACCTTAAAAGAGAATACAAAATAGAAAAACGTTCCGATTGTTTTGTTGTTTTATATTGTTTTTGGGTTTGTTAACACTTTAGGAAAAGTGTTAATGAACTTTTGATATGTTTATAACTTTACAAAACTTTTACAAACGATGGGTTATGTGCAAGAATGGGTCGAAAATGGCTAAACACACGCTAAAGCTCTCCCCGGCGTGGCTTAAAATTTGATTCGTATAAAACCACAAGTTTTATCACTCAAGCCACCACTTGTGAATGGCCTAATCCGAACAAACTTAAAACAAATTCTCAATAACAAATGCAATGAAGATCGGAGAATATAATGAATTCCCGGGTTTAAGTCCCACCTGAGACTCAATGGAGTGTAAACACTTGATCAGATGATAGAATGATCACTAAGGATAGTGATCAGTAAAGATTTGGATTGGAAATTACACTACTGAAAAAGTTAATAAATTACAGCGACTTAAATACAAATTAAGAAATTTAAAAAGATAAAATCTATTAAATAAACGCTATCACTATATTTAAAATGATGAACGTTTAAAACCTAAAACTTACGTTTAAAATAAAATTATGTAAACGTATAAAATAAAAAGTGATATCTAAGAAATAAAAGGCCTACAAATATAAAAATGAAATTTTTGGATTCCTAAAAATAAAAGAAAATTATTAGAAAAAGAAAATTATTTTTAACACTATTTATTTAATTATTATTAATTAAAAACTATTTTAACTATTTAATAAATACTCTAAAATAGAAGAAAATACAAAATAAAGCTAGAAAAATAAAATTATGATTGAGAAAATTCTAAAATATTATAAAACTAATTTTAAAATTGAAAAGATATTTTTTATGCTTTTTAATTATTTATTACTAATTAATTACTATTTTTAACTATTTAAAATTATAATAAATACTAAAAAGATTAGGAAAATTATGAAACTTTTTCTAAAAATACTAAATGATAACAGAAAACTAAGAAAAATAGAAAAACAAGATTTGCTTATTAATAAGTTAGAAAGAAAAAATCAAAAAGCTAAAACCTATTAAGTAAATGCTATCACTGATTTTAAATTGATCTTTTTCAGGATTTTCTTTTTGAAAACTACTTTAATACTGATATTATGAAACTTTAATGAAGACAAAAATTTTACAAGTCACAAATAAGTTGCTTACAAGCTTATAATCCCAACAGTTTTGACTTATGAGCTTATTTGGGTGTTTTAAGCTCAAATAGACTCACAAGCTAAAGCCAAAGGTATAATAAGCTATGAACAAGCTACAGATACACAAATGAAGCTAATAAGAACAAATAAGCACACTGTAAAGCTGAAATAAGCAAATAAGCACTTAAGTCAAATCAATAATCCAAACAGTCCTGAGGACTTTTCAAGACCAATTTAAGCTAGGTTAATAGGCTCACAAGCTCAAAACAAAGACTGATTTAACAAGTTGACTTGGTTGGCTTTCCAAAAAACTAAATATCACAAGCTAAGGTGCACTGATAAGCTTTTGGTGAGCTTATGAAAGTGGTGGGAAAACCGTGGCGATAATGATACAAATTTGATGCTTCAATGTTGGGACGAAAAGAAACTAAATGCGCACTCTAGCTAATAAGCTATAAAATGGAAAAATGAACTTGGGACCTCAAGATAGCTAGGTTGGCTAACCAAAGAACCAAAGATCACCAGATTTGAGCAACTAATAAGCTCTATGTGAGCTTATCAAGTTGGACCTACCAATCTGTGCAGGCATCTTTTCAAACAAAAATTCCCCAAAAGAAGCTAAGAAATAAGTACCCAATAAGCTGATTAAGAGATAACTAGTATTTTTATATTTTTGTTTAGCAACCTAACTTTAATAACCTAAGAGCTTTTAAGCTAAAACACAAGATTAAATTCACACTAAAAAGATCTATTTTAATCAAAAACGACCTAGTTGGAAATTTGACTTTTGTTCAAAACCAAGAGGGTTGACTAAAATGAACTTTAATCTGACTTTAAGCACTGATTATGTTGTTTTGAGGTTAACTAAAACTGATTTAAGCAAGATTAACAACTTATGAACACAAAATCTTGCTCATGATTCAATAAAATCCAACAGTGAGCACCAAAGATTAGATCAAAAGCAATTTTGACTTTTTCAACAACAAGAGCTTGTTTCTATGACTGATATGAGATATAAGTCACTTATGTGACACAAAGCAAGCATAAACAACAACACAAACAACACCTGATGTAGTTTAAGCAAGCAAATCCAAACATACCTTATATGACTGTTTTGAAACTTTTCAAAGCAAATCTCAAATTTAAACCATGGACTTAATTTCAGACCTTACAATATTAATATATGAGATTAAATAGACATGATCCAACAAGCAGCTAACAACATAAAACACAAGACTTAAGACTATGCTACTTTAACTGTTAAAATGGAATTTTCACAAAACACAAATTTAAAAGAACACCCTACTGATTTTAAAGCTTAGATATACTTGATTATGACTAGTTATCACAAAGAAACAAATTTAAACTAATTAACACCTATAATAGTGAAATGCCAAATTGGTTAAAAAGCTTACAAATGGGTATTCAACTGCAAACTGAGATCAAGGACCAATGAACACCCCTATTAGCTTACCACTAAGCTTCTAACCCAAGGCCATCCATGATTTACCCCTCCAGCCCATTGTGTACACCTTCCATGTGATTTTTGATTTTTTAACTATTTAATTTGAATTTTTTTTGTGATTTTCTGTTTTTGATTCTAAACTGATTTTAAATGTATCTAAAAGCTTGATTAAGCTTTATGGGAGCTTACATGACCTATTTCAGTCCATACAAACACCTAACAACAACATTTAAACATTCTTGAGATTTTTGAATTTGGAAATGCAAAAACTTGTAATGAGATTAGAACTTGAAATTAGTTACTGGAAAACATTCAAATACACTCAAGATACTTTAACAAAGTTATTACAAGCTTGAAATTACACTTAAAAACTTGAAGAAAATAAAAACGATTAAGAAAATTCTAACATTACTCTAGATAGGTGATACATTGCTTCTTCTCTTTCCTTTATAGACTTTTCATCATCCCCACATGTCTCTTAGCTTATCCCACCAAATTCCAGCCATTGGATCACTCAAACTCATCAGAACCATCCACTTGTGATTTTGGCGCCAAATATTTCTTCAAAGCAGGTTTTATCATTAATTGGGATTTGGTTTGAGTCAATAAAGGATTTTTGGTGTTAGTGGAGGTGGAGGGGACAAGGTAAGGTGAGTTGAGAAAAAGGAGTGAAAACCAGGACTGGTTTTGGTGATTGCAGTGTTTGTGAGAGAAGGAGCTACAGAAATGGTTTTGGGCGCGTTTTCTTTGGTTGACTTTGTTTGACCGAAGCTTAATAATACACGGGGGAGGTCAAAAGGAGGGTGTGACTGGGGTCAAAATGAAATCTGACCTGGGGCTCAAGGGTCAAGGGGGTTGGGCTTGTGTTGGATTTGGGCTTAGATATTAAAATAGGATCCGTTTGGTTTAATAGAATACAAGGGCCAAAAGTGTAATTCATCCAAACCTCAAGGACTGATCTTGCAACTTTTTTTTTTCAAACTTCTCACAAGGACCAAACTTGACAACTTTGATAATACAAGGACCCTTTTTGCATAAATTCCATTTTAAAAGGTCCAAGGACTAATTTTGTAATTTTCCAAAGTTTAGGGACCTTTCTTGCCAATTGACCAAAGAATCATTCAAGGATCATTTTTAACAACTTAGAATACTTCAGGGACCTTAAATGATAAAATTCCACATTTTGATATTTCAGGGACTAGATTTGACAACTTTTAAAACTGGGGACTAAACCGCCAATTTTGCAAACTTGATACATTTTTCATCGATTTTGATCTTTTTACATTTAAAACACATAAAACACTGATTTGTGATATTTTGATCATTTTGATGTGTTTCTGAGTATTTTCAGATGATTTTGCAGTTTAGATTATACAAAAATGATGAGTATTTAGACACTCATCACCGGTCTAACCCCAACCTCCACATCATAATATTGCATTTATTAGGAAGCCATTTGACCCACTTGAACTTGAAATTGTTAGAGTAATCCTTGTCGCCCCTAAGGAACTTCTTAACCTGACGAACACTGAAGGGTTGATTAGTATTCCCAAGCCATTTCCACCCATCCTTACGACCATTTAAGGATATCCCGGCCATCATAGCCCCCAACCTATCCTTCTCCGACTCCTCACCAACCGACAACGTACCCGAAAGTTAACCAATCGCTATCGATACCACTATTACTACTACCAAACCTATCAACAACCAAAACTCTTTTGTTCTTCTCCCTTTTAAAAAGCAAAGGAAATTCCTCCTTCAATTCCTTCTCGTTAACCCAAACATCGAGCCAAAATCTAATATCATTTCCATCTCCCACCACTCCTTTGAACAAACGATCCAACTGAACCCCTGCCACATTGGTTTTTGAAATAGTTCTCACTATCGCAGGCCATACCCCCGACACAGAAGACTTCACCGGGAGAGACAACCAGCCTCTCGAATTACCATGGATAGCATCAATAACCTTCTTCCATAGACTTCCTGTTTCCGTTCTATATCTCCACATCCATTTGGTCAAAAGGGCAATGTTGGTATCCATCAACCTTCTTAAACCAAGACCCCCCATACGAATAGGAGTAACCACTTTGTCCCAACCCACCCAATGAATCTTCTTAGCATCACTCGAACCTCCCCACAAAAAGGTTTTGACCAGCTTTTCCAAATTGTCAATCACCTTGACTGGAGCTTTAAATAAAGACAAATAATAGGTGGGGAGATTCTCCAGGACCGCTTTAATCAAAGTCACCCTACCCCCGATTGAAAGGCAAGAAGCCTTCCAATTGGAAAGTCTAGACTTGAAAATATCAATAAGAAAATCCCAATTCGCCACCCTGTTCATATTCCCCCTATTCTAATACCAAGATAATCAAAAGGAATAGCACCTGACCTACAGGACACACCTTTCGCCACCCTTCTCACTTAAGAATCCTCCACTCCAACCCCAAAAATCAATGACTTCCTCATATTAATTTTAAGACCCGAACAGAGATAAAAGCATCTAAGGATGCGCGCAATCTTATTAATGTTCTGATCCGACCAATCCCCCATAAAAGAGCAATCGTCGGCGTACAACAAATGAGAGACCGAAGGACCTTTGTTAGGGAGCTGAATGCCCTCATAAATACCACTGTCACCCGCTTTCTTCATCATACAGGAAAGCGCCTCCATGAATATTAAAAACAAAAACGGGGAGAGGGGATCGCCCTGACGCATCCCTTTTTGACATTGGAATTCAAAGGTGGGCAAGCCATTAACCAGAACAGCCGACCTAGCCGACGAGAGGATGCTACTAATCCAATTACACCACATGTCCGGGAAACCCATTTGAGACATAATGGCAATCAAAAAATTCCAACTAACATTATCATATGCTTTGTTAAAATCCACCTTGAAAATAAAAATACCTTTCTTCTGCTTTTTGGCCCATGACACAATCTCATTCAAAATCAGCGGCCCATCTAATATCGACCTATCCCCCAAGAAAGCAGATTGATTGACCGAGATAATCGCGTTCAGGACCACTTTGATCCGGTTCGCAAGAACCTTAGACACCACTTTACATATTACCCCAACAAGGGTAATAGGCCTGTAATCATTGAGATGGCAAGGATCTCTTACTTTAGGAATAAGAGTGATGAGTGCCGAGTTGCAACCCCAACTGAAACCCCTACCTTCTCGAAGAGCCTCAAACAAGCCGCTAAAATCGTCTTCAAAAAACGCCCAGAAGTGTCTGATATACTTAAAAGTAAAACCGTCCGGGCCGGGGGCCCGGTCCTCCCCACAACCAAAGACAGCCTTTTTTATCTCCTCCTTAGAAAAGCGACTTACCAAGGAATCGGCCGCCTCCCTAGATAACTTATTTTCAATGCCACAATCAGGAATAGGTCTATCCTTCCAATCTTCCTTGAACTTACTTATGAAAAACTCAAAAGTGTGCCTCTTGAGCAACTTCGGCTTAGTAATCCATTCATAATCAATCGTAAGCCCGTGAATCGAATTACTCCTCTTTCTATTGTTGATCAAGCCGTGGAAAAAACGATTTTTACCATCCCCTTCCGCGGCCCACATATTCCTAGACCTTTGTTTCAAATCCTTGGTCTTTCGAATGTCAATATCTTCCAAAATTTTCCGACATTCGTTCCTTATCCACGTTTCCTCTTCCGACAAATCATTCTCTTCCATACTCCTATCAAGCTCCTCTAACTCCTTCCTGCACATTTCATATTCTTCGTTTTCTTTTAAAACAAAATTGTCGCGCCAATCTTTAAGCTTACTGCTCAACCACCTTAACTTTAACACCAGCTTACGAAACGGGTCCCCCACATATTCGAAGTCCTCCAAAGCCTTAGTGACCACGTTAACGCAATCAGGATATTCAAGTCACGAATTAAAAGCCCGGAAAGGCTTAGGCCCAAAATTTTTATCAACTAACGACAGCATAATCGGCTTATGGTCCGACAACCCTCTAGGCAAGGCCCTGAAACACGCTACAGGCCATCTATCAAAAAAATCCCTGCTAACCAAACACCGATCAATTTTACTCATCTTCTTGCCCCTGTCATCCTCCTTAAGATAAGTAAACTTACCTCCGACCATCAAATATTCGTGAAGGTCAGCCGTACCAATAAACTCATTGAAGTCTCTAGCACAACTATTTTTAAAATTCGACCCTTTTCTTTCATCTTTATTCCGCACTACATTAAAATCCCCAATCATAATCCAGCACCCCCTATTACTATCCTTCAAATTCTTTAACTCCTCCCACACCAAACCTTTAGCCCTTCTCGATTGAGGGGCGTAAACATTTGCCACGTAGACCATCGAGTCAATACCTATCAAACGACCAAAAACCACCAAGAAATTCTCTCTAGAAAAACAACCCATTTTTTTAAAAACTCCGGGATCCCACACACTTATAATGCCCCCCGATCTCCCATTAGGCTCAACCAAATCGAACTCAAAACCCAATCGACCCCAAAATTTACGAATGTCAATATCCTTGACACCACTACTTTGGGACTCTTGAATAGCTAGAAATGACACATTCTCCTTGTTAATCACACTACTAATCCACTTCGGTTTTCTATCCCCCCAATACCCCTAATGTTAATAGATAAAAAATTCATTGATAAACGGGATTAATGCCTTCATTCACAATGACACCTCTAACCTCTTCTCGAGCCTGAGAAAAATCCAGACCAATAGCTTTTCCAATTTCGATAGTGACATTGATTTCCGTGTTGATCTCCTGCACATTCTCCGTGCGGGGTGAAGGTTTCTCCCCACCACCTCCTTTATTTTCGTGGCTCTTTAAACACTCAATGGGTAAGAAAGGAGAGGTTTTTAGGTCCAAAGAATTATTTTTACCGCTAATACCACATACTTTACCCGAACCCGAACTGTTTCTACCTCCATCCTTATCCGGGTTTAAATTGCCATTATTCAAGCCCAATAAATCGTCCAACGAGAAAGGGTCGGACTCCCTTTGTCTCTTCTTAGGCCTAGAAGGAAGCCCACCACTTATTAAATTCCAGTCAAAAATTGGAGCGTGAATACCACTTCCCAGGTCCTCCACATGCTTCTCAGCATTAAAGACCGCATGCCCTTTATGGCCCACATCCTTGAAAGAAGAGCATAAACCTTTCGTCTTTCCGCCACCTTCATTATCCCCATGCACTTCTGTATTGAAACCCCCACCTTCCCCATGCAACATCTCTTCATCTTCCACTCTAAACTCCCCATCTTCCTTATCATCAGGACTAGAGGACGAGTTCGCTGGCTCGTTAGGAATCGGCGCAGGAAATGAGGATCCCTCCGAAGGAATAATATCACAACATGGAGCCCAATCAATCGTCTTCTCCGAGAACCAAATTCTAAACTTCTTATCTCTCCATGACAATGATACTTGGCCTTTTACCTCCCCTCCTACACTCACAAAAACTCCCACACCTTGGACCGACCTGTTTGAGGAGTCATCGATGACTGAAGAAGGAGATACCACCTTCCCAATTAGACCCCCAATCTTATTGTAGGTACTTGCGTTCGCAAGGTGAAGAGGTACTCCATAGATCCCTAACCAAGCAATTCGCTCGTAAGGGATCGACTGACCACGCCACACCTCTAAACAATCGAACCATACCATCCAAGTCTCCTTCTTACTTAGGAAATCAACAGCCAACATATTATTGTTAAACTTTAAAAACATGTTGAGACCTACCAAGTATTGAATCCGTAGATTTGACAGCCCAAAATTGCCAAGAATTACACTAAGACTGGACAAAGTGTTAAAATTAATACACCTCCCAACCAATGCCAAACCATGCAAGGAAAACAACTCATTCACTGAAGGTTCAATCGATATTTCCTTCACAGGCTCCGATTGCACGGTCACACCTTTCACAATATTACTAAAAGACCTCCCTTCCTGCAGCCTCCCATTGGAGCCTTCTGGTTTAGAGTACCTGTGAGAGATGGGTGCCTTCCTCTTCGTCTCCCCAATGATCCCAGCTTTCTCGTTCTCCATTGCATATCTAGCAAGATTCACCTCGAGTTTATACTCGCCCATCTTCACCATTTGAATCCTACTTTCTAACACTTTCCAATCATGAACACCTTTGAAGCTAACAAAACCAAAATGATTCCCTTTGGAATTTCTCCTTCTGGCGATGTAAGCCCCAACAATCGAACCAAAAGGTTCAAAAGAAGAAGCTAGATCCCAAGGCCGACAACCATCTAGGATATTGGCCACGAAAAACTTGACGATCCCGTTCCTACTATTACCTTCTGGATTCAATTTACCTTTGTCTTTATGTCTTCTCCTGTTAGAAACCTCTACCCACTCTTGGTTTTTTTCTTGTGGAAAACTAGAAGGGGGGTTGAATAGTTTTACCAATTTAAAACTTTCTTTTAAATATTTAGATCGACTTATGTCAATCTATTTGATTGTTTATGTTGGACGTTGATAGATGGATATATAAACATGAAATGAAATATAAAGAGTAAGAAGCACATCACCACAACACAAGTTATTTATAGTGGTTCGGCTACAAGGACACCTTCCTTGCCCTACTCCACTCCCCGAGTCACCTACTCGAGAGTTCGTAAGCACTACACCAACTCCTTGTGGCGGAGAAGCCTTCACAACGTCGCTTAACCTTTTTCCGTACAAAGCTAAATACCGAGTTCTTTCACACCAAGGCGAACCACACCTAACACAACGTCGCCTACCCTTTATACGGTGCTAGGCTAACCACCGAGTTCTTTCACACCTTAGGAGAACTAATCCTATCACAACGTCGCCTACCCTTTATTAGGTACTAGGCTAAGCACCTAGTTCTTTCACACCTTAGGTGAACTACACCTTCACGACACAACACCTAATCTCAAGGAGATCTACTCCTTGTTACAACACCATCAAGGATATCACCATCCTTGTATATAAACAAATACATATATGTATAACGATGCACCTCATCGATTATACGACCTAAGCATTCTTCCCAAATGCTACTTGATTTGATTCTTTGGCATCCTTCACTAATGCCTTTGACACAACGCTTGGCACCCTTCACTAATGCCTTCGTCTTGACACCTTTAGCATCTTTCACTAATGCTTTGACATGGATGATGAGCATCTTTCACTAATGCTTCCATCTTGACACTTTCGGCATTCTTCACTAATGCCTTCTACCCAACATCTATGGAGAAAGGAAGAACTATCAACAAGAGAACCTTAGTAGTCTTGATGATGACGAAGCATGGCAACTCATGGACTTTGAGCTTGCACGTCTTCAAGAGGTGGTGATCTCTCCTTTAAGAGGAACCTATTAGATCACACAAAAACAAAAGACAAACTACATAGATCACTTAGATATGAGGTTAGAGGGTTAGAATACTTTGGGGAAGTATGTGTGTAAAAACCATGTGTAGAGAGGAAGAAATGGCTCTCTATTTATAGAGGAAATTCTCTTCTGATCCCCGGATCCCACGGATCCCTACCACAAGGGATCCGGCTAGCACAACGCTAGGGATCCGTGGTCCGCTCCTCTTTGCCCATGGGTATTTTTGGTTATGGGTCATGGGTCATGGGTTATGGGTTGATCCATGGTTTTCTTTCTAGATACAATGAACTTGGTTAAGTGGTATATATAAAACCATGGGTTATGGGTCAAAACCATTTGCTAGTATTTACCCATTTAGTTTATACTTGTATTTACCTATTTTAGTATATTTAGTTTAAGTATATGTTTAACCCAATATGTAAACACTAGTTGTTGTACATATGTATCTAAATCATAAAATCACTTATACTTGTTTTAGTGTTTTATGTGAAAGCGTAAGTGTGTTAGAAAACTATTAACTCAAACTATTTACGTACTCTATTTATTTCGTTAAAATGATTTTACTTTTGTTATCGACAAAACATTAGAAGATCGTAAAATATAAATAAACGTTTTTACGGCTTATTTGTATTAACAATCTCCCCTTTTTGTTGATGACAAAACATAAAATTATTTTAAGGAAAAAGCTAAAATTCGTAAAAATTTGAGTTTGTAGTTTTTACTTTCTTCTCCCCCTTTTTGTCGAAACAAAAAGTGTTGAAAGAAACTAACACAATTTTTATAAGAAAAAATGTAAAAATGTAAAGAGAGCAAGTGACGGGAATGGTACTCGTCTTAACTCCCCCTTGACGAGTCCATCCCTATGTAAGGGCGTCAAGGACATAACGTAAAATAAACTAATTGTGTTTGCAACTAAGTTTGCAAATGGTTCGTCTAAGTGACGAGAACGTGCTCCCCCTTGAAAATTGCAATGTTGCAATGGGGTGTCATGAAGTGTAACCCAAAATTGGATTAAGTTGCAAATGATTTTGCAATGTCGTTTGACACAAAGCTCCCCCTAGCTTTATGGTGTCAATATCTTCATGTGTATTTTGAATAACTACAAAACAAAGGTTAGAAAAACAAGAGTATAGTGCATAATTTCCTGCAAGAGAGACTCAAGTTAGTATAAATTTGTGCTCCTGTACCACGGATCCCACGGTTCCCTTCAAGGAGGGATCCGTCTAGTTATCTGGAAGGGATCCGGCTATCTGTTGACAGTATCTTCAGCAATGAAGAAATGTCAAGGAATGCTATTTTGAGAGAATGAGATATATGTACAATATATCAAGCACAACAAAGATAATCATAGCATATAAGTATTCATTCAATAAAACAAGAGATACACAACCAAATCTCTAAAAACTAAGAGAATGAACTTTAGCCATATAAGTACTACTAATGCTAATCTCATTACGAGACTTAGAATGTGACAATGTGCTTAAGTCTAGGGATGGGTGGACTTGTTGAATTGATCCAACTTTGCAAGAAGATGATTGAACATGAAATGTATCTCATTTCGTACTTCTTGAACAAGTCCTTGAGTTTTTAGACAATTTGAGCAAATATTGTCTTGGTTTGGCCCCGAAGGGAAAGGGATATTTTGAGGGGGCTCAATGTGTGTTTGAGGGTCTTTATTTTGAGAAGTTGGGAGAGGTTCTAAAAATGAGGGTGGTAATAGAACTTCTTTCATATGATCAAGGTTGTTCCTTGTCTCCCATGATGGGCTAGTTGGTGTTGTAGGTGGTTCCCGATTTAATGAAAAGGTTGGTGAATGGGAGGTTCTTGGTGATGAATGGAACAATGAATATATGTTTAGATGAGGAAGAGGCTCATTCAAGGAGTGTAGTCCATTCTCAATGAATGAAGGTTTTGATGGCTTGCTAGAACTAGCCATTTTTGGTTTGGAACTAGATGATCCTTTTTCTAGTTGGAAAGGTTTGATGCTAATCCTTGCAGTTCTCTTAGCTTTTGTTGGATGGGTTTGATGAGGTGGGATTCTAGAGTCATTATCTCTAATGGGAGATGTTTCGGTGGATGAAATTTCATGGATCATTTGACCCTTTCTTTTGGATGATCCTATGTTTGAAGAGTTGTTGCTAAGAGCGTTAGTCATGGTGATGAAGGTGCTAATGTGAGCCTCTAATTTCTGATTTTTGAAAGGTAATTGAGGATGGTGCCATAAACCTAAGATTGTTTGGTTTATAAAGAGTAATTTGAATTTGGGAATTAAATTCTTGACCACTTAGAAGACTAAGCATGCTCTTGAGATTTTGATCAGCTCTAGGAAGATAATTAATGTATGCTAAGAGTGGTTAGAGAACCAAAAGGTGACATGAGTTTGAATATAGGAGCTGATTTATGTTCTCTGTATCTACGGATCCCGCGGATCCCTCTCAGTAGGGATCCGCCTGGTTAAAGACCAGGGATCCGGCTATCAAACAGGGTCTAGGTGAAATCATTATGCTTTTGTAAGGTTAGTTATTAATGGATTTCGAGAGTTTAACTTAATTTTGAAGTCTTTAGCTGTTGGATATCTCAAACCCTTAACCATAACAAGTAATGGTGTTTAATGATGATTTTGGCCAAGAAAATTTGACTTTGGGTAGTCTAATTATATGTTTGACAATGATTCCATTTAATTTGATGTGGAGAAGTGGTGATAACAAGTCCTAGAAGTCAGATGATGTCCTAATAGGAATTTACTAAAATCCTTAAAAATAAAAAAGAATTGAAAAACAATTTTTGGCCTTAATTTTGATTAAAAGGTGATTGAGATTAATTTGCTAAAATTGAAAGATATACCTAACTAAGTGCTATCAAGAGTGATAGAGAATGTGTGAGTGTTAGAGCGGAATTATGGTGAGTTTTGACTAGTAGAAAAATCAAAAATATTTCAAAGATGTATCCTAGATAGGTCATGGATGAGAGTGAGATCTTCAACTATTTGAGAAAAACTTAGTTGGCTCTAGTATCTTATGTTTGACTTGTTGGAGATGATCTAATAGAATGTTTTGATGTACCTAAATCTGTATTGCATATCAGATACCACGGATCCCACGGTTCCCTTCTGGGAGGGATCCGTCTAGTACAAATGCTGGGATCCGCCTACTGCAGATCAGAAGGCTTTCAGCAAATGTGCAATTTTGCACTTCTTAGTAAATCCTCTTCCTAGTGGCTTCTATGGGAACTAAATGTACGAGCACAACTACTATGATGTATAGCTAGAATTCCTAGAATGAGTGACGACGACCATTCAAATGGTCGTAAAATCTCATTTTTCAAGTACCTACGTTAGAATTGTTTAGTGCCATGATATGGCCATACCTACAAACTACAAGCATAATTTAAAATGTTTACAAACCATTGTTTGAAATTGTTCATCAAAGTTTGATTCTTTCAAACCTTACCTTTCTCCTCCTTCTTCACTTCTTCACCCGTCCTTCACTCTTTATCAAACTATCTTCACTTCTTCTTCTTTAAGAAATTGGCGAAGCATTTGAAGATTCCCTTGGTTTGTTGCCATTCGGGTGATTCATTAGGGATGTTTGGCAATTGATTGATGTAGTCCAAGGGGTCAAGATCGATATTTGCGAATGGGTTGCTACTACTCACTTCATCTCCACCTTCTCCTTGCCTTTCCCTTTCGTCCGAGGAGTCCGTGGGTGGGTGTGGTCTCTTGCCTTCCACCATAAACCTTGTTGTTCTACCTTCGGTCAATGGTACCATAACCTTATTGCAAAAGCTATGATCAAGAGATTGTGGAGAAGGATCTAAAGCAAAGATGAATTTGGAGAGACGGGTTAAAAGCATTGCGTACGGAAGCACCATCTTGTCCATGCTTCTAACACTTGCCATTCTTTTTACCATGTAGTAGGCAAGGTTGAATTGAGTATTGGTCACTAGGCAATAGATCATGAAGCTTAGACATGCGTTGGGGTGGTCCTTGTTCCCTACTAGGCATACCACATTTTCTCTTATCACATCCTCCCACTTCCTATACAATGCATACATTTCCGAAAGCTCCATTTGAAAAGGATCCCTATGGATCACTTTTGACTTTCTTGTGACTCTTGATGGTGAGGCTCTTGGCATGAACACGGTGTCCCTCACCGTGGTTGCTTCCGGGATCAAATTGTAGTAAATATCATGATGATCAACCATTGTGTGTAGTTGTTCCAAAGACCATTCATTCGAGTACATACAAATGCCTTGAAATGGAACTCCTATAATTCTTCCAAACTCTATAAGAGAAAGACTAAACTCTCGCTCATTGATGGTGAATTCAATTGAGATGGACCCGTCATCATTTCTAATTATCCCCATTGTCTTGTAAAACTCAAGCACAAAGACCGGGCAAATTTGTTCGTTTATATCCAATAAACAATCAAACCCAATAGTTGCAAAAACTTCCCTTATGTCAGTATTTGCAAGAAATGATGGATCAACAACTCTACCTTCATGAAAGAGTCTCCTTTCGAGCAACTTAAAAGCTTTTCTATCGTCCGGACTTAAGCCATTTTTCCTATGATACATGGGTATGTAGTGGGCGGTGTCTTGGTAATCTTGTTGCTTGTTGCTAGGCATGATAATCCTAAACAATACAACCCAATGTGGTGTTAATGATGAATAGTAGCCTAGAGGGTTTGATCACAATTTTGCTCTCATCATCTTTGTTGAGTTCAAGAAATGTGTTTAATTTGTATTAACAATGTTAATTCTTTGATTTAGATTATCTTAGAAAATAATGTGGTGACAAATTATAATAAACCCATTTGAACCTAACTCTTAAAGATGAAGAAATTGTAATTCTAAGAATCAAGGAAATAAACTAACAATGTAGTGAAGATTATACTTACACAAGTGATTGTTAGACTTGAGAAGAATGATCAATTTGCTCCTATGAACAGTACCTGGGTTTTTGTTCGTGAGTCTTTGAGGTGAGTATTATTGTGGAACATCCACAGTGATCATTCTTGATGATATACTGTCTTCTGTTGCACGGATCCCGCGGATCCCTCTCATTTGGGATCCGGCTAGTGTAAACCGAGGGATCCGACATAACAGCAAAAATCAGCTCAAACATTCCTTGATAACTAAGGTTTGGGAGTTCTAACCAACCTAATGTTTTGGTGTTTAAGGTTCTAAAACTTGTGATTTGAGGTTTTTGAAGATTCAGTACTATTCCTATTAGACGAGGTTCCCTTTTTAAGAATTAGTCATAATTCTTGGGAAACTTTTCAAACATTATAATAAAATCCCATTTTATTATAACATAAGAAATTTCACATGAAAATTTATAGACATAGATGAAGTGTCAATAAATTCTTTGTGATGAATAATGATGATGGTTATCAAATAACCAAAATTTCATTATTACGAAATCATAGTGTAGTTTCTACAAATAAGTCGAAGAATACTATTTTTGATAATGACTTTAATATAGAAAACTATTAGAACAATTACTAATAAATCATGCAACTATGATTTCAATAATAAAATTAAAAGCAAGTGATTAGTAATCATACCTTGGCTAAATATTCTCTTTGCGAAAGGAAATATTTAGATAAGTTCTTTATGCTCTTCTTGGTAACTCCAAATTCAAGTATGGATAATGCTTAGAGAAAAAAAATGTTAGAGCATTCTATCATTGTCCAACAATAAACAATATAGTGATTTTAAAATATGATGAAGATAATCCTTCTTTGTAGTTTTCAAACATACATGGATCGTATCAAGTCTTTAAAGTACAACATACTTTAAGAAACTTGGTAACGAAGCTCTGATGCCAATTGTGGAAAACTAGAAGGGGGGGTTGAATAGTTTTACCAATTTAAAACTTCCTTTTAAATATTTAGATCGACTTATGTCAATCTATTTGATTGTTTATGTTGGACGTTGATAGATGGATATATAAACGTGAAATGAAATATAAAGAGTAAGAAGCACATCACCACAACACAAGTTATTTATAGTGGTTCGGCTACAAGGACACCTTCCTTGCCCTACTCCACTCCCCGAGTCACCTACTCGAGAGTTCGTAAGCACTACACCAACTCCTTATGGCGGAGAAGCCTTCACAACGTCGCTTAACCTTTTTCCGGTACAAAGCTAAATACCGAGTTCTTTCACACCAAGGCGAACCACACCTAACACAACGTCGCCTACCCTTTATACGGTGCTAGGCTAACCACCGAGTTCTTTCACACCTTAGGAGAACTAATCCTATCACAACGTCGCCTACCCTTTATTAGGTACTAGGCTAAGCACCTAGTTCTTTCACACCTTAGGTGAACTACACCTTCACGACACAACACCTAATCTCAAGGAGATCTACTCCTTGTTACAACACCATCAAGGATATCACCATCCTTGTATATAAACAAATACATATATGTATAACGATGCACCTCATCGATTATACAACCTAAGCATTCTTCCCAAATGCTACTTGATTTGATTCTTTGGCATCCTTCACTAATGCCTTTGACACAACGCTTGGCACCCTTCACTAATGCCTTCGTCTTGACACCTTTAGCATCTTTCACTAATGCTTTGACACGGATGATGAGCATCTTTCACTAATGCTTCCATCTTGACACTTTTGGCATTCTTCACTAATGCCTTCTACCCAACATCTATGGAGAAAGGAAGAACTATCAACAAGAGAACCTTAGTAGTCTTGATGATGACGAAGCATGGCAACTCATGGACTTTGAGCTTGCACGTCTTCAAGAGGTGGTGATCTCTCCTTTAAGAGGAACCTAGTAGATCACACCAAAACAAAAGACAAACTACATAGATCACTTAGATCTGAGGTTAGAGGGTTAGAATACTTTGGGGAAGTATGTGTGTAAAACCATGTGTAGAGAGGAAGAAATGGCTCTCTATTTATAGAGGAAATTCTCTTCTGTTCCCCGGATCCCACGGATCCCTACCACAAGGGATCCGGCTAGCACAACGCTAGGGATCCGTGGTCCGCTCCTCTTTGCCCATGGGTATTTTTGGTTATGGGTCATGGGTTATGGGTTGATCCATGGTTTTCTTTCTAGATACAATGAACTTGGTTAAGTGGTATATATAAAACCATGGGTTATGGGTCAAAACCATTTGCTAGTATTTACCCATTTAGTATATACTTGTATTTACCCATTTTAGTATACTTAGTTTAAGTATATGTTTAACCCAATATGTAAACACTAGTTGTTGTACATATGTATCTAAATCATAAAATCACTTATACTTGTTTTAGTGTTTTATGTGAAAGCGTAAGTGTGTTAGAAAAATATTAACTCAAACTATTTACGTACTCTATTTGTTTCGTTAAAATGATTTTACTTTTGTTATCGACAAAACATTAGAAGATCGTAAAATATAAATAAACGTTTTTACGGCTTATTTGTATTAACATTTATCTCTCCCCTTTTTCTCTCTCACACATTTTTTTATTACCCCTGTCAATGTTTAAGCTATTGAAATACTGAAATTTAAAACCTATTATAGAGAAATGTAAAAACACACGCAGCTAACACATTGTGAAGTGAATTGATTGAATAAAAAGTTACAAAGTGTTACTGTTACATTAGTTTTTATACTAGTATACTATTCAACTACTAATGCTACTGAATTGTACCAAGTGTACAATACATTAAGCTATATATACATGTATCTAGACTGTATTACATCCTGCTACATCCTGTAACACTCTTGCATACTCTTGTTCAACAACATTCTCATCTTGTGGAGTGAAGTAGAGCCTGTAGGAGTGTTTAGGTTAAGCCTGCAATTAGTAGAAACAGAGCAAACATAGTCTTTGCCTTGTTGTATTGCATTAGTCCCCCCTCCCCCCACTCTCGAAGTTGGCATTGGGTAAGGATTACACATGCCTAACTTGGAAAGGCAATTGTAGTGAAGTGGTTTAGGGAGACCTATAGTCAGAATGTCAACTATTTGTCCTTTAGTTGACACATAGGTTGGAAGAATGATACCTGCTTTGACATTATCTCTCACAAAATGGCAGTCTATCTCAATGTGTTTAGTCCTGGCATGATTAATAGGGTTTGAGGCAAGTGCAATTTAAGAGATATTATCATACATCATAGGGATAGGAGTAGTAATATGGACTTGGAATTCCCTGAGCAGGCACTTGAGCCATGCATAGATGACCTGGAAACCACAAGCTGCTTCTTTGATTGCCAATAGACAAGGCTAGAGCCAAGAAAAACACCATAACCAGTAACTGATCTCCTTGAAAAGGGGCAACTTGCCAATCACTTTCACAATATGCTCTGAGATGTAGACTGTTTTGAGCAGGGAAGAATAGGCCTTGAGTAGTTGTAAGCTTGACGTATTTGATTACTTTGATGAGAGCCTTCATGTGGAGTGTGGTTGGATTTTGTAGAAACTGGCTTAATGTTTGTTCTGCAAAGGCCATGTCTGGTCTTGTAATTGTTAAGTACAACAGCTTGCTAACCAAAGTTCTGTAGAAGGAGGGATATGTGAGAGGTTCTCCATCAGTAGTAACCTAAAGGTACTTGCATATAAACATCTTCATGCAAGTCACCATGTGAAAATGCATTGTTCACATCAAGTTGTTCAATGATCCAATAATTATGGACTGCCACTGCTAGTATGACCCTTACTGTCACCATCTTGGCTACTGGTGCAAAGGTTTATGTGTAGTCAATCCCTTCCTTTTGGTTAAAGCCTTTAGCAACTAGTCTTGCATTGTATCTCTCAATGGATCCATCAGCCTTGTGCTTGATCTTGAACACTCACTTGCAACCTATGGGTACCTTTCCAGGTGGCAATTGGACTAGTACCCAGGTGTGATTTTTTTTCTAAAGCTAGGATTTCCAGATTCATTGCTTCAACCCATTTTATGTTTTTGGATGCTTGTAAGTAAGTGGTTGGTTTAATGTTTTTGTCAATAGTATTTATGAGGTGAAAGTGTCTAGGGGAAAGATTTAAATAGTTAATGTAATGTGTGTGATGATGTTTGGGTGTTGTGATGTTGTGAATTCTTGATTTAGGAAGAATGTAATCCTTGAACTTTGATGGTATATTTTTGTTTCTTGTTGAAGTTCTAGTGGTATAAGGTGGTGGAGTAAGAACTGATTTTGTAGTTGTAGTTGTTGAAATGGACGTGGGAGAGGTAACATCAGTTGGATCAGCTAAGCTAGGGGTGTTTGGGTTATCAAAAGGTGAAATGGTAGTGTTTAGGTCAGTGATGGGGATTGAAGGGGTGTTTGGTTCAGGGATAAGAGTTGAAGGCATTGTGGTAGTTGATGGTGAGTTCTGAGGTTCAAATTTAGGTGAGTTATTTGGTGTTGTTGGTGGTGTTGTGGGGGTGTCTGGTGTGATTGGTGGAGTTACTTCAGGTGTAGATGTAGGTATGAAAAGGTATGCAGTGATTGGAAATGTGTGCATTTGTGGTGATGGTGATGATGAAGTGGTTTTGAAAGGAAAACAGGTTTCATTAAATAAGACATTTTTGGTGATAATTGTTTTTTATGTTTTAGTATCATAGAGGATGTAGCCTTTCTGATTGTTTGGATATTCAATGAGGACAGTTGGTGTGGATTTGGTATGAATTTATCAGAGGTATGGTGATAGGCATAGGTTAGACATCCAATAATCCTCAAATGGTCCAAGGTTGGTGGTCCTCCATGAAGAAGTTCAAATGATGTTTTATAGTGCAGTACTCTAGATGGAACTCTATTAATGAGGTATGTGGCAGCCTGTGTATTTTATCCTAATAGATGAATAGAAAAATGTGATTAAATTTGGATTGCTCTTGCCATTTCTAGCAAGTGTCTATGTTTTCTTTCTACCCTAGCATTTTGTTGTGGTGTGTATGTTGGGTTCAGTAAATACCCAAACCCCTTAATCTAGGATTTGAATAGAAAATAGCCCAAGTGTCTAGTCCGTTAAACACTTACAGGTCACTGAGTGCATAGTCTCTCAGTGAGCCATCTTCAGGATACTCGGTACGAGGCAACAAGATAGTCTCTCCACTCAGCAAGGCGAAACTTAAAGGGTGAAGACTGAGTCAAGAAGAAGATGGTGGATTCAGTGAGTGATGACAATAACTCACTGAATCCCTAAGACTCCTCTCCAACTACTTACACTGAAGACAAACTGAAGTAGAAGACTGAAGGATATAAAGACTGAAGAATGAGTGGGACAAGGCGGGATAAGTTTGAATCAGATAAGACGAAGTCCTTATCAACCAAAGTCAACTTTCCCTGAATGGCAAAAGATCGGCTCAGTGTCATAACTGACCTTAGGAAAGTAGTCTTGTCTCTTACCTAGAATAGCCTTTGTAAACAGAGACAAAATGCATCAGAATTTTGTCTTCTGTAAGATGTCAGTTTGTCACTTAGGAAAGAGTTAAATCTCATACATGTATAAATAGCATAAGAGATGGAGTGAAAAGGTTAAGCTTGTGAATTGTAAAAGCACACATACACGCAAGCCATCTTTTCACTCCTCCAAATACAACTTAATCCCTGAGATAGCTCAGTGGGTTCTAAGAGTTGTGCTCAGACTTAGCCTGAGCTTAGAGAGGAGTCACCAAACTTTGTCATTTCAATCCCAAGTACTGTTCCGCAAGTACTTGGGTAACGTATTCTTTTTGATTGATTTCTAATAAAGAATATGATGTTGAAAATTACTTTGTGTGTTTTACTTATGTTAATTTCAGTCATTGTTCACTATTAACTTGTTTTATACTTTTAAACTGTTTTAAACAATAGTGAACAGGGAACAACAAGTGGTATCAGAGCATGGCTAGTTATAAAACATTTTTTAGGCCGCTCTAAAAGTTTTTAAATTAGGATCCTTAATGGCTGAAATTGATGTACCCCAACTAGTCGATAAAAAGGGTGGAGCTTATTCAGCTGTTGCCCCTAGACTTGAAGTTGGAAAATTCAACAAATGGAAAAAGCAAATGCTTTGCTATTTGATTGGGATGGAACCTTATTATATCAAGTGTATAAATGAAGGTCCATTTTTCCCAAAGACTGCTGAAGGTTTGCCTAAACCTGAAGCTCAGTGGACCCAGGATGTAAGGAGAGTGGTCAACCAGGACCAAAGACTCAAAAGTATCATAATATCTTGTCTTCCTGACGATATTATAGAGTCAGTTATAAGCTGTATTACAGCTGAAAAAACCTGGGATGACCTAGTTCATAGTCATGAAGGCCCATCTGATACCAAGGAAAAAAGGATAATGGACCTGAAACTTGAGTATAACACCTTCAGGGCTAAGGACTCAGAAACTCTCTCTCAAACTTACACCTGGTACAAAACTCTTTTAAATGAACTGTCAAATGATGGTGTTAAGTTGTCCAAACATGAAATCAATGTTGGTTTTGTCAATAGTCTCTCTGAGAAGTGGTTGAATTTCTCTCAGGGACTTAGGAATGCTAATCATATCCGAAATCTTGAGCTTCCTTAAATTTATAGGAAATTTGTCTATGAGGAAAACCTCATCAACAGACGATACCTAACTTAAAGAAGTCTCAGGAAGTCAAGAAGTCCCTAACCACCACCTCATCACCAATATCAATTGCTTTCTATTCTAACAATGTTGTTCAAGATTTTCAGGAAAATTCGATGATGAGCCGATGAGAGATCAAGTGAGGAGTACCTAAATGACCTGAACACTTGAATTTCGGAAAGGGCACTCCTTGCTAACTCTCGAAGGTTTATAAAAAGAAACAAAGGTTTTCAAATGCCAAAGCAAATGAGGACACTGAATGCTTTAAGTGTCACAAAAGAGGTCATTTTGCAAAAGACTGCAAAAAACAATTTCGAACCCTCTTATAAACCATCAGGTCAAATCAGTGCTTTAGCAAATTTCAACAAAATATCTATCAGTCTCATCAAAACTTTCAAAACAAATCTGATCAAAACAAAACTGTTGATTTTGAAGCTAAGTATAAGAAAGTCAAAGCTAAGCTTGCATTGCTCGAGGCCAGTCCCTCAGAAACAACAAAAAGTGTTCAATCTGTGCAGGGTAAAAACAAAGGCCTTGTTTCTGAGACCTTCGACTGGGATGAGTGTCATCAAATGATGAAATGGTGCATGTCAGTGCACTGATGGCCCTCTCAGAAGAGGACAAGCTAGCTGTTGGAAAGAATCATGCCAGGAATGGAGAATGGGTCAATATCACAATGAAGAAGGTAGATATCTTACTTTCTATGGATGATGACTCTGATTGGCAGTCCTATATGAATTATCTTAATGTTGACCTTAAGTTCGTAGAAGAGCAAAGACTGAATCTTTTTTCAAAATACAACAAGCTAAGTTTTGAATTGAACAAGTGTAGGGATGAACTGCTTCTTTTAAAACAAAATAAGCTTGAGGCTATCACTTTGCAAATTCAAAACACTGAATTAGTTAAAAGAAACCAGGCTCTTCAAGATGAACTTAAGAAAGAAAAAGATATCATTGCTAGTTGGACTACTAAGAATCCAAGAGTCTTTGATGCTGTGGGAGCCCCCAACAGCAAAAAGAGAGTCATAGGTGAAAATCATCTCCCTGAATCTCATAACAAAGACCAGTCTCCCAAATCATTTGTGTCAGGTGGCATGATTACCAATGTGTTGACTACTTCCAAGCCCAGTGATTGGATTGATCGGGTTAATCCTGATAGTAAGCTTCTTAATTTCGATTATGGAAGAATTCTAGAGCCTGAGAGTCAAGCTCTTAAGAGCATGCTTGGACTCCCTGATGTGCCCACCCCTGAAACCTCTTCAGGGTGTTGCACCAAGCTCTGAGTTTACTCTAATGCAATTCAATCCTCATTCACCAAAAGAAAGGTCTGGACTTGGTAGAACCATCCTCAAAAGACCATCAAAACCAACTCAACAAGAGTCTACTCCCACTGAGACTTCCACATCTTTAGCTCCCACTGAAGCAGACCAAATTCAGCAACTGACTGAACTTGTGAGGAAGCTAACTGAAAAGATGGAATCCATTGAAAAGGTCCCTGAATCAATCAAGGAGACAAAGTCAGCTTCCTCTAGTTCCTCAAAGTCTAAGTCAAACCCCAAATCCAAGCAGAAGTGTGATCTATGCCACTATACCAGTCATACCACTGACAACTGCTATAGAATCCTTTTTTGTATGATCTGCAAAAAGGATGATCACAGAACTTCTGATCACTTACAATATGTAAGTTCACTCAGTGAAGCAAACTATACCAAAGTTGGTCATCAATATGCTTCATCCTCCAAGTCAGCTCACAAACATAGAGCTAAACCCTTTCCTCTTTGCCCACACTGTGGCTTCAATGATCATCATCAGGATGATTGTCTCATGAACAAATGGTGTGATATATGCGGTAATCCAGCTCATGAGACATCCCAACATGACAATATCATTCATGCAAGGAGAGGTACAAAACAACACAGAGTCACTGAGTCATCCTCAGTCTCTAAATGCAAAACCTGTGGTAGCACAATGCACTCAACCACTGACCATGAGTCAATTGCCAAATTCAAACAGACCTTGAGACCCAAGCCCACTGGAGTGTGGGTCACTAAGAGAAACTAATTCAGTTTACTACTTGTGCAGAGACACACCAGGGAGCCTATTTGGCATCTAGACAGTGGATGCTCAAGAAGCATGACTGGTGTGAAGGAGTATTTGCACAAGTATGTAAAGGAACCAGGACCCAAGGTAGTATTTGGTGATAACTCATCATGTCCCACTGAAGGTTATGGTTCAGTAAACTGCAATGGAATAGTTTTCTCTAGAACAGCTTATGTCAATGGTCTAAAATACAATCTCATCAGTGTCAGTCAACTATGTGATGCAAAGTACATTGTGCAATTCAATGACAAACAAGGTACCATCTTCAATGCCAACAAGGAAGTTGTGTTGATAGCTCCTAGGAGAGATGATGTTTACGTGTTAGACATGTCAACACTCTCCCAAGATGGAACTTGTCTCTTTGCTAAAGCCACTGAAACTATCAATTGGCTGTGGCATAAGAGACTCTCACACTTAAACTTCAAAAACCTCAACAACTTGGCAAAACAAAACAAGGTCCTTGGCTTACCATCACTGGTTTTTGCAAAAGACAAATCATGCTCTGCCTGTGAAAAAGGTAAACACCACAGAGCATCATTAAAAACCAAACAAAATTTCTCCATCAAAAGCTGCCTTCACCTCCTGCACATGGATATCTTTAGACCTGTCAGTCCCAGATCAATCCAGCATGAGAAGTATACACTTGTCATTGTCGATGAGTTCTCAAGATACACTTGGGTATACTTTCTTTCCAAAAAGAGTCAGGCAGCTGATACAATAATGTCATTCATCGGAAGATTGAAAACCAGAATGACATTACTGTTAAACAAATCAGAAGTGACAATGGTACTGAGTTCAGAAATCAAGAGCTTGAGAGTTTTTGTGATGAAAAAGGAATTTCTCAAAATTTCTCATCTCCTTATACCCCTGAACAAAATGGGGTCGCTGAAAGGAAAAATAGAACTCTCATTGAGGCTGCAAGAACCATGTTAAATGGCTCAGCCCTCTCAAAGCATTTCTGAACTGAAGCAGTCAAAACTGCCTGTTACACTCAAAACAGGTCAATCATTGTCAAAAGACATTATAAAACCCCATATGAGATCTTCAAAGGTAGACTTCCTGACATCAGCTATTTTCATGTGTTTGGATGTCCTGTGTTCATTCATAACCACAAGGATCATCTAGGAAAGTTTGATGCAAAAGCTGATGATGAATACTTCTTAGGCTACTCACTGATCTCCAAAGCCTTCAGGGTTTTTAACACAAGGAGACAATAAGTTGAGGAAACCTTTCATGTCACCTTTGATGAAAGTTCTGAAAGCATCAGGTTCACCAACACCTCTGTGGAGGAAATAGGAATTGATGACTCATCAAGATATCCTCTTGATGAGTACAACACTGAATTCAATTCCTCATATCAAGCTGATGCTGACATCTCATATTATGTCTTACCTCACAACCTTCCCCAACCAACTATCAGTGAATTCACTGATAATCAATCAGTCCCTACTGGGATAGGTAATACTGAACCAAATGTTCAGGAACCTGTGATTCAAGCTCCCCAACCTGAACAGGACATCTCAACAGATGCTCTAAATGACTCTGTTACTCTTGAAACTGAACTCACTCCTGAGTTTCCAGTGACCTCTTCAAGCTCAGATCGTAGACCACAAAGTAAGTGGACAAAGTCTCAGGACATTGAGCTTGTAAATATTATTGGTGAACCCACTGAGGGCATGCTCACTAGAAGCATGGCTGCTAAATTAACTGTAGCTTCAGCCAATGAATGTCTATATACTGATTACCTATCAGAAATAGAACCCAAAAGTGTCACTGAGGCTCTAAAACACCCAAGATGGGTTCAGGCTATGCAAAAAGAACTGCAACAGTTTGATAAAAACAAGGTCATGACCTTGATCAAATGTCCTCAGGATGTTGTAGTCATAGGAATGAAGTGGGTTTTCAGAAACAAAACTGATGAAAACGGCACTGTCATTAAAAACAAAGCCAGACTTGTAGCCAAAGGTTACAGTCAACAAGAAGGCATTGACTATGATGAGACATTTGCTCCTGTTGCAAGAATGGAAGCCATCAGGATCTTCCTTGCATACGCAACATACATGAACTTCAGGGTCTACCAAATGGATGTCAAAAGTGCATTCTTAAATGGTGATCTCAAGGAAGATGTGTATTTTCAGCAACCTCCTGGTTTTGAGAGTAGTGAATTCCCTGACTATGTCTGCAAGCTTGACAAAGCCCTTTATGGACTTAAACAAGCTCCCAGGGCATGGTATGAAACTCTCTCAGCCTTCCTGATACAAAACAAGTTTGTCAGAGGAAAGATAGACAACACCCTGTTTGCCTATAGGACCAAACAAGATGTGATATTGGTTCAAGTGTATGTTGATGACATCATCTTTGGCTCAACAAACTACAAACTTTGCAAACAGTTTGAAAAACTAATGACAAAGAAGTTTGAAATGAGCATGATGGGTGAACTCACATACATCCTTGGACTACAAATCAGGCAAACTGATAAAGGAATCTCCATCAGTCAAGAGAAGTACACCAGAAATCTCTTGAAGAAATATGAGATATCTGACTGTGCCTCAGTGAAGACACCAATGGTCCCTCCTAACAACCTTGGACCTGATCTCACTGGCAAATCAGTCAATCAAACCCATTTCAGAGGGATTGTTGGCTCACGATGTGTCTAATGCTACTAGACCGACATACAATTCTCAGTCTGTCTAATAGCAAGATATCAGTCCAATCCCAAAGAATCCCACCTCACTACAGCCAAAAGAATACTCATGTACCTGAAGGGAACCCCAAACCTTGGACTCTATTATCCAAAGTGTTCTAGGTTTGATCTCAAGGGTTACTCTGATTCTGATTATGCTGGCTGCAACATAGACAGAAAAAGTACCTCAGGGTCCTATTAATTTTTTGGAGGAAAACTGGTTTGTTGGAGTGCTAAAAAGCAAAAATCAGTGGCTATGTCTTCAGCTGAAGCTGAGTATGTGGCTGCTGCAGGATGCTGTGCCAATGTTTTATGGATGAAAAGTCAACTCAGTGACTATGACATCCATTACAAAATGGTACCCATCTTCTGTGACAACACCACTGCAATTGCAATCTCCAACAACCCCGTGCTTCATCAAAGAACCAAACACATTGATATCATATATCATTTCATCAGGGACCACATAATGAAAGGAGACATAGAAGTCCATTTCATCCATACTGAATATCAACTGGCTGATATCTTCACCAAACCCTTGGATGAACCTACCTTCAGGAGACTGAAAGCTGAATTAGGAATGCTTGACATTGAAAGTCAGGCATCTGAAAACCAATCTCAGTAAGTTCTCTGAAATGGTTCCTCCTCCCTGAACGAAACCCACAATACTACCTCTCATTGAATGAGTAAGACTCATTCAGGGACCCTGACAGTTAAAATTGAGCATTGAATGAGTAACTAAATAATCCAAGTATCAGTTACTTAAATGTCCTAGGTTGGTGACCATGCCAAATTTAATATAGGAATATATGTCTCTTTGTCTTACTGTCAACCATATCAAGGGTCCCTCACAAACTTACCTCATCCCCACTTGGCATTAAATGCCTCCTCTCACATAAAACATCTTATTGATATTTTATTACTGCAAAAGTGCACTTTTACTGTGCACTGCAAGTGTTCCCTTGAAAACCGGGATTTTTATTGCGGGTAGTGGAGTGGTGGCATTAAATGTGGAAATTCAAACGTTTTCTAAAACCGACTCTAAATATTCCCATTTGTGCACAAACCACCCCTCTTACCACTCTATAAATACCCTCTTCAAAACCTCATAAACACACAAAAGATTTCTGCTAACAAAACTCTGTCAAAATCTCTTTTAAAACCCAGAAATCTTTGTGTTCTTCAAAACCTTTTCTGAAAATCTTCCCTGTAAACCTTTACAAAAGTTTTTCATCACAACTTAAGAGATTCAAACCTTTGATTGTTCTTGTCAAGAAGTTTCTTTTCAAAACCCTAAAAACCTTTTAATGGAAATGGCAAGAACACAATCTCTTCAGTTTGCTTCACAGTGGGTAGGTGATCTTAGCAATGTTGAATTTAAAACAAATAATGTCATAGGCAATTTTGAATATCCTCAAACTGTCCCAGCCTATAAGGACATTATGAAATTTTTATATAACTGCCCACTGAAAACGGCCTTTATTCAGTGTCCCTCAATACTGTACCAAAACCTCCTCAGGGAGTTTTGGGCAACAGCTAAGGCCTTTGACCCGACACCCTCTACTGATGAGAACAACCTTAGACCTCTCAGGGAATATCTCATCAGATTCAGTCTCAATGGGGGGCAACAATTCACCCTAGATTATAAAACTTTTTGCACCTCCACAGGGTTAGATTACAACAAAAGTGTTTATGTCGCCCATCCTGAACCCTCCACAGTGAAGGATGGGTTAAAACAAATCGTTTTAGATCCAACTTTTTTGGACAGGACCCCAGTCACCAAAAGTTCATTTCCCGTAGCTTGGAGGATCCTATTCACATTTGTGATTCAGGTCCTCGGCGGGAACCACTCATCCACTGAACAAGTTAACTCTATTCCGTTGATGATGGCATACTGCTTGATGAATGGGGTCACTGTCGACATAGGGGAGATCATTTACAGTGATCTCGTAACCAAGCTACAGATCAAAACAAGGACAAAATACTTTTCGTATCCTAGGTTTGTCTCTTGTGCTTTGCAAGTGTTACTGGGTACAAATTATCCTCAGGAAGAAAAATTTGGTGCTTTACCTGGCATCCTGAGCCAATCAAATTTTCAAAAGGACCCATCCCTTGTCACAAATATTGAATTGACGGCCCATATGGTTGCTGTAAACAACCAGAGGGAATTAGTGTCTCCTAACCCTGCTCCTATAAAGAGAAAGGGGAAGTCTCAGACTGGGACTAAGACCAAACCCAAGTCTCAGGGCCCTGAGGCTTCAGGAGCACAGCCTAAAAGGCAAAAGAAGCCCCCGACTCAACAGACACCCACTGGAGACCATGCAACATCTACCCAAGGGACAATGAAGGACACTGATAAATCACAATCAGTGCCCTTGGTCCAACCTACTACTCCCCAAGATCCAGAGGGAAACATACAACCCGCTGGTAGGGGAGCGCCTTCCACAACGCCCCGTGATGACATTAGCAAATCAAAGCCTTTGTCTGAGGGCACACTGAATGATCCCAAAGACTCAGAGGGAACCAAACAACCCGCTGATAGGGATACCACCTTCACTGACTCTGCTAAAGGCACTGGGAAAAACCCATCAGTGTCTCAGGGGTCTCAGGGGGACAAAGACTCGGAGGGACAGAAACAACCCGCCGATATGGAACCCAAAACCAATCCTGACTCCAGAGAAGGCACTGGGAAACGCCCACCAGTGTCTGAGGGGTCAACGGGGGACAAAGACTCAGAGGGAAATATACCACCCGCTGATATGGAACCCATCACCAACCCCTTGTTAACCGTTGCTGATGTTACTGGGATACTATTTTCTGAAGATGAACTTGCTGACAGTGATGATGAAATTTTATCAGCAGGGGAAGAAGTGGACGCTGAGGTTCAAGCTGAACAAGGACCTCAGCCTGATCCACAGGAGCATACTGAATCACCATTCAAGCCTGACAATGATGACTCCTCTTCCTCCACTAATGAGTTCAAAAGATTTGATAATGTTCTTCCACTCACCGAGAGGCAGCTTGTTCAGTGGATCACCAAAGCTTCAAGGAAGTTATACTCTGGGGTCACTGAAACATTGTGGGAACAACACACTGAGGCTGCTGCCAGTTATGCTGATCTAAAGGCTGAGGTACAAGCCTTTGATGAAAATGTTCATGAGCACAGGGATCTGATGTATGACAATCTTCACAGACTGGACGAAAACTTGGCTAAATTTCTCAGGCACCTTCAGGGTGTAGGCACAAAGATAGATGAAATCAGAGAATTTGTCAAAGAAGATCCAGCGCTCAACTCTCAAGTGCTGAAGGCTACTGAGGCTTACTTGAAACAATCCTCCAGCCTCGCTGAACTGGTCGAAATGCTCCAATCTGCAAATGTTCAGGGTCTTCAATCTTCAGTCCAGTCTCTTCAAGCTACACTGGGCTCTGTGAATACTCAGGTGGCTACTTTGGCTCAGGCATCTTCTTCCGTTTCCTGGAATCTCGGGCCCAGAATGACTACTCTGGAAGTTTCTGAGGCTAATTTGGAAGCAAAAGTCACTAGTATTCAGACCGACACCTCAGATATCAAGGCTATGATCTCTGAAATTTATCAGGCCTTCAAGGGTCAAGCAGCGCAGTCCCCCTCAGCACCAACACCAACTCTTGCCCTCACTGACGCTCCGGCAACAGTTGAGGGGGAGAAAGCTGAAGAAACTCCTCTTCACACTGAGGGGGAGACAACACCACCAGTATCTGTAGCTCCAATCTCATCATCACCACCAGTCTCAGCAATACCTATCTCATCAATCCCACCACCAACATCAACAACAACAACACTGACAGTGATCACACCAATAATAACAACAACACCGCCCCTGGTAGCATCTTCTTCTTCAGGCCAGGACAAAGGAAAAGGCATAATGACAACACCACCTGAGCCTGAGAAGATTCCCTTTAAGATCGGCGACACTGAATACCTGCTCACACCACAACAGCTAAGTGCCTATCTTGCAAAAGAAGAAAGGAAACAGAAACTTGCTGAGGAAGAAAGAAAAAGCAGAGAGGCACTGGTAAAGGTGGTCGCTGAAGAAGCTGAAAACGTTGGAATAGATGCTAAGAAGCTTAAAAAGGGTCAGGCAGGACAAAAGTTCAAGGAAGCTCAGGCTGCTCAGATGGCTGAAATGAGAAAACAGTTGGAAGAAAAGAAGAAGAAAACTGAAGCCCTCAGGCAAAGCAGAATTGAGCATTACAACTGGACAATGACAAGCCGAAGGCTACCTGAAAAGATCACAGATGTCAAAATCATCCCCAATACCAAACCACTGGCCATGAATGTTTACAGAGGGGATGATAAAAGACACTTCGAGGTTCATGATCCCCTAAAATTCACTGACTTTGGGATCACTGAACTCGATGAGCTTGGTCCAATTATTGAAAAGAAGAAGAATGCGGTGGTTAAGGAGCTGATGAAGATGCTCAGTAAAAGATATGAAAGACTGAGGGATGCACCAGCACAACTGAGGATTCAGCCTGCCTTAACTGCACCTCAAGGATCTCAACCACAATCATCCACTGGCAAAAGGAAGAGAGTTGAGTTCCAGCCTGAGATAAAAGTGCCTGGTTTCGAATGCAACAGGGAGCCGCCTGAAGGTGTTAAGTTTGTAAACTGTTTGGTGATTGAAAAGCCTGAAAGAGGGCTATTTTTCATTGATGAATATGGAAACCCAGCGTTCCAAAGGTGGAGCGATATTGATAAGGCTGGAGTGGCAACAATGCTGAGCTACATACCAGTGGCTTCTCAAATTCAGACTCCTGCAAATATCAAGTTTTGTGCTGACTTAAATGCCAAGATAAGAGAGCATCCTGACAGGGAAACACTGATCACAAAGAAAGTCAAGCTTGAAGCACTGGGAATCCATCTAGACTGATCATTTTGATTTATGTTTTTGTACTAGTGATAGGAGCCATGTAATCTGATCAATAAAAGATGTATGTTTTTGTTAAATTACTCAGTGTTCCTGATTGTATTCATTAGTACATTCAGTGTAAGAAGAAGCCATTTGCTCACTTACACTGATCAAACACTTAGGCTATTTGTATATCTAAATAGGGGGAGACTGTTGGGTTCAGTAAATACCCAAACCCCTTAATCTAGGATTTGAATAAAAAATAGCCCAAGTGTCTAGTCCGTTAAACACTTACAGGTCACTGAGTGCATAGTCTCTCAGTGAGCCATCTTCAGGATACTCAGTACGAGGCAACAAGATAGTCTCTCCACTCAGCAAGGCGGAACTTAAAGGGTGAACACTGAGTCAAAAAGAAGATGGTGGATTCAGTGAGTGATGACAATAACTCACTGAATCCCTAAGACTCCTCTCCAACTACTTACACTGAAGACAAACTGAAGTAGAAGACTGAAGGATATAAAGACTGAAGAATGAGCGGGACAAGGCGGGATAAGTTTGAATCAGATAAGACGAAGTCCTTATCAACCAAAGTCAACTTTCCCTGAATGGCAAAAGATCAGGCTCAGTGTCATAACTGACCTTAGGAAAGTAGTCTTGTCTCTTACCTAGAATAGCCTTTGTAAACAGAGACAAAATGCATCAGTATTTTGTCTTTTGTAAGATGTCAGTTTGTCACTTAGGAAAGAGTTAAATCTCATACATGTATAAATAGCATAAGAGATGGAGTGAAAAGGTTAAGCTTGTGAATTGTAAAAACAAACATACACGCAAGCCATCTTTTCACTCCTCCAAATACAACTTAATCCCTGAGATAGCTCAGTGGGTTCTAAGAGTTGTGCTCAGACTTAGCCTGAGCTTAGAGAGGAGTCACCAAACTTTGTCATTTCAATCCCAAGTACTGTTCCGCAAGTACTTGGGTAACGTATTCTTTTTTATTGATTTCTAATAAAGAATATGATGTTGAAAATTACTTTGTGTGTTTTACTTATGTTAATTTCAGTCATTGTTCACTATTAACTTGTTTTATACTTTTAAACTGTTTTAAACAATAGTGAACGGGGAACAAGAGTGTATGGTCAACTTGTTTGATGAATGATGCCATTAGCTTGAGTGTAGGTTTTGAAAGAAGAATTGATGAATTTAGTGACATTGTCACTCCTGATTATTTTTATGTGAGAATTGAACTGAATTTTGACATAATTATGAAATGTTTGAAAGGTGCAAAATGTCACACCCCCAAATTACCTGTTTTGCAGCGGAATGGAATTCCTGGGGATTGACTGTCATAGCATCACAATCGCAGTTATATTGAACGACCTAAAGTGTCGTTTGGAAAATACATCGCTTGATTTAATAAAACATTCAGAGTTACAAAGATAGGTCCCAAATGAAAGTTATTATGTGCGGAAAGTAAGTTTGGTACAAGTCAAACGATGTTTTTAAAGTGTATAAATCCCATGTGATCACGCTGACTCTATGATATGTCCACATGCATGCCATGAAGTGAATGCCTTAGCTACCTGAAAATACATTGCTAAAAGTGTCAACACAATGGTTGAGTGAGTTCATAGAGTTTATGTAAATGTTAATACGACTACCACAAGTATAAAATATGTATGACAATGATGTCACAAAATGATGTTACAATTGCTTAAGCACATGACACGAAGCTTCAAATAATGTTTATGAAATTAAATGCATCCGTATGACTAGTTGGGATCCACCAACCCGGATGGAGGTGTCACCCTCGATAGATCTATCCACTCACCCACGCTTCTAGGAAATTAACGGTTCATGCTTATGAAATGGGGACATTTAACTGGCAATGTGGTAACTTAAGCAATATAATGAATTTGACATACTTGGTAGCGTAATAAAAATGGTGTGCAATGTATTCAGGGTTTGAAATAAAGTAAAAACTTGAATAAATCTATGAAAACTCACAATGATTATGATGACAAAAGTGGATACACTGAAATGTAGCGTGAATCTCTAACCTTGACCTATTATGAATGTTATGATACGTAATGAGTTATGATGTAATGTTATGCATGCAATTCGGATGATATTTATACCACTTATACGCTTTTGAAAATAGAATTTATCGTCGAAATATATGTTTATGACATCTCGTCATGTTATAAAATACTTTACAAGTATTTACGTTGAAATGATATCTTACGATAATCATTTAATGAGTTATTATGAAATTATAACTTTTCGTAAGTAAAATAATGTCATTGAAATTTTCATGAAAGTGACAAAAACGGCTTCTAAAAGCTAGTCGTAAAATGGTGCACGTCGAGTGTTAGGAAACGAACTCAACGGTTTTGGGAAGCTTGTATCAATATCTCAAAGTTTTAGTGTTTAAGTTTTCATCATAGAGGTCTCGATCATGGAGAAAAACATAGGTAAAGTATGGTACTTGTGTCCAAAATGTGGTTTAAGTGTGGTTTTCGGCAAAGTTTAAGCGACCGAATATTATTCGTTACAACTCCGCTTGACAAACGGTTGGACATTTTGGAAAATATACTTGGCGAACTTACTTTTACTAGAAGACATCACGTTATAAAAAGTTCTATCATTGTTAAAACGTCCGCCAACATGGTCCTTTAATTGCCGTAGTATGTTTTAAATAAAGAATATATTAATTTTGCTAATAGAATAAAGTTACGGCAACTTGATTTATCGCGTGTAATTTAATCGTTACAAGTCCGATTTCTACGTTTTCTACATCCTTAGATTCGTGTCAAGGTATACTAATATATTTTTGATAAGTCGACACAATTTATAAAGCTTAAGACTCATTTTTGACTCGTAAAGAGTGACATTTTCAATGCTGAAATTTCTGAAATTAATAGTTTTCCTCGTCAAACTTGAAAAATTCATAACTTCTTCGTTATAGCTCTGTTTTAATCCGTTCAAGCGGCCACGTTTTCGTTTTAAAGTTTATTTTCTAATTATCTAGGCCAAATATTTTTGTTCACTGTCGGATTTTCCAGAATTAAATTTTAAGGACAGACCCTTTTCAAACGTGTGAAATGAGTTTTTCTCACGCCAAACTTATTCTAACCCATTCAAAACAACTCCGAAGCTATTCTAATCCTACCATACACCTTCTTAGGGTGTCATGGGTTCCTAAAATCATCAAGAGTGATATATAACAAGGATTAATTATAGGATGACTTATATATGTATAACTCTTAAAAACAATGTAAAAATGGTATAAACGTCCATAAGTCTTGCATGCTTTGCTCAAATATGATGAAATAACTATGAAATGATAATGAAAGATGAAAAAATGAAGATGATATGCTTACTAGTTACTTGATGAGGTGACTAGAACAAGGGATTAAACTTAAACACCCTAGGTTTTTATTTCAAAACCTAAACAAGAGTGTATACTAGATTGTTAAAACTTGATCTTGATAAATTTTGATGAACTCTTCTATCTCTTTAGGTGTGACCGGTTTTGGAGAGGCAAAACAAGAGGAGAGAAACTTGACTTGAACTTTGAATTATTTTGATTGAAATGAGTGAAAGTAAGTTGGAGTGTAAGTCTTGATATGTAAGAAAAATTTTACCAACCCATTATGTTAAGGGGGTATGTATTTGTAAAATACATTTTTTTTTTATATTGTATATATAAATGTGTAAGTAAAATATAGTTAAGTACAATATGTTGTAACTTGCATATAATTGTGAAATTAGAGTAGTATTGTCTCAAAATAAGTTTTAATGGATCAAAGTAAGATATATTGAGGTCATCTAAATTGTAAAAATACATTTATTGTAAAATTTGAGTGATATAATAATTATCGTGTAGTTTTTAAGAAAAGCGTCGTAATAATATAAATTTAACGATTTATATACAAAATAAATTTAAAATACTAGGTAAACTCAAAATATTATTTTTATAAACTAAATGTAAGTATAAAAATATATTGGGATAATTTTTGGAAGTATCGGATTAAATGTTCAAAATAATAACTTACGAGATAACGTTTATTTAATATAAAATTTACGCGTTTAATGTGAAATGAAAATTCATGAATGAACTAACATGATGGAAATGATATGTAGACTAAACTTAGTCTATATGAAATGTCCGTGATGATATGATCATGAATTTAAACCATTAAGGTTACGCGAATTTGAAACTCGTAAACCTAGTTTACGATAAATGATGAAATTGTGAAGCATGAATTGTTTTGAGAAATGACCTGAAAGTACGAGTTGTCACAGAAAACACATGATGTTTGCTTGGTAATAGGTAGTTCTATGTAGCTCTTGTGTAATAATCAACTATTGTAAAAAAATAGGTGCATTTATTTATAGTTGAGTGTTTGTAGGGAGTCCATACATCAACATGAACAAGTTCAAATTTACACTTTGCATGAGCATTACTAACAAGAAATGGAAGTACATGCTGTTTAGCTAATGGACAAAATGTACACTTGTTTTCAGAAGTAGAAGACATAGGAATTGAAATTGACTTTATTTTTTGAATGATTGGAAATGAAGTGTGACCAAGTCTGGCATGCCACGAGTTGGACTTGCTTGAGTGAGAGTTGATTATTGGTTGTTGTGTGAGACAGGATGTAGATGAAGTAGGTAGGAGATAAAGTCCACCATGTAGTGTGCCATGAGTACTGCTACCATCATGGCCCTGAAAAATGAATTTGTTATGAGTAAATGTGACTGATGCAAGTGTGTTGTGTAGTATCCTACTGACGGAAATAAGGTTATAGGTGAAGGATGGGATGTAGAGAACATTGTGAAAGTTGAGTGTTTCATTTAGGTTAACTGATCCAATAATGTGAACTTTGACAGTGTGTCTATTTTGGAGGGTAAAAAGTATTGGTTGTGAAAGTTTAGTGAGGTTATGTATTGAGGTGAGTGAGATGCAAATGTGGTTAGTGGCACCACTGTCCACAATCCAAATGTAGTATGTGTGTGCTTTTGAAACATGTGAAGCAATGAAAAAGTAGATACTATCCTTAGTAGTAAAATAATGGACACCAATCAGTAATGAAGGAACAATTGCTTTAGGATTAAAAGAGAGTATACCTTCCACATGGGGTGTCATGAAAGTGCCATTTGGATTAGTTTGATTGCCCTGCATCATCAGTAAAACTTGATTCAATTGGTTTTGAAGCTGATCCATCCTAGCAAAGACATGAAACTCATTTGGTGTGGAGGTGGAAGTTGATGAAAAATCCAATAAACTGATTTGAGGAGAGTTGTGATCCATAGTGCCTGAAGTCTCACCAGTTACCATGTTGACTGACTTATCCTATTATTTGATTAAAATATTTGTGATGGTGGTAGGTATTTCTTGTGTAGTGGGTGACCAATAGGATAACAAAGCAATTTGTAACACTATTCCTTAGGGTGGCCCTCCTTTTTGCAATATGCACAAAAAATCCATTTCCTGAATATAGCTCTCCCTTGAGACTGGGTGTTTGGCACTGATGAGTTGTTGTTGTTCCTTCTATCTGACTGAGTGTTTAGCACTGATTGATCGAGTGAGTTGGTGAATGATGGCTTGTAGGTGTTCAAAGCAGTGGGAGTACTGAGTGGTTGTTTGTGAGTCTCTATTGACTTCTCTTCTTGCCTCAACATAGTGTATGCTTTAACAGCAGATGGAAAGGGTTGCATGAGCAAGATCTGACCCCTGATGTTTGTGTAGGACTCATCTAACCTTATTAGAAACTGGATTAACCTCTTCCTTTGCTCCCTTTTAACATTTTATTTCCTTTTGTCAAAAACACACTTACAGACACATGCATATGGAAGTTCAATTGCATCCATTTCATCCCATAGTCCCTTAAGCTTGTGATAATACACTTCCAAAGTATAATTAGACTGCTTCAGATCAACAATACCATTTGCAAGTTGGTAGATCTATGCCCATCCAACTGAGAGTAGCGTTCTTGCAATTCATTCCATAAGGCAAATGCTGAATTAATGAAAGTAAGATTGTTGCTTATTTGTTCAGATATTGTGTTTAAGATCCATGAAATGAGCATATCATTGGCTCTTTCCCAATAGGTTCTGAGATAGGATGAAGGATGCGGTTCTTTATAATCACCATTGATGAGCTTCAAATTGTTCTTAGCACTTAATGCAATTAACGTGGATCTTTTCCATGTACTGTAGTTTTCTGAGCCAAGAAGTTTCTCAGACATGAGTAAAAGGCCAGGGTGATCATTAGGATGGAAGTATAGGGGATGATGTGGTAAATTGATGTCTTCAATGTCTGTTGATAGTGGTATTGATTGTGATGTGCTTGTATTAGTTTGAGTCACCATTGTTGATGTGTTTTGAAGTGATTGAGATCAAGAATTGAATCAAGAACTGATTTGTAACAGAGTAATTAAAGGTAATGATGATTTGTAGTGATTTATGGTCTTTTGGGATGATAAATGATGGTTTTATGTGATTTATGATGGTTGATTGGGATTGTTTTGCGGAAATGATGGTGGATTATGGTGGTTTTGGTTGAAAAATGTTTGGCGGGAAATTCTGTTGTGGTGGAGGAAACAGTTATTTTGATCGAAAATATTGTTACAGTCACCGGAATCAGTTACTTACCACAGTTTGTTGTGGTTGAGCTCTTATACCATATAGAGAAATGTAAAAACGCATACAATTAACACATTGTGAAGTGAATTGATTGAATGAAAAGTTACAAAGTGTTACTGCCACATTGGTTTTTATACTACTACACTATTCAACTACTAATGCTACTAAACTATACTAAGTGTACAATACTTTAAGCTATTTGTACATGTATCTATTACATCCTGCTACATCCTGTTACACTCTTGCATACTCTTGTTCAGTCTCATCTTGTGGAGTGAAGTAGAGCTTGTAGGAGTGTTTGGGTTAATCCTGCAGTTAGTAGAAACAGAGCAAACAGAGTGTTTGGCTTGTTGTATTGCATTACCTGCCTTTGTATAGGTGGTTCAACGATAATTATATGATATTTTGGCTTAAGCACGAGGACTAAACAAAAAGTTACTGTTTACCGATGTTAGAAATTGAGGTTAGGGTTGTAATGCTAATCTTGGATATCTTCTCAAATTGTGTATGATCATTTTTCGTATAAAGTATTTCGACCCTGTTGATGCCTGAGTATCACGAAATGCTTATCAGGATAATTTAAGAAGAACGCTTTAGATTTCTAGGCACAAGAATACTAAGCAGAACAAAGAAGAATTGTATGTGTTTTTTGTATGTAAGAATGAGACAATGAATCTGTTAATAAACATATTCTATTTGACAGTTATGGCAGTTAAGTTGGTTATAAACCAACAACACAACTGTTATCCAACAATCATATCAGTTGGGAAAAGAAGGAAAAAACGGGTAAGTCATTTGGAGCACCAGAAAGAAGCGTTGCCCCTTGACCCCGTAAGGGGTGTTGCCCATTGACCATGCAAGAGGGCGCAACCCCTTGAACCTGCAAAAGGGTGTAACCCTTTGACTCTTGCGTCTTTATCGTAGTGGAAATATAGTAACTCAAATGAATGTGCATTCCACACTCCCCTAACTGGTATCCGAACATAATATGAAATCCCATTGATCTCATAGTAAATCAAAATTATCTAAAATAGTCGATGACACTAAAGTCACCAACAACCGATCAACTGGTGTGAGATTAAAAGACTATTCTCATGTTATGATGCTCTTGTTGCAGCTGTTTTTTGTAAAAATCAAGGGAATACTGAAAACACTTATTATCAGATACTATTAACTAAATACAATAAAAAGACATTAAATAGAAAATAAGCAAACCTAACCCTAAGTGCAAGACGAGCCAAATAAAGTGGACCGGGCCTATAGGCCTTATTAACTAATATCCCCCTCAAACTCACAATGTTACATTGAGAGTTTGACAAGAAAACTCCGAAATTAGATGGAAATATGCAGACAGACAGATACACATTCAATGGCAAAGAGATTCGAACAAAGGTAAACGAAGAGCTGATCCAGGAAGACAACAGTAGACAGATGCAGATTCAGCCACAGAGAGATCCGAACAAAGATGATATAGGCATACAACAACAAACAGATACAGATTCAACGGTAGAGAGATCCGAAAAGAGGTAGACGAAGGGCAGATTCAGGCAGACATCATCAGACATATACAAATTTTAGACGGTCAGATAAAACCAGGCGGAACTATGCAGAACCACATGTGAAACCAAAACCAATACAAGTGTTGATGTCGAGATGCTACACATAACTACTCAAAACATAGTTGGATTAGCTAAGATTATAACATCACCGTCGCAGTCATATCACTAATTACCAATTCAGAATCCGAACCAAATAATAACCCAGTATAAATACCAATACCAATATTAACTCCAAATTCCAATACCTCAATGAATGAAACCTAACCACCAAAACTCAACTTGAAATTAACATAATCGCCAAAATAAAAATAATATGGATTTTTATCTCCAAATGAATCAGACTATCATGATTTCCAAAAAAAACCAAAAAACTTTTAAACTAAGATCCAACTAATCTATCCACTAACCTTCGGTCAAAACAATCAATTACTTCCATCCCACATCAAGATTTTCAACTACCTTCCAAGTCATGATCCGTCCAATGTGTAATAAAATAATTAATGCAAACATTCAATTTAAAAGTATGTTAATATTCACACCATAGGTGTCATGTGTATATTTGAGGTGAGTAACTTTTACAAAATCCACCGTCCCATTAATTTCATAATCAAAACAGAGTTGTCAATTCAACGATTATACCTTAATTCAAACATCAAAACTGTGGGCTATGACGAGAATTTCACGAACACGCAAACTTTTTTTTCTTCTTCATCTTTGACCTAGCTCTTGATACCATGTAGAAATTAAGGAAGACGGGCCTAATCAAGTGGGTCGGGCCTATAGGCCTTATTAGCTAACAATTTTTTTACTCTTTGAATCTAATTGACTTCTTCGTGCTCATCTTATGATATCTGACATTTGTTGTTTTACAATTGAATTTTGCATCGTCTTTCAAGTTGGACATGTATATGATTTTGGGCAACATTATAGTGTAATGGTGAATAGAGCGAACCTCCACATAAACTATATTTTAGAAACCCATAAATACATAATTTTGCTAGATCTTTATAAACCTCAAATAACTGCATGTTCGAATCTCAATCATCGTGTTTAATCACGGTTGAGACAAGATTAGTATTATTATGTGCTCAAAGTATAATCAATAACTATACGGCCGGGAATACGTGAGCCTATTGGGGCACACACGTATACACTTAGATAGTGTTTATTAATATAATTAATATATTTATTGTATATGTATTCACAAATTCGTGTACCTATGTATCTTCGTTTCTTTCTTTCTACTACACGAAGATGACTTGTTAGGGTTTCATTGATAGTGATTAAGAATTGATGGATTAGTTAGTGATTATTTCTTCCTTCATTCACAGAGTAGCTATAAGTCAAGAGGTTGAGTACTATTATACTTTTGGTTGTTCGGGTATATGATATACACCATTCTCATTCATGTATTAGGCACAAATTTAAGTTTAAGGGATTTATGTAATATACTTCATCAAGAGATCATGGTACATGGTTATTTTTCCATATGTGGTCACTACAATTAGCTGTTTGGATTGATAAAGGAGGTTATGTGTTGAGATTGATTGAAGGAATTCTAAAGAGATTATTTATCGACATCTTCTCATGGGAGAGTGCTTATGCATTCACGGGTTTTTATGTTGCTTCCAGTTGATATGGTTTTAAATGTATAAAATTTTATGCTGATTCTGATAGATTGTAACCATCATGGGGAAAGAAACGTGTACATCATCGAGTATATACAAGTCACGGGATCGAGATTAATCGTTTATGCCAGAAAGACAAGTGTTTATTACTTTGATGTCATTGCTTCAACTTTCGTATTATATGGAGAAAGAAATGGTGTACAAGATAAGGGATTTATTCATGCATTGTAGTATTGTTTTGACTTCCGTATGATTGGTAATTATGAAGCATTCTAAACGAGTTGACAATGTTGATATTGTGTCCTCTGAACAAACAACCTGCACTTCAATTGAGTATATTTATCTTAGAGACAAGCTGGTTGTTTGGTTGTATGTCTAAAGATACGTGCTTGAACGTTTATCTCAATGAATAAGACATAAAAGCTTGCTAACTGTGTTTTACAGCATCTACAACAATTTTAGCTGCTACGTCAAAGTTAAAGATACGGTATCTTCTACATTTTCCGTTGTGCATTAAATGTCAGAGATAGAAGATATGTATACACCAAGTTTCGAATCTATAAAAGATGGTTGTCTGTTTGGGAGAGAGCAAAAGATAAAGGTGCACTAATTAAAGGAGAGTAGAATCCTAATTATATTCGTTTACAGTATTCTCGTCTGAGGATTCAAGAAGATCAAGGGCTATCATGTCATCCTTAGAGCTTCTGCGCTTAATGTTTATTTTACATTGTACTTATAGGGAACATTGTAAGCAATTCCCGTATGCCATCACTTGGGGAGAGATTGTGTGACAACTGGCAGTTAGGGAGTCTATTTTAGGTAATCGCATTACGTTAAGCTAAACCGAGCTTTTGCCTTTAGAACTATTTTTATCGACCATGACTTGATTTGATATCGTTTATTGGCTTTTATGATTTATTTTATTATCATATGAGTTATCGTGTGAGTTTTAACTCTTTTTGTTAGGCACTATTCGATTCGGCACAATAAAAGCCTAAAACAAGAAATAACGTAACTTTTGAACCGTAACTCGAAACTTGACAAATAAATAGTCAAAACTCGTGGAAAAACATAAATAAACATAATAGAAAGTCGAAGGAACGTCGTGGGACACTCGTAGGACAATATATGAGCTCAGGAATGGGTAAACGGGATAGTTTATGAAAAATTACGGCTTCGGCCCCTCCTTTTTCCCCTTGGCCGGCGCCCCCTCCACCCAAAATAATTATTTTTGAGGTCCCTCTTGTCCATGTATAAAAGACCCCATCCCTCCCTCATTTCACCCATTTACTTTTCTCACTAAAAACACACACACATAACTTTCTCTCTCTACTATCTCTCTCTTCCACCAAACAAACCCTAACCCTAAAAACTAACCACCACCGCCGCCCCCTTCACGGCCAAATTCTGGCGAGTGAGATTACACCTCCACCACCATTTTGTAGATCTCTCTTTTCTCTTTCCATCCATATATATATCTCTTATAGAAGCCTACATTAACACCTCAAAATCTTACAAAAACGATTCGTGATTCTAGGGTTTTCATTAAATCTTGTAGATCGAGGTTGGAAAAGGTAAATGGAACGTGGGTCAAGCTCATTTGAGCTATGAAAATCCACGTACGACCCTTATAGGGCTCGTACAAGGCTCGACATTCATGGGTTTTGGGTGAAACATGGGATTAAAACTAATTTACACTTAATAAAACATGTAGCTAGTGATTTGGTATCATGTGGTGTATCATATTGTTGTGTTTTTGCATTTTAGGCTTAGTTTCATATGATGGGTTTAGATTAGTTGATGGGTTTGATGTTTGGATGATGATTGGGGGTTGATTGATTGTGTTTGGTTGTAGTAGAAGCCATTTGGGGAGTGTTTGGTTGTGTTGTTGGGGCGTACGAACCACCAAGACCCACGTATGGGTTGGTGGTGTGGCGTACGAGACCCTCATGGACCACGGGTCCGGGTCGGGTTGTTGTGGTATCTTGTTGGTTGTTGTTGTTGGTGTTTGGATGAGACGCGTAGAGCCGAAAAGCTTCTAGAGCTTGTTTGGTTCACGTGGTCTTAACCGTGACCGTGTCATGACCATTAGGGTCATAACATTGGTTACAGGTATATTAGGTAGATTGATTGATTGGCGAGATTGTTTTGGGTTGATTTGAGATTGAGTTGCGCTATTGTCATTATTAACTTGGACTTATAATATAAATTGTCAACTTTGAGCAACGTCGGTGTTACTTTGACTTTTTAGTCATAGTTGACCCCAACAACGCCGTAACATGGACTTTAGTATATTTTGGACTATAGATTGATTAAAAGCCGAGAAGTCATGACTCGTGCTTGTGGACTCGAAACGAATAACGATATGAAACTAATATTGAAATTGACGAAATATATATAAATGAAAATGTTAATAAAGGACTCGAAACGAATAACGATATGAAACTAATATTGAAATTTACGAAATATATATAAATGAAAATGTTAATAAATGGTGAAACATAAATAATAAAAGGCTTTTATACCAAAACTATCGATAACAAGACTTGTCTTGTTATTTAGTATTTTAGATGGGAATCAACAACTTAAAAATGGAAAGGTTTTCTAATAAATAAGTATTTAATGTTTTGAGTGCACGTTTATCGAAATGTGCCATTTATGGGCATTTAATACTAGTTTCAAGTATTTAATTTATGTACGTTATGTGCATGGGTTACGGATGACCTAACATTAATAGCGTCGATCCACGTGGGTAGCGGACTTATTAGGTTGACGAATCTAATAAGAGCCCACTAGGTACGTAGGATAACGTTATTAATGGGTGAATTATCCTTATGACTCGTTAGGATGCGACCGGTTTATGGGATAATAAGCGACACGAATAAATAATTGAGTTCATCGAGTTGACGAATTCAAAAAGGTCTACTATTTATTCCGAAACTTATTGGACTATGGAGCTTATCGCTTAGATGTCTCATTGTGTTGCATTGAGTCACATTGTGTTTGTTTGGGTGCATTCATGATATCATGTTGAGTCGATACACGCACACGATGATACCAAACGCTAGGACTAAACGGTGAAACAAGACATTTTTGGAGATAAAGAAAAGGAATACATTAGGGTAGATAACGTTGATTTTGAGAAATATATATTAAAATTGGTTTACATTAATAGGTTGTGCCGAGTCGATAGTCGCCGAGCCGTGATTAGCTGTTATCTTCTTGCTAGTGTTTATTTGTGCGTTGCTTGCTTGAGGTGAGTTTCATAGCCCCACTTTTATCTATGTTTTTAACTAATTTGGGGTGAGAATCATGCTACTATTTTTGGACCTTTTAAACTATTTTGATTTGCTGATGTGCTTGACTGTTTAGATAGATATGTGGTAGTTGTTGCCTTAGTCTAGGGTAGCAATCCTAATTGCTATAGCACTTGCCTAGCTAATATTCCCTACACTTATCCCTTTTTTAAAATACCTTAATATGTAATTAAGACGAGGTTAAAGACAAAATAAAGCATTTTCACAAATTCAGACATGAGAACATACAATAATGAAATGATATATGACACACAAATAAAAATGAAAAACAAATACACATGGGTTGCCTCCCAAGAAGCGCTTGTTTTTGTTCGGGTCACGAGCTTGACTCTACCCTTATTTAACGGATAAATGGGAAGTTTTTCCTACACTTAAGCTTAAGTGCGGGTGATAGTAGCGATACACACCCTTAGGGTGGCAATTTGCCACATGAGGTGAATGGGGTGTGTGAATGGCTTCCTTCATCCTAAAACTACCTGGACTAAATTGGTTGATGGGCGGGTCGGTTCCTCTTTTGTCTCCTAGATGTATATCTAAGGATGGAAATAAAGATTGAGGTTCCGGTTCATCAACACTAGGAAATTCCATAGAACTAAGAGTAAGCCTGAGACTACAAGTATTCAAACCTATATTCTCTAGTTGCTTTTGGTTCAAATGTTCTACCTCCATCGGGATTCCTAAAGTCTCTTCTACTACTTCCAGGTAAGTCACGTGCGGTGTGTATGCCTTAAATGATGGTGGGACTTGTGGGATACCTTGTGAGTCTAGACTTTTCACCTCATCCTAAATCACATCTACATCATCTATATGCTCGTCATGTGTTATTTCCTTAGGTAGTGATGAAACCAAACCTAGTAATTGATCCAACTTATGGTTTAATGCTTGGGTGCTTACCATAATATTTTCACACATTTGGTCAGTTTTCCTAAAGACCTCACTAAAAATAGTTTCTAAACATGGAGGTTGTTCACGAGAGTTTATCCTACGTGAAGGCTCATACGGAGCATAGGTTTCACTAGATGATGTGTTTTATGGGCTTGATGGAACGGTGAAACCCTCAAAAGGTTTATGGACTTGGTTACTTTCTTCCCACCATCTTGAATAATCCGCTTTAGTAATATCATAATTTTTTATGAAAAAACCTAATCCCGGATATAGTGGATTCGCGTTCTCCATAATGGTGAACGAAAGAGTCAATGGACAAGTTTTACGAACAAATGCACAAAGAAGGGGGATAGACTACAAGGGTGCTAATAAAAAGAAAAAATCTCACTTGATAGGAATCTTGTGAGTAGACCTAAACGAGATAGAAATCAAAGCCTAAGCAATAACTATTCCCCGAAAGCGGCGCCAAAAATTTGATACGCGTACAACGCGCGTTCGGGGTCAAAGGAACTTCCTTTTCGTCGAGCAAATTTTTCAACACCCTAGGCAGTGAACCTAATCGTTTTAGTGTAGTATTAGGGTAAGCCTCGGGAATTGATATCGTTCTCTAGGGGAATAGGAATGCTAGTGATAAATTACTACGCTAAGGTTGGGGTTGAGGAAGATTATTTTTTATCTTTTTTATATTTTTTTAGAAATATGAAAGGTACGAATCTCGGGGTATTGGATTTGGGGAGGGGTTGGTATTTCTACCGATTACTCTACTTATCTAATTATCTAATTAACTAAGCTAAGGGGTAGTCTATGTCTATTGATGTGTGCTCGTATGATGATTTAAAGATGTGTTTACCTAGATGCTATTACTCCCTAGTTATCTCCTATTGATGGTTGAATTGTCACGTCCTTATTCTTAACGCGTTGTATCTTCTAAGGTCGTAGGGTATGCGTTTCCCTAACTCTTTGAGACTACCTTAAGGTTATTGCCTACGAAATCTCTAGGATTCATAAACTAACTCTAAGGTTATCTTTGGATGTTTAGCCTACAATAACTCTAGGTGATTATAAACTAATGTTCACAAAGATTACTCAAGCATTAAAAACACAACGAATGACCTATCGCAATACTAGGTCAATCACAATTAAGATAAGAGACAACCAATCAATATTCAATACCTAGGTTTCATAGATCTAAGCAAACACACAAGTAAATTAGCCGGCCATGGAAAACATGCAAGCATACACACAAACAATTGAATACATAATTGAATTAATGAAGCAAATCACTTATCTTGTTGTAAAATAAGGTATGGAACCCTAAGATACTGCCCAAGACAGCCAAAGTTCGGTTTAGGTTTTACTCCACAAAACTACCTCTCTAAAATTCTGAAAATTCGAATTCTATATACAGAGTTACAATATGCGACGACGTCACTCTTTATTTGTGACGCCGTCGGATCGCCGCCATTAGGTTTTCGTCTTGGCCACGTCAACTTAGTGACGGCGTCACCTTATGGTTGTGACGCCGTCGGCTTCATCTTCTGACGCCGTCGGGATCCGAATCTAGGCCGTCTGAGTTGTGACGCCCTACTCTTTAAAACCTGATGCCGTCAAGTGCAAAATAGCAATTTGGCTACTGAGTCGTCACAAAGCGTGTTGCGATGGCGTCACCATTTGGCTGTGACGCCGTCACCTTCTGTTCTAGCAGCTTGAGTGTCTTGATTCTTGACTTTGGTCATTTTCTTCATATATTCGCGCCTTTTCGTCCGAATAAGTTTCATTTTAACAATTTGCCTTCAAGAGACCTAAAAAGTGAAAAGGAACGAAATTAAGTAGTAACGGATATAAAAGTGATCAATTGAGGGCTTAAATGACCCCTCAAAAGTGTACCTTTTAAATCCTTATCATTTGTGCGTTGCTTGCTTGAGGTGAGTTTCATAGCCCCACTTTTATCTATGTTTTTAACTAATTTGGGGTGAGAATCATGCTACTATTTTTGGACCTTTTAAACTATTTTGATTTGCTTATGTGCTTTACTGTTTAGATATATATATGGTAGTTGTTGCCTTAGTCTAGGGTAGCAATCCTAATTGCTATAGCACTTGCCTAACTAAGTATAGACTTCTACCTCGACCTAGTCCAGGGTTAGCAATCGTTCTAGACTTTGCTACGACTGTGCTGGCTAGAGTCGCTAGGGGCCCACTATGACGTCGGATATGATATTGATGATATTGTGATTGTGATATTGGTATGTGATTGATGTGTATCTATCTTAGGTCTCGCATAGCAAATAAACTCCTACAGGTCCACTATTTTAAACTTGAATTTAAACCTATGAACTCACCAGCGTTAGCTGACCTTTTTAGCATGTCTTTCTCAAGTATTTAAATGATGTTTGGAGTACGTGTTCTGTGGAAGCTTGGTAAGGAGGCATGGTTCAAGGATCATAATCAAACTCTGATAATTTATGGGGACCTATTTTTATAAATCATGTTTGGGCCTTTTATTTACATTTTGGGATTATTGTTTTGAATATTTAAATTTGGGATTGGTTTTGAATGATAAATGACTATCTTGTTTGCTACACTTGTGTGAGATACCAATCCAATGTAACGCCCCGAAAACTTGATTAAGTCTTCCGCTGTACCGAGATTTGGGGGTGTTACAGATTGTTAGCTTTTTAAGTAAAAACATATTCGGGAATTGTATTAGTTATCCGGTGTGTGTATACCGCAAGGACTAATAGTGTCATGGAGTCACGATGATTTTAGGGTTTGTTTAGCATATGCATAGTTGTGACATTTTATTCTGATGTTATTCGACTCTTCAAGCCCAAGATGAAAATGCATTTGTCATATTTTTAAAGTTTTTATTGTGTTAAGTATATGGTATATATGATGTATTTATGAATTTATAAATTAAAGTCTTAAACTTTTTAAATTTAAAAACTTGTTACATTTAATAATTTTTAAAACAAAACTTTAAAATTTACTATTCACGCATTACTTAATAACATTAAATTGGATGTTACAATAATAAAATATAACTACTATCACCCCTAAATATAGTACTCGCCTCCGCTACTTTCTACGAGTGTCATGCTATGTTGAAAAATGAGTTAATAATATCAAAAGTGCATTTGAGATGCTCTTATGCTGATGTCATAAGTGTCTTCGCATAACATGAGAATCCTAATAAATTATGTCTTCGCCACGTACCCTGGTATAAAATAAAAATCCTAAGGTACAACGACTTTTCGAGAAATTGCATTCCAGAAGGATAAGAATCCTGTTATGTTCATTTGAACATGAGATGTAATATTGTATTTATTATGATTGTATATTTAAAATAAAATAAGTATTTTGCAATAATGATAGAAACAAGAAACAAGAACAAGGAAAGAACATGAAATGAAAAAAAAAAGAAAAAAAAAAGAAAAAGAAAAAAAGAAGGGAAAGTGATATAATCGACTATGTACGGACCACCAAGAAATGATTCATGGCAACACTCATATTCATCTTATTGGTAATTCCCTAAACCCTATTATTTTTATTATCTAAACTTAGGGTTTTAAAATTAGTTTAAATAATGATATATTTTGATAATGCAATGATGCAATAATCTAAGCTGCTTAAATCCTTACCCAAACACCCCAGAATTAGGATAGTTAAAAGCTTAACATCCATTATGAAAGTCAAGCTTAATAGTGCTAAAAACTTTGTGACTATCATCACTAGAATGAGAGAAGTTTCAAATTCAATTCTTTTCAGGTGCAATCAACTCTATAGTGGCCATGCCAACCTTTCCAAAAAAGGGAGTACTTTAACGGGTTTGTGTCTATGTGGCGGTGGACTCAACCCATGTGAATTAGTCAGGAAAAAAACCGAAAACCGTGGTTACTAAAAGATAAGTCCCAAGTTTTTACTTTAGAAACAAACTATAGCTATATATTACTCCGTATTAGGGGGGTGGCAACACTTTTAGGCATGGATTCGGCATCATGCATGCCGATCGGCATGCCCATTGCCTCCTCCTAGGCATCATTCGGTGTGGTATGAATTGGATCAAATTCGGCATTCTTTGCCGATTCTACATCAACAAGAACATGCATGTGTTTGTGTGTTATATTAATTTCCACCAATCATATTGCTTTATTTTAATTTTAATGAATGTGAGGTATGGGTTAGGCATGGTTGCCACTAAAAATCTATTGTTAGGTATGAGATAGGTATGAGATGAGTTAGAAGGATATTATTGATGGGTGATTAGGCATGAAAAATCTTGTTAGGCATGGTTGCCACCACCCTTAGAAATGAACACATGGGAATAACTAGCTAGTATGTAGCAAAAACATTTATAAGGCAATGTTTTCTCAACTAAATTCAAGGGAAGTAGCAAGTTTAACTAAATCATACAATTATACCGAGGTTGATGATAATGTGTATGTTAAAGTAACATGTGCGGACAATAAGTAAAATGTTAAATAAACATAAGTAGGCAAATTAGTGGCAGAAGTACTGTTGTTACACAGTCGGTATCATAATGCAACAATAACTAAATATGATACAAAACCCGTGGATTGGTGGGCCAAAAAGGTCGGAAACCATGGTTACCAAAAAAAGAAAACAACTAAATATGATACAAAGATGAAGATTAGTAGAAATGTACTTAAACGATAAACAGTAAATACCATCATTAAGTTATACATCATCATTACGCGTTTATGTTAGAACAGGGCATACCATAAACATGTTGTCTCACTTTCCATCATATTAGAGTATACATCTTTACAGCTTAAAGATAATCATAACATTTATAAACTTATATATGAGAATAGCGAATGCATTTTAGTTTGAACGAGAAGTTTGCACCTAAAGAACCTTTTAACGTTAAACCTAAACAAGATTATAATGCTAAAGACTTAAACAACACTTGAACGAGAATTTGAAAGTTGCATTTAATGCACTTGGTTGTGCTACAGTACTAATGTTTTGCTTGTTGTGCAAAACTTATGTACGATATTTAGTATATTATACAATACTACGTACAATTTACCTACCTTTTGTTATAAACATATAACTAGATAATTACGAGATGAAGTGTTCACTAAGACTCATATGATCCCCTCTAATGAATATCAGTATTAATAACCGATAAATACAACTTGCTGCCTGATGACCTTAAGATAGATTAAGCAAAGAAAACCATATGATTGAAAAAGAATCTTATTATCATTTCAATTGGAATAATAAGAATATGAACAAAAACAAGGTCAACATAGACAAAGAAACAAACATAAAAACCCGACAAGCCCTATTAGTTTAACAAAATTATTTCTGTATTTTATTAATCTAAATTTAAAATTAAGTAAAACAGTATACTCTATACTGTACCATTGCCTCTTCTTTCATCTGCAGGCGCTCTCCCTATATTCTCATTGAATCATTCCATTCTTCGCAAATACTGTATTTTATTTTCCTAATCTTATTAAAGTTAAAATATTCTGATCCAATTGTACCATGTATCACAACAATCCATTGAACTAACTTCATTAACGTAAATAACCAAAAACAAAACCATGTCTGCACAAAAACTTTTATTCATCATGTTCATCGTTTTTGTCACAGGTAACTGAATTCATGCTTCAAATTTCCCAAAATGTTTTCGTTTTCACATTTTGTAAAACTCTATTTTTTTTATATAATTTCAGGAAAAGAAGCGAGTGCAGACTCACTTGATGCAGACAAGGAGGTACTTATCAGCCTGAGATCATTTCTGATACAACGAAACAAAGTGAACCATGGAAACTATAACCAATGGGATCCACACTCGCAGTCACCGTGCAACTGGCCAGGAATATCGTGCTCTAGCAACCGAGTCACTGGTATCAACCTCTCCAACAACAACATCACAGGAAACATATTCAACAACTTCTCGGCTTTGACAGAGCTGACACACCTTGACTTATCAACAAACACAATCAGTAACAGCCTGCCTGCAGACTTGGGTAACTGTCAAAACCTTAAAGTATTGAATCTGTCACATAACATGATCGAGGGCGAGCTTAATATGGTTGGACTTAGGAGTCTGGAAGTTCTTGATTTATCAGTCAACAGACTATCTGGAAACATTTTCATGAGCTTTCCCATGATTTGCAACAGTTTGGTCGTTCTTAATCTTTCGGCGAATAAATTCTCGGGCGAAATAGGACGGTCGATTGAAGGGTGTCCGAAGCTGGAATATGTTGATTTAAGCACAAATTTCTTGACTGGAAACTTATGGTTTAATTTCCAAATGTTTAAGGAGTTCCGAGTCTGTGAAAACCGGTTAAACGACACGCTCCCGACGTGGATTTTCAAGGGAAATTGCAGTTTAGAGGTGATCGACATGTCGGAAAATGGGCTCACTGGTAAAATCCCGACGTCTATTTCAAATTGTAAGAATTTAACAATCTTGAACTTTTGGGGAAACTATTTTTCCGGGAAAATTCCCGGAGAACTAGGATTTATTCCGAATCTGCAACAAATTCTCTTAGGCAATAATACTTTTAGCAACGAAATTCCGAATTCGTTAATGAATTTGAAAAACCTTGTGTTCTTGGATTTAAGTCGAAACTACTTTGGAGGTGAAATACCTTCGATTTTTGGACAACTCACTCAGCTGAAAACTCTTCTACTTCATTCGAACATGTATACGGGTGGGTTACTGTCATCAGGTATACTTGGGCTACCGAATATTTCAACCTTAGATTTGAGCTACAACAACTTGTTAGGTCCTTTACCTGTCGAAATCGCTCAAATGGCAAGCTTGAAATTCCTTTTCCTTGCAGACAATCAGTTTTTGGGTAGTATACCTTCAGAATACGGGAACATGCAATCACTTCAAGCTTTAGATGTTTCCTGCAACCAACTAACCGGATCGATTCCTTCAAGTTTAGGACAACTGAAGTCTCTATTATGGTTAATGCTCGGAAACAATTCGTTCACGGGTCAAATACCACCAGAGTTAGGGAATTGTAGCAGCTTGTCATGGCTAAATCTTCAAAACAACCAACTTTCGGGTCCGCTCCCACCAGAGCTGATCAACATTGGGAAAAATGCAACACCGACTTTCGAAATAAACCGAGAAGATGATCTAATTGCGGATTCGGGAGAGTGTTCGACTTTGCGAAGATGGATACCCGCAGATTACAAACCTTTTAGTTTTGTGTATGAGCTTCTTACAATGAAGAAATGCAGAAGTTTATGGGATAAGATAATTAAAGGATACGGGATTTTCCCGGTCTGTTTGCCCAATTCTAATGTTCGAGTACAACAGAGATCGAGCTACATTCAGCTTAGCGGGAATCGGTTATCGGGTGAGATACCGCTTGGTATCGGGACAATGGATGATATCAGTATGCTTGATCTAGGGGGTAATGAATTTTCGGGTACACTTCCTGATGAAATCGGGGAAATGGCGCTCGTTATATTGAATGTTTCTCAGAATAAATTCTATGGTCATATCCCAATGCAGCTCGGGAATTTGAATTGCTTGCGGGGTCTCGATTTGTCGTATAATAATTTCTCGGGCACGTTTCCGATTAGTTTGAACAATTTGGCTGAATTGAGCAGCTTCAACGTGTCATACAATCCGTATATCTCGGGGTACATTCCAAAGATGGGACAGCTTGCTACGTTCGAGATCTGGTCGTTCCTCGGTGACCCGTTGTTGCATTTGCCTTCTTTTATAAAGAATTCAACCAACAGTTCGTCTGTTACCAGTGATGGGACATCAAGACGACGGAGTTGGGGGCCACTATTCGTTTTGGCGTTTCTGTTGCTAGCATTATTCGTGTGCGGTATCAAGACGATCATAATCTGCTTTGCAACTAAGACCACAGCGAATCAGCTGCAATCACTGCTGCGGGATACAAAGCCAGGAACCAGGTACGAAGATGACTCATCAACGTGGTTATCGGACACGGTGAAGGTATTCGTGTAGACAAAACGGCGTTCACCCACACGGATATTTTGAATGCAACAGGGAATTTTTCTAATGACAGAATCATAGGAAGGGGTGGGTATGGGACGGTTTATCGGGGAGTGTTACCAGATGGGAGGGTAGTCGCGGTAAAAAAGAAGTTAAGAGAGGGTTTAGAAGGGGAAAAAGAGTTTAAAGCCGAAATGGAGGTACTAACGGGAAACGGGTTCAGGTGGCCCCACCCGAACCTCGTGACACTTTACGGATGGTGTTTGGATGGGTCAGAAAAGTTGTTGGCTTATGAGTACATGGAAGGTGGTACTTTAGAAGATGTAATTCCCGATCGAGTTGGTTTCCCATGGAGGCGACGGATCAATGTTGCAATTGATGTAGCTAACGCGTTGGTGTTCTTACACCACGAGTGTCGTCCTCCAGTTGTGCACCGAGATGTAAAAGCTAGCAATGTGTTAGTACTAGACAGCAAGGGGAAAGCCCGTGTGACAGATTTTGGGTTGGGTCGGGTGGTTGATGTTGGCGGGAGTCATGTCAGCACAATGGTGGCTGGGACAATTGGGTATGTGGCACCGGAGTATGGCCAAAGATGGAAGCCACCACAAAAAGGTGATGTGTACAGCTATGGTGTGTTGGTGATGGAGCTAGCGACCGGGAGGCGGGCGGTGGAGGGAGGAGGAGAGTATCTGGTGGAGTGGTCGAGAAGGGTGATGGGGCGACAGTCCATGATCCCAGTGTCACTCCTGGTGTCGGGTCTAGCTGAGGGGGCATCGGAAATGCGCGAGTTGTTGCGATTGGGGGTGAGGTGCACAGCTGATGCACCTCAATCTCGGCCGGATATGAAAGAGGTGCTAGATAAGTTGATACAAATTTCTGCTAGGTGCAAAGGATTTTAGTCATGGGAATGTAAATCTAGTGAATTTATGTTGTCTCAAAATATTGTCTTATGTGTTAAAACCTACATCAATGTTGGGTTTTAGATGTTACTACAAAACATATGATCCAACAAATATTGTAATAGATGGAGATTTTTTTAACTAAAAGCCTGAAACAATTGTAACATATAACTCAAAAAAGTCTTATACTAGTGTTTTCCATTAGCATCTTAAACATTTGGGGATATATTAGTTGTTATACCAAACACTTAATATTGTGTTTCTGAATATATACAGTACATGATTAGCTGCTTGGCTATGCAGCGAACCCAGTATCTAACCATACGTATAGTTTACACAACAGTATTTTTGCGGGAAAATCCAACAAATTTCAATATTAAAAGCGGTATACATTACAAGAATGTAAAGTAGATAAGCAACATTGAAATTCCAACAAATTACACTTTTGTTGTTGGGTTGTTGATGAACATTTAATTATCATATTTTTTTTCAGGTAGTACTCTTGTTTTTGAAAGCACAAGCATTTTGTTAATCCTTGCTTTCTAAAACAACAAAAGCCCTTTTAAATATTATATAGTTGATATCAAACAAAAAATTACAAGGAAGGAAAAGCCTCGGCTTCAAGTTGGGTAAAATGCGGGCTTGTATAAGCAACTTGAAGCAGTTCTTCATCGTTGTATGAATCCCGGTAAGTCTCCAAGTTTACATATGAATTGTTGAGAGCCGAAAGACAAAGATCTTTCCTCCATTGTTCTATGCGCGGGAATCCAACATAATCTCCATACTTATCACAGTACTGCAACATCAGACACTAAATCAGTATTTTGCTTCAGACTAGGTAACGGGTCAAAACGGGATGGGACGGATCAACCCACAAACGCATTACTGTTAATGTGTTAATTATGAGTATTAATTTATTATCAAAAATATATCATTAAATTTGCAATCTAAATTTTATAATAAAAAGATTTAAGGATTTCACCCCATTCGTCCTATTTGACTCGCTTCCTTTTAGTTCATTTTTTACCCGTTTTTGATAATACACGACGCAAAATGACAGTGAGCGAATTCTGTTACGTCAAAATCGGCTATGTCATGAGTATAATGTTTGGGAATGCCAGCAGCTTCTCTAGATTGATAAAAATCTTGAATGGATTTCATCATCTCATCTCGTGATGGCAGACTTCTTTTGCCGGACAACAACTGAGCTATCCATATTGCTTGCGATTCAAAGAATGTAAAAAAGATCTACATCAATCAAAACCATCCAAACTATGTTAAAATAACAATCTTTTAAGTTTTAATAATTTATTAGTATTATTTAGTTCTTATCAAAAAACAATATGATGTAACTTTTAGTTACCTTTCTTGGAATGCCTATAAAGGAGAGAGATGGTGCAAGGTTTGGAGGAAAAGTATGCTCATATAATGGTCCCACTCTGTCATCATCAACAGCTACTATTCCTTTGGTGTCAAGATATGGGAATGAATATGAATACCTGCATGCATATATCATATACAGTGTATACATGAAGCTTGGGTAACAATAAAGTGAAATTACGTTACTTTTTTGTCTCTAACTTTTACCCTGTGGAGTATATGATCGTGTCTGCTGTGAGCCATGAACCGTCAACAAACACAACACGTCCATCCTCGTGTAAGCTTTCTATCTGTAACATGTTAAAACGACATTAAACTTGTGAAAATTTAGTAAGTTGTTTTCAGGAAATTAATATATCATACAGTCGGATGAAGATGTAGATTGTCATGTTTGGAGATCACTTTCGATAGACCCTCTGAAACAGGAAGCGACTTGGAACTAAGATGGATCTCTTTAGCTACGTTCACTAGCTTCATCGATATATCCTGCCCACTGAGTGAGTTCCCCACCACAACCACCACCTACAAGTATCTGAGTTCTTTAGACTACGCATACTTAAAACACATAAATACATTATAAAAAAGCTCTATTTCTAAGCAAGGTTAGTATTTTTAAGAAAAGGTTGGTTACCTGGTTGCGAAATGGCTCTGGAACTCTATAAAGGTGGCAATGCATTTGCTTTCTTTTCCATGTATCCATTCCTTTAATAGAGGGCAATCTCGGATGGGTGTAGTGTCCGGTAGCCACAACTACAGCATCAAACACCTCTGATGTCACCTTATCAGAATTTTTAGCTTTACTCTTAACAACCCATTTTAAATGTTTACCGAATCCTCCATCTTCCAACATCCCAACATAATCTACTTTGGTATTGAACCTAATCATCTCCCTCAAACAAAAAAAATCACAAAAATCTTTAAGGTACAATAGAAGCTCACTGTGACCAGGGAATCGCCTTGTATCCCTACCTTTTTTTATCAAAAAAGGAAAATCAGTGAACCCCATTATCTCTCTAGGGGACGTGAGCCTTAACGACTCATAGACGCTACTATGGGAATCTTGATCTTCAACTTTAGGTTCATAGAGCCATTGGCCTCCAACATCATGATTTTGTTCCAAAACCACCACTTTGTGACCTTCTTTTTTGAGCTCCCTTGCGGCTACCAACCCAGATGGGCCAGCACCAATAACACACACGTACCTCGGTGGATTCCTCACTGAAACCATTTATGTGAGTGTGTCTTTGAAGGGTGAGTGAGTTGAGTGCATATTGTGTGAAAGTTGGGAGGTGTTTTATAGTGAGGTTACGTTAAAAAAATATTGCTTCTAAAGGAAAACAAAGTCAGAAAAACCGTTTCTTACAACACTGTCAATTTAGAAGTTAGTTGTAACTAAAATGATTATTACAGTATTATTATTTTTTTTTCCTTTTAAGCATATGCTAAATCTCATGTATTAATCATATGCTATAAGGGTACGAACGTAGGAATCGTAATCATAGTTTACAATAGATTTTGTTAATTAAAGTGCATATTGTTAGCTACCAACACAACTTGATCATATACACAAGTTAGACATACAAAATGAGGGGGTCCAACATTATCAATGTAGTTTGTCTTGCAAGCCTTCATACTTGGTTGGTTCCTAGTTTTCGCCTCTACGAGTAATGATCTGTGTCTCTAATCTCTATAAACCATCAACTTTATTCCTTTCTCTTTAATTTGTTATAAACCAATCTCTATTTAATTTCTTCAAAAGTTGTGAAGCTAACACTATGTTTTGTAGGGAAACTGTGTTTGTATGGCAACATTGGTATGTAATATTTTCTTTCAAAATGACTGACAATGTTGATCGATTTATAAGTTCTTTGCGGAAGTCGGTGTTCAAGCCACCCAGTAGGCCACCCGAGTTATTTTCAAGTTGATGAATGATTAACTGATATTAAGATGGAACAAAACATGTGTCCCTTGGCTTGAAGTTGGGGCATATGGGGACTCCTTAATATTTAGCAACTCATGTTTTACGAAAAATATCAAGTTTAATTTTAACTTTTATGTTAATGAGAATTTAAAATGGTCATGCTATTAAATATTGTATCTTATTTTCTCAAAATTTAGATTTTTGTATATGTAAGCATGTAACCCAAAACACAGAAGAGAACCTAGCTAGTTCATTACCTTTTAGTGATTGGGTCAAAACTGAAGTATAGTTAGCTTTCTTGAAAGTGACATTAAAGATCAAGAAAAGTTAAAAGCATACTGGAGACTGGGGAAAAAGATTGTTTAAACTTTGACTCAAGGTTTTAATGATCGAGATCATAATCAGGATTATTTTTGTTTTTCCAAGATCAAAATTGTAAGATTGTATCAAAATCCTAGCTAGGATCTTATTGTAATTTCTTAATAGTATTCGCAGAATTATTCAAATCTACAAACTATTATATATTATAAACACAAATCTTATGAACGTTTCATGATGAAAATGTTATCCTAAATTATGAATATGACAAGTTTAAGAATATGATAAGTTTAAGAATATTAATATGTTTTTCTTAAATTCAATAAAACATCATCTATAACTTTGCAGTTTTTTTTAGTTCGCGGTTTGAGAAAAGTTAGATCGGATCGGATTAGATCTTAAGATCCTATTATCAAGATCGAGATCTTATAAGATCTTAAGCTTGCTAAGATCCTATGTAAGATCCAGATCATTTTTGCTTTGTAATATCGTAAAATCGTAAGATAATAAGATCAAGATCGAGATCTTAACAACTATGTTTTGAGTCATTAAATGGTCGGCTTGGAATGTAACCTTTTTTTCTTTTTTTTTTATATATTAATTTCAAATTTTAAAACTTAATTTAACGTAGTTATTTTAAATCACTTTTAAGTACTGCTTAAATTTAATTACCTTTTCAAAAAATTGGCAACTTAAATTATATTTTTTCTTTATCGATTCTAAACTTGACAGCTTTTAAAAAACATACACTATATTAATTTAAATAACACACGCTTTGTATATCAAAAAACACGCGCTTTGCAACAAAGATTAAACCAGAATCACGATTTCACAATCATAATTACTTGTCGTTATACAACATCGCTTTACGTGGGTATTCGTCTAACATATTTCTACGCACATTAGTATATTTGCGCTAATTTAAGTAAGACTGCTTGTTTGAGCAATTATTTAAGCAAGACTTATAATTATATGGATCACCTTAGTATATTTGCGCTTATTTAAGTAATTCTTGAGCAATTATTTAACCGATACTTACTATTATATGGATCTAAGCAAGACTTATAATTATATATGGACTACCTTAGTACATTTGCGCTTATCTATACTACTATATAAAGCATTTAAGTTGTGGGATTCACCAAAAATTAAGATAAGGAGCTCCAATCATTGAGTGACATGTGTCACTTCTCTAACTAAAAAATAACAAAAAGGGAGTAGCTCTAACAAACTAAAATAAAGAGCTCAAATAATGGGGTGACACATGTCACTTCTTAACTAATTAATCACCATTATTTTTAAATTTAAATATTTTTTAATTCGTTTAATTTTTTTATGATCTAATTTCACCAGATTTTTTAAAAATTTGTGCTCTTTAATTCAACATCCATTTTGATATATTTTTATGAGTTTTTAGTTTTTATATTTTTAGTATGTTTATTTTATTTTGATTCAAATTTTTATAACTTTAACCTTTATTTCAATCCATACAAACTTTATTTATCAAAATCATTTACTTTTGGTAAAGTGTTTGACGGGAAAGAGATTGTGAAGGTCTTTTTATATGCGGGAATAATGATGTCACGGGAAAGATACGGAAAACCCAAACAAACACATACAACTAACACATATACATTTGGAGTGTTGTAAATTGAATTCACTAAGCGGGTAGGGAATTGCGAGGAGAGTTGGGTTAGCAATTCATTTACAATATTTATTATACAACTATACTTATCGCCGCCGCTGTGCGCGGGTGTCCAACTAGTTTAAGTAATGCTTGAGCAAATTATTTAGGCAAGACTTATTATTATATGGATCTAAGCAAGACTTTATAATTATATGGATCACCTTATTGCGCTTATTTAAGTAAGACTTTTTGCTTGAGCAATTATTTAAGCAAGACTTATTATTATACTAGTCGGATACCCGCGCACAGCGGCGGCGATAAGTATAGTTATATGTGTTTGCTTACCCGTTTAGTGAATTCGTTTCACAATACTTCGAATGTATATGTGTTAGTTGTATGTGTTTGTTTGGGTTACCCGTAGCTTTCCCGTGACATCATTATTCCCGCATATAGAAAGACCCTCACAATCTCTTACCCGTCAAACTCTCCCCCCAAAAGTATATGATTTTGACGAATCAAGATTGTATTGATTGAAATAAAAGTTAAAGTTGTAAAAATTTGAATTAAAATAAAATAAACCCACTAAAAATATAAAAACTTAAAATTCATAAAAATATATCAAAATGGATGTTGAATTAAAGAGCATAAAATTTTAGAACATATGATGAAATTAGATTATAAAAAAAATAAGTAGATAAAAAGATATTTCAATTTGAAAATAAAGATGAATTTTTAGTTGATAAGTGACACATGTCACTTTAAAATTGGAGCTTCTTATCTTACTTTTTAGTGGTTAGGAGTTAGGCTTGGAGTTTGTTAAGAAATGACACATGTCATCTCATGATTGGAGCTCCTTATCTTAATTTTTGGTTAGGAGTTAGGCTTGGAATGAGATTTGGCTTTCACATGCATTATAATATAGTATAGATAGATCACCGAAGTATGTGAAAACAGAAATACATAATACTTGTATGCATTTGTCGTCCGAAGGACGACGTTTAGAAAAGAACAAGAAAATGACGACTTTTGGAAGAAAGCAAAATTATAAGATATTTTCATGAACTATGCGGCGAGTGATAGCGTGAGTTCGGAGTCGAGAAAACCTCCTTTTCTACGAGCAAGCTTTTCAACCCTCTAGGCAGTGAATCTAATCGTTGTAGTGTAGTATGAGGTAAGCCTCGAGGATTGATTTCGTTCTCTAAGGGAATAGGAATGCTAGAAAGAGATATATGACGAATATGTGGGGTTGAGGATGATTCTTTTTATTATTTTTTATATTTTTTAGAAAGCAAATGTAAATATCTCGGGGTATATGATTGGGGGATAGTACTTCTACCGTTTTCACTACTTAACTAATTATCTAATTATTTAATTAACCTATGGATAGTTTATGCTAATTGAGGTGTGCTCGTATGATGATTAAAGATGTGTTCACTTAGATACTATTGCTCCCTAATTACGTAGTATCTTTTATTGGTTGGTAAAATTGTCACTTCCTTTATCTTAATTGATGCGTTTTATTCCTATTAGTCGTGGGGGGTGCCTAATTCCCTAACTCTATGAATTGTAACTCTCCTATAGAATACACGGGATCGGCAAGTGCAATAGCATCTCCCCCGAATACCCTATTGTCATAAAGCACAACTCACGCAATAAACACAACGATGGCCTAGGTGCACTCCTATGGCTTCTGCCAATTAAGACAAGAGACAACCTAACAACAATCAATAACTAGGTTTCATAGATCTAAGCAAACACACAAGTAATTTAGCTAGACATGTTAAACAAGCAAGCATACACACAATCAATTGAACATGGGGTAGACATAATGATAAATTGGATAAACAAACTTATCTTGATGTGTAAAATAGGGTATGGGACCCTAGAATACTGTCCAAGTCGGACTACAACTGAGTTAGGGTTTGCTCTCCAAAATTCTACCTCTTAAAATACAGAAAAATCAAATTCTATATATAGATTTACAATCGTGGCGACGTCACCTTTTGATAGTGACTTCGTCAGGTCGCCGTTATTAGGGTTTCGTTTGGGCCAAGTCATCGTTGGGGCGGCGTCACTTGAGATGTGTTACGTCGTCAGTCTTCATACATGACGTCGTCTGAATCTTGGATCTTGGGCATCTGATGTGAAAAGTGTGAGTGACGCCTTCCAGAAGTAAGGCGTGACGCCATCAGTCTTTAGGACCAGAAATTCTGCTGAGCCGTCGCATGCACTTTTTGATCAAGTCTTGTATATAGGGATGGCGTCGCCCTTTGGTTGGGACGCCGTCAGGTGTAATGAACAGCTTGGAGTGTCTTCGATCTTGACTTTGCCATTTTCTTCATGTTTTTGCTCATTTTCGTTCAAATATGCTTCATTCCAGCATTTTGCTTCCAAAAGACCTAAAAAATAAAAATGGACGATTTTAAGCAGTAACGGATATAAAATGTGTCGATTTATTAGGGCTTAAATGACCCCCTAAAAACGTATGTTTTAAATCCTTATCAGCGAGTAACAATAATTACCTGAGTAAATTTAAAAAAAAAATGTCTGTGATGTACTGATTTTCTACTCCATACCATTATCGTTTATTATTTATTTTTAAAACCTATGCCATTATTGTTTACTTTTTGTAACAAATTATGTCCCTTGCTCTAACAATTGTCAAAAATTCTCTTAGTTAGTGTTCCACTTCGAGGTATTTTAGTCATTTCACTTTTTTATATTTTATTAAATATTTAATTATTGTTTCGCGTTAGTCTCAAAAAACCCTTATTTTTCAGGGACATAATTTGCAACCTAAATTTTCCCTTTTATATAAGCTACCAAACGAATTCTCACTCATTCAACCACCGCTACCGATCAAAACTCATACACGCAATTAGGAACAAGATGGTTATATGTGCTTGTGGTACGGTGGCAAAACTCAAAACTAATTGGACTGAAAAAAGCCTTTGTAGGAGATTCTGGTGCTGCCCGACTCTGAATCCCTGTAAATAATTCCATTGTGTTATTTACACTAAATGTGACTCATTGTGTATTATCTGTATGATCTAGGGTACAAACTGTGGCTTCGTCGTATGGGCAGATTCGTCGATGTGCCACAGAGCTTTTGCTATTATTCCAGGCCTATTGAGGGCTAGGAATGACCTTACTCAGGACCTGAAGGATTAGATTTACCTCGTAAGGGAGCAATAGCTGCTGGCTAAGAAGTTTAAGATGTTGTTGTTCATAGCCTGTGTTTTGATCTTGGTTGTGTACAAGTTTTTCTAGTATGGTTAGGATGTGGGTTTTGGTGGTTGTGAATATTGTAGTTTGTATAGTTAGATGTAGGTCATTTGTATTTAGCTATGTTTATTTGGGATGTGGTTAATCCTTGCTTTGTAACGACCTTTTCAATGTTCATGATATTATTAATGCTTTTCCAAGGTTGTCAAGATCGGGATCCTACCTAGGATCGTTTTTGTCTTTGCAAGATCGTGATCGTAAGATCGGATCGGGATCTTAAGATCCTACTCTAATGTTATTTCTTAATAGTTTATGTAATTTTATACAAATCTACAAATTCCAATATATTATAACAACAAACATACTATGAAGTTTCATATAAATGTTGTCCTAAATTATGATTATTAAAATGTTTTAAAAAGATAACATGTGTTTTTTGAATTCTCAAACAAACAACCATAATTTTAGTTTTT
>OU343220.1:270953784-271013646 GCA_910596185.1 Chrysanthemum makinoi | reverse complement strand
AAATGATGCTTCCAACGCTTTATATTTTGCCTGCAACAAAGTCTTTCAGCCATAGCATGTTGATCGCATTGTATCTTTAGTTTCGCAGTGAGCATGCGTTGAAGAAGAGGCTTCACCAAAGTACTTTTGTTGAAATATTTCCTTCCACATTAAGTATCGACACCTATAGTCTTTAGTCCCCCTGCCTGTTACCTGACGAAACAATTATAAGAAATGTATTCTAAACAAACAAGTTATTGATATATTTACGCAAGAAGCAAAATTTAATTATTTACTTTGAGAAAGGACATGCATAATACTTCAACCACAAGTATGGGGCTGGGGGGATGTTCTTTCAATTATTAATCCACGTTGACAACGACATTAATAAGGATTTTGTTTTTTTGCATCGGCCAAAAGAATTTGTATAATTATTCACAACATAAATTATTAATATGATGGTTCACAAAATTAGAAGCTTCCAATACATAAATAACCAATCTTGTTATAGATTAATAGTTGATACATGGTTCACAAAATTACAATATAACTAGAAACTAAGATCAATCACGCCCGATGCGTAGTCGCTCTAATGATACTGCCATCCCTACCCACACGAGACTCTAACTCAAATGCTCTCCTCAATCCGTCAATCTCCTTCGCTCGCTACACATCAACGCGAGACGGCTGTATCACAGATAGATGAGGAAGAACCGGAGGACGGTCTATAAATGTCCTATATGACAGCTGAACTCGCAGATATAGCTGGGAGAGGGAGGCACATAAGATTGTGAAGAAAGCACATAATCTGACTCTCAACACGAGCGGTGTGTGTGGTTGACACAATGAATGTCCCTCCACTCAATGTCATCCGATTCATTTGTAACAAAACATGAGGAAGAACCGAGCAGGAGAGAAATCTGTACAAAGATATGAGTCGTTTGCTATAAATCAAGTAATCGTCTATACATTTTGTGTCATTAAAATATAGATCAGTAATCGTCTATACATGTTTTGTTATTTGCAATATAAATAAATAATCGTTTTCTACGTATATCTAAACATCCTCTGTCGTTGAGTAAACACATGTTCCCATTGCGCGGCCACGGCATCTCTAAAATAACTCCATTGTGGGTGATTATACGGGAGTGGTGAGTCTGCGTCAAGAACCCAAGAACGAATGTGAGCACATTCCTCGTTCCCCACACTAAGAATAACAACCGGAGTCAAGTACTGGGGCTGAAATCGGGAGAACCTCTAAGCCGGAAGAACAAAAGAGATTGTCTATTGGTTATACATACAATAGGACGGTTAAGTAGCTGTGCAATAACCACTCCCATTTCTGGCATACTCATCCAATAACGTCGGGGTGCCTGCAACGCTAAACCAATTCATCGAAGTTACGTAGATGTAAAAGTTTAAAAGTTTGACCCCACATTTCCTGTAAACTGCCTTCGTGATTGTCTACCTCTTCCCTGGCAAGAGCTCGAATTCTGCCACATTTCTTGCCTGATGGCCAAGACCTATGGCAACAGCTCGATAGCCACATTTCCATCACCCTCCACTTTAAAGATCCCTAGGATCCAGCACGTCTGAAAATAGGTGGAATTTCAGTCATAAAATATTCGCTAAAGTGATCTGGAACGTACAAGTGGTGTCTTAAGTCGCCCTTCGCTAGGTCCTTCGCTTAAGTCTGGGATGTAGGCAAGGCTCTCCCACATAAGAACTGTGTCTCGCAGATTCTTTATTTACTACTGGGACTTTTTTAGGTTTTGTGTAGCTTTCGTAGCTGTGCGTGCTTGGTGGCTTGTGGGGGGTCATCGTTCAAACCGCGAGATTTGGTTTAGATTTGGATTTGTTGTCCTTTGCGCTTGGACGCCCACGATTATTTTCTTTGACAGCAGGTTGTTGGGCTGACACAGATTCAGTAGCGTATATACCTCTGAGCATGTTTAACATATTTTTTGACAAACGACGATGCTCGTATAAACACTTTGGAATTTTGTACGTATCTTTACACGAAAAATATTCAGGCTCTTCAGGACCTTGTTGCTCTGAGGATATTCAGGCTCATCGGCTCTTGAGTATTTCGCGACAACGGTGCCAGGTGGAACGCTTTAGTGTTCTCCAAAAATTATCAACATAATCAAGCGGAATTGGCAATCTTGTATTCGAAAAAAAGAACTTGTTTTAATTATCGGGATTGACGGAAAGAATAACTTGTTAGGCATAAATTTTTAAATACATACCGTTTGCTTGAAGCCAATACAGTTGGTGATAGCATGGTAAGCCATAACTAACGATCTGATGACCACATGCATGTGGGTCAACATCCCGTTTACTTCTCCAGCGAGTATGAGCCTAAGCATCCATGAACATTATATACCAGCAATTCGTTAAACAGAGTGCTCTTACAAGCATGCAGTTTCTTGATTTTGATTATATTCAAAGAGGCTCGCCGTTATCCCAGCTTCCTGCGCAAGCCTATAATCTTGTCGACCGAACACAACAACGATGTCTAAGCCGGACTGTGTGGTGCCCAAGTATAACTTCAATACCGCTGTTGACCCTCAACTTACATGTTGTTAAGCTGCCGGGCTGCGATATTGATCGGTAATGTACGCATACAAACATGCGTCGTAATCTCGCAGCCAGTACGAAAAATACCGAAAACATCTGAGAAAACAAAGAATTACGAAAGTGAGAAAACTATCCGAGTAGTTATTTATTAAATAATAATAACAACGTGTATTACTAAAGTACAATTCGAAAGTACCCTTTTTTGGACCAATAAACCACGTAGTTGCTTGATAATAATGCCTAACACTCTTCGGTCGGAGCTGAAATCATCGAATCCCATGTGATTCTAACGGACTCATACTCCTTTAACGTATCGAACTGTGGGTCTGCAATTATTTAGCCACATTTTGATTGATATGCCATCGGCAGAGTAATCTGTTAGCGTTTGGGAATTCTTCTGCGCAAGCCCCAAGCAACGCTTGGTCTCTGTCGGTGACGATAACCCGCTGGTAGTATTGTTCTTGTATCACCAACTTAATACATTCCAACACCCATTTGAAATTTGGCTTTTTTTCTTTGTCCAAAAAGCTAAACGCCATTGAGAATGTTGTGTTTGTTGGAGTAACCCCAACAACTGTAAGAGAAGCAGTTTAAACATGTGTGTTGTATGTGGCCCCGTCCATCAGCAGATTTACGGATATGTTGTCCAAGGGCATATGACGTCGGGTGAACAAAATATTTCATCCAGTCATTTGTGTGGTCATTTATCCTAGGGTAATACGTATAACCCACCCCCCTCGCAAATGTACTAAAGCAGTTGTATCGGAGTCAAATCACCACGACATGTCGTGACGTCGTTCTTTTCTGTGCATTATACACGTTTTAATCGATATAGACCGCTATATTAGGATCCATCTCTTTTATTGAAGAAAGTATAATTCGCGGTGCTACACGCTGTTTTGTCATCTGCCTCACAAAAATTAACTCAGTTTCTTTAATCGCATGGCCTGTGAAAAACCATGCAACGAAGTCCGAAAATTATGATTATGTTCTCGGATACTTAACCCTCAATATCCAACCATTAAAACGTTTTATATATTCGCTAGTAATCTGAATGGCAATTACATTGTCGCGTATCTAGTCTGCCGTTGAAGTTCATCTTCTAAACCTTCACGTGAAGACGCCCCATGTCTAGAACACAAAAATTCGATAGAGTACTTATAGCCCCTATCTGTTTTACTATTTCCAATAACAATACAAACCAATCGTTTCAGCAGTAGATCGCACCCAATTAATTAAATCAACTTCAGTACCGAAAACCTATACAATATAAAAACACAACAACCTTTTTATTAATACATTTTCTTAAAAAAAACTTTATAAATACTTTTTAGTATCTTTATAAATACATGTTTTTATAAATATTTTTAAAATACTTTTATTAAACTTAAAAATATTTTTAAATACAACCTTGTAAACTTTTGTAAAATACTTTTATTAAACCTTTAAAAAAACTTTATAAAAAAACGTTTATAAAACGTGTGGTGTTTTGTTTTGCTACGTGTGTGGTTCTCGAATGTTGTACGTGTTTCGTTGTTTACCACTCTCTCTCGCACATGGTTTGGCAGTAGATAGTATCTGTCTCTCTCTCACTTTTTCTCACAAACGTAACCACTCTCTCTCACTTTTGCATACCACTCTCGCTCTAAAAATTTTAGATCTAAACATTTTAGATCTAAAATTTTGATCTAATAAGTGTTATACTTGTTAGATCTTTAATTTTGTGATACTGTGGATGTACTGGTGATGTTGTGGTGTTTTTACGTATGTTACGTTGTTAAAGTTTTTAGATCTAAAACTAATTTTAGATCTTGAAACGTATATTTTGTTGAAACAATTGTGAGGTTTGTAAAAAAAAGGTGAGTTCGTTTGATTTTCTTAAAAAAAAAAGTAGATCTAACAAGTATTATACTTGTTACATCTTTAATTTTGTTATGATATTGTTTTGTGACTCAACCGTGGTAGTAGTGGTGATGTGCTGTTGGTGTTTTTAAGTATGTTACGTTGTTAAAGTTTTTAGATCTAAAACTAATTTTAGATCTTGAAACGTATATTTTGTTGAAACAATTGTGAGGTTTGTAAAAAAAAGGTGAGTTCGTTTGATTTTCTTAAAAAAAAAAGTAGATCTAACAAGTATTATACTTGTTGCATCTTTAATTTTGTTATGATATTGTTTTGTGACTCAACTGTGGTGGTAGTGGATGCTGTGTCGTGGTGTTTTTACGTATGTTACGTTGTTAAAGTTTTTAGATCTAAAACTAATTTTAGATCTTGAAACGTATATTTTGTTGAAACAATTGTGAGGTTTGTAAAAAAAAGGTGAGTTCGTTTGATTTTCTTAAAAAAAAAGTAGATCTAACAAGTATTATACTTGTTACATCTTTAATTTTGTGATGATTATGTTTGTTAGATCTTTATAAAACGTGTTTGTGTTTGTTTTGAAAAAATTATGAGGTTTGTAAAAAAAAGGTTAAGTTTGTCTGATTTTCATTAAAGTTGCAAATTGAATCACTTTATGTATGTTTCGTTGCTTATATGTTTGTATGTTTTTTTGCAGGTTTGCCTGCATAGGAGGACCCTTTTGTTGTGGGCAAAGCTCTGCACGTGCACATCACGTTATACTTGGCAGGCACCCCACGTTTTCCTTGGCATTACTGGATGGTAAAGTGATTCACTTTGTAACTGTATGAAAAAACTTTGTTTTTGTATAAAAAAATTTCATTACTGGATGGTAAAGTGGTCATTCAAGGTCATTTTGCAACTTTAATGAAATAAAAAAGGCAATGATGATTTTTTTTTTTTTTTTTTTAAATTAAAAAGAGTTTTGGCGAGGCAAAACTGAATTTGCAGCCAACATGAGCTATAAGCTAATATCTGAGCCTTTGATAAGTTGTTTACCTCTTGTGTGTTAAATGGTGAACTAGACATGTTGGTTGATTGTTGTTGATCTGGACCACTAGTTGCTGTTGTTGCCTGCGTAGTTTAGCCCTTATAGTGTTGTTGGTGTTGTTTCTGGACCACTTGTTGGTGTAGCTTGCTTTCACCTGGTATTGTTGTTGGTGTTGTTGCTTTCACCTGGTATTGTTGTTGGTGTTGTTGCTTTCACCTGGTATTATGTTGTTGATCTGGACCACTAGTTGTTGATCTGGACCACTTGATTGTTGTTGTTTGTGTTGTTTCTGGACCACTGGTATTGTTGTTTGTGTTTGCTATCACCTGGGATTGTTTTGTGTGTTGTTGGTGTTGTTGCTTTCATATGGGATTGTTGTTGGTGTTGTTGCTTTCATATGGGTAACTTGTGAGAATCTTAGTACTTGTGAACTTTTGAGAATCTTAGTACCGAATGTGAACTTTTGCAGTGGTAACTTGTGAGAACCTTGTTCAAAACGTGTAACTTGTGTATCTTGTGAAACCTGTGAAACTGGTGAGTCTTGTGCTTGTGCAGATTTGTAAGGCTTGTGCAGTTTTGTGAGGCTGTGCAGATTTGTGAGGCCTGTGCAGTTTTGTGAGTGCAGTTTTGTGCAGTTCATGTGAACTGTGACTTTGTGCAGTTTGTGACTAAAACTTTTCCGCGCGGATGATGTATTTGAGCCTAAAACTTTAAAACTTTTCGAGGCGATGATGATAAAAACCGAATGGACGGTAAAGTGAGATCTAATCTCACTTTGCAACCTTCGGGTTTGAGCCTAAAAACTTTAAAAACTTTCCGAGGCGATGATGATAATGGACCGAATGGACGGTAAAGTGAGATCAAATCTCACTTTGCAACCTTCGGGTTTGAGCCTAAAAACTTTCCGAGGCGATGATGAAAACCGAATGGACCGAATGGACGGCAAAGTGGGATAAAATCTCACTTTTGCAACCTTCGGACTGAGCCTCATATATTTTTCAACTACGATTTTTGAAAACTGTTAAAACTGAATAAAACATTTAGAACTGTCCAACCAAAACAAAAAATAAGTTGTAAAACTGTTGAACTGTAAAACCAAAACATTTGTAAAAAAAAAAAACACATGTACAAAAATATGTCAAAAAAACTTGTAAAAATAAGAGTTATAAGTGGTAAATAATAAGTTGTAAAAAGACTTGGCACGGAAATCGAGAAACCAATCATTACCAATCATTGGCACGGAAATCGAGGCACCAAGAAAATGCAACCACCCCCTACTAAGGGGTGCCTGCATAGGAGGACCCTTTTGTATATGTATGTATGTAACCCAAAACACAGAAGACAACCTTGCTAGTTCATTACCTTTTAGTGATTGGGTCAAAACTGAAGTATAGTTAGCTTTCTTAAAAGTGACATTAAAGATCAAGAAAAGTTAAAAGCATACTGGGGAAAAAGATTGTTTAACCTTTGACTCATTAATGGTTGGCTTGGATCACCTTAGTATATTTGTGTTTATTTAGGTAAGACTTTTTACTTGAGCAAAAATATGGATCACCGAAGAATATGTAAAAATGGTAACAAACACACAACAAACTTCTTTTACACTCAGCCAACCACCCTTTGGTGTATCTTTTATTATAACAATTCAAGAAGATAAGTCTCCAAACGGATGTTTACCAAACAATACAAAAGACAAGATTGATCTCTACTAGGTAGACACCAATCAATCCTTACTACAATATCACTCAAATCACTCAAACCACAAAGATCAAATAAAGAGATTGATCTTCAGAATGATACAAGACTAACAGATATCAAAGTGATATCAAGAATAAGAGAAACAAAGACTGTGTGTGTAAAACGAGAGAGAATGAAAGAGATATCAAGAACAAGTAACCCTAGATCAGGGTAAAGAGTATATATAGGCTGAAGTTCCACATTAGCCCTCCAACTTATCTCAAACTGCAACTAAACTTCAACTCAGTGTAATAGAAGTCTTCAACTTGTCATCTTTAGTCCCTGAACTTCCAACATCACCTCTCAAGTTGATAGACTTCAACTTTGAGCAACTTTCTTCAACCTTTGCATGCTTGCCTCCATTATGAGACCCTGCAAACATGTCAACCAAACCAAGTTTTCTGCATAACACACTATGTTGTTTTTGACCAAGACACTTGGTAAACACATCTGCAGTCTGCATACTAGTATGAATTTTAACAGTTTTAATCACACCTGCAGATACCTTTTCTCTTACCAAATGTACATCCAACTCAAAATGCTTAGTTTTCTCATGGAAAACTGGGTTAGCAGCAATCTGTATAGCAGCACTATTGTCACAATAAACATCCACAGGCAACAAGCCTTTAATACCAAGACTATTCAACAAATTGCTCAACCAAATAACTTCACAAGTGGTAGAAGCTAAGCTTCTATATTCAGCTTCAGCTGAACTTCTAAACAAAGTAGACTGTTTCTTACTTTTCTAGGAAATAAGAGAATCTCTCAGAAAAACACAAAAACCAGTAACAGACCTTCTAGTAACAGGACACTTTGCCCGGTCAGTATCAGCATAAGCTCTAAGCTTAATATCAGAAACACTATTGAATTGCAAACCAGAACCAGGAGATCCTTTTAGATATTTCAAAACTCTTAAAGCAGCTTTAAGATGTGACTGTAAAGGCTTATGCATATGTTGAATAAGGCAATGAACAACATAACTAATATCAGGTCTAGTATTAGTCAAATAAATCAACTTACCAACAAGTTTTTGATAATTAGTTATATTGTACAAAACCTTATCATTATCACTCTCAATACAGTTTAAAACAGAATTCTCAGGTAAAGGAGTATCAACAGGTTTAGCAGCTAACAACCCATACTCATGTAACAACTCCATACAATACTTCCTTTGAGTCATACACACACCTTTTTCATTTTTCAGTACTTCAATGCCAAGAAAAGACTTCAACTCACCCAAGTCCTTAATCATGAACTTGGTACTCAAAAACAGTTTAAACTTATTAATCTCAGTTTCATTGTCACCAGTTATGACAATATCATCAACATACACAAGCAAAGCAACAAACATATCATCTTTCTGCTTAACATATAGAGAGTAATCAAACTTGCTTTGAACAAAGCCATGCTCAACCAAGGCAGTGGTAAGCTTAGCATTCCACTGTCTTGGAGCTTGCTTAAGACCATACAAAGACTTATTAAGTTTGCATACTTTATTGTCATCACCACCATTAAAACCTTTAGGTAAAACCATATAAACATCTTCATCTAAATCACCATATAGAAAAGCATTGTTCACATCCAGTTGGTATAATGGCCAATTCATATTAACAGCAATACTAATCAAGCATCTCACAGTAACCATTTTCACAACTGGGCTAAAAGTTTCATCATAATCAAAGCCTTCTATTTGATTGAAACCTTTTGCAACCAACCTAGCCTTGTATCTATCAATTTCTCCTGAAGAGTTATATTTTATTTTCCAAATCCACTTATATCCTATGGCATGTCTACCAACAAGCAAAGTACATTCATTCCATGTGTTATTTCTATTTAAAGCCTCAATTTCATTATTCATAGCTTCAGACCAGTTAGGGTCTTTAACAGCTTCCTCATAACTTTTAGGTTCAACAGACTTATTTAAAGTTGAAGCAAAACACATATTACTTCTGTTAAGACCACCATAACACACATACTTTTCAATACCATATCTAACTTTAGAATTCATCACATAATCATTAAACCTAATAGGAGTTCTAGTCTCCCTATTAGACCTTCTTATAATAGGTGTCTGCACATCATCATTTCCAAGATTAGACTGAGTTGTTATGTTTTCAGAGTTTTGTTCAGGAATGGGACTGCCCTCAGACCAGTGTTGGTCACCAATATGAGTTGCAGAATGCTCACCTTCATGATGCAAATGAGTAGTATCTATGTCTACTGCATCATAAGAAGATGGCAAACTACCATCCTCAACTGGTGCATCTCCCCCTTCATCATTGGGACTTTGAGACTTTGGACTATCAAAAAATTTCAAGTGATCTACTTCACTTGCACTTTCTGCATCAGTAAGATCACAGGTTTTCATTTTAAGTGGAAAATATTTTCATAGAACTTTACATCTCTTGCAAAAAAACACATTTCTGGTATCCAAACTTAAAAGTTTATATGCCTTTTTAGTAGTAGAAAAACCCAAAAGAACACATTTTTCAGACCTATAAGACATTTTATCATGATTATTTAAAATAGTAGCAAAGCAAAGACAGCCAAAAGACCTCAAATGGGAAAGATTAGGTTTCTTTTTATATAACAACTCATAGGGACATTTACCATGCAAGACAGATGATGGCAGCCTGTTTATAAGATATACATCAGTTAGAATACAATCAGACCAAAACATTAAAGGAATCCCCCCTTGAAACATAAGACTCCTTGCAACATTGAGCAAGTGTCTATGTTTCCTCTCAGCAATCCCATTTTGCTGAGGTGTATGAGCACATGAAGTTTGGTGAATAATACCAAGATCAGAAAACATATCATGCATTTTCTTATTAACAAATTCAACTCCATTATCAAATCTTACAACTTTAATTTTTAAATCAAACTGATTTAAAATCAAGTGAATGAAAGAACAGAAAACACCAAACACTTCATCTTTAGTTTTAACTAAATAAACCCATACAGCTCTAGAAAAATCATCAACAATGGTCAGAAAATATTTGTATCATTCTCTGCTTGTAACTCTGTAAGGACCTCATAAGTCAAGATGAATAAGGTCACCAATATTCTGTGACTTATGATCAGACAAGGGAAAAGGTTCCCTAGTCTGTTTAGCCCTATGACAGGTTTCACAAACAGAAATAACAGAATTCTTGGAAATACCAAGATCTTTTTGAAGAGCAGATAGAACTGGATCAGCAGGGTGACCCAGTCTATTATGCCAAGTAAGCTTAGACACATTATAAGATATAACCATATTGCACTTACCTAAAGACAGATTAGGCTGCATGTCAAACAAATAAAGACCATTAAACTGACTACCAGTCCCCAGAACAATCTCCCTTTTCAAATTCTAAATGTAACATTTATCTTCATCAAAACCAACAAATAATTTGCTATCTCTGATAAGCTTATTGACAGATAACAGACTCACACAATATGCAGGAACAACCAAAACATCATAAAGAGTAACATTATTGGCAAGAGTCTCATTGGGATGGCCAACAGTGATTTTAAGACAGGTAATATCCACAACATTGGTCATACCAATGGTGGAAATAGTCAGGTGTTGATTGACACCTGAGTCTATAATCCAACCAAAAGAGATAGTGTTAACAGCCAGACTAGAATTAGCATAAAAATATCTAAAAAAGTTAACATTGAACCAGACATTCCCATTAAAGAAAGAAGCTCTACCTGCCATATTAGCATGTATGCTTCCAGAAGGAGTTTCACTAATCAAGGACAATAACTTTTTCATCTGCTCATAGGTAAAACCAGAAGAATTGCTAGCAGATGAAGAAGAATTCTTATTCTCAGTCTGTTTAACATCAGTATTAGCATTATAGTTTTGTTTAAAACCATTTTGCTTATTAACAGGATTATTATTCTTTACAAAACCAGGAGGAAATCCAATTATTTCATAGCATCTGTCAATAGTGTGTCCAATTTTACCACAATTTTTACAGTTCAGATTAGGATTAGGACCTCTATTAGCAGAATTAGAATTAGAATTGGTACCTCTAGTGTTATTATTGTTGTTAACAATTCTTCTATTGTTATTAAAAGACTTAGAAGCAAAAGAAGATGCATTAAGTTTAGATTCAGAAACACTAGAGGACTCAGGAATCCCTCTGTGGGACTCCTCCCTAGACACAACAACATAAGCATCCTTGACCCCAGGAAGATGATCTCTAGTTAATAATGCAGTTCTCACAGGTTGATAACAATCATCAAGACCCATAAGAAATTGCATCAGCTTCATCAACTGCTGATGCAAAACTAACTCAGTGCTAGCCTCACAAGTACACTTATGCTCACAAGTACATTTAGGCAATTTAGTTAGGGAATCAAACTCTCTCCATAAAGAATTAAGCCTATGATAATAATCAGCAACAGAACTACCACCTTGTTTAACAGAATTAATCTTTTGCAACAGATTATATATCACAGAACCATCAACTTTATCATATGTTTCTTTTAGTTCTTTCCATACAGATGCAGCATTTTCAGAATAAACCAATCCTATATAAACGTCATGAGAAACAGAATTCATAATCCAAGTCAAAACAATAGCATTACATCTATCCCATTGTGCAGATAAGACATCACTAGTAGCAAATGACTCCTTAAGACAAGTATCATCAACAAAGTTGTATTTATTCCTAGCTTGCAAAGCTAATTTCATAGCACCAAACCAGATTCTATAATTTTCAGTCCCAAGAAGTTTAAATGGAAAAAGAGCAGTACCACTATTATCATTAGTTTGAATATGAAGAGGATTACCAGCATCAAGATTACTAATTAAGACTTCATAATTACTATCACTAGGATCATCAATAGCCATAATGACAAACAGATCAACAACTAACAAGAACTAACAGAAACAATCACAAGAAACAATAAAAACAAGATCAACAAATAACAAGAACTAACAGAACCAACACAAGAATCAACTTCCAAGACTGCCCAAATCCTATCCTCCTTTGACTTAGACTCAACAAGAAACTAAATAACAAAGATAAATGAATAAAGAAAACACAACTCACACCCAAGAATAACAACAAACCAGCCAGAAGACTGGGGACAGCCAAAGCAGGAATTCGTACCAATCACGTTGGCAGATCAAGATGTTAACTGTCCCGTTTGCACCTTCTAAACTAAGTTAGTGTTGTCTTAAAGAAGAGATATACTTACAGTGCTGTAATGAATGAAAGAACCAAACACAACCACACTAGATTCACTTAGTCTAGTGTAATTATAACCAAGAATGGGCCCAAGAACACCAGGGAAGAATATCCCCAAAAAACAGAAATTAGGGTTTCAAGAATCCCACAAGAATCACCATATCTATCCTGATTAGACTAAATCAACAACGGTCGTTAAGAAAACAGCCTCAATTAACCAATAACACCGTCAATTGCAAAAAACCCCAAATATCCTTCGAAACCCTAGAAACCCTAGAATCTCAAAACCACCAGATCAGAACCTTGAGCTCTGATACCATGTAAAAATGGTAACAAACACACAACAAACTTCTTTTACACCCAGCCAACCATCCCTTGGTGTATCTTTTATTATAACAATTCAAGAAGATAAGTCTCCAAACGGATGCTTACCAAACAATACAAAAGACAAGTACTAGGTAGACACCAATCAATCCTCACTACAATATCACTCAAATCACTCAAACCACAAAGATCAAATAAAGAGATTGATCTTCAGAATGATACAAGACTAACAGATATCAAAGTGATATCAAGAATAAGAGAAACAAAGACTGTGTGTGTAAAACGAGAGAGAATAAAAGAGATATCAAGAACAAGTAAGTAACCTAGATCAGGGTAAAGAGTATATATAGGATGAAGTTCCACATTAGCCCTCCAACTTATCAACTCTTCTCAAACTGCAAGTAAACTTCAACTCAGTGTAATAGAAGTCTTCAACTTGTCATCTTTAGTCCCTGAACTTCCAACAGAATATGAATATAGAAATATATTATGAACATCAATAAATATAAGGTTTTGCTAATGACAATTCTTAGAGTCTAGGCGAGTACCCACAATTAGCGGCAGTGGTTCCTAGCAGCAGACAATTAACGATATGGTATATTGTGGTAAGTGTTTCGTATAACGCTCAAAAAAGAACGTGAAAAGATCAAATTGTAATTGCAAACGGTTGTAACATGCGATAATTCAACTCTAGCAAAAAAATTGAACATTTATCAAACAACATATAAAAATATTTAGCGAGACTCAACAAGAAAACATTACATCAATTATAAGATACTAACTAACAATGCACGTTAATCGTCACGTAAAACTTCTTGGTAGAAGACATTTGAGGTGTAGACACCTCCTTGACCGGACTCTTTGACTGGCTTCACTACCACCTTTGTAGTTTTACGTGATATCCCTCTAGACAAAGCAACATAAAGCTGGTCATGCGAGAAAATAGAGTCGGGCAAATAAACACCCACATTTGGAATTGTTTGGCCTTGAGCTTTATTGATAGCCATCGCAAAGCTAAGGCGCACAGGGAATTGTGTTCTCTGTAGTTTGAAAGGGAACATGTCTTCTTCAGATGGAGCAAGAGGAATTCTTGGCAAGAGCACTCTAACTACAGTGTGCTGTCTGACAGAAAGCTTAGCATTGATGACATTAGGATCAAAACGTTTACATATCAACCTTGTTCCTTTACATAATCCATTTTCCGGATCGAGATTCCTTAAAAGAATAATCGGTCATTCAATTTTCAAACACGAGTAATGATGAGGCAATCCGATCACGTTGAACGAGTTTAGGACCCTGATTTGTTTTGATATGAGATTATTAAAATAGTATCAAATTTTGTCTAGTTAATCAATATTGTAATTAATTGTGCATAACTGATTTGATATCAAAATAGATAGTCATATTTGGTAACCTGGTATTATTCTTAGTTAGTATTTAATATCAGTTTTGGTTGAATGGATATGCGTGCATAGTTATGAATCAATTGGTTTCACATAATTCTAATGATCGGTAAATAAAACCACTTTAATATATTGTGTAATTATTAATTAGTATGCATCAACTGGCGAGATTACATTGTATAAAGTAATCATGATTAAAATTAAGTGAAAACATGTGAAACAAACTTCGTAAGTAAACATGGTCGTTGCATACAATATGGAAATGGATTTATTAAATTATTCTTCTTTATTTCGCTGGATAACTAGAAACATGATAATGATTGCTCGATCATCGGTTTGTTTAGAGGGGTCACCATGTTCATCTTTTGTTTGAACCTTTAGGTGCTCATCAGCGGGAGCAATTGGTGGTGAAGACTGATCACATACGAGTTGGTTTTGGATTGCTCGATGCCATATTAGCGGATTATTTTTTTTGCTTAATAAATTTTGAGTGATTGTAATATATGTTGCTTGAAATCTTTATATAGACCCATAATTCCCAGGAGGGTTAACGGGAATAGTCAAATGTTCCATAATCTATTTATGAAAAACGAATGAAAATGAATAAATAACACAACTTGAGCACAAAAAAAAATGATGAAAGATTTGGACGGTAGCAGTGAATGGATTTTATGATTATATCAATGGTTTTCTGGTGAGCAATGTTGAACACATAAAAAATGCCTAAATCCCAAATAAATAAATAAATAAATAAATAAATAAATCATTGGCCTCAAATAGAAAAACATAACTCGGTAAACTTACAGAATTATAGCATTCCATTTCTGAGAACACTTTATGGCCTAAAACAATTATTGACCTCATGGCGTTCTCACAAATTTCTTATTCAATATCCTATATAACTCGAAAGATCTAAAACCAAAGGCTCAAAGACTAACAAATAAAATAACAACTACAAACTTTCAAATGACAGAGACAAAATTGGGCAAAAAAAAATTCATTAGCTATTTTTTACCAAACAATATTCCAATAGAACTCACCAATACCAGAAAAATCAAGAACAAATATATGATCGGATCTCAAGCACAAAACCCCAAAACGACCAAAACACCCTAAACCAAAACCACCGACCTAAACCACTTAAACCAAAACCACCCGCCTAAACCACTAAAACCGAAACCAGTCAAACAAACCGGTGGGGGCGGCGGCGGCCGAATCAGTTGAGGGTGGCGGCGGCAGATTTAGATAGCTTATTCTGGGATTCGGGTATGGTAGGGGTTTCAGTGGTGGTGGTAGACTATGATTTTGGGTTTTAGCGGTGGAGACTCTGAAAATAAAAATGAGAGAATGAGATAATAGTGTTTGTGTGTGTGTGTTCTTTACTGTTTTAGGGGGAGAGAAATGGGAGGTGGGTGGGGGTTCTTTTGTTATGTGTGACTATTTGTTTGTTCGTGGGTAATGATTTTCCAGCCATGTTTCCTTCAATAAGTTTTCCAGCCATGTGTCCAGCCTTGCATTTTAATGATTCCAGCCATGTTTCCTTCATAAGTTTTCACTTTTATGAACCTTGCATACTTTCCTAAGATAGTTTAAGATTTCAAATTAAAGAATATGTGCAATTCATATGTTTCGGACCTTGCATACTAAGGGGGTGTTTGAGATTGCTTATTTAAAATAGATTACCCGTTTTAAAATTGCCTAATCAGATAATCAGCTGTAACAAAACGTGATTTTGAAAAATGATGTTTGGATTTAATTATGCGGTTTGAGATCACAATAATAAGTTTTTTTATTTTTGGCAAATCAGATAATTTCATATGTTAATGTGTAAAAATGACCAAAAAGGACATTTTATTTTATTGATTTACAAAGAACTACCGATGTTACATTTGATAAAAGTTACAAATTTCTTTTTACACTTACCTTATAAAGTTACGCTCACATATTTACCACCTAACTTAATTTTCTATTATCCACCATATATATTCAGCCTTATCATCTTCTTTCATCCTTGATAACTTTCTTTAATTCATTTCAAGAAAAACCATAAACTTTGCTTTAGAACTAAACAAACAAAAGCCAAGAAAAGCCCATATAACCTATATCCCCATTATCCACGAGAAAAACCCATTACGATAGTTGACTTCGTAAATGGCGTGATCTCTTATTCCGTCAAACGTAGAGCTCCAGAAACTCTCACTGGAATCATCATCGAATAATATTTGAAAGATTGAAGTTATGAAAGTATTTACGTTTTTTTCTTTTTGTTCTAATTTCTTGTCATCGTCAAACTCTGGTAAAACAGAAAGCATGTGAGGAGTTGCTTTCTTGTCATCGTCAAACTCTAACTTCTTGTCTTTTTGTTCTAATTTCTTTTTGATCTAATTTCAGTTGGAGGATAATAGTGTTTTCAAAAAGCATGTGAGGAGCTGCTTTTCCAAAACCACATTTTGAAGGTATCAAAACGCAGAAAAGTGATTTTCAGGTTGTGCTTGCCAAACGCTAGGAAACGGATTATTCCATTTTAGAAACGCAATAAGCATATAATCTGCCTCCAATCGCACTCCCAAACACCCCTTAAGATAGTTTAAGTTTTCAATTTTGTTTCTTAAAATAGACTTGAGTTTTATCTCACCTTTGACTTTCAACTTTCAACTTTCAACAATTCAACTTTGAATATTTTTCCTTTTAATATAGTAAAGATAGACGAGTACCCGTGCATAGTAACTAGGGTTTATAGCGACATATGGTTTATTGATAACAAAAAAGTTTATAGGTTATAAACGAAAAATAATAAAATTTTGAAGATTTGGGGATTAAGCATAATGTTTTGAAACCCGGTTCGACCAGGGTGGTTCAATAGGTTGAACAGTTCCGGTCGAAAAACGGGTCGATTTAAACCGGTTCAATTTGCCGGGTTGGGTCGAAACGGGTCAACCCGTCGGGTTTTAAGCGTCCCAGGTCAACCTGGTTTTCGATTTGTATTAATATTTTCCTTTTGAAATATATGTTTTCAACATTCCATTTTTTAGTTTCAACTTTTCACTTTTTAGTTTTTCTTTCGGGTACAATGTGACGATTAAACGGAGAAATAGATCTCGATGAGGCCTGATTCACCAGTTTGTATCGGTTTCAACGGGTCATCTCTTGTTCGTTTTCGGATAGCTTTTATTGGTTAGCCGAACCGGTGGCGACACCGGTTCCCGGTTGAACCCGTTGGTCCCGTCCGGTTTTCAAAACTATATGTACCATCAACTTGTTAGATTGTATGAAGACTTATGTGTTTTATTAATTTGTATAATGTGTATAATAACATGTATATTTCATTATAGGATGTTTTAAAAATAACATTTATTAGTGTGTTTAATTATTTTATATAGATTATATTGTAGCTTGTTTAAATTGTACATTATGAAAATTTTATTGTAGTAAGTGGTGTTTTAGTTGGTTTTATTTAATTTGGCAGATATGCTTTTAATTGGTTTTACAATGTGAATAAATTATTGTACTTTTAAGTAATGATTTGTTTTAATAAAAGTATTAATTACATTATACATTTCTCTCACCTATGACTATTTTCAACTTTCAACATTCCACTTTGACTATACAGCCTTTATATGTAGTATAGATGTAGTTAAGAAGTAACTTTTTATTACAATTGGTTGTAGATAGTAAATAATCCAATCAGAATTATGTGTTGGTTGTAAATCCGGTTTTTCAGAAATTATTTCAACCTTTTTTTGAGACTTCCATGTCCGCTATTAATATGGACAGGGGCAGATATGTATATGAATGATGAGAAAATAAATGAATATCGATGTGAATATACCTCCATCTGACCATATCTGATCCATTGACATCTTTACGACCAACAAAAGAATTTTACTAATGTAAAGAAACCCTTATCTCACTGCTTACATTTTATTATAATCGCAAAGGTAACACAATATGCTGTTTTTGTTTTGTTTAATGAACTTTATTTATTGTGACTATTAGTCGTTATTATGTATATAGGCTTGATTGTATGTTTGTAGTAATGAGGCCTAGCCCATAATATTGAATACTGATAAGGTTTTAAAATGTACATTTTTTAGGGGTCATTTAAGCCCTTATTTGATCACTTTTGTATCCGATATTACTTAATATCGTTCCTTTTCACTTTTTAGGTCTCTTGAAGGCAAATTGCTGGAATGACACTTATTCGGACGAAAAGGCGCGAATATACGAAGAAAATGGCCAAAGTCAAGAATCGAGACACTCAAGCTGCTGAATTGAAAGGGGACGGCGTCAGGTTATACTTGTGACGCCGTCGGAACAAATTTTGTGAAGACTCAGTAGCCAAATTGCTTATTTACAAGTGACGGCATCAGGTGTTAAAAGAGTAGGGCGTCGCAGCTCAGACGGCCTAGATTTGATCTAGACGACGTCAGAGATGAAGAGACGGCGTCACAGTCATAAGGTGACGTCGTCGCAATGCTAACGTGGCCAAGACGAAACCCTAATGACGGTGACCCGACGGCGTCACAAACTAAATGGTGACGCCGTCGCAGTTGTAACCTTATATATAGAAACCGAATTTTTTAGTTTTCAGTGTGTAGTTTTGTGGAGTAAAAACCTAAACCGAACCAAGGTTGTCTTGTACAGTATTTTAGGGTTCCATACCCTATCTTACATCAAGATAAGTGTTTTACTTCATTAATTTAATTATGTCTTCAATTGATTGTGTGTATGCTTGCATGTTCCCCATGTCCGGCTAATTTACTTGTGTGTTTGCTTAGGTAATATGAAACTTAATTATTGAATATTGATTGGTTGTCTCTTATCTTAGTTGTGATTGACCTAGTATTGCGATGGGTCATTCGTTGTGTTGTTAATGCTTGATTAATCTTTGTTGAACCTTAGTTTATAATCACCTAGAGTAATTGTAGGCTATACATCCAAAGAATACCTTAGAGTTAAAGTTTATAAATCCTAGAGATTTTGTAGTCATTAACCTTTGGTAGCTTCAAAGAGTTAGGGATAAACGCATACCCTACGACCTTAGAGACACAACGCGATTAAGAATAAGGACGTGACAATTCAACCATCAATAGGAGATAACTAGGGAGTAATAAAGCCTAAGCAAATACATTTTAATCATCATACGAGCACACAACAATAGACATAGACTACCCTCATCTTAGTTAATTAGATAATTAGATAGTAGAAGTAATCGGTAGAAATACCAAAACCCCCAAATCCAAACCCCGAGATTCGTACCTTTCCATTTCCTAAAAAACATAAAAAGATAAAAAAAATATAATCTTCCTCAACCCCAACCTTAGCGTAGTAACTTCTCACTAGCATTACTATTCCCCTAGAGAACGATATCAATTCCCGTGGCTTACCCTAATACTACACTACAACGATTAGGTTCACTGCCTAGGGTGTTGAAAAACTTGCTCGACGAAAAGGAAGTTCCTTTGACCCCGAACGCGTTGTGTAAGCGTATCAAGTTTTTGGCGCCGCTGCCGGGGAATAGAATAGCTAGTTAGGAGCCCACCTTGTTTAGGTTTCCTTGCTTGATTCCTATCAAGTAAGATTTTTTCCCATTTTTAGCTTCCTCGTAGTCTATCCCCCTTCTTCGTGACCTTTGTTAGTAATCCCATCACTTTTCCTCATGGAAGGTGATAACCAACCACCACTCATCAACCCACCGCCAAGAGGCCGTACTCTTGGTGATTACTCGAGACCAAGCCACCTAGGCTATAGAAGAACCATTGAGCTTCCCGACCAAGCCCAAACTACGGCCCTGCGATCCGACACCATCGGTTGGTGCAAAACGGATGTGCATTCCATGGACTTCGTTTCGAAGATCCTAATCAGCATCTTAAGGATTTCCTTAAAATTGTCGATTCCATCGACCTCGATGCTACTACTCGGGAGACCACGCGTCTGCGTCTCTTCCAATTCTCTCTACGGACCAAGCTAGTAATTGGCTTGAGCGACTTCCCGCCGGCTCCATCTCAAGTTGGTATTATCTCACCTCTCGTTTCCTTGCTCAATTTTTCCCACCGGGGAGAACTACCAAGCTTAGGAATGAAATCTTGATGTTCCAACAACGTCAAGGTGAATCCTTCTACGAAGCATGGACTCGATTCAAGGACTTACTTCATAGAGTCCCTCAGATCTTTGGCTTCAAGTCCAACTCTTCTACGATCATGTCAACTTCCCCACTAAGCGATCCATTGACCAAGCGGCCGGTGGAAAACTTAGTGACTCACCGCGGAAGAATCATGGGGTATAATAGAGGACCTTGCTCTCTATGACAACGAAAGTTGGAATGACCCCCGTGAGCTGCCCAAAACAGTAAAGGGAATCTCCTTGCCTCCCCTTGACTCACAACCTTCCGACCGTAGGATGCTCGAGCTTGAAGATCAAGTCAAATTCCTAATGAGCTCCTACGACAATCCTAAAGTCACGTCAAGTAACAAAGTTTCTTCCGTGTAAGGGTGTAATGATCCTCATAGCACGGGCGCTTGCACAAGATTCCCCGAACAAGCTCCGTTGACTACAATCCTCGCTACTAAGGAACGGGAGGGAGGAAGATTCCCTACCCACCCGGACCTAGGACTTTAATGACGCCCGAGAAGCCTGGAAGGCAAGCCCGACTTTTATTGGGGACGAACCAAAGAATTCACATCTAATGATTTCTCATGGCCCCCATTCACGGCCCTAGCCAACAAAACATAGAAGGGATGTTGCAACACCTAGTCGCATCCAAGAAGCTCAATAGCTAAGCTCTCGGACCGTTTTAACCAACAACAAGCCGAGATGGATAGGAAGATAGATAACATCTTGAAAGCCATGACCAATAGTGATAGGAAGGTTAATGCTATCTCAAACCCGAAGCTTCCGGTGTAGAGATTAAGGACCCAAGTAAGTTTGCTAAGCACGTTCAATTCGTCAATACCATCACCTTAGTGAAACCTAATAGAACAAATGACGAAGCGAACCATGAAACGATACTTGAGGTTTGTGAGACACCTAGGAATGAAACAACCGAGGAAGTAGATGAAGTAGACCATGACTATTTCAATAAGTTTCCTACGGAAGAAGAACTATCTCGCAACCCACACTTAGTAATGACCTCAGTCACATGTATGTTAGGAGAAGCCCTAGGATCAAGTTTGGGAACCCCTGGAATCTTAACATACCATGTTGCATAGGACACCTTTTCGTGGCAAAGGCTTACATTGACCGCAAGTCCCCGATAAATATCATGACTAGCACCTACTATAAATGGGTAATGAAGAAGCCTATCCCAACTAGGCAAGATCCCGATAATCCTAGGGTTAGTTGCAATTTTCTTGGTAGAGTTAAGGGATTGCCCGTTAATGTAGGTAGTTTCACGTGTCCTACGGATTCATAATAGTGGATGATATTAGTACTGCCATAGATCCTAGCTTGTTTCCCCGTTATTCTAGGAAAGCCTTCGTAGAAAAACACCGGGATGACTTATGATCCATCATTAGGAATAGTGAGATTCAAGGATGAGACCGATGATGTAGCCTACCAAATGCCCTTTAAGATTGAAAAATTTTCATCACTATCCAATAATGAAAAAGAACTTAAGCTATCGGTCTACTATATGAATGAGGAAGATAAGGAGAAGGGAGTAGATTATGTTATGGCCAAGATTTTCGGTTTCTATAAGGATTGCTTGAACTTAGGACCGGAATATAAAACCGAGTGGGGAGAGGACGACCTCTTAGAAAAGTACATCATAGGACACTTCTACAACATGGAACCCCCCGATAAAGACCGTCATAAGGAAGAAGATGACGGTAATGAAGTCACGTAGGGGCACGACTTCGAGTCTAGCTACAAGACTCATAAATATAGAAAAGCGCTTCGTGGGAGGCAACCCATGCTTAATTGTTTGCTTGTTTGTGTGTCGTGTATCTTCTATTTATCGTTTATTCTCATGTTTAAATTTGTAAAAATGTTTTATTTTGTCTTTAACCTCGTCTTAATTACATATAAAGGTATTTTACATAAAGGATAAGTGTAGGGAGGATTACACACGTTTTCAAAAGAAACGTGAACATAAGAATTACAATTAATTAAAAGATATACATGTGTGTTTGTTCGAGTCAAATGCTTGTATCGAGTCATAATGGATGTTTTGCAGGAAATTTTTCCAGATTCTAAAGATGTAAATTTTCCAGAATTTTTTTTTCAGAAAATCGCAGACCAGTTTCTGTCAGGATAACCTGACGGCGTCAGGATCGCAACCTGACGGCGTCAGGAGGAGCAGAAACAGCTTATCACTTTTTCTCGTTTTCTGAGCTACTTATAAATTTTTTGGAATTTTCCAGGTTTTAATTTTCCAGAAAATCTGTAAACATCCATTCCACAAGCATTATATCCTAGTTTAGTAGAGTCTTATATATATTGTTACCGCCGATTTTACGCGAAGGTTTCGTTTGTTTTCTTCAAGTGTGCAGGTTTAATTTACTAAGAAGAAGATACATAAGATGAGAAGGAGCTTTTAACGCAAACGTTCTTCTTGAAGAAAGATGTAACCACCACTTTACACGGATCCTACCGAGCTAATCAGGGGATTATTAGTTTCTTTCGTCTTTTATTACCTTCCATTATCATAACTTTGATACTTTCGGGGAACATTGGGGACAATGTTCAGTTTAAGTGTAGGGAGGGAAAATAAAACGGGAACTTTGAAACTATACTTATCCTTGATTATATGCTTTGTCCAATTGCATTTGTGTAATAAACCATGAGAAATATCGGTTAGAGTAAATTTGGCACAAAATTTAAAATTTTTCATGACATATAGGAGTGGGCCATTAGTCTTAATAAAGCGTCTCATGGATAGGAAGTTATATGACTAGCACAAAAACCTTTACCACTTAAATTCCACCCAAAATGTGAGGATCGCCCTTAGATTTGTAGGAATTAAAGCATTCATCTTTGATGCTTAGAGTGTGAACCGGTAGTATAATAGATTCTAGAACTTGTTTTGTGATGCATCTCGAGATCGCTAGTAAGACTACACTTGTGTAGTTAGGAATAACTAAATGATAAGAGACATTAGGATAACCCTTGTTTGATACCTGTAATATAATTACTTCTTCCACATCGGTTGAGTAATTCCCCCACACCTTTGCGTTGTACTCATCTTTAGTACTAAATGATAAGAGGCAATAGGATAACCCTATCCTTTTCGCGGTTCTCGTGATGTTTCGGTTTTCCGGAATATCAATGAAGAGCATTGTTTACAATCCACCCCCAAATGTACACCCTAAATCGCCTTAGCCTACCTTGTATGCACTCACTTTTAGTGTATTATTGTTATCACACTAAACCCTTAGTTCAATTATCTAGTTGCTTGCATAAGTTGCTAAGTCGAGTCATATCCTTTGTACACAGTTTTGGGATGATTGGAACTCATGAGAAAAGTTAAGCTTTATGAAATGACGGGAAGGGAACGTTAAATTTAAATTCCCTTTATTTGCGTAATAATGTACTCCAAGTGTTTTGATCTTTTTAATTCGGGTCAAATTAGTGTTAGAGTAATAAAAACTCAAGTGTAGGGATGTGCCTATAAATCCCTATCATTTTGATGTTATCGTAGAGGATGGTAGAGTAAAAGTGTTAAAAAAAATAATAATAATAAAAAAAAATTTAAAACAATCGAAAAAAAAGAAAAAAAAAAGAAATTGAAAAAAAATAGAGTGTGAAAAAAAAAAAAAAAAAAACATACGGGCTACCATCCTACATCTATCTTTAAATTTATGTTTGTTTATTTCAATTTATCTAGAGTTTAGAGTGTCGAGTCTTGGCTTAGCAACGCCATTCTTCGCATGCTTGTAACATAAAGATTTTTGACTTGCCACCACTAAATAGCCTATCTCACCAAACCCTTTGTTTCCCTACCGTAAGCCTATCATTACAACCCTTTAAAAGACCTCTTAGATAGTCTTTCCTAGGTGCTTACGCCAAAGCGATGGAGGTTATGTACTAGGACCGGTTAATGAGTGTTTATCTTCCATTTCCAACTTGTTATATTTCATATACACCCGAGAGATGTGAGTATCCAAACACCCCATGTGAGGTGCTAGTATGTAATTACCGTGCTTGTTATGACTTTTGCGGGGCTTATATGTGTTGTGAATCGTTCTAAACTAATGCTTCATGACCTCTAACTTATAAATTAATTGGCTAAAAGCACATTTGCTTGAGGACAAGCAAATACCAAGTGTAGGGATATTTGATAAGGTTTTAAAATGTACCTTTTTGAGAGGTCATTTAAGCCCTTATCTGATCACTTTTGTGTCCGTTATTACTTAATATCGTTCCTTTTCACTTTTTAGGTCTCTTGAAGGCAAATTGCTGGAATGACACTTATTCGGACGAAAAGGCGCGAATATACGAAGAAAATGGCCAAAGTCAAGAATCGAGACACTCAAGCTGCTGAATTGAAAGGGGACGGCGTCAGGTTATACTTGTGACGCCGTCGGAACAAATTTTGTGACGACTCAGTAGCCAAATTGCTTATTTACAAGTGACGGCATCAGGTGTTAAAAGAGTAGGGCGTCGCAGCTCAGACGGCCTAGATTTGATCCATACGACGTTAGAGACTGAAGGAGACGGCGTCACAGTCATAAGGTGACGCCGTCGCAATGCTAACGTGGCCAAGACGAAACCCTTATATATAGAAACCGAATTTTTTAGTTTTCAGTGTGTAGTTTTGTGGAGTAAAAACCTAAACCGAACCAAGGCTGTCTTGTACAGTATTTTAGGGTTCCATACCCTATCTTACATCAAGATAAGTGTTTTACTTCATTAATTTAATTATGTCTTCAATTGATTGTGTGTATGCTTGCATGTTCCCCATGTCCGGCTAATTTACTTGTGTGTTTGCTTAGGTAATATGAAACTTAGTTATTGAATATTGATTGGTTGTCTCTTATCTTAATTGTGATTGACCTAGTATTGTGATGGGTCATTCGTTGTGTTGTTAATGCTTGATTAATCTTTGTTGAACCTTATTTTATAATCACCTAGAGTAATTGTAGGCTATACATCCAAAGAATACCTTAGAGTTAAAGTTTATAAATCCTAGAGATTTTGTAGTCATTAACCTTTGGTAGCTTCAAAGAGTTAGGGATAACCGCATACCCTACGACCTTAGAGACACAACGCGATTAAGAATAAGGACGTGACAATTCAACCATCAATAGGAGATAACTAGGGAGTAATAAAGCCTAAGCAAATACATTTTTAATCATCATACGAGCACACAAAAATAGACATAGACTACCCTCACCTTAGTTAATTAAATAATTAGATAGTAGAAGTAATCGGTAGAAATACCAACCCCGAGATTCGTACCTTTCCATTTCCTAAAAAACATAAAAAGATAAAAAAAATAATCTTCCTCAACCCCAACCTTAGCGTAGTAACTTCTCACTAGCATTCCTATTCCCCTAGAGAACGATATCAATTCCCGTGGCTTACCCTAATACTACACTACAATGATTAGGTTCACTGCCTAGGGTGTTGAAAAACTTGCTCGACGAAAAGAAAGTTCCTTTGACCCCGAACGCGCTGTGTAAGCGTATCAAATACTCTTTTGTATCATATATATATTGGATAGTTGATATCAATAATAATTAAGGAAATCATAACCTTCAATAGTATCAAGCCTAAACAAATAAACGATCTTTTCCCTCTTTTCCCTCCACAAAAATCGGATCCCTCCCTCTTTTCCCATCTTTCTGCCGCACCAAAGTAGAACCCTAATTCCAAAAATCGGCACTCATGGCCGGTGATGATAACCCTCTTCCATCATATCCTCCACCTACAACCGCCGATAAACTCATTCCCTTTAGCATTACTAACAAAGTACTCGTTAAATTAAGCCTTGAAAATCATAACTACAACTCATGGTGTTCTTCCTTTAAAATACATCTTGGAAGCCTCAGTCTTAAATCTCATGTAGAAGAAGAAGCCTCGTCTAGTGATCCCGATCCAGAGTGGTGCAAACTTGATGATCTCATCAAGATTTGGATCCCCATGTGACTCACTACAAAAACAAGTCGTCTCCACACTTGGTAATGCTAAGGACTTGTGGGACCATCTCCAGGGTTTGTTTCATGACAATAAGGATGCTAGGGCTATAAATCTTGATAATGAACTCCGTTCTATCAAGATTGGTAATATGTCTTTCAATGAGTATTGCACCAAAATCAAGTCTATGGCGGATAGGCTTCAAAATCTTGGTTATTTATGCGGTTAATGGTCTTAATTCTCGATTTATTACTATTGTTAAAATTATTAGACACCGTGAACCTCTTCCAAGTTTTCCAAAGGCACTTAATATATTGCCACTTGAGGAGTCTACATTAAATGAACACACCAACACAACCACCACTTCTGATAGTAGCTCGTCCTCGCCCACCATTCTTGTGGCCACCAACTCATTAGACCAAAAAGGTATCACTAGTACTCATTCAAATAAATCACAAAGTCTACCTTGAATATGTAACCATTTAAATAAAGGGACGTGCAAGTTTGGCGATCATTGTAATTTTATTCATGACCATCGCAACCGGTCGGGTTTAAATGCTAAAAACTACATGGGTGGAAATTCGGTTAGCACAGGGGGTACACTTAATCGTGCTTCTGCCTTTCCACATTATAACCAGTATAACAAATAGGCTCCCCATGGTTTTTATAATAGCCGCGTGGCCCAACACCACCAACAGCCAAGTTACCTTCCTCGCTTGGGCAACAACCCACACCCTTAGCCTTTACCACCCCCTTATATCAGCAGGCCATACCCGTTGCCCTAGCTGCTCCAGCAACCCAATACATATACCACGCCCAACAGCAACCACAACACCCAAGAGCCCAATACCCACATCCCACCAATCTTAAGAGCATTGATAACATCAAATAATCCTGATTTTTAAGTGTCAGTTTCTCCCGATTATGCTCATATTTTGTAGTGTTTATATGGATTTATACTCTTATTTCTTTATATTTCGTTTCCAGGTAATATATGAGCATAGGAGCTAGAGAGACGCGCCTTTGGAGATATACTTAATGATTTACACCTTAGGATGCTCTCATGAAAGAATCTACGCGTAACTCACACTCTCATTTACGCCGTAGCTAGGAATGCATATATGAAGACCAAGTCAACATCAGTTACGGCGTAACTATCAACTCAAGTTATGTCGTAACTATCTAGGTCATGAGGAATTTCGCACCTCCATCAGTCACGCCGTAACCTCCAGCATTATTTACGGCGTAACCAACACTACGAGAGTCTTGATGGGATCTTTGAAGATTACGGCGTAGCCACTTATTGAGTTTACGACGGAGCTTAAGGAATTACGGCGTAACTATTCTTAAGGTTACGCCTTAACCATCATACCGAGACTTGATATTGGAAGATATTTAAGTTACGGCATAACCACATTATTAGGTTACACCGTAACATTGATCGAGCCTATAAATACAAACCCTAAATTCTGCATTTATCATCATTCACTCACCACAAAAAGGCAGAGAACGTGAAGAGGGTTCCAAAGGCAGATCTTATTCAGCATACAGAGCTATTTCTAAGGGAGAAGTCACACCATATCATCGATATGCTTTAGCGATTCTATTTTATTACATTTCAATTCATGTCTTCATTCAGAATGTTAAACATTGAATTGAGTGTGTGTTTTAATATGATCGGCTAAGCACCTTAGTTATGATTCCTTGATTGTTTTGTTTATGTTTTTGCACTTCTATTATTGCTTCCAGTGTATGCATGCATAGTTTGTTGGTAGTTACCCTAGCTTTGGTAGTTTTAAGTTGCGGTCGCATGTGCTTCCTTCAGAGAATTGACCAAAGGACCTTAGGGAAGTAGGTTGCTGATTGGGTCGGAACCGTCAAGTTTTATCACACAAGCTAACCACTTGTGAATGGTCAACCGTAATAAACTTCAAACAGCTCAGAAACAATACAATTTAGATCTGGAGAGTATAGTGTTTCCACAGGTCGTTAAGTCCCACGGAGGATTAATGGTGTTTAACACTTTCAGATGTCGAATAATCACTAAGGATAGTGATCAGTAAGGATTTTGGAATAATTATACCTAAAGAGAAAGTTTTGTAAATTACAGGGGCTTAAATGCAAATTAAAGAAAATTAAAAAGCTAAAATATATTAAATAAACGCTATCACTATTTTTAAAATGATGTTTTTCTTGATTTATAAAACAAAATAACTTAAATAAACTATTTTAACTAAAACGTAAACTTAAATTATCTAAAAATGTGACCTAAAATGAAAATGTGCGTTGTATGTAAAAATTACGCGAGTGCGCAAGTAAAAACGTAAAATTTGTAAAATAAAATTCTCGAGTGAAAAAACAATTTCCTACTTACTATATGACAAAAGAAAATTTTAGAAAAAAGATTTATATTTTTTTGACTTTTATATTTTTTATTATGAATTAAATACTATTTTAAACTAATTAAATGTTTAAAAATACTAAAACTATTCAGAAAAATCTGAAACCTTTTTACAAAATACTAAGTACTATTATGAAGCGAGAAAAATATAAACTTGTGAAAGCTTATTTAAATAAGCTGAAAATAAGCTAATTTACACGTTTAAGCTAAATGAACAAAGAAGGGTTAAGTAATAAACAATGCAAACCATAACCAGTCAAAGACCCAAGGGCATTGGTATATGTGTGTGTGTGGGTGAGCTGGGTGGCCAGGGTTCGATCCCAAAGCAATGACTTTTTGCAAAATATTATTTTTTTGATTTTTCTTTTTGAAACTTATTAAGAACAAGGAAATAAGCAAATGTTAAAACTACAACTTTTTACGAAAAACACTAATAAGCTCTGATTTGGCTTATGATTTCTTAACATTTTGCAATAAGAACTGAATAAGCACAAGGATTAAGCCAAATGGCTTATAAGCTACTCAATAAGCAAAATGTAAAATGGAAATAAGCTAAATACTGATAATAAGCTAGTTTGACAACTGTAAAAGCAAATTGACTTAAGAATAAGCACTGAATAAGCCAAAATAAGCACAAGCTTAAACTGGTAAACAAGATACTTAATGGTTTTCTAGGCACCTTCTAGCTTAATTTTAAGCACTTAAATGAGCTTGGAATTGAAAATAAAGACTGGACTTAACAAGATTATCAACTAAGCTATCCAAAAAGCTAAATTACAAAGTTTGGCTTTCACTAATAAGCTTGGGAGAAGCTTTTGAAAAAGCTGATAACCACTGACTTATTGGTGTATTAAATAAAATGGACAAAATTAAAAGCAAAGAGCAGACCTATTAAATAAGCTAAAAATAGAAAAATAAGCTTTGGACTAGAGACACAACTAGGTGAGCTTCTCAAAAATCTAAGGTTCATAAGTTTAAGCTAGCTAATGAGCTCTGAATGAGCTTGAGAATAAGCTTGTAAAACTGGTGCACAGGGCGTTTTCAGGAAAAGGGGTTCAAAAGAGGGCTAAGTAATAAGCACTTATAAGTGATGAGAAGTGAACTAATATTTTTCTAATTAAGTTAAGCAGCTAAACTTTAATATCCTAAAAGAGTTTAAGCTAAATCTTAATAATGAGCACACACTAAAATTCTTAATTTAATTCAAAAACTGATATTGAGAAATTTTGACTTTTTAATAGAACATGCAGTTTTGACTTATTTGAGATTCTAATGATCCTAGTCTTCTAAATATGTTATATTAAGCTGAAATAAGATGGTTTTAGGCTAGGGTACCAAGTTACAAGCTACTTTGATGAAATTTGTATTTAAAAATCCTAACAGTTATGAACTTAAGACAGATTTAAGGTGATTTTGACTTTCAAACAAATAAGGACTATGTTTTATACTTTGACTGAGCTAAATTGGACTAATATGACATGAAACCACTAAGAACAATAACATGAACAACTTTCTAACCAGTTTACACAGTAAACCAAACACCCCTTTAAGAGGCAGTTTTGAAGCTTTTCAAAGGATTCCAAGGATTAATACCATGAAACTGATTCATAAGCTTATATTATCACTTAATAAGTCTAAATTAGCATGAAACAACAGTGGTAACAACAAAGGACTCAAGATTAACAATTATGCTATTATAGATGTGAAAATGAGATTTCAAAATAAATACCAATTCTAAATAGCAAGCAACTGCTTTTAATGTTTATTTTTACTTAACTATAACTAAGAAACATAAACTTACTAAGATTAAAGCTTTAAACTACTTATACAGTGAAATGCAAAAATTCTTAGAAAAAGCTTACAACTGTTTTCCAGCCAAAGACCATGAACCAAGGACTAAGAATACTCCTAATAGCTTTCCACAAAGCCTCTAACCCAAGAGAATTCCAGAGATTACCCTGCTTCAGTCTTTTGCACCATCTTCAAGGATTTTTTATTTTTAACTAATTTTTCTTGATTTTTATGAATTTTTGCTTTTTTGCTTCCAAACTGAATTTTAAGGTTACTAAAAGCTTTAATAAGCTTTCTAGGAGCTTATATGGGCTTATTCAGTCCTTAACAACAACTAACAACAACATTTGATTAACATGAGATTTTTGAACTTAAAATTGCATAAACTTGAAAATGGAACTTAACACTGAAATTACTTATTGAAAAAGATTTAAATTACACTGAGAATACTTAAAAGAGTACTTGAAAGCTTTTAATAACACTGGAAATTTAAAATTAACTAAATCGACATAAAGTAAATTAAATTACACTAGTTATCTATCTACATTGCACCATTCTTCTTTATAGAGATCTTTTAGAGACTTGTCGACATCTCTGAATCTTTCCCAGCTCATCTTGGCCATTGAATCTCTCTAAATCATCATAATCGTCCATTTGTAGTTTTGGCGGCAAAAGGTGTTTGAGCAGGTTTATTGCATTTAATGCAATTTGGGAAGATGTGGAGGTGGAGGGGAGTTGTTAGACAAGTGTATAACAGGTGGTGGTGAGGTGGAGAGGTGGGGAAAACCACCTGGTTTTGGGATTGCAGGCGTGGAAGAGGGAGATGAACAGTAGACATGGTTTTGGCGCGTTTTGACTTTTTGACCGAGATATTAATAAGTAGGGGGGTTCAAAATGGGGGGGTCAAGTGTTTTGACAGGGGGTCTTTTGTTTTGGCTGGGGTAAAAATACAAAAAGGGTCCATTTGGTTTTGAATTATAACAAGGACCAAAGTTGTAATTTCTGGATTTTTGAAGGACCAAAACTGTACTTTTTCCAAACTTATCAAAAGGACCAAATTTGCCAATCTTTAATAGTACAAGGACCATTGTTGATTATTTTCCATTTTTATAAATCCAAGGACCATTTTTGACATTTTTCAAACTTGAAGGACCAAAGTTGTAATTTTTCAATTTTTAAACTTTGAAGGGATTATTTTGACAACTTGTGAATCCCATGGACCTTAAATGATATTTTTTCTTTATTTTGATTTACCAGGGACTGTTTTTGACAACTTTTGAAACTTGGGGGACTAAAACTGCCAATTATGCAAACTTGATACGTTTTTCATCTGATTTTGGTATTTTTGCATTTAAAACACATAAAACACTTAAAACACTTATTTGTGATATTTTTATCATTTTGATGCATTTCTGAGTGTTTTCAGATGTTTTTGACATTCTAAATGGTACAAAAATGATGAGTATTTAGACACTCATCAGTTGCGAGGGTTGATAAGAATTGACCAAAGGACTATCAATCCATCTCGTGCGAATTGACCAAAGGTCACCGTCCGGAAGGCGGAACTTAAGAAGTTAGGGTTGTGTGTCTAATATGCTAGCGCCCAGGCACACATTGTTTCGAATCTTGCATGTAGGGAACTTAATGACTTAGCATAGGTTGCTAAAGATCCTCGTCACCCCAAAGGGTAATGCCTTTGATTTCGGGTAGGAATCTATGTCTAATAGGCTATGATGAATTGACCAAAGGAGTATAGCGAATTAAACCCCCACTTAAAGCGATAGGAAGTAATAATTAGAAAACATAGACATAACATGATAGGATGAATAATTAGGTTAGCACACTTTCTATTTACTGTCTACAACCTCGTTTAATTTCCGCATTTTATTTCATGTTTATTAGGTTAATTAATCTTTCAACATTAATCTCTTTTAAAACCGTGACACTAGACTTAAAAGAGGATCCAAAACTACATAGCTCTTGGGAACGACCTTGGCTTTACCACACTCTATAATACGCACGACCTGTTCACTCCTCGTTAGTGCAATAGTTAGACCTTAGGTAGATGAGACTCTATAAATTTAAATCCTGGTCGGAAATCCTGCATCATAATTTTGGCGCCGCTGCTGGGGATCTATATTAGGATTTTTTTTTAAGTCTTTTATTTTTGTTTTTTTATTTTTTGTTTTTCTCCCGATCTACTTTTAATTTCAGATATAATGGCAGTTGTGGATATCAACAACCTCACTCTCGAGGAATACCTCGCAATCACTCGGGATGAGCAAGGGTCGGGGCTTGTTAGGCCGGCTATTGGAACGGAGGTCTGATTCGAGATCAAGGACCAATTTATGAGGGAGTTACGTGCAAACCCCTTTTTCCAGAAGCAAGAATAAAGATGCTTACGAGCATATTGAAATTTTTTTATACATCGTGAGCCTCTTCAACATCCCAGGTGTCTCTCAAGACGCGATTATGCTTCGGGTATTTCCTGTGACACTAACGGGAATGGCTAAACGATGGGTGAATAGATTATCCGATGGAACCATTGACACATGGAATCTTCTTAAAAGAGCCTTCATTCAAAGATTTTTCCCTCCCTCAAGAACGGCAAAACAATTAGAGGGGATTCACAATTTCAGAAACAAGAAGACGGTGAAACATTATACCAAGCTTGCGATATGTATAATGGCCTCCTCTACAAATGCCCTACTCATCACCTCAACAATCAGCAAAGAGTCAACATCTTTTATAAGGGTATTGGAATTACTACAAGACATATGCTCGATTCACAGGGGCCGATCCCTAGAATGACACATATTCTAGCGCTGGAAGCTATCCAAAACATGGCTGACCACTCTTAAAAGTGGCATGAAGGAGGGAGCCGTAGAAGCATAGGCGAAAGTTTGGATGGTATCGCCGCTATCACCAACAACCAGGATACTCTTGGCCATGATATGATGAAGCTTAAAGAAAGTGTGCACGTTATTCAAGTTAGGTGCGAGACATGTGAAGGAGCTCACCTTGCCAAAGACTGCCCTCTTAATTATAAAGATGGGAGGATTGAAGAAGTAAAATATGAACAATAATTATCTGAAGATCAAATCAAGAGATCTCAAACATCCATCTATTTTAAATATAAAGGTCTAGATTAATTCTCATTTTAATATAATTAATTATTAAATGGCACTTTTGTAATATCATCTTAACAATCCCTAATAACAAAATAGATGTTAACCAAAATAGTTGTTAACCAATTCCTTTCATTTCACTTCCTTTAAATCAACCACTACCACCAACCGATCCGACGACAACAAATATGGCGACAACAGATCCGACGGCGACAAGAACAAACCCGGTGGCTAGAATTAAATCACTAAATTAATTTTTAAGCTTTTTACAAAGAAATTGAGGATTTGAGTTTTAGTGAGTATTTTTAACAATTGATTGAGGGGATTTCTTCGGAAGCCCCTACTAATCACTCGTCTATGTTCAATCTCATCATAAGAATAACCTAAAAGTGTTAATTGAGTTATTAGGGTTTCGTATGTAATAGAGTTGACGGGGATATTGATGGTGACAGAGTATCGATAGAGATATATCGGCGGCGACCGAACGACGTAGACGACTGGCGACGGTGACAGGTACTATTCAAATCATGTAATAGGTTGATGAATATGGCTATTTGATTTTGTGTATCAATTTTCTTCTTTGAAGATGGTATAAGGCTATGAGTTGTTAATTCTTGGTTTTTGAATTTTGGTGGAGTTTTATCATGAGAAATAGACATGTTTTGGAAAATAAAGAAGGCTTGGTTGATTTGGAAAGGTGAAAGGCATAGGTATGCATGTCCTTTTGGCCATTGGTGCAAGCAAAGAAAATCGAAAGCAAATGTGAAAAACATGGCCTTCTCAAAGTCATCAACATCACAAATCTATGCAAATCTATCGATGTCATCAAATAGTGTTGCACTATTTAGTGCTTAGATTTAATCATTAATTTAAATTCCACCAAAGAATCACGTGATATTTTGTGTCAATCACATGTGATTTATCGCAAATCATATGTGATTTTACCTCAAATCACATGTGATTTTACCTCAAATTATTTTTTTAAAGTGAAACACATGTGATTTACACACGAATCAAAAAACAGAATCCCGTGTGATTTACTCATTTTTATATTAAAACAGAATCACATGTGTTTCAGTCTATAACAACAAAGAGAATTTACATTTTTTTTATAGAAGAACAAAACAAATAACAGAATCACACGTGATTTCACGAATTTGTTTTATAAAAGGAAGGAATAAGTTGATTTGATATTGAAGATCACATGTGATTTATTACTTTAAATATCGCATTTTGAAATCACATGTGATTTTTTTTTTTTTTTTTTTTTTAAGCTATGTTTCCGACTCAATATTGCGAGCCACTAAAATCACATGTGATTTTGTGATTTATAAATCATACGTGATTTTAAAAAAATGCATATTTATAGAAAGATACTTTAATTCTCGTCGTGATGGTGTATTTTTCGTAGCTTGAAGATTTGCCGTTTGCAAGATATGTTGTTTAAAAAAAAGTGGAAAATGGAGTTTTAGATAATTACATTTCTGCCTTTGCTTTGTTATTTTTTTGTATGGTCAGCATCGTTAGGTGAAAGAAGATTGAAGGGCCAAGATGAGCTAATTTTTCTTTAGATAATTGATGAATGATGTGGATCTCACCTCATCATCTTCTTATTTGTTTGTTTATTGTCCAAAAAGTAAAAAAATTGTTCACTTTCTCACTAGTTGTAACACCGACTAACATGTATTGAATAACCAATTAAAAGATAAGTAAAAGAATGAGCAAGAAATATAAGATATTCTGGGTGCGTTTAGTTATAGAAAAAAAAATTTTGTTTTCTATCTCTAAGTTTGTAAAAAATTTGAGGGAAATTTATTTTCACAAAACACTTAAATATAGAAAACGCGTTTATTTAATATTTGTATTTTCTATTTTGAAGAAAATGAAGGAGGGTTGTGGGTTACAAATGAAGACAATGAATACAACTAAAATTTGTTTTATAGTTTTTTTTGTTAAGTTAGGAAATAGGAGATTTTGTGTTTTGCAAAATATTTTGTTAAAAAACGTTGATTTGAACACGATCTTTGTTTTTATTGTTTTTCACAAAACATTTTCTTGAGAACAAGAGTGTTTTCCATTTTTACCCCCGACTAAACGCATTGTATCTATTACTTTGAATACAAGTAGATTAACAATTTTCAAACTAAAAAGTTTATCACACACGCTTTATAATCCACTATCACTAAACCAATTTAGACTAGTTTAATAAGTGAGTTTAACCAAACCCAAAAAGTTAAACAAAAAAGTGAAAATAGAACATAACTCACCCTGACTAGGCTTAAAAGTTCAAACAAAAAGTTAAAAGATTTTGACCTATGTACTTCGAAGTTGGTTCTTACTATATGTTTGACCATCCCTATGCTTTACGATAAATTCTACATGCCACAAACTTTTAGTTTTTCTTTTACAACGACATAATTCATTTACACTTTTGGGTGTGACACAAGTACTCAAACCATGCTTTAAAAAGAAAACATGGGTTCAAAATGGGGGACCTTTATGAAGCTTTTTGTAGCCCTTAAACTCAGAAATTTTATAATAAACATTAGGGATGAAGCAATGGGTTGCAGGCTACGCTCCCATCATTCCAAGTTTAACTTATGAGTAAAGCTTTTCCTGTGGTTATTGTTGAATTTAGCTTTAGCTTTAACCAAGCCAAACTAAATACAATCGATGTAAATTTTCCTCTTTTTGAATGAATTATCAACCGATAGCTAGACATGGTTCTATTAGTGTAATGATGTCGTTTAGATGTTAAACATACTTAGATGATCGATCATTGTCGGCTAAGATATATATAGACAATTAGTTTTAGTTGTAATATATGTCACACAAATTGTTTCTTAATTGGTTGTGACGTCTTAAAACAAAATATATGTAATTGTAATTACATAGCTTATTGCATCGACTTATTTTCGTACGTGTCAGCCTGATCGAGACATTTTGTATTTTGCCAACTAACTCTATTTTTGCTTTTTTTCTAAACACCACTTGAAACCTGAGTGAGACAGTGAGAGTACTCCAAAACTCTATATAGTGTAGACAAATTATACTATTATAATCCAATAAACACGGGTCATTACGTGCTTAATATCTTTAACAAAATCACACGAATCAATTAAATAAAACAAGATATCTTATTTTCACATTAATAAAATCGCAAACAATTTTGAATTTATATCACCTAACTCAATTATTAAGACAATGGTGAACACATCAAGGGTCCTAACCATAATTTAAGATGACATTCGAGTCGTATTCGGTTGATCTATTCGGGTTTGTGGGTTCGTAGATTAGTATAGTCTCTACCAAACACGACACGTTTATTAACCGTGTAAAAAAAACTCAAACCTAACCCAGACCTGCATAGTACGTGTGATCCGCTTATGACCCGTTTAATCTACTTAACTAAATAGGGCAAGCGGTGAAGAAGGTTGGTGGTGTGTCGATTCAACAACTATAAATCCAAAAATGATACGCACAAATACAAATAACTACACAACAATTTCAATGTTATGATTTATAATCATAATTCATTGTATTATTATGTACATAACAAAATGAATTTAATCCAAATCAAACATAAAATCAAAGTTATATCTTTTTTAGAGGCTTATATACTTAAATAGGTTCATAGGTTAACCTGTTAAATACTTACTCAACCAAACACGACTTGTTTACTAAATGGGTTAGACAGGTTGACATGTTTTTTACCCAAACTTGTTATCCCCAACCCAAACCTGTTTATCTTCGTGTCGAGTGTTCGAGCAAATTTCTGTAAGTGCTTTTTAGCCACGGTCATTCGGAGGTCTTGAAGTTTCCCTTCGTACCTAGTCTGAAATAATACAAGATTCTGTTAGCTCGCCCCGGGTTTTTAATCCGAGAACAAGCTCCGGCGTGAGAGTAGTTTGCTTGGTATGAATTATAGTGAGAGAAAGTAGAGAGAAAGTAAGTATTGGAGTATGTGAGAATGATTGTTTTTCATCTGAGTGAACGAATCAATTTATACTATCCGGACTTTACTCCACAACACGAGAATCGTGGAGACAAGTTTGTCGTCTTGGAGCAGCGACGAAATCGTTGTTGGGAACGAGCCATAGCTTTCGGAGCTCGGGTTGTCGTAATGTGCTCAACCGGTTGTCGTCCTAGCACCGTCACTTCCATACTACATCATACAATGGTTGTCAACGTATGCTTGCAAAGATAGGGAGGAGACAATGCTCCTACGCCATTGCCTCCGGGCCTAGGGTAACTGTCGTCACCCTAGTTTCTCTGAAGGATCGTTCCATCGTGGACTTGGTTGTTTCCTAATCTTCATGAAAGATGTTGACTTAGGATGATTTAGCTCCTCTGGAATATTGATGCAGGCTTTACTGACCAGATTTTAATATTTATAAGTGTCTCGTTTACCTATGGTCCACCCTATGTGTGACAATCCGTCATTTTCCGACTCTTATTTATATCAGAATATGCGAGTTATTTATTTTCCGATCATTATAACGCTATAACGAGAAGTTATCTTGTGTTTCTAATGTCCTGGCACCGCATGCGTACCGACACCATAATAAAATTGACGTAAAATTTACTTTCTAATTTCAAAGTAATAATAATACCATAATATTTCACTCGTCAAGACGTTTCCAAAAACATAAAATTTATAAAGTACGGACACTCGGAAAATATTTTACATGAGAATACGTTATTTTCACGGTACAATTTATACAGTACATGATACAGTTAATACTAATAATAAAACTAAAAATAAAAATATATTCCTACCCTATCCTCCAAATATGCCGCCCCCCTATATTTATTCGTCTTCCCCTCCCTCCCTGTAAACCAAAAATACACGCCTATTACTTTTTTCAAGACTCTTGTCCCTTGATTCCCCCTCCTACGTATCAGGCTATGATCCGTCACCATCTTCTAACCTATAAGGCTATACACTAGAGCACATATGTGGCACCTATGAATCAATACGAGACAAGGAATGCTCAAAGAAGAAAGAAACATGTTTTGGGTTTCCAATTTAGTCACTCTCTCCAACCTAAATCATCTCCTATAAAAGGGTTCAAGATTAGAAGGGATTTCATCAATTTCTTACTCAACTCGAAAAATTAGGGTTTGGTAAATCAAAGGGCTTTTTGAAATTACCAAAGGGGTTTTGTTATTCAAGGTCTAAGGAACCCAAATCAAGTTTCAATTTGTTCAAATTCATCCTAGTTCGTGTGCAATTGAAGTTGTTGTGTTCGGTTCATCATCCCACTCGACCCATTCTTGATTTTTGTAAGATTAATACTTTGATATTTTGGATTTTTAATTAGGTTGTTAATTAATTTTTGTACACTTCATATTTATTCTTTAAGTTGAAATAAAATTTTTGATTTATAATTTGCTATGTTGTTGTGTTGTTTTGCTGTTGACGCACAAAAAGAAAAAAAAATAAAGATAATAATATATGGTAATGTAAATATGTTAAGTTGTCGACTGTTAAGATCAAGAAAAAGAGAAAACCATTATAACTAATATGATAAAATCTGGAAAACTTAGTTTGTTTTCGCTTCTTAGTTTTCAACATAAGGACTTTGCTCATTGATGGCCTAATCGACTATCAAAATAACCCGTAAGGGAGTCGAGTCTTGTGCTCAAGTCAGGAAGCACTGGGTTGGTACGGACCTAGTTTCAGTTTGTCATAAGTTACAGTTATTATCATCGTTATAGTCTCAGTAAAGTGGTTGAAATTGTTGTCATCCGAGTCAACTTGTGCATTCGTTTTGCTTGTTTCGTGTCAATGGAGAACATCCGATAATATTTCTACCCGGCTTAATACTTGCCTACGACATGGTCAACTCACACAAGTCCCACTATGATAACATATTGTCTCATGTGCGTTTGCGTTTTGGATCCCCTACTCGCGTCAAAGCTAGGACACTAGCATAAGTTTCAAATCTGTTTTTATGTCATTTTCCTTTGGGCCTCAAATATCAAAAGGGTGTATTCGTTTGTCAATTGGGCCGGGAAGCCCATTCTCCTCAAAAGTGTGCGTTTGGTTTTGTTATCACACCAGCCGTCTAGCCCGTTTTCTCATGCATTTCAGGTGATCGTTGTTTAGCTTATATTATGAAGATTTTAAATAAAGGAGTCGTCACAAGTTATCCGAGTCGTCCTGTAGTAAAATGTTATCTTTTGGAAGTCAAACTTTATGTTTCAATTGCTAAGGTTGGCTAGAACCTTGTTGTAATGTTACAATATTTCCTTAAATTTAAATTATGGTATTGTACTATATCTCTTTGCGATGCATATTGATTATGTTACACCTCGCGTTTCCGCCTCCGGCGGGGTGTGACAGATTGGTATCAGAGCCGAGGTTATAGTGAATGCCGGTTTTTATAAAATAAAAATCGCAACTATAACCAAAATAAAATCTTCTTAAAACACGGAAACATAATACGAGTCGACTAGCACCAGCATTGCATCGTTACTCCTAAATTATGCATAGCCTGTACACCTATGCATAATTCAGGAGGAATCATATGATGATGGGATTAGTAGCCTCAGATTATGTTTGGTCGAGTCTTAGAGAGTCTGATCACCTGGAACTGCATTAGTCGCGTGAGTATGCAAAACATGTTTATATGTCCATTATACCTTATATACATTTTATATATGCCTTCTTCTTGCTTTATATATTATGACCCGTTAGGCTAAGTAGATTCTTTCGATCACCCACTCTATTTCAGTACCTTCTAGTTCTAGTTCATGACATTGATTAGTGTAGAATCTTGCATCATGAGCCTTAGTTTAATTGCTGCCTTATCACTAATCTGAGCACCCTACTATTAGTATTGATTGGTTTAAATGATTTCAAACTCGAGCCAAGTTTTCAAAAGGTCTCTTACATAGATGAGAAGCCATCTCTTTCTGACAACTTGTTTCCTAGCTTGATCTAGTGACAGTTCTTGTTTGATGAGTTGCGAAAATCAAGTTGGAATCAAGTTGTCACTCAACCTACACAACTTAAACAAATGACCGGTCAGGTCGACAAGTTGTGAAAATTCACCAACTAAGAGTCTTTTGAGGGCAAAGTTCGAGAATGAGAAAATTTGAACCATGAGAATGTACGCCTGTAGTATAGACGGACTGAATCTCGAGGACAAGATTCTTTTTAAGGCTGGCAGACTGTGACAATCCGTCATTTTCCGACTCTTATTTATATCAGAATATGCGAGTTATTTATTTTCCGATCATTATAACGCTATAACGAGAAGTTATCTTGTGTTTCTAATGTCCTGGCACCGCATGCGTACCGACACCATAATAAAATTGACGTAAAATTTACTTTCTAATTTCAAAGTAATAATAATACCATAATATTTCACTCGTCAAGACGTTTCCAAAAACATAAAATTTATAAAGTACGGACACTCGAAAAATATTTTACATGAGAATACGTTATTTTCACGGTACAATTTATACAGTACATGATACAGTTAATACTAATAATAAAACTAAAAATAAAAATATATTCCTACCCTATCCTCCAAATATGCCGCCCCCCCTATATTTATTCGTCTTCCCCTCCCTCCCTGTAAACCAAAAATACACGCCTATTACTTTTTTCAAGACTCTTGTCCCTTGATTCCCCCTCCTACGCATCAGGCTATGATCCGTCACCATCTTCTAACCTATAAGGCTATACACTAGAGCACATATGTGGCACCTATGAATCAATACGAGACAAGGAATGCTCAAAGAAGAAAGAAACATGTTTTGGGTTTCCAATTTAGTCACTCTCTCCAACCTAAATCATCTCCTATAAAAGGGTTCAAGATTAGAAGGGATTTCATCAATTTCTTACTCAACTCGAAAAATTAGGGTTTGGTAAATCAAAGGGCTTTTTGAAATTACCAAAGGGGTTTTGTTATTCAAGGTCTAAGGAACCCAAATCAAGTTTCAATTTGTTCAAATTCATCCTAGTTCGTGTGCAATTGAAGTTGTTGTGTTCGGTTCATCATCCCACTCGACCCATTCTTGATTTTTGTAAGATTAATACTTTGATATTTTGGATTTTTAATTAGGTTGTTAATTAATTTTTGTACACTTCATATTTATTCTTTAAGTTGAAATAAAATTTTTGATCTATAATTTACTATGTTGTTGTGTTGTTTTGCTGTTGACGCACAAAAAGAAAAAAAAAATAAAGATAATAATATATGGTAATGTAAATATGTTAAGTTGTCGACTGTTAAGATCAAGAAAAAGAGAAAACCATTATAACTAATATGATAAAATCTGGAAAACTTAGTTTGTTTTCGCTTCTTAGTTTTCAACATAAGGACTTTGCTCATTGATGGCCTAATCGACTATCAAAATAACCCGTAAGGGAGTCGAGTCTTGTGCTCAAGTCGGGAAGCACTGGGTTGGTACGGACCTAGTTTCAGTTTTCATAAGTTACGTATTATCATCGTTATAGTCTCAGTAAAGTGGTTGAAATTGTTGTCATCCGAGTCAACTTGTGCATTCGTTTTGCTTGTTTCGAGTCAATGGAGAACATCCGATAATATTTCTACCCGGCTTAATACTTGCCTACGACATGGTCAACTCACATAAGTCCCACTATGATAACATATTGTCTCATGTGCGTTTGCGTTTTGGATCCCCTACTCGCGTCAAAGCTAAGACACTAGCATAAGTTTCAAATCTGTTTTTATGTCATTTTCCTTTGGGCCTCAAATATCAAAAGGGTGTATTCGTTTGTCAATTGGGCCGGGAAGCCCATTCTCCTCAAAAGTGTGCGTTTGGTTTTGTTATCACACCAGCCGTCTAGCCCGTTTTCTCATGCATTTCAGGTGATCGTTGTTTAGCTTATATTATGAAGATTTTAAATAAAGGAGTCGTCACAAGTTATCCGAGTCGTCCTGTAGTAAAATGTTATCTTTTGGAAGTCAAACTTTATGTTTCAATTGCTAAGGTTGGCTAGAACCTTGTTGTAATGTTACAATATTTCCTTAAATTTAAATTATGGTATTGTACTATATCTCTTTGCGATGCATATTGATTATGTTACACCTCGCGTTTCCGCCTCCGGCGGGGTGTGACACTATGCACTAACGGGCAGTGTACCCGGTCGTGTGTAGTGTAGTAATCAGTAAAACCAAGGTCGTCCCAAGAGCTATGTGAGCGGATTCTAATTAAGTCAAGGTGTCTTTGGTTTTAAGTTTCGAAATGATTAATTAGCTAATAAAACTAGAAATGAAATAAAGCAAATAAAGATAGAGGTTGTGATCAATAAGGGTAAAGTGTGCTAACCTAGTTACTCATCCTATCATGTTATGTTCACGTCTAACTACTTCCAATTGATTTAAGTGGGGGTTTAAGTCGCTAGGACAGCAATTGGTCAGTTCGTCATAACCTATCAGCAAAGGTTTCCACCGGAGATCAAGCTACTACCCTTGAAAGTCCAGTTGTTTTTAGTCCTCTAAGCCAAGTCATTAAGTTCCGCTACATGCAAGATTCGCAACAATGAGTGCCCGGGCGCTAGCATCTTAAACACTCATCCCTAACTTCTTAAGTTCATCCAAACGGCAGGTGATCATTTGGTCAGTTCGCACAAGTAAAGAAGGGTCGTCAGTTGGTCAATTCTCACCCTTCCCACTCAGTCAACCTACTTAGGGTCAGTTGGTCAATTCTTCTAAGCAACTAGACACCACCGCCATTCAAAACTACCTAAACAAGGGTAGCTACCAACGAACTATGCATGCATACACTTGAAACAATTATACGGAAGCAATGTAAACGTAAACAAAACATTTAAGGAATCATAACTAAGCTAGCACCAAAGGTGCTTAGCCGATCTTATTAAAAGAAACAATCAATTCAACGTTTGACATAATGAAATACATGAATCGAAAGTAAAAGAAAAGATAATCGCTAATGCTTATCGTTAAGGAGTGATTTCTTCCTTGGAGATGGCTCCGTATGCTCTTCAAGATCTGCCCTTGGACCCCTACTCACGTTCTCTGCTTTTTGGTATGGAGTGAATGATGTGAAATGCAGAAATTAGGGCTTGTATTTATAGGCAAGATCTAGTTAAGGCGTAACTTAATTTGAGAGTTACGCCGTAACCTTAATATCTTCATAATAATGCTCTCGTAATAGCTGGTTACGGCGTAACACAGGGGATGAGTTACGCCGTATCTTCAATACAGGTTACAAATGACATGATTACGCCGTAATCATTGGAAGGAGTTACGGCATAGCTTGTAGCGGCGTGGAACATCTTTTGACCTAATAGGTTACGGCGTAATCCTTAGTGGGAGTTACGCCGTAATCCGCTGCTGAGTTGGCCTTCTGAGTCACGCATTAGCTACGGCGTAATATGAGAGTGGAGTTACGCCGTAGCTTCATCACAGTTGGCATAACATAATAAATCTCTTATAAAATCTCCAAATCCCGCGTCTCTTTAGCTCCAATGCTCGTATTTTACCTGAAAGTGAAATATAAAGGAAAAGCGTAAATCCATATAAATGATATAAAATACGAGCATTATCGGGGGAAATTGACACTTAATATTTAGGATTATTTGATGTTATAAAATATCCCCCTAGACCTTATTAGATAAATTTCTAAAAAGATATCTCCCATTACCTGAAAAATATAAGTTTAAAAATCCCTTATGCTAGAATAAATCAAAGCCTAACACCTCACGAAATGGGAACAAAACACTCAAAATCTCTCAACTAATCTAAGTGTCAATTTTGGGGTGATCACTCAAAGCACAGTCATAGCATGTATTCTATCATAAGCTTGGCGGTTACACAAATCTCCACCACTAGAGTTAAGGACTAAACAATTCTCGAAGGCAATATGGGTAGACACGACATGGGTTAAGGGTGAATTGTCATTACTAACATGTCACGACGAAGTGGACAAAATCAATGATACATGACCAAATCCATGGCCAAGACACCAAAGATTGCTCGCTTCATCACCTAGACACGCTTCATGACTAAAGAGTAAGATAAGACATGGGATTTAATTGGTGTAAAGTAAAAATAACAAGCAAATAGTCTAAACCTATAACCAAGTCATCACTGCTTACCGTTCATCCAAAGTTCAAGTTTCAAGGCTAAGAAACCGGATCATGATATACCAAGTAGATGTGCCATTAGCGGACGTCATGATGGGCACATTACTTGTTCTTCAACTGTTTGCGCAATAATTACCAACTTCATTCTTCAAATGTGACCGAGGTGGCCTCCTCGATACTAAATCTTTGATGAGCTCTAGATATAGTGCTTATAACTTTGCACTTTACAATAAACAAATAACTATAACTATTTTTTTTAATCATTTTTTTTAATCATAACTAAACATAACATCCCCCCACTTGAGATGAACATAATGAGAGTTTGGGGGGTCTTCAATGATCTTCAAATATATGTCTTTGACGAAAGCGTGATTTCCAAACCTTTCTACTTGAACCTTGAACTTAGGCAAACAATGACTTCCCGATCACAAATTAAGACTACAAAGTAGGCTAAGGTGAATGGGTGTATCGAAACATATATATTGGGTGAACAAAATGAAAGGAATGGCTCAGACGGGTATATCTAGGGGTATCTTGCACTAAATGTGAGTGCAACAAAAGGGTTTAACATGGGGGTCGAGAAGTTGAGGTGGCTAATCGATAGACACACAAGGATAGGATGTTTGGGTGATAATCCTATAATATTGCCTTCTTAAACTGAATATTCCAAATACATTAAGCGAACTCAACATACCTCATCTATGGTCTCGAAATGATGCAAAGGCTAAATTCTAAAGTTTACAAGCTACAGGCACACTCATAATTTGGTGGATTTGGGTAAATATTTGGAAACGAATAAGGCTAATCTCACCATATAATATCAAGGGTTATAATGTGCTCGGCTAAGGTCTAATCTAGTTAGGTTAAGAAAAACATGTCAAAATTTTAAAAATGACATATTTTTCAAAATAAACTAGAAAAACGAGGGCAAAAATAAAGTTCAATAAATAATTCTACTCCCGTCCCCTCACTTGAAATGTACAAAGTCCCTTTTGTACTAAACGTTAAATAAAGGTGAAGAGAAAGTAGAATTAGAGCGAGAACTTCCCTGAAATTTTCTCCTATAAGAAAGAATGCCCACGAAAAGAATCGTGCCTTCGCTTAAGCATCCACGAGCAAAATTCATTCCCTGAAATCACACTACCAACAAGCATAATTCTAAAAAAAGAAAAAGAAAAACAAAAAGAAATCTAACTCACTTTCGTAGGAATCACGGTTGCATTTAGCGTATGCAACAAGCCTTTTAAACCACTTGGTGTCCCAAGTGGACGAGTGTAGTCTCGTGAGGGCTTACAGGGAACATACCCACAAAGTTCATTTAAAAACTAATACAAGGTTATTGTGTTTAAATAGAAAGAATTAAAACTGGAGGATAGTTACGTCGTAACTCCTAGAAGGAGTTACGCTGTAATTGTCACACCCCCAATTTACCTGTTTTGCAGCGGAATGGAATTCCTGGGGGATTGACTGTCATAGCACCACATCACAGTTATATTGAACGACCTAAAGTGCCGTTTTAAAAACACATCGTTGGATATTTCATAAAAACATTCAGAGTACAACATCGGTCCCAAAAGGTTTACAAAGTTACGGAAATACAAATATGTTACAAATCCAAACGATGTTTTGAAATAAAGTGCCATAATGTACATAATGTAAGTCGCCACCGCGACTCAAAATGTAGGTCCCTAAACCATGTCATGATGATAATGCCTCGATTACTGAAAATACATTGCTAAAACGGTCAACAATAATGTTGGTGAGAAATCATAGGTTTATGTAAATGTTTTATACGACTACACAAGTATCTAGCATGCATGACCATCAAGTCACGTAAAAATAATGTTACAATTGCTCTAAGCCCATGACCCCGAAACTAGACTGTTCAATCATGTATGCCCCTGCAGAGTGTTTGCGAGACAACTCCGTAATGTTATCAAATGAAATGCATCCGTTCACTGGTTGGGATTCACCAACCCGGATGGAGGCGTCACCCTCGATAGATCTATCCACTCATCCTCGCTTCAAAGATTAACGGTTCATGTTCAAGTAATGGGGACTTTCAAATTGGCAAATGCGGTAACTTAAGCAATGTAATGAATTTAACATACTTGGTATCGCACAAAGAAAAATGTAGTGCAATGTATTCTCCCCGTGGGTTTGAAAATAATCGAAAGCATGTAAAACGGGGCTATGAAAACTCACTTGGATAAACCGGAATAATGGCAAAAGTGAGTACACCGAGGTTTAATGTGATGCGTTAACCGGGACCTATTATCAATGATATGATATGTCATGAGTTGCAATGTAATGTTATGCATGCACTTGATATGTTATTTATACCATTTACGAGTTTTGAAAATATTACTCGTCATCGAAAAATACTCTTGACGCCTTTGACCAAACAAAATCACTTTACATGTTTTTACGTCAAAATGTCATCCTACAATGGTTTTATAATGATTTGTAGAGAAATTACCATTTTCATCGCAAAACAATGTCGTCGGAAAAATCGTGAAATTACCAAAAATGGCTTTGGAAAACTGGTCGTAAAATGGTGTACGTCGATCGTTAGAGAACGAACTCGACTGTTTTGGAAAGTTTGTATCGATATCTAAAAGTTTCAGTTCAGGAGTTTTCGTCCAAAAGGTCTCGGACATAAAGATAATAAGGGTTAAAGATGGTGGTTTTTGGCCAATTGTGTGCAGAAAATTAGTTACGGCAAGTTTAAGAAAAAGTGCATATCTTTGTCGTTTCAAATCCGTTTTCTACGTTTAATATGTCCTTAGCTTCGTATTGAAGTAAACTAATATATTTTTGAGAAGTCGAAATAATTTGTGAAGCTTAAGGCTCGTTTTTGACTCGGACAAAATAAAAACATGGTGCTGAAATTTCTGAAAAATATAATTTTCGTCGTCAAACTTGTAAAATCCATAACTTCTTCGTTATAAGTCCGTTTTTATCCGTTCAAGCGGCCACGGATTCGTTTTAAAGTATATTTTCTAAAAATCAAGGCCAAAGTGTCGTGCCTACTGTCGGATTTTCCAGAAAAGCAAAACAAGGACAGAACACAAAATATACTTATCGAAAATAGTTTTACTCGGACAAAACCTATTCTAATCCCTTCAAATCAACTCCAAAACTAATCTAATCCTACCATACACCTTCTTAGGGTGTCATGGGTTCCTAATCACCATCAAGACCAACCAATACCAAGGGGATAATTATAGGATGACCAATATGTATATATATACTCTAAAATCATGAAATAAATGGTATAAATCACATATCATGCATATAAGTTCCAAAAATGAAAAGAAACATATGAAAATGAAAAGGAAATATGAAAATGATAAGAATATGCTTACTAGTAATAGTGAAGAGGTGAAAGTAACAAGGATTAACTTAAATATCCTTGGTTTTTATTTCAAAACCATAAAAAGGATATGAACTAGATTGAAATAACACTTGATCTTGATAAAAATTTTGATCCCTTGTACTCCTTGATGCTTGGCCGGTTTTGTGAACCCAAGGAAAGAAGAGAGGATTTTCTTGCTAACACTTTGGAGAGAATGAAAAGATGAATGAGAAAATATCAAGTAAAACTTTTAAGGTTGAGTGTGAATTATTAACAAACACATACCATGCCACATTAATTAACACCCCTCCCCCTTGGTCGGCCAAGGGGGGAGGGATTTGAGATATTTGTATTTTTTTTTTTTTTAAACTATAACTTGTATAATTATTTGTAAGACTTGTAAAGAAAAGTATATGTAAAGTATAATTGGTGTAGTAATTGATAATACTTGGTGCAAGTAAGTTTTTATTAGATCAAAATAGAGTGTATTGAGATGATAAAAATTGTAAAAATACTTTCCTTGTGAAATTTGAGTGATATATAAATTATCGAGTAGTTTTTAAGAAAAACGACGTAATAATTAAATTTTAACGATTAATATACCAAATAAATTTGAAACTTTAGGAAAACTAAAAATATAGTTTTTATAAACTAAATGTAAGTTTAAAAATACATCGGGATCATTTTGAAAGAAATGGATTAAATATACAAAATAAAAACTCACGCGATAAAATTATTAAACATAAAAATTACGCGTAAAATATGAAATGAAATGTCGTGAATAAATTAATGAGATGCACATGATGTCAATGAAATGTAGACTAATCATAGTCCATATGAAATGTACGTGATGTCATGATCATGAATTCGCCGCTAAACCTCCAAGGTTACGCGAATTTGAAACAAATAAACCAAGTTTACTAAAAATGTTGAAATAATGAGACATGCATCGTGTCGAGAAATAACCTGAAAGTACGGATTGTCACATTCGCCCATCCAAAAAGGAATTCAGTCCCTGAATTCAATCGTTGTTAGGTGTAACGGTGTCGGTGAAAAGATGTGGATACTTGCGTCGCACGTCTTCCGCTCCCAAGTAAACTCGGGACCTCGTCGAGAATTCCAACGAACTTTCACAATAGGAATACGACTCTGTTTCAACCGCTTGACCTCGCGGTCCATGATTTCTACTGAGTTCTTCCACAAAATTGAGTTTGTCATCAAGCTGAATTTCGTCCAATGGAATAACGAGCGATTCGTCCGAAAGACACTTCTTCAAGTTTGAAACGTGAAACGTGTTGTGCACATGACTAAGTTCTGGTGGAAGATTAAGTCGATAAGCTACCGACCAACTCTGCCAAAATCTTGAATGGTCCAATGTATCTCGGGTTCAACTTCCCACGCTTTCCAAAGCGTACCACGCCCTTCCAAGGCGATACTTTCAACATAACTTTGTCTCACTTGAAATTCCAAATCCTTGCGTCTAACATCCGCATAACTTTTCTGTCGACTCCTTGCGGTTCTGAGTCTATCACGAATTTGAACAATCTTTTCCGTGGTTTCCCGTACATTTCTGGACCGATAAGTTGTGCGTCTCCTACTTCGGCCCAACAAACAGGTGATCGGCACTTACGACCATAGAGTGCCTCAAATGGTGCCATCTTGATACTGGTGTGATAACTATTGTTGTACAAGAATTCAATCAATGGCAAATGGTTAGCCCAACCATTTCCAAAATCAATCACACATGCCCTTAGCATGTCTTCTAACGTTTGAATGGTCCTTTCACTTTGACCGTCGGTTTGTGGGTGATATGCTGTGCTCATCTCTAATCTGGTTCCGAATGAATCTTGCAATGAATTCCAGAAGTTTGAAGTGAATCGACTATCTCTGTCGGAAATGATAGAAATTGGTGCCCCATGCCTCGAGACTATTTCTTTGACATAAAGTCTAGTGAGTTGCTCCATGGAATAAGTCTCTCTAATAGGTATGAAATGGGCTGACTTGGTAAGGCGATCAACAATTACCCAAATAGCGTCGTAACCTCCCGATGTCTTAGGAAGTTTCGTGACAAAATCCATTGTAATGCGTTCCCATTTCCATTGAGGAATTCCTGGTTGTTGAAGTAAACCTGAAGGCTTCTGATATTCAACTTTTACCTTAGCACAGGTAAGGCATTTGCTAACGTACGTGGCAATCTCCGCTTTCATGTTCGGCCACCAATAAAGCTTCTTAAGATCTTGATACATCTTATCCGATCCTGGATGAATAGAATACTTTGACTTATGCGACTCATGCATAATCAATTCTCGTATTCCGCCATACAATGGAACCCACATTCTATCCTTGAAATATAGTACTCCATCTGCTTCTTTCACAAAACCATTTGCGCTTTCGGGCATACCATAAAGCTTTTCACTTGGTCGATTTTCCTCCTTAAGTGCCTCGACTTGTGCTTCGTGGATTTTCGATGGTAAAGGAGAAATAATTGTCATTCCCAATGATCGAACTCTTAAAGGTTTAGGCCTCTCTTTCCGACTAAGAGCATCAGCCACAACATTGGCTTTTCTCGGGTGATACTTGATTTCACAATCATAGTCGCTGAGTAACTCCAACCAACGACGTTGCCTCATATTAAGCTCCTTCTGATCAAGAATATATTTCAAACTCTTGTGGTCTGGTAACACCTGTGCACTTTGTACCGTAAAGGTAGTGTCTCCAAATCTTGAGCGCGAAAACTACGGCTCCTAACTCGAGATCGTGAGTTGTGTAGTTCTTTTCATGAGTCTTAAGTTGTCGAGAAGCATACGCTATCACCTTCTCATTTTGCATTAAAACAGCCCCAAGTCCTTTATGCGAAGCGTCACAATATACAACAAAGTTCTCAATGCCTTCTGGTAGTGCCAAAATTGGCGACTGCAAAGCTTTTGCTTCAACAACCTGAAAAGCAACTTCTTGTTTCTTTCCCCACTGTACTTCTTGTTTTTCTGTGTCAACTTGGTCAAAGGTCTCGCTATCTTCGAAAAACCTTCGATGAACCTTCGGTAATACCCTGCTAGTCCTAGAAATTGACGAATTTCTGTAGGATTCGTTGGAGTAGCCCAATCTTTTACGGCTTCAATCTTTGCGGGATCAACTTGTAGTCCACGACTATCAATGACATGACCAAGAAATTGCACTTTGTGGTTCCAAAAATCACACTTCGAAAACTTGGCATACAACTTCTCATTCTTGAGTAGCCTTAAAATCATCCTTAAATGCTCTTCGTGCTCTTCTTTGCTCTTGGAGTAGATCAAGATGTCGTCAATGAACACTATAACAAACTTGTCCAAATACGGCTTACAAACTCTATTCATGAGATCCATGAATACCGCCAGTGCATTAGTCAATCCAAACGGCATCACTTGAAACTCGTAATGACCGTAACGTGTTCTAAACGCTGTTTTCTGAATATCCTCTTCCGAACTCGAAGCCGATGATAACCCGATCGAAGATCAATCTTGGAGTAAATACTGGAACCTTGCAACTGATCGAACAAGTCATCAATTCTCGGGAGTGGGTAACGATTCTTCACCGTTAACTTGTTCAACTCTCTATAATCTATGCACATTTGGAAGGATCCATCCTTCTTCTTCACAAACAAGACCGGTGCTCCCCAAGGAGAGGAACTCGGCCTAATGAATCCTTTGTCTAGAAGCTCTTGCAATTGATTAGACAACTCTTGCATTTCGGATGGTGCTAGACGATACGGTGCTCGCAAGCATCGGTGCACTCAGGGCACTAAGTCAATATGAAACTCTACTTGACGTGCCGGTGGAAGTCCCGGTAAATCCTCGGGAAATACTTCAGAAAATTCACGAACAATAGGAACATCTTCAAGTCGCTTCTCCTCCGACTTTTTCTCGGTTACATGAGCTAAGAAAGCAAGACAACCTTTCTTAATGTACTTCTCCGTTTTGATGCGCGATATGATACTAAGTCTGGTTCCACTTCGTTCCCCACGAATAATCAAAGTTTCGCCGTTATAGGGAAGATGAACAACTTTCTCATCACAAATGATCTTCGCACGATGCTTAGATAACCAGTCCATGCCTATGACGACGTCAAAACTACCAAGCTCTACGGGCATGAGGTCTATGTTGAAAGGATGATTAAGAAAATTGAATGTGCAACCGCGGACAATGGTGTTGGTGTTAACTACGCTACCATTAGCTAATTCGACGTTGTATGATATGTCTAAAGTAGTTGGTTTAATGTTGAGCAAAGGTGCAAATGCATTGGACACAAAACTTTTATCGGCACCCGAATCAAATAAAACTGAAGCATAACGATTATTGAGAAGAAACGTACCCGTTATGACATTCGGGTCCTCCCTATCTTCTCCGCCTCCCATGACGTAAACCCTTCCTCGTGCCAAACCTCCTTGATTCGGATTTGCTTGATTATTTCCTTTCTTACAATCCCTCTTGTAGTGTCCAGTGTCCCCGCAACCAAAACATGTAACTTGTGGCCACTTGCAATCCCTAGTACGGTGACCAACTTTCTTGTAATTTTCACACGGATCGTGACATCAACGGATTGATGACTCAACACTTATTACACTCGGCAAAACCCCGTATATCCTTTTCCTTCCTTCTCCAAGATAAACCTTAGCAACCTCTTGCCTTTTGGGCGGTTGTTGAGTAGCATTCCTACCCCTAGTGTTGTCCCACTTGCGCTTGTTATTGTTGTTGTAGTTGCCTCGGTTATTGTTGTTGAAACGGTTGTTGGGGTTGTTGTTGTTGCTTCGGTTGGTGGTGGTATACTTACCTCGCTTCACCACTTGTGCCATCAACTTCTGAGTCACACGAATAGCTTCCTCAATTGTTTGTGGATCAAACGAAGTCACATCTCCTTGAATCACTTCGGGAAGTCCTCCAATAAAAGCCTCTAGCAACTTTTCATTATCCGATACCATCGACGGGCATAACGTGGCTAATTCCTGGAACCTCCGAATGTATGTGTCGATATCATAACCAATAGTGACCAATTCATAGAACTCCGTCTCCAACTTTTTGATTTCCGCTCGAGGACAAAACTTCTTAGTCACCAAGCCCTTGAATTCCTCCCAAGTAAGCTTAAAAGCATTCTCCATTCCAATCGGTTGAGCGTATGAATTCCACCATGACAACGCTCCATCGAGTAATGTACTCGTAGCAAATTTAACCTTACTATCATCCGGACAGTTACAAAGCAAAACACCGATTCCAACTTCTCAAACCATCGCACCATTGCAGTAGCTCCTCGTACTCTGAAACTTAGTGGGTTCACCACTCTTGAAATCTTTGTACGAACATTTCTTAACCCCAGGTCCTCCGGCATTACCAAGTAGCTAGCCTAGCGGCTTCAGCAGCTGACCATGCTTCCCTTTCGACTCTTAGTGCATTAGCAATGCTATCATTCACCAACTTTTGAATTTCTGCTTGGGTCATTTCCGGTGTAACTTTCTTAGGCGCCATAATTCTTCAAAATCACAAGATGAAACAATCATGAGAACTCGTAAGTAGAAACAACCATCATACAAATATATCCACAACCACATCATGCATAAAGATAAATGGAATCACAACGGAACAATAACGAAATATCACAAATATAATCACAACACACGTGGATAATATACATGAAAATTTCGCCTACATGGACCGATATCATAGATAATAATAACCATTCCTACATAGTAGAGTCAATACTTGATACATTTGTTTGTACAACAACCAAAATACAACAAGTTCTTTAAACTACGGCACACACCTTGTGACTAGGATAATAATGGTCAAAACTATACAATGACAAAGTCTACATAAGGCACCTCATGGTGCTCCACGCCTCGTCTCAAGATCGCGAACCTGAGTAACCAAACTATCCACCAAACTCCTCAACTCATCAATCTGAACCTGCAAAGAAGCAATAGTCTCCCTGTCCTCTATCTCCTATGTCAATACTCGATGAGATAAGTCAATACAAACCACTGCCTAATATCAAACCCTCGACCTCCTCGCGATGGGTTCAATCCTATCTACTGACAACTCCAACCGCCGTGTCAAACTATCTATCTGGATCTGCGATCATCAATACGGGCTCTAATGCCTCGGTAGAAGGTCGTTTAACAGCTGCCCTAGAACTCTCACCTAACTCAAATCTAGCGGGTGGCTCGGGCTCGATGGGTGTAGGGATATCAAAACGAGCACGCTTTTGGGCGGCAAGTCTGCGTGAGGCAAAGGATCTCTAATAAAATATGATGGAGATGGTGATGATGGTGGTGATGGTGCTAGTAGTGGTGCCGGTGGATCGTGAGCTGGGCTAACGTGAGGAGTGGGTGCAACCTCGCCCTCCTCGAAGGCGGTCTCCGCCTCGTCGGTCATGATAGGTGGAAAGACTGGAGTGGATCCAATGGAAGACACGATCTCAGTGGAATGTGATGCAACATCATCCATGATGGGGTTAGCCGGAACATCATCCGAGCTAGAGTCCGATGATATGGTGATGGGATGTGAATCAAGACATGTCGTGACAACCGATGTGAAATAAAAGTAAATAATCTCGAATAAAGTGTAAGTGAATCCACATGAAAAGTGAATATGCACTATGATGAAATGATGAGATGCTATGATAATGTAGCTATAGTCTAGGGTCAATGATGCAACCTAGTTCTTCTATAACTGTAGCTCGGTACCAACTGTCACACCCCAATTTACTGCTTTTGAATGGAATTCTCGGGGATTGACTGTCATAGCACCACATCACAGTTATATTGAACGACCTAAAGTGTCGCTTTTAAAAACACATCGTTGGATATTTCATAAAAACATTCAGAGTACAACATCGGTCCCAAAAGGTTTACAAAGTTACGGAAATACAAATATGTTACAAATCCAAACGATGTTTTGAAATAAAGTGCCATAATGTACATAATGTAAGTCGACGCCGTGACTCAAAATGTAGGTCCCTAAACCATGTCATGATGATAATGCCTCGCCATTACACGAAAATACATTGCTAAAAACGGTCAACAATAATGTTGGTGAGAAATCATAGGTTTATGTAAATGTTTTATACGACTACACAAGTATCTAGCATGCATGACCATCAAGTCACGTAAAAATAATGTTACAATTGCTCTAAGCCCATGACCCCGAAACTAGACAGTTCAATCATGTATGCCCTCAGAGTGTTTGCGGACAACTCCGTAATGTTATCAAATGAAATGCATCCGCTCACTGGTTGGGATTCACCAACCCGGATGGAGGCGTCACCCTCGATAGATCTATCCACTCATCCTCGCTTCAAAGATTAACGGTTCATGTTCAAGTAATTGGGACTTTCAAATTGGCAAATGCGGTAACTTAAGCAATGTAATGAATTTAACATACTTGGTATCGTACAAAGAAAATGTAGTGCAATGTATTCTCTCCCGTGGGTTTGAAAATAATCGAAAGCATGTAAAACGGGGCTATGAAAACTCACTTGGATAAACTGGAATAATGGCAAAAGTGAGTACACCGAGGTTTAATGTGATGCGTTAACCGCGACCTATTATCAATGATATGATATGTCATGAGTTGCAATGTAATGTTATGCATGCACTTGATATGTTATTTATACCATTTACGAGTTTTGAAAATATTACTCGACGTCGAAAAATACTCTTTTGACGCCTTGACCAAACAAAAATCACTTTACATGTTTTTACGTCAAAATGTCATCCTACAATGGTTTTATAATGATTTTTAGAGAAATTACCATTTTTCGTCGCAAAACAATGTCGTCGGAAAAATCGTGAAATTACCAAAAATGGCTTTGGAAAACTGGTCGTAAAATGGTGTACGTCGATCGTTAGAGAACGAACTCGACTGTTTTGGAAAGTTTGTATCGATATCTAAAAGTTTCAGTTCAGGAGTTTTCGTCCAAAAGGTCTCGGACATAAAGATAATAAGGGTTAAAGATGGTGGTTTTTGGCCAATTGTGTGCAGAAAATTAGTTACGGCAAGTTTAAGAAAAAGTGCATATCTTTGTCGTTTCAAATCCGCTTTCTACGCTAATATGTCCTTAGCTTCGTATTGAAGTAAACTAATATATTTTGAGAAGTCGAAATAATTTGTGAAGCTTAAGGCTCGTTTTTGACTCGGACAAAATAAAAACATGTTGCTGAAATTTCTGAAAATATAATTTTCGTCGTCAAACTTCAAAAATCCATAACTTCTTCGTTATAAGTCCGTTTTTATCCGTTCAAGCGGCCACGGATTCGTTTTAAAGTATATTTTCTAAAAATCAAGGCCAAAGTGTCGTGCCTACTGTCGGATTTTCCAGAAAAGCAAAACAAGGACAGAACACAAAATATACTTATCGAAAATAGTTTTACTCGGACAAAACCTATTCTAATCCCTTCAAATCAACTCCAAAACTAATCTAATCCTACCATACACCTTCTTAGGGTGTCATGGGTTCCTAATCACCATCAAGACCAACCAATACCAAGGGGATAATTATAGGATGACCAATATGTATATATATACTCTAAAATCATGAAATAAATGGTATAAATCACATATCATGCATATAAGCTCCAAAAATGAAAAGAAACATATGAAAATGAAAAGGAAATATGAAAATGATAAGAATATGCTTACTAGTAATAGTGAAGAGGTGAAAGTAACAAGGATTAACTTAAATATCCTTGGTTTTTATTTCAAAACCATAAAAAGGATATGAACTAGATTGAAATAACACTTGATCTTGATAAAAATTTTGATCCCTTGTACTCCTTGATGCTTGGCCGGTTTTGTGAACCCAAGGAAAGAAGAGAGGATTTTCTTGCTAACACTTTGGAGAGAATGAAAAGATGAATGAGAAAATATCAAGTAAAACTTTTAAGGTTGAGTGTGAATTATTAACAAACACATACCATGCCACATTAATTAACACCCCTCCCCCTTGGTCGGCCAAGGGGGGAGGGATTTGAGATATTTGTATTTTTTTTTTTTTAAACTATAACTTGTATAATTATTTGTAAGACTTGTAAAGAAAAGTATATGTAAAGTATAATTGGTGTAGTAATTGATAATACTTGGTGCAAGTAAGTTTTTATTAGATCAAAATAGAGTGTATTGAGATGATAAAAATTGTAAAAATACTTTCCTTGTGAAATTTGAGTGATATATAAATTATCGAGTAGTTTTTAAGAAAAACGACGTAATAATTAAATTTTAACGATTAATATACCAAATAAATTTGAAACTTTAGGAAAACTAAAAATATAGTTTTTATAAACTAAATGTAAGTTTAAAAATACATCGGGATCATTTTGAAAGAAATGGATTAAATATACAAAATAAAAACTCACGCGATAAAATTATTAAACATAAAAATTACGCGTAAAATATGAAATGAAATGTCGTGAATAAATTAATGAGATGCACATGATGTCAATGAAATGTAGACTAATCATAGTCCATATGAAATGTACGTGATGTCATGATCATGAATTCGCCGCTAAACCTCCAAGGTTACGCGAATTTGAAACAAATAAACCAAGTTTACTAAAAATGTTGAAATAATGAGACATGCATCGTGTCGAGAAATAACCTGAAAGTACGGATTGTCACAGTAATTATGGCAAAACCTGGCAGACGCTACTGGAGGGTAGCTACGGCGTAACCATAGCATGGGATTACGCCGTAATCGGTAATGCTCTAGAGAGAATTGCTACTGGTGGTGTGTTACGGCGTAATCATTGGGATGAGTTACGCCATAACTGATGGACAGACCTTGTCCCCGTTCAAGTTACTGATGCAATCTTCTTCGATTCCTGCAAAAATGGTTAAAAACACAAAACCCAACAAAAATAGAAATAAAATAAATAAGAAGGATAATTCGGGTTGTCTCCCGAAAGAGCACTTTTCTTTATTAACGAGTCTTTAAGTTAGACTCAAAGCCATGGGGCTTATGGTGGCCTTCGAACTTCGCCAACTTCATCCATATCCTTCATCAAGTTGTGTCTGACCCAAGCAACATTCGTAGCGGTGCGGAGATATTCCTTTGTCTCGATCTTCCGAATTTTACAAAACTTTTCGTCTGGCCCCAAGTGGTATCTTGTAAACTCATATTTTTCAGCTAAAATTGGTGGCGGCCTCTTATACGGAATACCAAGAATTTTGCACCTTCTTTGCTCATAGGCTACATCATCGAGGTCGATGAACGTCTTCTCCTTGTAGTTCAAGGTAGTCTAATATTCCCTCGATGTCATCATCATCGGACTCGATTCTTTAAACCACTTATCATCTAGTAAGTCTTCCACGAGCACACGCTTGCATTCTTCTTTCTCATTACCGTCAATCTTTGATATCTTCATCCATTACTTCACTCACATCGTTGAGAATTTCTTCGCTTCGGTCTTCTTCACTCATATATCCCTTCCAAATATTCTCCTTAGTCGAAGCATCTACCTTTCCATATTTGATTTTGACCCAATCGTCAAATCCCAACTTGTCTAGCCAAGGTAATTATGTCCTCTCATCATCATTTTTTGAGGTCCATAAGAACTCATCATCCACAACTCTCGCTATGCTACTTCCCCCGTTACATTCATCATCAAACGGGTTACAAGATGCCCAAACAACTTCGTCAATGGTCTTTATCTTCTCACATTAATTTTTACGAGCTATTTTATCATTGGTGTTGCTTGAGGGAACCTCCATGCAGTAGGTATCATCTTTGATTGGTTCTTCATCCATGGACTCTTTTTGGATACAATGTTCTTCATAGTCGAGCTTGAGCTTTTCTAGAAGATTTGAATTAATTATAGCATCCCCGAATCGTACCAAATACCAATCATCAAAGGATAGATCTCCGAACTTAACGTCGTGTCTTTCTAGCTCATGAGGACATGTCCATTCATCGCCCTCCATATTCCCACCCCCGTTGCAATATTCACGGAAAGGATTGCATGTAGGCCATGCTCGTGTGGACTCGTCTTCGGTGATCATTATGGGATTGCAGCAGTGCTTAATAGGTGGTTCCTCCTCTTCTTCGAATGAGAACTTTGCCAACCTTTCATCATCATTAAATGCAGACCACATGTATTTGTTATTCTTAACCCTCTCCTTATCATCTCCTCCGTCGAAAATTTCGTTATGAGGGTTGCACGAGGCCCATAAATCATACCACTCACCATTATCCACTGGTATTCCTTTGCACCGGTTATTCTTCCTCTTGGATGGGGATTAAGGGCACAGGTTTGTATCACTGGACCACCCGTTAATAATATGCGTTCTTGATTCATCTAATTTGAGATATTTATCAGACCATGTATCCCGCTTACGCCGTAACTCGTTGTTGTGTTACGCTTAACCGACTTCACACATCGCATCTTTTCCTCTATCATGCTAGAACCATCATCGATTTGTCTTTTTGAGAACACGGCTTTGCATGCCATTGATTTGTTCTTTTGTTCTTCATTTCTTCTTTTCACCTCATTGCTAACCTTACCAATCATGGTTTCCAAGTTTTTTAGCGATTCTTCATGACTAAAAAGGCTTTTGTTTGTATTGTCTTGGAAGTTCTTAAGCCATTCTTCTTGCTCCTTCGCGCTTTTAGTCGAAGTCTTTGAGGTATTTGCTGATTGTTTCCTCCAAACTAGCTCTTCTTTCCCGAAATTCCCACCGGTTATAATATGGGGAGGTCCTCCACGATAGCCATTACCGTTTCGATTATCCCCTTGAAACGGTCGATTTTCACCATATTTACTTTCTTCAACCTTGCTATCTTCGTCAATGAGAGGACAATTTTTGGTGAAATGTCCCCCTCCACAGCTTTCACATCCTACTTGGATAGCATGAACACATTACCTAAGCTTGAGCATGTCCCGACCAAGATTTTCAAGCTTG
>OU343220.1:270911639-270953684 GCA_910596185.1 Chrysanthemum makinoi | reverse complement strand
CTCTTGAGATTTGTGATCCCAATTGATTTAAATTATTTAGAAAATTTTAGGGTAAAGACATGGCATGATTTACTTTTGAAAAATGACTGAAGAGGATTAATTTAAGACGTTAAAGATTGTTAGTGTCAGGTATGATAGTTTTTAAAAGATCTTTAATTAAAATAAAACAATTTCACAATCAAACAAGAACATTAAATCATACCATCACATAACATTAAATCTTTAGATCACCACTTTATTACGTACAAACGGACTTTTATGAAGAAATATCGTTTGAAAATACTTAAGATTGAAATCACTCTCCCCCTCAATCAATGACCGTAGTCGTTGATTGAGTTACTTATGTTTAAAAATGAAGTCCGGTAGATTTCCAAAATTTGAGTTTAGTTTATTTTCAAAACAATATTTTTCCATTTTCAAAACAATTTTATCAAATTTGTTTGAAAAATAGTGTTATTCACTACTTGTCCTGCACAAAGATACGTTAGGTGGTTAAGAGTAACAAGTTGCTTCTGTTGTTGCTGAGAGGATGAAAGAAAACCATCTGCAGATGCAGTGAGACCTCTGAAGTTGCATCTATCGTGCCAACTATCCATAGAGAGATCTAATTAAGCTCCGTTTCTTCTTTTGTCAACCCAAGATATAGTTACCCTTTCCTTTCGGCATCCAAACATCTTCATTTGTGGGATCCGGATCGGGAACAATCTTGTGAACCATGATATCTGCATACGTTAGTGGACATACAAACAGATATATGGTGGTCGACATCACCCAAACATCAATCGACTAATAAAAGTCAATTCAACGTATCAATCAGATCATGTAAAGCATGGGAATACTGTGTTTATCAAACACTAATCATCTAATCCTAACAATCATATCCTAGGTGTTAATACAAATAAGCCGTAAAAACGTTTATTTATATTTTACGATCTTCTAATGTTTTGTCGATAACAAACGTAAAATCATATTAACGAAACAAATAAAATACGTAAATGGTTTGAACTAATAGTTTCTAACATATTCACATTTTCACATAAAACACTAAAACAAGTATAAGTGAGTTTATGATTTAGTAATACATATGTACAACAACTAGTGTTTACATATTTGGATAAAATATACACATAACTAGTATGTAGTATATTGGGTAATATAAATGGGTAGAAACTTAAGTATCACAACCCATTGGGCAAATACATTGAATGTAGTTGGGTATAACCCAAAGCCCATAACCCATGGATCTTGACCCATAACCCATTGCATGACATCATGCTTATATCACATATGGATAATGCCCATAACCCATGGATCAACCCATACCCAAGTGACTAAGTGCATTGCACTCAAAGATACATTGTATCTAGCCAAAGATCCATGGTTCAACCCATGACCCATGACCCATAACCAAAATACCCATGGGTAAAGAGGAACGTTCCACGGATCCCTAGCTTTGTGCTAGCCGGATCTCAAGTGGAAGGGATCCGTGGGATCCGGGGAACAGTAGGATCTTTCCTCTATAAATAGTGAGTCATTTCTTCATTATTTATCATCCCTTTCTAACACACTTTCCCCCCTGAGTTAAATCTAACTAACCTTAGATCCAAGAGATCTATGTTTGTAGTTTTGTTTTTGTGTGATCTTTTAGGTTCCTCTTAAAGGCAAGATCACCACCTTTGAAGTCAAGCAAGCTCAAGTCCATGAGTTGCCATGCTTCCTCATCATCAAGGCTACTGAAGTCTTCTTGTTGATGATTCCTTTCTTTCCCAAAGAAGTGTAGTGTTGAAGACATTAGTGAAAGATGTCTCAAGTGTCAAGACGAAGATATTAGTGAAGGGTATCTATCGTCTATAGGTTAAGCACTTGTGGTAGGTGCTTATAAGTCAAGACAAAGAAGCATTAGTGAAAGGTGCTTAGAAGTCAAGACAAAGAAGCATTAGTGAAAGGTGCTTAGAAGTGAAGACACAAGACATTAGTGAAAGGTGTCTTATAGATCTAGTCAAAGGCATTAGTGAAAGGTTCCTTAGATGTACATTCGATATGGTGTGTTTCGATGTACAAGATAGACTAGTATTAGATCCAAGGATATTGATATCCTTGATGATGTTGTAAAGGAGTAGATCTCCTTTGGGATTAGTCGTTGGTGTAGTGTGGTAGTAGTTCCTCCATTGCAATGGAACTAGGTGCTTAGCCTAGTACTTAATAAAGGGTAGGCGACGTTGTGAAGGTGTAGTTCACCTTGGAGTGAAAGAACTAGGTACTTAGCCTAGTACCTTATAAAGGGTAGGCGATGTTGTGTAGGTGTGGTTCACCTTGGAGTGAAAGAACCCGGTGGTTAGCCTAGCACCGGAAAAAGGGTAGGCGACGTTTTGAAGGCTTCTCCGCCATAAGGAGATTGGTGTAGTGATTACGAACTCTCGAGTAGGTGACTCGGGGAGTGGAGTAGGGCAAGGAAGGTGTCCTTGTAGCCGAACCACTATAAATACTCGTGTTGTGGTTTTGTGCTTCTTACTCTTATCTTTTCATTACTTACCTCTATATGCTTGTTTATCAACATCCAACACACACATCCAAATAGATTGTCATAAGTCAATCTAAATAGATTAAAAGGAAGTTGTAAATTGGCAAAGCTATTCAACCTCCCCTTCTAGTATTCCACAATTGGCATCAGAGCTTCGTTACCAAGTTTCTTGAAGTATATTGTACTTTAAAAACTTGATACGATCCATGGTTAATTGAAAACTACAAAGAAGGTTTTTCATAAAAACAAACACCATGTCTTTTAAAACTATATGTTTGGATGTTGATTTGATAAACAACATTTTCCTTGTTTACTTTTTCATTTAATTGCACTAATCATCTTTGTCATGTTGATTAGTCAAAGCTCATACCCACCAAGCTTTAGGAGTCGCTTGGTAACAAGAATACCTTCCTTAAGAAGGTTTCTTAAACGCAAAGGAGCAGGAATCGTCTAAGTGACATTTGTTGTGTCATTTGTAAAGACATTCCTAAGTACGCTAGAGGTATGATTTTCTTCTCACTTTGCTTGATAATTAAGTATACCTATTTAGGTATTTATATGATTATCCTTTGTGCTTATACATGTTTTACATGAAGCTTCATTAGGAAGCCTTTCTCTCACATACGTGTTTTAATTCTCGTCTAAAGTCGTGGTATATAAAACTTATGTTTTGTTTCTTTTAAATCCAATAATAAAACAAAACACGGATTTCAAAAATTCCTCCTTCCCTATAAATAAACCCATCGTCAATCACTTTACCAAACCCTCACTTTTTCAAATTTTCCAATTTCAAAAATTCCCTCTCACTCAAAACTTCATCTTCCTCTCCACTTCATATCAACCAAAACCAAGAAGATTCGTCATCAACATGGTTTACATCGCACTCGTGCTCATCGCCTTAACACTCATTGCACTTGTGTTCCCTATGATGAAGTTCACATATGGAGACATTTACTTTGTGTTGTTAATCTACATTGGGATCATATACCCAATCCTTTGTATCATCCTTAGTATTGAAATGCAATATTACTAATGATCTAGTTATCTAAGTTATTATTATCATAATATGTTTGTCATCTCTTTTGATTTATTTGTTTCATATTCTTTCGTGATACATTAGAAGTCATATATGCATGTTAAAAGAAAATGTAGGTTAAAACATATATCTTGGTATAAAACTATGAGATCTAAAAATCCATGTGTTTTCATAAAATCTGGTTCTGTAATTACTGATCTACGGATCCCGGAAGTTATACTAGCTGGATCCCTTTTGAAAAGGAACCGTGGGATCCGTCCTACTGGAAAACAGTTTTTCATGCAAATTAAAAACCACTATCTTTCTAAATGTAATAATCCACTAGAAAGTCAAAACCTTGAGTGAGTTAAAGTGTTAAATACCATTGTTAATAAAAATCTAGTAAAAACATTAGATAATCATAGGTTGCTCACAAACATCTCACTTTATTAACTTATCATTTCTATAGGTTCAACTATGACGCATGAATATGAGTTTGATTTTTCACTCACTAGCGTTTACACTCTGAACATCTCTCTCGAACCCAACACACCTAGCAATCATGTCCGTGGGTTCAATAATCTCGAAAACCGTCACTTCCACGAAGGACGTATTGTAGACACCTCTCTACAATTCGAAGAAGGTATCAATACCTCCTTCCGAGCCATAGGACTTGAATGTCTTCTTGAAATCAACGAGAAGATATGTCCAAGGTTCATAATGGAATTCTTCCGTCAAGTCGAACTCGTTCGTAACGAGGATCGCTCTCTATCTCTTTGGTTTTATATCAAAAACCAAAAGTTTACTCTAACCCTTGGGCATTTTGCTCACATCCTCCGGATTCCAAATCATGGACAATGTGCCTTCACCGAAGATTGGTCTCTTGATTCTCTCTTCAATTTTCGTGAAGAAAATAGTCCATATTGTTCACACATACCCTCTCCGGAAGATTTAAATCGCATAATATGCAAACCTCGACCATATTACTCTGATCCAAACATTATCTTTACAAGGGATATCCGAGAAGAGTACAAGCCTCTTGCACTCATCCTACGTGAAAATGTTTGGAGTCTTAGGGGAAATCGAGAAATTCTTCCCGCTTGTTGTGCTCACATGTTGTACTGTTTGCTAACACAACAACCATACAATCTCGCCTACTTCTTCGCAAGGCGAATTGCAAATCTTCAAGGCTCCAAGAATAAACTCATCCCTTATGGAATGTTCTTGACACGCCTCTATCATAATGTTATGCACTTCCATCCTCAATTTCAAAGTCCGTTGTACGTACTTGTGAACAAGATGATGGAACCGCTAAACATATCTCTCATGGAGAATTTCTTCACTCTTGATTCCACCAACACTCATCAATCACATAATGATCCTCCTAGCGAAAACACTCAAGGAAATTAATAGTATTCCAAAATAGGATCAAATCTCTTATACTCGTGCTTTATCAATGTAATCCAATTTCCTTCATGAAATAAAACATCTTACACTTGATATCTTAGTATTAGAACTCTTTTTAGATTGTCCTTGAGATATAATGCATTGTCAAGATCATTGCATACCTTTAGTAAAGGTCCTGCTGAGCAGATGGGCGGATCCCAAAGAGTGTACTAGACGAATCCCTACACTTAGGGAACCGTGGGATCCGACAAACAGAAAATGCAATTGCAAGCATTATATTTCAAACATATCCTTAGAACACCTCACACACTAAGCTAAGCATAGTGCCTTAAGGCAAAATTAAGTCCTTATCAAGATAGGTTGATCTTTCCTACTCATTCATAACTCACCTAGATCACACTCTAAGACGATTGTAAATCTACCGTTTCGTCCTTAATCCACTACTCTTCCGCTCTTAAACTCACACTTCATTTTCTACTTGATCTCTTCCATCTAGTCTTAGAGATCTTTCGATTATTGCAAAATTGATCATTAATCATCCTCACCTCAAAATTAATCAAAGTTGATCAAAATCTAGTTTTCCCATCTCAAAGCTTCTAGGATATTTTCCAAAACACTATCCTAAAACACAACCTGATCTCTAGGATCATTTAGCTTCAATTGACACTCTAAATCTTTAGTGTCATCCTTGCTCATCCATTGGCACTCTTGAAAGTTCCAAATCCTTCCATAATTGACAATCATTAGCTACATCATTCATTACCTTCAAGTACTCAAGCACCCCTTCATTTAAAACACTTAGGAGGACTGAAACACTCAAGATGATATAGGTCTTAGATCTTAGAAACATCATTTCCACTCTTTCATAACTGCTGAAAGCCGGATCCCTAGGATTAGCCTAGACGGATCCCTCTGAGGAAGGAACTGTGGGATCCGGATGACAGTATATGTCAAATCTTTCAAAAACAATCATTTCAACTCATCTTCCTAACTCAAACACTCCATCTCATCTTAAATGAGTCCTTGGATCAGTGCAACCTCTGAAGTTGACTCTTGTGCATGTCAATCATCACATTCTAATGAATCCTAGTGGCTTAAGGCTTCAATGCACTTGCCAAATCTCTTAGTTTATAAACCACCTTGTTAGGACCTCCATAGTCATCACTCTCATCCTAATTTTCAGCTCTTGCAACCTCTTGAAATCATCTCATCATGAGAAAAACCCCAAGTAGTAACTTATCCACCAAAGAACCACCCATGAAAAAGGCTCGTGTTATACACGAAATCTCTTCAACCGAATCATCTCCGGTCAAGCCAACAAATGATAGAATTCTTCATCATCCAATCAAACCAATTCCTAAAAGGATAGTACCCACAAAACTACCAATGCCAAACGCCACCATACCTCCTAGGCCAAACAATATCATCTCCACTAAGCCATCACCATTGGTTCCTAGAGCTATTTCATTTACATCCCCACTATCATCACCACACCTCTACAATTTAGAGGACTTGCCTCCTAGGCCATCTCATCCGCTTCCGCCGACAAGATTCTCCTCATTAGGAGGAATAATGGTTCAAAATCAAGGTGTTGAGTCAACACTTGCTCCGGCTTCCTTTTCGCCGTTTCCATCATATAATCCCATTTGGATTATGAGAAATCACCAAAGTCAACCACCCAACCATATGGAAGTTGACACTTCTCTACCACCACCATCATTCTTGGTTGAGTCATTCTCAAATGCACATCCACCAATCCCTCCATCGTTTGAAGCTCCACAAGTCGCTTCACTTGATCCTTCGCATCAAGCCATTTCATTTCTTCCACCACCACTATCTAGCCATGACAAAGATTGCTATCATTGTCAACATGTTGAAAGTTTGATACATGAAGTACGAGAAGACCAACGTTTCATGTTCTATCACCTCCTCGAAAGTTTCGACGTGATTAAACCTAAACAAAACTTGAGCTAGAAGATTTTAGTGGTGCCCTAGCATCAAGCGATAGTTGATTTAGAAATTCCTAGTCATGTATTTTCTTATTTCCTTAGTTTTTAGAGTCATGTATATCATAACTCTAGTTTTATTAAATGGAATTACATGCTACTTGTTATTTTGTTGAGCATATGATTACTTTGTATTCATATCTTATTTTTGTGATAACATTACTTGTTATATCACCTTGGCTGAAATTAAACAGCTAATACGAATCCCTCAGAATTGCCTAGACGGATCCCTACTAGGAGGGAACCGTGGGATCCGTAAGACATAAAGCTTTCTTTCAACTAACTTGAATCACATTTGCAGGAAATTGTGAATTATACTTGATTTCTAACCTTTGTTTTGTAGTTATTCAATTTACATATGAAGACTTTGACATCCTAAAGCTAGGGGGAGCTTTATGTCAAAGCAATACATTGCAAATTACTTGCAATACTAGGTTTACATTTCGTGACATCCCTTTGCAATAATTGCAATCATCAAGGGGGAGCACATTCGTCTCTTAGACGATATCTTTTGCAAACTTATTTGCAAACAAACTAGATTAGTATCATTTACTTGACGCCCTTACATAGGTATGGACTCGTCAAGAGGGAGTAAAGACGAGATCCTTTCCCGTTATTTGCTCTCTATTTCTTTTTACTTTTAATTCTTTCACATGTTTTCTTAAAAACAATGTGTTGCCTTCCTTCAAACACTTTTTTTTTCGACAAAAATGGGGAGAAGAAAGTAAAAACTACAAATTCAAACTTTTACGAATTTTAGCTTTTCCTTAAAATAATTTTATGTTTTGTCATCAACAAAAGGGGAGATTGTTAATACAAATAAGCCGTAAAAACGTTTATTTATATTTTACGATCTTCTAATGTTTTGTCGATAACAAACGTAAAATCATATTAACGAAACAAATAAAATACGTAAATGGTTTGAACTAATAGTTTCTAACATATTCACATTTTCACATAAAACACTAAAACAAGTATAAGTGAGTTTATGATTTAGTAATACATATGTACAACAACTAGTGTTTACATATTTGGATAAAATATACACATAACTAGTATGTAGTATATTGGGTAATATAAATGGGTAGAAACTTATGTATCACAACCCATTGGGCAAATACATTGAATGTAGTTGGGTACAACCCAAAGCCCATAACCTATGGATCTTGACCCATAACCCATTGCATGACATCATGCTTATATCACATATGGATAATGCCCATAACCCATGGATCAACCCATACCCAAGTGACTAAGTGCATTGCACTCAAAGATACATTGTATCTAGCCAAAGATCCATGGTTCAACCCATGACCCATGACCCATAACCAAAATACCCATGGGTAAAGAGGAGCGTTCCACGGATCCCTAGCTTTGTGCTAGCCGGATCCCAAGTGGAAGGGATCCGTGGGATCCGAGGAACAGTAGGATTTTTCCTCTATAAATAGTGAGCTATTTCTTCATTATTTATCATCCCTTTCTAACAAACTTTCCCGCTGAGTTAAATCTCACTAACCTTAGATCCGAGAGATCTATGTTTGTAGTTTTGTTTTTGTGTGATCTTTTAGGTTCCTCTTAAAGGCAAGATCACCACCTTTGAAGTCAAGCAAGCTCAAGTCCATGATTTGCCATGCTTTCTCATCATCAAGGCTACTGAAGTCTTCTTGTTGATGATTCCTTTATTTCCCAAAGAAGTGTAGTGTTGAAGACATTAGTGAAAGATGTCTCAAGTGTCAAGACGAAGATATTAGTGAAGGGTATCTATCGTCTATAGGTTAAGCACTTGTGGTAGGTGCTTAGAAGTCAAGACAAATAAGCATTAGTGAAAGGTGCTTAGAAGTCAAGACAAAGAAGCATTAGTGAAAGGTGCTTAGAAGTGAAGACACAAGACATTAGTGAAAGGTGTCTTATAGATCTAGTCAAAGGCATTAGTGAAAGGTGCCTTAGATGTACATTCGATATGGTGTGTTTCGATGTACAAGATAGACTAGTATTAGATCCAAGGATATTGATATCCTTGATGATGTTGTAAAGGAGTAGATCTCCTTTGGGATTAGTCGTTGGTGTAGTGTGGTAGTAGTTCCTCCATTGCAATGGAACTAGGTGCTTAGCCTAGTACTTAATAAAGGGTAGGCGACGTTGTGAAGGTGTAGTTCACCTTGGAGTGAAAGAACTAGGTACTTAGCCTAGTACCTTATAAAGGGTAGGCGACGTTGTGTAGGTTTGGTTCACCTTGGAGTGAAAGAACCCGGTGGTTAGCCTAGCACCGGAAAAAGGGTAGGCGACGTTGTGAAGGCTTCTCCGCCATAAGGAGATTGGTGTAGTGATTACGAACTCTCGAGTAGGTGACTCGGGGAGTGGAGTAGGGCAAGGAAGGTGTCCTTGTAGCCGAACCACTATAAATACTCGTGTTGTGGTTTTGTGCTTCTTACTATTATCTTTTCATTACTTACCTCTATATGCTTGTTTATCAACATCCAACACACCCATCCAAATAGATTATCATAAGTTAATCTAAATAGATTAAAAGGAAGTTTTAAATTGGCAAAACTATTCAACCCCCCCTTCTAGTTTTCCACACTAGGCACCTAGTCCTTCAACGTAGGTTAACATGTTTTACATTTAAGTATATAGGATAATTAGATAAGCCCGTTAGATGATATAAATTTGAAAACATTCTCCCCCTCAATCAATGACTTATCTTCTGAAAAGTTTAAAAGTGCTGAAGTCATTGATTGAGTTTGCAAATTTTTTAAAAACTCCGAATCTGATTGTTTTTTAAGCAACTCATTTACCACCATTTTGTTAAAACAAATATTTTTCTGAAGAATTTTTGAATGAAAAATATTTGAGTAGGAACAGCAGTCCTTCGACATACTTTTCTCATTATGTTTTAGGATAAGTGCACGAAATATTTGAAAATTGGTTTAGCGCAGCACTTTCCTTTCTCGAAGAACGGGTTGCTATCTGAAATAATAGCAAACCATATTTTAAGAACGGGTTACAGTCTGAAGTAACTGCAAGCCACAGTTTGAGACATGTTTTGAAAAGAATATTTACACCTTCTGCTCGAACTTCATCTATGGTCCCGTGCCATTATTGAATGACATTTCTAAGACCGTAGATGTTATCGATACCATAAGACATGTCTTGAGAAAAACATATTTTTGGTATTTTTAAATTTTCTGATTTTTATGGGTTTTTGAAGGTTTTATATTTTTCTATTTTCTTTTTGTTGGTTTTATATTTTTGTATTTTGCTTTTTGATAAATATTTACAGATAGAGTAGATGATATAGTTGAAGAAGGATGATGATACGAGTACCGAGATAAGGATATCAAGCAGCCCCGTTGTAGAAGATAGAACTCATCATCTCTTAAACTTTCACCACCAAAGCTTCCGAGGCTCCAGAATTGTTGACAGAACATGAGCCTTTAAGAAAGCGAGAATTTGGTAGCTTCCCCCCAAATCAAAAATCTTCTTCATGAGCAGATTCTAAGCTTCTTTCAAGCTTGCCTTAGCCAGGTGCACATAGATGCACACCATTAACATCGATCTTCTCTGCTCCTTTTTAAGAATGATCATAGAAATTCTTCGTTCGGGGTTATATCATCAAGTAGAACAGCAAAGAATCATCCCACACTTGAATAATCTTCTCAAATTCCTTTTCCACTAAAGTCTGAAGCGATCCATAGCAAAAAGTTGTCAAGAGACCACTTCCCCCAAGTAGATGAATTGATGCAGTCAGTTTCTTAGACTAGAGCTCACGAACCCGAATACACATATACCCGAAGACAGAGAAACTTATACCATCGAGTAGCAGATTAAGTCGATAGCCAAAGAATAACCCCGATGTATACTTTTCTCTTCCCCGAAGAAAGTGTATGAAGCTCAAGAACCCGAAGTACCCGAATGCCCAAAGAGAATAACCGATAACATTGAAGAAGCAGACCGAATCACTGATTATCTCTGCGGATGTCAACTCCGGAATAAGTGATTATATCTCGGAATCACTGATTAAGCACTCAAGTGAAACAGCTGAGCGTCCCCAATGTACACAATCTCTCTCCCTGATGATTGCGATAACATCGAAATCATCACACACTTGTGTACCTCTTTTATCACCAGAAACTAACTCTTCCATCTCTTCCCCCACATAGTTGGAATAAGAACACTAAACGCCATGAGTCAAACCTTGAGTTTCTCTGCGGTAATGACATTTGTCTTCCCGGGATATCTTCAATCACTTAGAAGTATTAAGTTCATCAAGTTTACTCGCATTTAGATGCGTGTCTCCTTCCCCATTGCTGGTTTTGATACTTCAGAATCAACAACACATTATAAGCCCATGTACTAGAAATATTTTGAGAAGACCACTTGAAATATTGTGAGAATCAACTTGCTGAAGTAGAATGTGAGCAAGTCTAATTGGGGATTAAATTAGACATTTCACTCTCCCCCAATTAGTGCTCTCCCCTAAACTGACAATCTTTTAGATAAATGCCCGGGATAAGAAGAAGTCTTTAGATCTTTAAATGCAACTCGTATTTAGTCTTCTAACATGTAGCAGAAAATGTAGAACCGACTGTAGACTCGACCTTCTTCAAGATTGTCCAATTGGGGAATAGAAAGTTAACATCTTCTTCTCACCAAATGCATTCCCGTTAACTTGTATATAGCAAATCCCCTTAACTCAAATCCCTCCTAATCAAACAAGAACAGAAAGATCTTCATCATAGAAATCAGCCCCGCAACTGGAAGCACTTTGTCGTTAAACTCATCAGTCCGTGTGAAGATGTCAACCAACGGCTCTTAGAAGAAACTCCATGTAAAGATGACCCGATAAGAAGAAGCTCGGTTCTTACATGAGTTAGGAGCCGTATAACCATTTATACTCCGACGTCAATCAACATCTTTGTAAATTCACACTTCTTCTCCCCCTCAATAATTGCATACGGAGTTGCCATTCTTGATTAAACTAGTGAATATCTTCAAAAAATGTAGTCTATTCACACTTCTCCCCCTCAAAAGTAGCATATGATGCCGCCATCGTCATTATAATTGAGAAAGTGGAATAAGAAAACAATCAACAGTAGTCCGATTCACTTGATAACTGAAAGCGCGTGAAAAAAGTATGAAGCATGTCGTTGAGAATGATCATAATTGAGAAGATTTCTCTTCTTCAGAAGATAAAGCGCACTGAAGCGTACACTTTTCTTTTCTTTAGGAACGAGGCTTGAACTGTTGTGTTCAAATGTCATAATCTCTCTCTTTTCAGCATCTCTTGGCAAAACTTGTAATCAACCCCATTATCATTCAGTAGGCTCTTTTTCGTGACAACTGATGGAGAAAACCCAATATGATGAATTTGACCCTGAAGTAGAATAACCCGAACTTGTGACTTAAACTTGCACATATGTAACAAAGAGCGGTGCCGAGAATTCATGCTCCATTGAATCTCTAAGAACTCTATACTCTTCATCCAACCAACCATCAAGTATAAGACGTACATCACCTCTTGAAATTCCACAATTCAATGTGACACTGAGCAATACAACGTAACTCCTTAAAGCGATAGTTATTTTGTGGTGGTAAGAGCCCAATTCCCCCAAGTTGTAAAAGAAAAGGAAAAGTCACCCAAAAATAACTAGATTTCCAAGTCTTCGTTTTTTGAAAAAGCTCGAACAAGGATCTCGAAGAATCTTCATCCAACCATCCCCGATACCTTCAGATTCTAAGTACACTTGCCTGTGAAATTTCACTTCAACCTCAAATAAATAATAATGAATTAACGCCGTTGTCACAGTTTCTAGTTAAAGGCTCAATTCTAGCCTCCTTTGACGTTTTAAGTGAACTATGATAATGGTTTCATCCCGACCATGGTTAAAACACATAACCCCGTAAAACCATGTAATAACCAAACCGCCATGAAGAATATCCAAACAATCACCCAATTCATGAAGTACACCCTTTTATCTCTTCTTCGAAGTAGAAACCGTAGCTCCAACATCATAAAAGTTCCAGAATTACACTTCCCTTTCTCCAGGATGGTTCTATCATCACGGGATTATACAATTCTATGGTCTAAACCGAGAGATAATTTCTTTCGCGGGATTTTACAAAACCAAGAATAAACCGAGAGATAGATCCGGAGATGCACTTTTCTTTCACCGGGATGTTTCCATTGTCACGGGATTTTACAAGTCTATGATTTAAACCAAGAAATATATTCTTTCGCGGGATTTTACAAAATCAAGACTAAACCGTAAACAATGACAGTTTGAATGTGTTATGACAACTTTGGTTTCGGTGAATATCTGTTTTAGGGGAACATGCAGCGGTTCATCAACAAATCATCTTCATCATCAACAATTCTAATCCCATATGTAGACAACTTCACAAACCATACTAAGTCAAGTAGTATTAAACTCCTTTTCCCTGGAGGTTAACCGTAAAACATCAAAGTACACGTTTCTCCCCCATGATGGTTTCAAACTTTTGGTAGCATCATAACGTGTACGACCATTTGCACGAGAAGTTCTTGTCAGAAGCAAACATCTTGAAAAATCACAACTGACGCTGAAGATTCTTGAAAGATTTTGCTTAGACTGTGAGGTATCATTGACATTATGTGGCGTCGAATAGCTTATGGGAATTCTTTGAAATTGAACCTCCATTGATTCACCGGCTAATAGTAATGACCACATATGGAGATAACCTGATACGACTAACTTGAAAAGAAAGTAAACATCCCAACTTTGTGACTTACTGCTTGTTCTATATTTTTGAACAATCCACAACGCCGTGTGACACTAAGTACTACAACTTCCTTAAGGTGATAGTTATACACTGTGAGCACGACGACGTAACTCCTTTCATCAGTTATAACCAGATTGTCAATTCATAGTTCACTTAAAGTGATAGTTATGCCCCAACAAGTTATCTTGAGACATGTATCCAACCAACCATCGTCTCAAAGATAAAGAAGTTCACCCGTGAAACGTCACTTCTATTCCTCGTAAGTAGTACCGTACAAAAAACCCTGTAGTCATTTTTTTCTAATATTAGCTCAAGCCGTGAATTTGTATCCTCCGTGAAAATTTACTAGACCAGAAATATCACCTTTTAGCCGAAGAGTATTAAGATAATAGAAGTATTTCAACATTAGCAATTCAACCACTAATGGGGTTCACGATCTATAAAGACGAATCCCTGGGCCCAGACCATCCTTGCGAGAGAAGTAATATAACAGCCCAAGACTTCTAAGTTCCGGGTCAGGCCCAGTACAGATCATTTAAGCACATGACAGCCCATCATGATTAAAGTCATATGTCCATTTCTTGTAGCACATACGGTCCAAGTCCAATCCCCTAATATCAATTGATATAACCGGTCTATTGGCCCATTGAGGAAAAATACTACTCTTAACTCACCCTAATATCTAGGGTATAAAACACTCTATTCAACCACAACACCTAAACACACTCGTTTATCAAACCCTAAACACCATTTAGTCCGCCCCCATCACAAAAGACACTCTCACCCAAGAATAGATCTCAACTAAAAACATACACTTCTCATCTCAACATCTCAGCCATCAATCAAAAACACAATCATAAATGATAGAACATTACGCATCTCACCAACAAAAACGCACCAGGCCTGTTCCCTATGTCTTCATATGTTTGCTCATTTAGAATCAAGAAATTAGAGAAAGGCTTCAAGATCCAAAACGTGGGTCTCGGGTAGGTTTGAATGTGACTTGTTTTGTGTTTTTGGTCATTGAACGAAGAAAAGGGATTAACATAATTGTTATTTCTCTTATTCTTGTATGTTCGAATATCAATTGAAGTCAATTCAATAATTAGATCAATGATGATATTGTTTCGTGTGTTAAGACCCTTGATAGAGGTTGATGTTTCAATAATTAACACGAAAATAAATCTGAGATTTAAGTATTTGTTTTGATTTTCAGTTTAGAACAAATTTTGATGTTAAGAGATGAGTTTGTGATAAGTGGTGGATGGGATAGCATAAGATAGTTGTAGATGATTGTGATATGGTTGAGATTGAGTTTGGGAGTGGTGTAGTCACGTTGATTATTTCTGTATGGTCATGATCGAATGATGTAGAAACAGAGGTCGATGGTATGAGGTATTTGGTTTGAGTCAAACAGTCATGGTCTTATTTTCATCACGTTATTTCTGTCAAAAATCTTACGCGTAACTTTCTGCTTATGCGTAAACATCCTTGCTAATGCATAACATGAGCTTATGCGTAACACTAGTCTTACGCGTAAACCTATGCGTAAATTTCTTAGGCGTAAATCAGGTTATGCGTAAGCCAAGTACTTATGCATAAGCCTTACGCGTAACAATCCTTACGCATAACTTTCCAAGCTATGCGTAAATAAATCTGAAGATGGTTATGCGTAGAAAACGAGGGTTTTGACCATTTGACTATTTTTCCGACGAGATTCCGACCATGTTTTCGTCTATCTTCATAAAAAACCCAGAAAATATCATAAAAGATACATCTTTTTGGACCCAGTATGACCTCGAAAATAGACCAGAAGACCATTTAAACTTCACGGATGTGGTAATAAAAAGTCATAAAAAGGATGGAACATATATCTGTTTTGGACAGAAGTGACACAAGACCAGATGTTGTAACCAGTGATAGACTAGATGACTTTTTAGACCAAAACAGGATACATAAAAACTTGTTATAAACTGCTTTACAACAATATCAGGAAAAAAGAAATTTCCGACCAAAAAATTACAAAAACAGTCTAACACAAGATTCAAAAACCACAATAAATCAACACAACACAATAACCCTGGCTCTTGATACCATTTGTAGGATCATACATATATTGTGTTTGATGATTCGGGTGGCCTTGGATGGTGATGAATCAAGTATGCCATTGTTTAGAGAGAGAAAAAGATGAGAGGGTGATTCTAGAGAGATAAACAAAAAGAGAAAGGTTAGATTGAATGAGAAGCACCACCCCTTCCAAGGATGGAAGGGGTATTTATAGTTACAACTACTACGTCCTCCTGTCGGACTGTGGATCAGGCATACAGTGGGTAAAGACCCGTCCTTCCTCCACGGTGTTACTCTAAACTAATCTACGCTAATAACTAACTAATTAACTACTAAATAACGTAAATAACGATATGTCTACGAGCTAACATATGCTAGATTAAATTGGGGTGACCGACACCTCCTTATGGAATTTCCAATTCCAAACAATAACCAAACTAAATAGTAAAGGTCGTGGCACGAGGATCGTGTTTAACACGATTCCCTTAAAACAGATTTGCCGTCTGTTTCCCAGGGTACAACGTCCAAAGTTGTTGTACAGCCGGACCTGGCAACTTGCCTGAAAGTCACAGAAGCGTAAGCTGTTTCTGATCGATTGACTGCTGGAACTTTTCTGCTAAAGGAGCTGCATTTTTCCTCTGTTAAAAACCGAATGAGACTATGTGATATTTATAATGAAGACCCAACTTGTTCTTCAAGATAAAATATAAGGCCAAGATAAACAAATCTGCTATACATAAAATAGATTTTCTGTATCTTTTATTATCACAATGATATTCCATAAACTTAGCCAATAAATTAATATCTAAGATTCGCACGTAGGCGAAGTTTCGGAGCTGCATTCGTGTCCGCAGGTCGCGTAGGCTCGCATGAGTTTACAATCTTCGAACCCATTTTGGCCCAGAAATCCAGAAATCTACACCCCTCCCCCCTGCGCGCACGTAGGTGTTGGAGTAAAACCAACAAATAAATTTGAAGGTTCATATCAAGATTCCTATATAAACACCCTCCCACTTCCTTTTCTAGGTGACACGATATCTCATTTATATTAGCTCAATTTTGGACACGCTTTAGCTCGTTGCGAAGCTCTCGTCAAAGAGAACGCTAAGCTACCAAGAAATATAAATATATATAACATATACATATATTAAATAGTGTCCAAAATATGAATAAATTCATTTTGCAAAACTATTTTTCCAACAAGATCAACTGATTGAAGAAAAGAACTTGGTGATGCATGGAATGAACGGTTTAGGAGACAAGTACTTGCAAGTCTCTAGCATTATCCGCCACAGTAAGACCCCTCCTACCCTTTTCGGAACCCGTTCCATGCTCCTCCTAGAGGAATCACGGCTAAATCGTAAGCAAACCCACAACCACTCTCGTGATAATCCCTCGTCGTCTACAGTACTTGTGGCAGCCTCCAACACCAACGAAAATAACAATGCAAAACAAATTTGTAGGAATTATCAAAGGGGTCACTGTCGCTTTGGAGAGAGATTCAGAAATGTTAGATTCATGCACCAGTTTTTTTTATAAATGGTGACATTTTAACATTTGTTTGCAATTTTTTTTCGATGTAAATATGGATATATTTTTTATTTTGTGGACCACAAAGCTTTTATTAAGTATATAAACTTTACAAATTTAAACCTTAACTTATAATAGATGATATATATACCAGCTCATATACGCTAGCTCATATATATTAGAGATTTAGAAATGATAATTTGAGGCCTAATGGTTAAACTTAGGTCTAGTTGGTTAAATATTTTTATAGGATGAGTCTAGTTGAGTCTCCTTTAATACTATAGATTGGTCTAGCTGGTTATTTGATATAAAGTGATATTATATACTACAATAATTACCTAACGTGTCTAAACGGGTCAAACGAGTCAAAAGTTTCTTTTTTTTTGGTAAAAGACTAAAAGCTTAGGATGCTCTATGTATAACACCAACCGAAGTAATTTACTAAACATACCCAACTAACGAAATTTTTGGTTTATACATTTTCATTTCATACCGTTTATATGTTTTTATACTTTCTACGTTTTACCCATTTTTATTCTTTTTTATACGTATGTACGTTTTAAGGTTTATATATTTTTTTATATGTTTTTGTACGTTTTTATACGTTTTGTACATTTTTATACGTTTTGTGCGTTTTTATACATTTTATACGTTTTTGAACATTTTTATACGTTTTCATACGTTTTTCTTACGTTTTTATCCGTTTTATATGTTTTTGTACGTTTTTATATGAAAACATATCTTAACGTAAAAAAATGATGCAAACGTATAAAAAAGGTATATAAACATATAATAACGTATAAGATTATATAAAACGCACAAAAGCGTATAAAACCGTATATAAACATAAGTTGCGGTGAAATTATAGTCACGTTATATGTTTTTATACATTTTATATGTTGTACGTTTTATACATTCTTATACGCTTTTTAACGTTATTATATGTTTCTATAACTTTTCTTCCGTTTTCATCACTTTTCTTATTGTTTGGATATGTTTTCATATAAAACGTACAAAAATGTATAAACATGTACAAAACGTACAAAAAAGGATAAAAACATAAGAAGCCGTATAAAAATGTACAAAACATATAAAACGTACAAAAAACGTATAGACACCTTCAAAACGTACAAAATGTATAAAGACGGATGAAAACGCATAAAAATTGATAAGACTTAGAAAGTTATAAAAATAGAAATGTATAAAATGGATAAAAATATATGAAAAACGGATGAAAACATACAAAATGGATAAAAAAATGATGAAAACGTAAAAACAAAAAAAATTTGTTAGTTGGTTATGTATAATAAATCACTTCGGTAAGTACATAGAGCATCATTAGCTTTATTCTTTTACCCCAAAAAAGAAACGTTTGATTCGCTAGACCCGTTTAGATTTGTAGGGTAATTGTTACTATATATAATAGCACTTTATATCAAATAATCAACTAGACCACCTATAGAATTAAAGGAAACTCAACTAGACCCATCCCCTAAAGATATTTACCCAACTAGATCCAGTTTAACTAATAGGTCTCAAATTTCCACGTCTAATAAATATGAGCTAGTATATATAGCAATTTTTTTAAGTTAACTGTTAGAGCATGCACAACGATAACGCCCCAACGGCGTTAAACGTGAAATAACGGCGTTGAGCCTGTTATTTCCGTTGTGGTAACGGCGTTAACTTGCAAACGAGGGGGAGGCGTTGTTTGCTCAACGCGCGTTAAAGGGGAGAAAAAGAAAAAAATATTTCAAATTACCCCCTCGTGTGTGCAGAGAAGACGAAGAAGATGATGATGGTTTGTATATTTTTTTTTCTTTCTTTTTTTTTTAGCTTAACATGTGTGTGTGTGGACTGTGTGCGTTTAACGAAGACGAAGAAGGAATATTAACAGTTGTGGCATGTGGGTCCACGTTTGTGTTTGTGGACCAGATTCAGTTTACCACTTTTTTTTTTTTTTTTTTTTAGTTTTGTAATTTTTTTTAATAATATAAAAATGTTATTTGTATATTAATTTAATAAACGAAATATTAGTTCACGTTTAATAAATGAAGTGTTTGTTTTAGTTTAGGGGTTGAAATTGAAAATATGAAATGTTATTGATGTTATCGGGATGTTATTGTTGTGGGTGTTTTTTGGGGATGTTAATGTTAAATGTTAAAGCTGATGTGGCGCTGACGTGAACGGTGTTATTGGTGTTATGGTGTTACGATTGTATATGCTCTTAAGTGTATATACTTAATAAAATCATCGTGGTCCACAAAACAAAAAATAGACCTATGTTTACATCAAGAAAAAAATATCTATTTTTGCAAACAAGTGTTAAAACTTGAAATGCCACCATTTATCTAAAAAACTCGTTCATGCACATTATAACAGGAGCAATGGTCAACATGCATGGAATGGGCAAACGAATTGGGTGTCTCAACATGTTCATTGCGATGATGCCCAAGCATTCGGTCAAAAAGGTAACGGTATTCTTTGTTCGATCCCGCAACAGGCCGCAACTTCATTTTATGGCATCTCGAGTCCTAGTCCCGGCTCGACTACATGATATTGTGAATACACGTCAGTTGATCACGCTATAACACTTCCAGAAGCCTTTAATGCTACGAGATTCTGTTATGCTGACAACAATGAGGTCTCTGGGTAGTATAAGGATACTAGAGCTACGTCTCATCTCTTAGCGGATATATGTAATCTTACTATTGTTTTTAAAAGAAGCTTAAATCCGTCTATAGTTGTTGGTTAGAGGGCAAACATACCCGTTACTAATATCGGCCAACAACATTTTGCAATCCCTTCATTGTCCCTTACATATACAAAACGTACTTGTCACTCCAAATATAATAAAAAATGTCATTTAATTTGCGTACGACAAATTACTCGTGATAATAAGTGTACTTTGTGGAATAAGAGCACTCACAAAGGTAACGGCATAACGCGGTTATTACCTTAATAACGCCGTTATTAGGCGTTATGCCATTGGAAGCATCGCGTTATTTAGGCGTTGGTGGCATAGCGTTTGTTTACCAACGCGCGTTAAAAAAAAATTTCATTTCACCCCCTAAACCATTTCAAATAAATTTTCACTTACATCCCCTCCACCTATTCAAATTCAAATTTAAATTAAACTGGTCAATTCTGGGCGGGATAAATTTAAATTCAAATTTGAAATTTAAAAATCAAATATGAGCGGGATTTATTCAGTTTCAAAATCAACTCTGCCTATATAAACAACTCTACCTGAGTTGTTTAGAACAAACAACACACACAAGTTACACACACAACTCACACACAAAAAATGTCTCGCAAAGATTTTTCTCAGGCAATTCCCCACCCAGAAAAGTTGCCGGAAACCAGCTTTCCAAATCACTTGCCGGAAACCAGCTTTCCAACTCTACCGAGAACCGATGTTTACTCTACACCACCAGAAAATGTCTTTCCGGTGAGTTTTGGAAACATCCCGTACCTCCCAATTGTTCCAAGTTCACTGTGAGCAGTCCACATGTGGATATTCAAAACCACCCCAGCGGGTTAAGTGAGGCTTCCCTCCGGCAACTGGAACAAGATGAAGAAAACGTTAGGGAGATTATGGAAGTGCAAGCACGTGAAGAGGCTGCTCGTCGTGAGCAAGAAGCACGAGAAGCTCAGTACCTCCAAGACAACTTCTTCGACATCATAGAGAGTCGATACATGAATGGGGAGTTTTATTCTCCGCCAACCAGTTCTGATGGTTGAGACTCGGATGATTCGTTTTTTTAAGTTTTAGTAGTTTTATTTAATTCGTGTTTAACATTTTTTTAAGTTTTAGTAGTTTTAGTAGTTTTATTTAATGGCTGATTTTAACGTTTAATGTACGTTTTTTTAAGTTTTTAATGTTATCCGTGTTTAACGTTTAATGTACTTGGTGTTTTAATGTTAAATATGATATGTGTTTTAATAAATGAAGTGTTTGTTTTAGTTTAGGGGTTGAAATTGAAAATATGAAATGTTATTGGTGTTATTGGATGTTATTGTTGTGTGTGTTTTTGGGGGATGTTAATGTTAAATGTTAAAGCTGATGTGGTGCTGACGTGGACGGTGTTATTGGTGTTATAATGTTATTGTTGTAACTGCTCTAAGTGTAGTTTTGAGTTTGACGAATATGGCTTTCTCGTGAAGGACTAGTCAACTCATCAACTGCTCCTTTGATGTAACAACACCGGATATCTTCAGGGTCGATCTAAATTTGCACCCCCATTTTTCCTTTCTTTGCACCTCATACTAGGCCAATCATTGGCCCAATGATTGGTTTGTCTTTTCCTTTTTTTTTTTTTTTTTTTTTTTTGTGTATAATTTTATTTGTGTAATGTATATATATATAGTGTTTTTATTTGTAGAGTATATATAGTGTGTATTTATTTGTGTAGTGTTTTTATATGTATAGTGTATTTAATTGTGTAGTGTTTTTATATGATATTTATTTTACGTTATGCTTTTTAATTGTGTGTTTGTTTCCATTTAATTAAACAATAACAATAAAACATTAAACAAGTAAAACAACAATGTTTTCAATATTACAACGAAATCTACTCCACATGAAGATTATTAATGTCATCTATAAGCTCATAGAGTATTCCACTCGGTTGACATGCGTGATCAACTGGATTTCTTGCCAATTCCAGTGATGCCTCCAACGCCTTTATTTTTGCACTGCAACAAATTGTTTCGCCATAGCATGTTGATCGTTTTATCTTTAGTTTCGCAGTTTGAGCACTGCGTTGAAGAAGAGACTTCACCAAAGTACTTTTGTTGAAATATTTCCTTCCACATGAAGTATCGACACCCATAGTCTTTAGTCCACGGCATTTACATGACGAAACAAGTATAAGAAATGTATTCTAAACAAACAAGTTATTGATATATTTACGCAAATAAGCAAACGTTTAATTATTTACCTTTGAGAAAGGACATGCATAATACTTCAGACCACAAGTTTTGGGCTTGTGGGATGTTCTTTCATTTATTAATCCACGTTGACAACGACACAAGTAAGGATTTTGTTGTTGCATCTGGCCAAAAGAATTTGTATAATTATTCACAACATAAATTAGTAATACCATGCTTCACAAGAACCAATCTTGTTATAGATTAATAGTTGATACATGGTTCACAAAATTACAATATAACTAGAAACTAAGAAATCTGTAACAAAAGATGACGAGTCGTTTGCTATAAATCGAATGTCGTCTATACATGTTTTGTCATTTACAATATAAATCAGATGTCGTCTATACATGTTTTGTCATTTACAATATAAATCGATGTCGTCTATACATGTTGTCTCATTTACAATATAAATCAATAACTGTTTTCTACGTATATCTAAACATCCTCTGTCGTTGAGCAAACACATGTTCCCATGGCACGGCCTCGGCATTTCTAAAATGTCTCCATTGTGGGTGATTATACGGGAGTGGTGAGTCTTCATCATCAAGAAACGCAAGAACGAAGTGAGCACATTCGTTGTTCCCCACACGAAGAATCACAACCGGAGACAATATTTCTGCTGAATCGGGAGAACCTCTTAGCGGAAGACACAAAAGAGATTGTGAATTGGTTATACATACAATAGGACGGTTAAGAGATGTAGCAATAACCACTCCCATTTCTGGCATAGTCATCCAATAACGCCAGGGTGCTGCACCCCTAAACCAATTCATCGAGTTACGTGTAGATGTAAAAGAATCACCCACATTTCCCTGTAAACAATCTCGTTATTGTCTACCTCTTCCCTAGCAAGAGCTCGAATTCTGGGCCACATTTCTTGATGATGGCCAAGACCTACGACAAGAGCTCGATAGCCACAATTTCCATCACCATCCACGTTAAAGATCCCTAGGATCCAGCGTCGGAAAATAGCTGGAATTTCAGTCATACAATATTCGCTAAAGTAATCGGAGCGTACAAGTGGTGTCTTAAGTCGCCCTCGCTAGGTCCTTCGTTTAAGTCTGAGACGTTAGAAGGCCCTCCCACATAAGAACTGTGTCTCGCAGGTTCTTCATTGAAGTCTGGGACTTTTTTAGGTTTTGTGTAGCTTCTGCGGTGCCTTGTGGGGGGTTCTTCGTTCAAATCCGGGATCTTTTGTTTAGAATTGGATTTGTTGTCCTTTGCGCTCGGACGTCCACGAATACCGTTTGCTTGAAGCCAAAACAGTTGGTGATAGCATGGTAAACCATACACTAACCGCAACTCATGATCACATGCTTGTGGGTCAACATCCCGTTTACTTTCTGCGAGTATGAGCCGTAAAGCATTCATTGAAACATTATACCGCAATTCGTTAAATAGAGTGCTCTTACAAGCATGCAGTTTCTTGATTTTGCTTGTATTCAAAGAGGCTCGTATCGCAGTTTCTTCTTGCGGCTATAATCTTGTCGACCGAACACAACAACGTGTCTAAGCTGGACTGTGTGTTGCCCAAGTATAACTTCAGCAACGCGTGTTGACTCTCAACTCTACATGTTGTTGTCGGCGAAGCTGCGATATTGATCGGTAATATATGACACAAACATGTTGTCGTAATCTTGCAGCCAGTTACGGAAATACCGAAAAACATCTGATAAAACAAAGAATTAACAAAGTGAGAAAACAATTCGAGTAGTTATTTATTAAATAATAAAAAAAATGTATTAATGGTTAAGTACCCTTTTTTTACCGGTAAATCCCGTAGGTGCTGATAATAATTCACGAACACATCTTCGGTCAGAGCTGTAACCATCAAATCCCATGTCCATCTAACGGACTCATACTCCTTTACCGTATCGAATTTGTCTCTGCAATACTTTAGCACATTTTGATTGATATGCCATCGGCAGAGTAATCTGTTAGCGTTTGGGAATTCTTCTGCGCATGCCCCAAGCAACGCTAAATCTCTGTCGGTGACGATAACCAGCGGGTAATATTGTTCTTGTATCACCAACTTAACACATTCCAACACCCATTTAAAATTTAGCTTTTTTTCTTTGTCCAAAAAGCTAAACGCCATTGAGAATGTTGTGTTTGTTGGAGTAACCCCAACAATTGTAAAGAATGGCAGTTTAAACATCGTGGTGTTGTATGTGGAGTCCATCAGCATGATTTCCGGATATGTTGTCCACAAGGCATATGACGTCGGGTGAACAAAAAATATTTCATCCAGTTCATTTGTGTGGTCATTTATCCTAGGGTAATATGTATAACCTTGACGCTGCAAATGTACTAACAGGAGTTGTATCGGAGTCAAATCACCACGATTGGCGCGACGTATCTTGTCTTGTGCATTGTATATCGTTTTAATGCGGACACGTTATTGGATCGCTCTCTTTTATTGCAGAAAGTATAATTCGTGGTGCTACATGTCTTTGTCAACTGCTTCACAAAAACGAACTCATTTTCTTTTAATCGCATGGCTTGTGAAAAACCATGGAGCGAGTCTACGAATACATGATTATGCCTCAGACACTGGACCCTCAATATCCAACCATTTTTACGTTTATGAAATTTCGCTAGTAATCTGAATGGGCAATTAATTTTAGCGGTACTAGTCTGCCGTTCAAGTTCATCTTCTAAACCTTCACGTGCAGACGTCCCATATCTAGAACACAACAATTCGATAGAGTACTTATAGCCCATATCTGTTTTACTTCTTCCTTTAACAATAAGAAAACCAATCGATTCAGCAGTAGATTTCACCCAATCAATTAAAGCATCTTCATTACCGAACACCTAAAAAATAAAAAACACAAGAACTTTTATTTTTAACAAACCTTACATAAATTTACAAACCTTACGCAAATTTACGTTTACTTTTGAAAAAAATACTAATACAACTTATACTCTTTTACAACTTTTATTAACAATTTACTTTTGAAAAAAAAAAAAAAAAAAATGTTTGAAAACCGGTTTTGGAAACCATGTGCGCCATGTATTTACCCTCTTTTTGTCCCCACTCAATTATATGTCTAGTCCTCTTTTGTCTCTCTCTAACTCTCTCTTACACACAAATAATACTCTCATTTCTCTCTCTTCTCTCTCTCTAATATCCGGTGAACTAAAAATCTTTCCGGCCACGCACCACGGATATTTTCACCCATATACCAAGCGATAGATCGGAAAAGGTGATCATTTTAACATAGAGACGCGGTATTTCTCACCAACGCGCCCTAGATCTAAAGTTTTAGATTCGGTTTTCGTGATGGTATATGGGTTGATGTTGTTGTTGGTCTAATGAGGTGCATGGGAAGGAAAACATGGGGTGCAAGATTAGATTACCAGTTGGTTCGCATGGTATATATTATGCATGGTATTTTCATATAATCTTGTTAAAAGGGCATGTTGTTAGATTACTATTTTTGACTTATAAAAAGTCAAACTTCTTAGCTATAAAAGTTACAAGCTTTACAGCTCAAACTAGCACAAATTGAGTTTTTACTTGGTTTGACAAAAGATTAGCTTTACAATATTCATCTACTGAGTTGCCGGTATTTTCATATTGTACGCATGGTATTTTTTGGCTTATTGAAAGTCATAAGCCGGTAAATAAGCTTAAACAAACACCCCGTAAAATTAACTTGTGTTAGGTACTTTCCTAATAAGGTGTTTGTTTAAGTTTATTTGTGAGCCATGGCAGTTGGAAATGGTATTTGAGCCATGGCAGTTGGAAATATTTCTATGGTATTTTTGAGCCATGGCAGTTGGAATTTTTTTTGAGCCATGGTTGCGTATCTGAACTTGGTATTTTTGAGCCATGGTTGCGTATCTGAAACTTCTAATGGTTGCTTATCTAAACTTGGTTTTTTTTAAATGGTCAAAAAAAATTCGAGATACGGCGATGATGATAAAAAAAACTTTGTTGATTTTCAGCCAAAATGATTTGGCGTGGCATAATCGAATGGCTTGGCAAAATGACTTTGCAACCTTCAAATTTGCAGCCAAAATGATAAAACAATAATAATCTGAGTCTATTAAAAATCTCGTTTTTTATAAATTTTGCATGTCATATTGTAAAGTTTATTACCTCATTGGTATAAAATGGTGAGCTCGACATTTTCCCCTGGTTAGCTTCTTTGTGGTATGAACTGTGATTGCTGTGATTGCTTCTTTGTGGTATGAGTACGTGAATTGTGAATGTGATATTCTTTATAACGAAGGAAAGCAGCAGATTGATTGAGAATCTTTCGTTAGTGAATTGCTTTATGCATATTTGAGAATCTTTACTATTGTGAATGTGAACTTTGTCGATGAAAAATACTTGGCGATGATGATTTTTGAGCCTAAAAATTTTTCGAGCGATGATGAAACCGAATGGACGGCAAAGTGAGATAAAATCTCACTTTTGCAACCTTCGAACTGAGCCTAAAAAAATTTCCGACTACGTTTTTTTTAAGTTTTAAAACTAATTAAAAAAAAAAAAAAAAAAAAAAAAAAAAAAAACTTGTAAAAAAGTTATATACTTTATTCAGTAAAAAAGAAATAAAAGAGTAAAAAAACCTTACTTTTATAAAAGAAATAAAAGAGTAAAAGTAAAAAAAAAAAAAAAGACTTGTACAAAAAAAGTGACAAAAAAATAAAGAGTAAAAGTTAAAAAAAAAAAAAAAAGACTTGTACAAAAAAAAACAGACGAAAAAGCAATTTTTTCAATCATTGGCACGGAAACCAATATCTCAATGATTGGCACGGAAACCTCAACACCCCTAAAATTTTTTTAGGGGGTGCAAGATTAGTAGGACCCTATCTTTATCCCTTTTATTCATCCACCAAGACACATTTACCACTCTTTTGTCATCAAGCCAGTCTACGTGGCACCGAAGACTCGGGCATCCCGTGGATGACGTGCTACATTTGCTTTCCAACTTGATAAGTATGTTAAAATAAACATCCTTTTTATCTTTCAAGTTCTATCATTGCAAATATTTTTGATATTGTTCACTCGAAATTATGGACTTCCCCAATTCCGAATGTTGATGGTTTTCAATACCATGTTATTTTCTTATACCATTATTCTCATTTTGTTTAGGTATAAATTCTTGCAATTTCTTGCCTACGCAAGAACGCATTTTAACAAAGACACTAAAGAATTTCAATGTGACCACGGGTGAGTTTGACAACTCCTAACAACATACCATTTTTTCAAAACAACGACATTCAATTTCGTTTCTCATGCCACAAAACATTCCAACGAAATAGAAAATTAAAAAAAAACTGAGAATAATGGGCTAGCTAAGACGATAACAAAATATTGAAAACCACATAACATTTGGAATTTGGGAAGTGCTCAAGTCCGAATGAAGAATATCATAAACATTTTCAACAATAGAACTTGAAAGATAAAAAGGATGTCTAACATCCTTACCGAGTTTTCAAGTATGACACAAAGTCGAAGACCTTGGATTATTACGCACACTAAATTTATTTGAAACTAAAAAAACGTAGTACGTCATCCCTTGGATAACTGAGTCTTTGGTGCCACGTAGAGTACGTACGTGATCACAAAAGACCGTTAGAGGTGTGTTGGTGGATGAACGGAAGGAACAAAGATCTCCGGTGTTGTAACATCAAAGGAGTAGTTGACGAGTCCAACAGTTCTTTACATAAAAACCATATTCGTTAAATTCAACACTACACTTATTATCACGAGTAAATTGTCATACAAAAATGAAGATTTTAATTGTATTTGGAATGACGAGTACGTTTTGAAGATACACAGGATGATGAAGGGATGCAAAAATGCTATGGTCAATATTAGTAACGGGGATGTTTGCCCCATTACCAACAACTATAGACGGAATTAAGCTTTTATGGAAAAAAAAATAGTACGTAAGATTACATGTATTCACTGATAGAAGAGACGTGGGTCTAGTATCCATATACCACCCGGAGTTCTCATTGTTGTCAACATAACGAAAGCTCATAACATTAAAGGCATGTGGAAGTGTTGTAGTTTCATCAAATGACCCTTATTCCCAATATCCTGCAGTCGAGCTAGGACGATGACTTGAGGTGCCATAAACTGAAGTTGGGGGTTGTTGTGGGGCTAGATGTTGGTCCCGATAATTTGGGTAAAACATGAATTTGTTAAACAATTAAAAACAAGTTTTGCACACGACCTATTTGACACTAATAACATCATTCGTACTATTCAACGTTTATAATTCTTATTAAAAATGAATCAAATAATTACAACGGATAGTTGCGGAACACTATCACAATTGGATGACAAATGAAACTCTCCCGGAAATCAATTAAAGCTTGCTAGCTTAGCTTATGATTCAAGGAGAGGGGGATTCTATCACTATAATACATTTGTATATTTTTTTTGTGTTTACATATCTGACTCTCTCTCTTTCAAACATTCTCTTATACAGGTGCGGATACGAGGGTAGCATGTAAGGTCTTCAATACATGTAAAGAGAGAGTATTTTGAGTCAGTGAGACTTTGTCAGACATCACTAACTCATATGTTGTTTATATTGCATCAGTGAGGCAAAGTGTATCTTTAGATAGTCTTCGACGTCCCTGAAGCTTGTTATTGCTGATCGAGCTTTATACAACACTTCCTGAATAGAGTAAATTTGGCCACTGATTTTGATCAGTGAGTAACTTACTCATCTATTCTCATCAAGGAGTAACATACTACTGATTCTCATTAGAAGTAACTTACTTACTCATTACGGTGAGTAACTTCGGTTATTTTATGCTCAAATATTCTCATAAACAATTTGGTCAAATCTTTGTTCTAACAATATCCTCTTATTTGAATATACAAATAGCATGAGTTATCATCTTCTTCAGTTCATGATTCATGGACTCTAGTTCAGTGACTATAGTGTATTAATCTTCGTTTCTGAAGAACTCTGAAGATGTTTCCCTAAGTGTATTCATTCAAGGACTAATTATACATTTAGGTTATTTTATGTTCAAATCATAGTCAATGACTATTGGGTACTGAATTGGACTAACATTGGACAAAGAATTCCATTACCTATTGGACCGAATGCTTAGGCTCCATGAACATGTTGAGAAATTTGGCCAACCTACTATTGACGTGAAGCGGTGAAGGTCCTCTACGTTGGGCCAAAGGCCCACGATAATGTGTGGTGACATGCTAACCATTGCTCACATGTTATTATGTGCATGAATATAAAGATAGGCAAAAGTTCAATATAGAACCAAAATTTACCATAGATCAAATCAACCAATAATAGCCATTCATTTTTTTATTATGATAAACTTTCACCCTTTTTTAAAAAATTAAATATCTCGCAATCCGTTAATCGTTACGCGATAAAAATTATACCATCGTGGCGAGAATTAAATTATCTTTCTATAGATATGCACTACTATATATTTTTAACAACTTTTTTTTCAAAATTTCGGTCAACAAAAATCATATATGATTTGTGAAAATCATATATGATTCGATTTTTACTAATCACATATGATTTTTGAGAATCATATATGATTGTAAAAATCATATATGATTCGTAAAATCGAATCATACATGATTTTTTAAAATCATATATGATTAAGTAAAATCATATATGATTTTTTCGGACGGAATTTTTGATAAAAAATGTTTGTCGAAAATATGTAAAAGTGCATATCTATAGAAAGATAATTTAATTCTCGTCACGATGGTGTATTTTTTATATTTTGAAGATTTACCGTTTGTAAGATATGTTGTTTTAAAAAAAAGATGGAAAATGATTTTGTATTAATTTAGATAAAAAATGGAGAGTTATGATTGGTTCATTTGTTCTATGACAAATATGAGTTCTATATTGATCTCAACTCTATAAAGATATCTCTCTCCAAAGCGAAAGTGGCCCCTTTGATATTCTATATATATACTAATCCGCAACGACGGCGGAATAAAAAAAAGCTCTCCTTTTGCACGTGCTAAGCTCATGCTTAATTGCTTGGGCTGTTTATGGTTGGCCTTTTTTTGTTGGGCCTTCGTTTGTGTATAATACTCCGTTATCCAAACACATCTACACAGTTCTCCAATCTTCTGTACCGCCATCCTCACCGCCTTACTTCCAACCTGATTTCAGCGGAAATAATTTTAGGTGTTTTGGCATTAAAGGTGAGTAGATTACTCGCCTGTGTTTGTTATATCGTAAGTGTAGGCGGAGGGTGTGTGATATGTGATTTTTTTTCTTTTCTTTCGGAGGTTGGTTGGCTTTTATAGGTATAACCATATGTTAACTAACTAAGTACATATTGTTTTGAACTGTTTAGTGTTGATTTTGAGATGGAATTTGGGTTTGGGATACAAGTTGAGAGAGAACTAGACGAAGGTAACTTACTTCTTACGACTGTTTAATTATCTTAGTCCTTTATATAATAATGTTATGTAGGTAGAACATAAAAAGCGTCATCGAAATTCGAATGTAAGAATGGTGTTGTTGCAAAATCACAGGTACGGTTATGCAATGGGTTCTTTTATGGGGTTTTTTTTATAATGAAGATGTGTCAAATTAATTTGCAACTGCTATAATTTGACCTGAGTTGGAGGGTTTGGATGATTTTGTTGATATATTAGGGGTTACTTGAAATAATTATTTAGTATTTTTGGAATGAGTTTATTTGATGTTTATTGTAAATGCTTGGTAAAAGATGAGTTCTTTAGGAATAGTTGGAATGCTTAAGTTTTTTCAACAAGCGTAACATATGTTTGTTTACGTCATGGTGATAGACTTGGATAGACATTTAATCCAAGTCTATCCAAGTCGAAAAACGTTACGGACTAGGATCATTTCTGAGATTTGTATTGTGATTAATAATGAGTGTTTTGGTGGACTATTTGATTATTATAGGTGATGTAATGTCGGGTTCGTTGAGGCATATAGGGGTGTTTGATCAGTGGTTAGGAACGGGTTTTTGGGATCATAGGAAAATTGTGATCCTTATTGTTGTAGTTGTGTTTCTTGCGCCGTTATGTTTGTTTGATAAGATTGATTCGTTAAGTAATACTTTTGCGCTTCCAGTAATTTAGGCGTTAGTTGTTTTTGTGCTTGTGGCATTTGTTGTAGCGTTTATTAAGGTTGTAGAAGGTAAGATTGAGGCTCCTAGGTTGGCCTTGATTTCAGATTCGAGACTGTGATTCTTGATTTGTTAGTGGTTATTCCTATCATGTCGAATGCGTATGTTTGTCATTTTAATGTCCAGCCTATTTATAATGATGAGCTTAAAGACCGTTCACCTCAGAAAATGAATAAAGTGGGTCGAATGACTAAGCTTCTTTGTGTTATGATATATGCTTCAACTGCCATTGCGGGGTACCTTTTATTTGGGGATGATACTGAATCGGATATTTTGACCAATTTTGATAAACCACTTGGGATAAAGTTTGGTACTGCTTTAGTGTTATAGTTAAGCTGTTAAGAGGGTGTTTGGGATTGGTTGGTTATAGGTTTTTATAATTTTTTTTGTGCGGTCTGTAATATGCAGGTTACAGTGGTTCGTGTTACTTTGCTGAACATAATCTATGGAGGCGCATGTGTGTGTACATCTTAAGGTAAATCTATAGCGTTCTATTTTAAAGAAATGATTAGTTGCACAAGAGACGTAGTAGGCATATGATCTGAGACATTTTTCATCACCTCTGATTTCATCATTTCAATTTTTCGTTCTAAAGGAAACATATGTTTTTCATATCGTAATTACCAAAACAGAAATAAAAGTAGTTATTAGCTTTTCTTTTTTGAGTAAAACTGTTTAGAAAGTTGTAAAAAACATATTTTTATCCGTGGCCCGAGTAATAAAGGGGTGTTTGGTATGGCTTTACGTTTGCAAATGAGAAAAGTTAGAATCATCAAAAACACATCAGACCCAAGTTTTTTTTGACAATATTTAATATCTTTTCAATATATGTTGCAGAAGAAGATGTCGAGGTCGATGTGAAGAAAATCTTGCTAATGTAGAGGTCGAGGTGACCGAAGAAATGAATGCTAATGTAAAGAGGTCACTGCGGCGATCACCACAAGTTACGGGTGCCAACGAGGTACATAGCTTTTATCCATTTGATCTTTCTCAACAATGTTAACATGTCTAACCATTAATGACCACGTCCCTTTTGGAAATCGATAGGCGCATTACATTATTAACTCCAAAGTGATAAAAGGGTATCCAATTGGTAATGCGTCAGTAGGGAGGTCACTTAACATATACTACTAAAAAAGCTGAACAGAACCTGATATATGGTTTTTTGAGAAAAGGTCACATTGGGTTTAAAATATATTCAGGATTAGATATGTTCATCGAACTAACCTTTTTGCAAGCATAACATATTTATTTAGTATACAAGTTTTATTGCATAAATGATAAGGAATAGTCTAGAAAATGGCTTTTAAAATTGTGGGATCAATTTGTATTAAGATTAATTATGTCGAATATGGGTATAGAAAGTACTCTAGCGTGTAATTTCAAGATACCGCACTCGCTTTATTTCTATCAGCACTTAAATTAGTATATCCGAGTACTTGAACCTCTTAAACCGTCTTTTTTTACTTCTTGAAAATTCATGTGCATCAAACCAAACTTTTGTGGCTTCTATCCATTTGAGCGTTTCCTTTTTAGCTATTAAATAGATGGTGATTCTTTTGAAGGTCCATATTGAGTATTACTATGGAAAGCGAATATAATTTATCCATCCTAATTTACCACATTACGCTTCGTTTGTTTACCATATAGGGTGACTTTTTGAAACAGGCTCATGATGACATTCACTTGAGGTAGTTATGATGTTCTGCATTAGGCGCATCAGTGCGGAGGTAAGCTGGATTGGTCGGAAATGGTTACAACCATAAAGGTTTTTGTAGAAAAAGAAAGTTTGTTCTTTGCGAATAGAAATTTTACTTCAATAGCTGACTTTGGTAGACATTTTTTGTAAAGAATACGGTTTTCTTTTTGATTTTTAATCCAAGCAAATTAATTTTTTCGGTCGAGGTCGGGCATGATGGAGTAATTAATAACATCAAGTACTATATATATTTGAATCGTGTTTGTTTTTTGGCTAACATATTTTGCTTCCTGGCGAGGTTATGCTCGAAGATAGTAAAGACGCTGATAAATCCAGAGGCAGAGAAGATGCTAGGAGCAAATATGGTGACGAACAAAGACCTGTCTAATCCAACTTCGCATATATTGTATTGGTCAAATATCTTGGCCTAGCAACGTTAATGATCTTTGCTATGATTGCCATAGTTATTGAGCTACGATGCCATAGAAAATTAGGTAGACCAGCTTATATTGTTATTTAATAAGGAGAAGAACATTCCCAAAATTATATTTCTCATGCAATATTATATTTTGTTTTTGCAGGGTAGGTGTTGAATTTTTGGTAACAATAGGTTCATCCCCGTCTCATACACACCAGCAATATATGCAGCCCGTGCCAATTTGAAGCATGTAGTGTTTGAGGGATATCAAATTGGTGGTATTTCTGCCAGACAATTGATGACCACAACTGAAGTGGGAAACTTTCCAGGGTTTCTAGATGGAATTACTGGTCCGCAATTGATGGATCGGTAAGTTATCTTTTGAACTAACGGCTGGCTCCTGTGTATATATGTGAACTAAGAAATTCTATGAATATGACATATATTAAAGAGAAAGTAATTGAGAAGAACAATTTTGCCTGTAGTATTTATGTGCAAGTATTGCTTTCATTTGATAGAAAGTTTTATAACAGAAGTTTGCATCCATTTTCTTCTTTTCTTTTCATAATGTCATTTGTATGTTATTGTGTTGAGACATCTTACTAACACATATGTGGACTAAATTATTGAGCAGTTCACCAACTTATATGTTTTTTTGGTCCACAACTTATGCGTTTGGTAAAAAATGGCACAAGCATCTTGGTGTTTCAAAAGTTACATGTTTGGAATTTTAGGTACATGCTTTTATCATTTTTAGCCAAGTGATTTTAATGCAATCTTTTACTACAATTGTTATTAACACAATCTTTCACTACAATTATTATTAACATCTTAAGTATCCAATAACTTTAGCATACTGTATATCAATACATAATACATGCTCACCAAAAACAGCGAATGTAAACACTATCTGTAAACAGCAGCATCGATAGCCGTTACAAAACTATATTGCAAGACCATTCCGAAAACCCCGACTGCAATGCGTCGGATGCCTGTATGAGATGGGCTAGCACCAATGGGCCAATACACTAATAACATACACAACACTACAGTCCACTAATAAAATCCAGTATTCTTAAATCTGTATTTTCTTAGTTAGGTAATCGTTTACATTTACCCTGAAAAGTGCAGTTTTGTTATAGCAAATTTGCACCCGTTTCATTTGCCGGTCTTAAATTATTATGGCCTAAACAGTCAGAAAATGATAATAATAAGAACAGGGGTATCAGATTTACCTAACATTGTAAATTGAAAAACATCCCTTGATGTGTTTACCGGATTAATGGCCTAGTAGTAAGGTCCTTGATATCCTCACAAGAGGTCAAGTGTTTAAACCTCGGTAGGTTTGTACATTTGAGAGTGGTTAGGGAAAGGTCAGACGCGGTCCTGAATTAACCCGGTAAGGCCGCGTACATGTGAGTAAAAAAGACTCCTCGTCCATTTAGGTAAAGAAAAAAAAAAGAAATTTGAAATCAGTAATATAAACTTTTTAACTTGTATTCAAAATGATTGAATATTTAAAATAAGCAGCGTCTAGTGAAATCAAACAACACTTGTAACACAAAATATTTTGGACATTGTATTTTAGAAAAATCAAGACTTTTTACTCTCTTTTTTAACCTATACGGGACAAATTCATGTGGTTTACGGGAACCCAATGAACCACCTTAGGGCCCGCCCCTGAAAATAAGAAATGGATTATGAATTTATGATTATGAGAGGACGACTGCTTAAAAACAATAAAAAATATTCTAATATTTTTTTCAACCGATCATTTGTCACAAGACATTGCAAGCACAAGGGTATATGCTTTCCAGATCACGAGAATAAATGTTTTACCAGCTCATATCATGTTTTATGATTACCTTAAATTTGAAGAGGAGTTGTGACTGTTATCCTACCTCCCAATGATCACAATATATCCCTCATCTTAATTTGTTGATTTGTGTGATCATCATTTCTTCAGTCAATGACCACGAATGTGAGACTGTGAACAGAAGAGAGACTGTAAAGGGACCTCTTAAGCACCCGAATTGTTATAAACTTGGTGCACTCAGTTGTTTCACCGACTACCTGGACGCGTAAACTAAAGATGGTATTAATTTCCGTTCTTTGTTTGGGCATTTTTTTTATAGACTGATGTTACTTGTGCTAAAAAGCAAATTCAAACTTATCTTTGTTATTGGTTTGGCTTGTTTGTGTGTTTGTAACTCTTTGTTTTCCACATATGAGTTAACACTTGGTAAGTTTTCCCTTCCACCAGCTAATAAATTGCCGCATCTCCCCAATGAAAATGACTCTAAAATATGGTTGGAGCTAAAAGAACGTGAAGGTGGTGTAAATAAGGAAGGAGGTATTGGATACTAATTTATTAATCTATGTATTTAGCGTTTATGTATATATGTATAAAGTAAAGGGTCTAGTGTGTTTAGTTAATAGTAAATAACCGAATAACAGTTAAATTCGGTTATGGCAGTTAGGATTGTGAATGGACATTTTTTTTAGAATAGTTGTATAGTTACACCGTTTGGAAAAGTATAAATACTTATGTAACCAAGTCTGTAAACTAACGATTGTTCTATCAAGAAACTTAGTATATTCTTATTCAATTGTTCAAAGAGAGACAAGATACCTAAAGTGGTATCAGAGCCGAAGGTTCGAACCAGAGGGAGAGAAACAGAGAAGAGTTTTGATTCAGAGGAATCAATCAAGAAAGAAACACGATTTGATCGAGTAAAGATCAAATCAGAGAAAGAGAGAAATAAACGTACCCGACTGTGCGAAGGAGAAACCGTCGTCGTGTGCTTGCCAGAAAAAGAAAACAGACAAGAGTAACATCATTATCAGAGAAGAAAAGTGAAACACTGATTAACCACCACCATTTTATTAGAAAGAAAAAACCAGAAGAGGGACCAGGGTCGATTACAGTGGTGCCCTAATTACGTGTAGAAGAAAGAAGGAAGGAAGCAGAAGCGGGTTTTATTTGGGGGTAGAAAAGGCAGTTTATCATTTGGGAACAAAAGAACGCCACTATAAAGCCCACAAGAATTCTAGAGGCCCAAGGGAAAATTAACAGGTTTTATATTTCCAATGCTTGTTTTTTATTAGAGGAATAAATTAGAAAAATTTAGAAGTTGCATATTACTACTGTGGATTAGACAGGAAATTTTAAGTTCGACTGTTATTAGAACTATATTGGTTTTAGAAGAAAATCAAATCGAAAGATATGACGGGAGATAAAAATGAAAACAAAGTTATTTTCGCCACATCGTTACCATCATATCAATTTCCAGTTCTAAACAATACGAACTATACATTATGGGCATTAAGAATGAAAAAGATATTAATAGAAAATGGAGTATGGGATTTAGTAGAAGGAACAAGTACATCAAAAGAGATTGATGTAAAAAGGGATAGTTCGGCGTCAGCATACCAATTTCAAGGGTTACCAGAAGATTTGCAAATGCAAGTTGCGGGATGTGAAACAACAAAAGAAATTTGGGACTCACTAAAGGCCAGATTTATTGGGACAGAAGACGTCCAACAGGCACACTCGCAACAACTAAAATCAGAATTTGAGAGACTCGTAATGAAAGAAGATCAAATAATAGATTCATTTGCCGGGAAGTTGATGCGTATTGTTACAAAGGCTGCTACATGTGGATTAACGTTTGATGAGCAAACGAAAGTACGAAAAGTACTTAATGCAGTACTAGATAAATTTGTACCAGTAGTAGCAACCAGTGTAATGATTGTTGATTTTAAGACTGTAAAGTTGGAGGAGATTATCGGGAAACTTAAGACTTATGAAGAAAGGATTAAGTTTAGAAAAGAAAGTCAGGAAGATAATAGTGAGAAGTTGTTGTTCACACATCAAGGGAATGACAGAAATTATGAAGCATAGCTGTAGAAATAATAGACGAGGAGGTGGTAATCAGACACGAGGAAGAGGCCAAGGAAGATTCACAAGAGATAGTAAGAATGAAGATAGTTATGATAAAATAAGGAAAAACCCTGGAGATCAAAACTACCACGGAAGAGACATTAGAGAAATAGAATGTTATAATTGTCATGAGTTTGGACACTATGCTGCAAATTGTCCAAAACCAGACCGTAGAGAAGAAAAAGCAAACCTTGTGTTCGAAGATGACGAACTAACACTATTAATGGTTACTAGTAAAGATGAAAAGGAAAAAACATCCTTAAAAGAAGAACCAAAAATGAAAGAATTGTCATTGAGAAGGATGAAATTCCAAAAGAAAAGTTAGAAGATATGCGGTCAGAGATAGAAATTGACTTGAAAAGTAAATTAGAGTTTTGGAAATTCGAAATGCTTCAAGAGTTAGAGATGGAAAAACAAGAGTTTGAGACGAAAATAAGAAATAGAGAAATGGCATTTGAGAAACAAATGCAGATAGAGTTAGAGAACCTCAAGAAGTTGAAAGATTGCACAAGCAAAAATATGAAAGAGTTAAAATCAGAAAGAGAACAGTTTGAGAAAGAAAACCATGGAGTTATTTCAGATAAGAAACTCCTAAAGAAGAAAGAGTTGACAAGGGCGAATGCAAGAAACATCGAGAGACACCATCAAGATTTCAAAAGGAAAGCCAGATTGAGAAAGACATCAAGTCAAGAAACAAGAAAGTTGAATCAGAAGATTATGATACTAGAAATAGTGTGTTGGAGATTCAAGAATACGAAACTATACAAATGAAGAAAGATGGTTACAAAGATGATCAAGTTGAAGATCAAGACAAAGGAAGTAAAATCAAGCCAAAGTTCAAAGATAAAGATAATGGAGTTTGAAGATATTGAAGGCATGGATTAATAAATTAGGAGGGAGTATTGGATACTAATTTATTAATCTATGTATTTAGCGTTTATGTATATATGTATAAAGTAAAGGGTCTAGTGTGTTTAGTTAATAGTAAATAACCGAATGATGCGTTAAATTCGGTTATGGCAGTTAGGATTGTGAATGGACATGCCTTTTAGAATAGTTGTATAGTTACACCGGTTGGAATGTACCGGTTAGAAAAGTATAAATACCTATGTAACCAAGTATGTAAACTAACGATTGTTCTATCAATAAACTGAGTAGTATATTCTTATTCAATTGTTCAAAGAGAGACAAGATACCTACAGAAGGAAGGTCGGTTGATGTTGATCATCCCATTGATAGTGTGCTTGGTAACTTTGTTGTTGCTTCCTTTAACAACGCCTGCAGGAACGGCGAACATAACCACCTTCATAATTCTAAATAAACGGAGTGAAAATACTTAAAGCCGTACAATGCTTATCACTTCCACATGATCATAGAGGCCTTTGAAGAAAGGAAACTTGGCCCCTACTATACATGGCTGAAGTTCTTTGCAACCGCTATGTTAATGTGGGTGTACTCCACTGGTTTGCTTGCACTGATCATGAACCATTTGGTACAAAAGAAATGGCAGAAATTTTTTTGTTTTCCTTGGCGTCTATACGCAATACTGTGAATGATCTCTATTATGAAAAATTGGACATGCTGACAAAAATATCCCAATCTCTAAAAAGGTATTCAAAAAAGCATTGCGTTTTCTGAGATTTCTCGCTTTGAAAAGCTCTCTCGTGAAGCTAAAGATGGTCTTGGGCAAAGGTTTACAATGATTCTTTTAGTTCACCTGATTGTAGACTAACGACTAATCCGGATGGTAGTATCTTTGGAAAGCCTGGTCATTTATCTGGCAGGATATAGGTCAGGTACTATACCACTAGTGCCACGCATTTAACTGCAGCAATGCAACATCCTGGTAAAATCTGAGTCTGACTAGAAGCAAAGGAAGTGATGCAGGGAAAGAAACTTGCTTCTTAAGAGCACAAGAACAACTTTTAAGCTGTGACCCGATGTGTGTTGTAATCTGTTTCATATTTTCACACAAAATGCGGTTATGTTTTTCGGTTCTATTTTCGTGTATTTTGTATAAATACTAGTTTGATTATAAATTAGAACAATAACAAGCTATGAGTTCATATGCATAGATGGTACTATTAACTTGATCATGGGACATCACAATGTTGGGAAATTATTGCATGTAAAACCTAGCAAATGTTGCGTCATTGTGGTTAGGGTGGCAATTCTTGACACGACACGATAAACGACACGAACTCGATGATGAGGTATAGTCTCCTCTGGATATTTGATAACATCAAATAGTCCTGAATATTAGGTGTCAATTTCCCCCGATAATGCTCGTATTTTATATCATTTATATGGATTTACGCTTGTTTCCCTTTAAATTTTACATTCAAGTAAAATCCGAGCATTGAAGCTAAAGAGACGCGGATTTGGAGATTCTATAAGAGATTTATGATTGTATGCCCACTGTGATAAAGCTACGGCGTAACTCAACTCTCACATTACGCCATAGCTAATGCGTTACTCAGAAGGCCAACTCAGCAGCAGATTATGGCGTAACTCCCACTAAGGATTACGCCGTAACCTATTAGGTCAAAAGATGTTCCACGCAGCTACAAGCTACGCCGTAACTCCTTCCAATGATTATGGCGTAATCATTTCATTTGTAACCTGTATTGAAGATACGGCGTAACTCATCCCATGTGTTACGCCATAACCAGCTATTACGAGAGCATTATTATGAAGATATTAAGGTTACGTCGTAACTCTCAACTTAAGTTACGCCGTAACTAGATCTTGCCTATAAATACAAGCCATAATTTCTGCATTTCACATCATTCACTCCACACCAAAAAGCAGAGAACGTGAATAGGGGTCCAAGGGCAGATCTTGAAGAGCATACGTAGCCATCTCCAAGGGAGAAATCACTCCCTAACGATAAGCATTAGCGATTATCTTTTCTTTTACTTTCGATTCATGTATTTCATTATGTCAAACGTTGAATTGATTGTTTCTTTTAATATGATCGGCTAAGCACCTTTGGTGCTATCCTAGTTATGATTCCTTAATTCTTTTGTTTACGTTTACATTGCTTTCGTATAATTATTTCTAGTGTATGCATGCATAGTTCGTTGGTAGCTACCCTTGTTTCGGTAGTTTTGAATGGCTGTAGTGTCTAGTTGCTTAGGAAAATTGACCAACTGACCCTAAGTAGGTAGACTGAGTGGGAAGGGTAAGAATTGACCAACTGACGACCCTTCTTCGCTTATGCGAACTGACCAAATGATCACCTGCCGTTTGGATGAACTTAAGAAGTTAGGGATGAGTGTCTAAGATGCTAGCGCCCGGGCACTCATTGTTGTGAATCTTGCATGTAGCGGAACTTAATGACTTGGCTTAGGGGACTAAAAACAACTGGACTTTCAAGGGTAGTAGCTTGATCTCCGGTGGAAACCTTTGCTGATAGGTTAGGACGAAATGACCAAATGTTGTCCTAGCAACTTAAACCCCCACTTGAATCAATTGGAAGTAGTTAGATGTGAACATAACATGATAGGATGAGTAACTAGGTTAGCACACTTTACCCTTATTGATCACAACCTCTATCTTCATTTGCTTTCTTTCATTTCTAGTTTTATTAGCTAATTAATAATTTCGATACTTAAAACCAGTGACACCTAGACTTAATTAGAATCCGCTCACATAGCTCTTGGGACGACCTCGGTTGTACCGATTACTACAATACACACGACCGGGTACACTGCCCGTTAGTGCATAGGGTGGACCATAGGTAAACGAGACACTTATAAATATTAAAACACAGTGTCATTAAAACGCATCAAGTTTTGGCGCGATGCCGGGGAGTTATATTAGGATTTTTGTTAAGTCTTTTACTTTTATTTTATTTTGAATTCTTGTTTACTCATGATTTCTTTTCAAGTTTCAGGTACCATGGAAGTTATTAACATTGATGACCTCACTCTTGAGGAATATTTGGCATTGACAAGGGAAGAACAAGGGCTGGGGCTCGTTAGGCCGGCTATTGGAGATATTGTCCGTTTCGAGATTAAAGAACAGTTTATGAGGGAGCTACGTGCTAACCCTTTCTCAGGAAACAGGGACGAAGATGCTTATGAACACGTTGAGAATGTCTTGTACATCGCAAGCCTTTTCAACATACCTGGTGTTTCTCATGACGATGTTATGCTCCGAGTGTTCCTCATGACTCTTACTGGGGGAGCAAGAAGATGGATTGAAAGATTATCCGCCGGGGCAGTTGATACATGGGCTCTCCTAAAGAAGCATTTCATTCAAAGATATTGTCCTCCTTCGAAGATATCTAATCAGCTCATGGAGATCCATAATTTTAAACAAGATGACGATGAAACATTGTATCAAGCTTGGGATAGATACAACGATCTCCTCTGCAAGTGTCCTACTCATGACCTAAACAGCCAGCAAAAGGTCAACATTTTTTACAAAGGTATCAACGTGACTACAAGACAGATGTTGGACTACCAAGGACCAATTCCGAGCATGAATCCTACTCTCGCCATTGAAGCCATCCAAAAAATGGCCGATCATTCTCAAAAATGGCACGATGGAGGAAGCAAAAGAAGCCTAGGTGAAAATCTTGAAGCTATTGCCGCCATTACTAG
>OU343220.1:270751116-270911539 GCA_910596185.1 Chrysanthemum makinoi | reverse complement strand
CCTATGGAAGGCCTCGTCATAATCAAGCTTTCAAGAGGTCGTACGGTGGATGGAGATTTGAGGTTGCTTTCCTAGAGAAAACTTGTTTCATCTGGTGGATCTACAAGGAAATGACCCATGTCTGGATCGCTGTAATTTAGTCTCTACACTATCTCTATGAAAGACATGGTTGCTTCATCTCCCATATGTTTACTTTCAAAGGTAACATCAACAAAATCCCGCTATGCACCGTTCTCACATCTAAACTTTCAAACCATCACCAACCTTGCTTGACACAAACTAGTTCAAGGACTCCCACGTTTCGTATTCTAAAGATCACCTTTGCTCACCTTGTGAACAAGGCAAAAGCACTCGTGCTCATTTTCCTTCAAAGGTGGAACACGCCTCTCATGTGCTTCATCTTCTTCACATGGATTTGTGTGGCCTGAATGTAAACGATCAATGGCAAACGCTACATCTTAGTAATTGTTGATGACTATTCACGCCGGACTTGGGTCTACTTTCTTCCAAGCAAAGATCAAGCTCCACAAATGATCATCACCTTTCTAACGAAAATACAAGTTCACCACAACACCTTTCGAACAAGGCAATCAATTTGTTAATCAAACTCTTCGTGAATTCTATGAGAAAGTGGGAATTCAAGATCGACATCTATTGCACGCATACAACCGAACAAAACGGAGTTGTCGAAAGACAAACCAACGCTAGTGGAAGCCGCAAGAACAATGTTAATCAATGCTAAACTTCCAGACATTTTATGTAAGCGTATCGTATCCATCAGATGCTATACTCAAAACCGCTCTATGATTACAAACGCCACAACAAAACACCTTTCAGCTCGTCCATAAAGTAAAACCGAATATAAAACACTTTCATGTATTTGGATCTCTTTGCTATCCTAATAATGATCGTGATGACTTTGGAAAGCTCAAAGCCAAAGTCACATTGAGTCTTTATCGGATAATCGCGGATAACCAAAGGTTTCCGAACTGAATCGCCGTACAAAAACAGTGATGGAAACGATTCATGCTCATTTAGATGAACTTACGGAAATGGCTTCGTATAAAATTTTGAACCCGGTCACAACCGCTTAAACTTCCCTCAAACCCCATCATCACCGAACAAAGCCCCCGCTTACTCGCCAACAAATGGAAAGGTTATTTGTTCACTGCTCAGACGATATTGATGAACGTGCCGTGTGTATCCGTCAAGTCGCCGCTCAACCCGATAATACTCTTTTAACCCGATACACCCGCTAACAACTATCAAGGTAGATGCACCTACACCGCTTGACTCCACCACAACAGCTTGAACAAACCGCCCAACAATGATGAAACCACATGATATTCTAATGTAGTACCCCACCGCAGATTTTGATCCAAATGCTCTTCAACCCGCTTGCTAATGATCGCCGCACCGCATGTCGCTGAATCTTCAACAAACCATTTGAATCCTCGACCAGACAATGTATATCAACATCAACCTCTCCACATAGATGGATGGAAAGACCATCCTCTGAAAACATTATTGGCAACCCAATCAACCGGGCCTTATAAAGACAACGCCTTCACACGTGACGGTGAACATTGCATTTATGCACTCACCGTCAGCTAATCAACCTAAAACATCAAAGACGAATGACAAAAGACAACCGATTGAATCCATGCAAGAAGAACTCAACCAATTCAAACGCCTTGAAGTATGGGAATTGGTTGAAAGACCAACAGGGTCTACGCCATTGGTCTCAAATGGATTTGGAAAACAAATTGATGTCGGGAAATGTTATCGTAAATAAGTCACACCGTGGCTAAGGGTTATCGTCGTGAAGAGGGTATTGACTTTGAAGAATCTTTTGCCCGCTGCTCGCCTTGAGGTCGTTCGATATTTCTAGCGTCATGCTCATATGAATATGACGGTCTATCGATGGATGTCAAACCGCGCTTCTCAATGGACAACTTAAAGAAACGGTTTATGTCACCAACCGTGATGGATTCGTTGATCCGAAGTTCCTAATCACGCCTACAACCTAACAGCTCTCAGATGGTCTCAAACAAGCTCCTCGAGCATGGTACGATAAGCTATCATCCTTCCTCATTGCTAATAATTTCACCAAAGGTTCGGTTGACCCAACTCTCTTTATACAATATCACGGGGAACATATCTTAATTGTTCAAATTTACGTGGATGACATCATTTTTGGGTCTACACATAAAAGTTTTCAATCGCTTTTGCAAAACTAATGAAGAAAAATTTTGAAATGACCATGATGGGTGAACCAACATTCTTTCTGACCGCAAGTTCATCAATCACCCGTGGTATTTTTTGAGTCACCCAAATATGCCCTTGAATTGTTAAACAAATTTGGAATGAAACCAGGACACCTATGCCACACCAATGGCTCATACCAAGAAGCTAGACGCCGATTTACATGGTAAATTGGTGGACCCTACAAAATACCGTAGTATTATTGGTCTCATGTATCTATAAAACTAGCGTAGACTGAGATTGTTCTTGCCGTTATATATTGCTCTCATCATGCGACCAACCTAAACCCACCCTCCGAGGCTAAAAGAATCCTCCGATACAAAGGGAACCATTAACTTGGGGATCCGTATCCGGCGATTCTGTTTGAACTAATCGCCAGATGACCGACCACGCCAGGATGCTTAGACTCACGGAAAAGTACCGTGAGCTTTACAATTTCTGGTGATAAACCGTGTCATGGCAATCGAAGAAGCGGATTGTACATCGCCCTCAACCGGCGTAATATGTAGCCATGTCGGCGTGTTGTGCTCAAGTCATCTGGATGAGAACACAACTCTAAGACTATGGTTACGATTTGATGTAATCCCGATGTACCGCGACAATCGGAGTGCCATTGCAATCTCGCGGTAACCGGCCAAAGACTAAATCAAAGCACATCGATCTTCGATATCATTTCATCAAGGATCACGTGGAACAGTACTTGAATTATATTTTGTGGGTACGTAATACCAATTCATGGATCTTCTCACCAAAGCCTTGCCTCCCGCTAGGTTTAATGAGTTGGTCCACCGGATTGGTATGAGGTGTTTGACTCAAGAGGAATTTGATGACCTCCTAAAACAGCTTTAAAACCTCACAAACACCAAAATCTCTTTTGTAAATATTTTTCAAAACAAAATACAAAAATATAAACCCGATAAAACAACAAAATATTCTTCTATCTATTTTCTTCAACAACATTGCAAGTTTTCCCGTCAACACTATAATCTTTCAAAATTCAATATTTTTTCGATCTAGTGTTTGGGGAGAAAATAATACTTAACCGCTTCAAATCATCCGTGTACTTGCATGTTATCTTATCCCTAGTTGTTTCTTTTATCATTGGTGGTAAACTTTTCTCGTTAAATGACACCTCGGACTAAATTTATAACCTTTCATCATTTATTAAGTTGAGGGAGTGTCACAAAGTTTCTTTCTTAAAATCTTTGTTTGGTAACCAAAATGGAAGTTAAAAGGCTTTGTATGCAAAAGGAAAAGGAGGGACCAAACTGCTCAAAATGTTAAAGTTATTTTAATAAAACACCTCCCACCTACTTTTTACTTCACATTTAATACACACAACCATACCATCCTCTACTAAGATTGAACCAAGAATTCCGTGTTTTGATCATCATTTTGTAAGTGGTTTTAATGATCTTAACATGTTTTAAGCTTGGTTTTTAATTTCATGCAAATCCAACGCTAAAAATTGATGTTACGTGATTATGTGTTCTATAGCTGGCAAACACACAATCATTATGTGTGTGTTTTTGGTTATATGGATAGTGTCAAAATGCTTCTAATACATCAAGGATATCATTTTAACCATTAAACCCACCCGTAAACACTTATTAATGATTTTTGAAAATTAGGGTTTATGAGTCGATTTGGGTTTTTTCAAATGTGAAGTTTTTGGTCTAAAAAGATTGTTGGGTATCATATGTTGTTGAATTGATGATTTCATGGTTGTTTACCACCTGAAACACTAATTGTTTAACAATTTGAAGTTAGGTTTAAAGTTCATAATTTGGGTAATTTTGATTCTCAACAAATTAGATGTTAATACTTGGCCTAAAGACTCTAACAACACTCTAGACCTACCAGAATTTTTTGGGTGCAAATCCCATGGTTAAATTTCATAATGCGAAATCTTAACCCTTAGGGTTTTGACCTACGCTGTATGACTTTCACGCAGAATCGTTATGAATGTTCATGCCATAAATTGTTGATAAAATGATGTTTGTGTTAATTGATGATTTGATGAACTTATTTCGTGCTTTGCCGCTTTAATATTCGTAATCAAGGTCATTTGCAACTCTACGCATAAGGATTACCCTACGCCAGAGTCAAGTTATGCGTAAGAATAATTACGCATAACTACGCGTAAGGTTCTACAATGGGACTACACGTATCCTGTGAAGGATATGCGTAAACAGTGACCTCTACGCGGGTCTACTCACGTAAGCCTTACGCCGTAAGGTAATATATACGCCTACGCTAGCCCCACGCATAAGGTTCCCTTCCTACGCGTAACATTTACGCCGTAGTTAGATCCTACGCGTAAGCTTTCGCTCACGCAGATATCATCACTGCTTACGCTTAACTTTGCCAAAACTACGCTTAAGCCCGGATTGACCTTCATAATGAATTGTTACGTGTACAAACTTGTAAATAAACTAATCATAACGTTACGAATCCAATAATGTCACTAATAAACTTAATCTTTGATATGTTGTGAACAATAAGTGATAACATAAACTTTAAAACTTAAAGTTAACTAACTACAAACATTTCACACGCCATTGGACTATTGAACAAACAAGTGACTTAGGACTCGTAACAATCATTGACACTGTATATTCAATAGCTAGACAATAAGACCTTCTGTTGACTAACACTATGTCTTTCGATATGTTGGTTCTTTTGGCTAATGTTATTTCAGATCACAACATGGCTGAACAAATGATTGTGGATGCATCAGAAGTTCTTACAATTGTTGATATCTTCCGAGGGTTATCCGAGAAAGATTGGAAAGAACAGCCTTAGGGTTGACTTTGATACCCTCACTTGCTCTAATCTTCCCGCTTGATTGCGTGGATATTCTCGAATCATCCCTACCGTAACATGCTCTCACACTCTCGCCACAGCCTAGAGGTCTACATTCAACAATTTCGATTCTATGAGGATCACTGGTCAAAGTGCAGTGAATGTGACACTTAATCACAAACAAGTCACTATCACTCCCGCTGACTTACGGCCGTTCTCATCATTCCCGACATCGCCCAACCACTTCTTTGCTACCCTACCAAGAGACAAATCCGAAATTTTGATAGATATTGGTTATGATGAAGCTTCAGAATCATTACTAAGCACTCTCACGAGAGTCAAGAATATTCCTCAACCATGGAGAACACTCTACATGATCATCACCAAATCGGTCTCGGTCGTGATAAAGTACATGAGCATCCCAAGCTCATGGAACTGCAAATTTTCTAGTCGTTGATCAACAAGAAGGACATTGAAATCGGCAATCGATATGGGAGGACATGATGGTATTTCACAAGAAGCTTGGCTCCAAGATTCCCTATGTCGGATACACCAAACTGTTGATCCAGAGCACTTGACTTCATCCCGACATCCCCATGAGGCTCAATGACCCAGATAATCACGACATATTGACCGAACCCATACTATCCGCCGAATCAAAGAATCGCCAACAAAGAAACAGGTTCACATCGATCACCTTCTAACCAACCAAATCAAAAAGCTTGAAACATATAAAAGGTATCGTTAGCCGAAAAGAAGGCAAAGTTGGTCATTCGATGAAAAATCTTCCGTACACCTACTCGAGGACCGTAAGAGGCGTGCTGGAAGTGTTACAAGTACAGATATTTATAGGAAGCTTCCCAAAAGGAATCCTCCTAGTAAAAGGATTGTTCCAGAAGGAAGTCGAACCTATTCCCACATCTCGAAACCGCAAAGAAAGCTTGTGGACGAAAGCTCAAGGTATCAATGATGAAGAGATTACCTACTCAATCAGAATCGTAACACCTCCTTCAAGAGCTAAACCTCCAAGTCCACAAACTGACAAAAGAAAAGGGAAGACTCCTCTGCATTTGTACCGTATGATGAAAGCTCGATGAAGAAGAAGAGCAACCGGATATATCATACGTGAAGAAGTTTAATATCGTTAGACACCTTCACAAAGCTCAAGAATTTGCTAAAGACCAAATGGGTGGTCCCGGAGGATCAAGTGGTGTCGCTTCACTAACCATCTCCCCATGCGGTTAATCAACCCGATAAGGGAGCCGGTGCCACCACTCTTATGCAACAACAAAAGCTTGTGGAGGATACTATCGAATATGAGTTTGAGGAACCAGAAATTGAGAAGTCCGAAAAGATCAAGATGTTGATTATGATACGCTTCTTCTAGATAGTCATGCCGATCAAAGGAAGAAACCTCAACCTCCGGGATCCAGAGTCTCCTCATATCTCTTCATCATCAGATTCGCCTTCTCACTCCTCGCCACCACCATCAAAGAAGTCAACCAAATCATCATCCAAATCCATGAAGAAACCATCTAAATCTTGGATTTCTCAAGCTCATGAACAGATTACCAAAGTCACAAACAAGTCGAAGAAAAACGTGCTCAACAAAAGATAAATTTCTTTGCCGATCACATACAAAGATATGTATGACGAGCATGAAAAGATAAAAGGAGAAAGGAAGTTTGTTCAGGAATTCATGAAAAATCACCGCCAAGAGGAACTGAACGAAATGATTGAAGGATACACGAAAAAGTACCTTCGAGTATGCGTCCTAAAGTCACAAAGGAGTTGTTCACCAAACAACTTTATCCAAATCTTATGCAGATCGCCAAGCAAACTATTCGATCAACGCCCTTAGCCGTCACAATCAATCCAACCGATCCGGATAGTTTTCGGTTAATGAATTGGTGGCCAAGCTTGTTACACAAATGTCTGCACGATCTGGGACATTTACTTCTTATGAAGGAAAGTTGTTTCAAGCATTGCTGGACTACCAACTTCAAGAAGCTTGTAGATTTGAAGCTGAAAAGTCTAAACGTCCTAGAGACGATGAAGACAAGGATAAGGATAAAGACTCTCTGCACCTAAACGCCAAACAGTCTGGTGAATCTTCTTTGATGCAACCTCCTCCACAACGAGCTCCTGTTCAACAAACATCTCCTCCTCGCTCTTCTACCTGAAAACCTCGACGATTCCGAAGTTACCACCCCCGACTCAAAAAACCGATGATCACTTTGAGTATACGGGTGGTGACGATGAAGAGGTCCTTGAGCCCCTACAACAACCCACCTCTCCCAAACAAGTTCAGAAACCAGAATCATCATCTAGGCCTTCAAAGAAGAAGAAGAAGAAGACGCCAAACCGACAGTCGATCATGGCTAGATGACGATAAAACAGAGGAATTTGAATGGTTTGCTAATCTTGTTAACAACACTCCCTACCCTGAAGAAGGTTAGAATTTGGTAGACGGTTCTACATTGGAGCATGCAAAAGTTCTGCAAGAAAAGTTCCATGTGAAGAAAATGACGAAATCGAAATGGCTGTTTAATAAAAATGAAGCATTTCAACTTCTAAAAGACAGCTCTGAAAGTGCCCTCGAGGTCGAATATCACTTTGAAAACATTGCTCGAGCTATGTCTAACAACATGGATTGGCTCAACCCCGAAGCAAACATTGACTTCACACAAAGGGACAACCCTCCATACTACACCGATTGGACCAAACCTCTACCAACACTTGGACAAACAGCAGAACCAAGGATTCCTTTCGTGATACTTCTTCAACAAAGACTGGATTTTCTTCTACACGTGACGATTTATGATTCAAGAAAATATGCTACGCCGTTGACACTTCCATTCCCAGCACTGCCTACTCAAACTGCATAGCCTTTGAGGAACGTGCCAATCACTTGTTCTCCAATACAGTGGAGGCATACGCCCGAGATGCATTGTATGGGATTCATCACCGCCGAACGCCGACGAATCTACTATAGAAGCCGCCAGTTCTGAAGTCTCAACATGTTGTGCATAGTTCTAAAGACATCGCGCCATCATACACGTTGACCTTTCGTCTAAGTGGGACTACACATTCCTAAAGAAGATCGTAGTCAAACGACAAGATGAATAGGACTATGCTTTCTCGAGGTCGACTTTGAGAATTTGTCTCTCAATGACATCGAAGACATGTACCTTGCCAAGGTACAGTGTCGCATGAGACAATTCTCAATCGCAGCACAACGTGAATTTATCAAGTCACTTCTCATCTTCATAAGACGGATTGTCATCAAGGAACGTGTAGAAGATCTCCAACTGGCTGTTGAATCTTATCCGACGCGTGTCAACTTCACTCCTCCAAAGCTTGATCTTCCCGATATCAACCAGCTATCTCAATATACACTCATCAGCAAACCTTTCGCGTTGTTTACCGTAGTGAACTTCAAAGAAACTGCTTAATGGCGTGTTGCGAACTCCACAAGTTCGGGATCATACTTGAAGCTGGTTAGGATGGATTGGCATACGTGTTGTAAGGATATACGCCGAAAATTGGGTCTCCTAAGCGCTGGAATTCTCGGGAAAGGAGGGATGTGAGACGGATCATCACAATGATTGATGAACGGTTGTTTCGAAGGATCAGCCGTTCGACGCATTGGAGAGTTATGTCGGTGGTCGACCCAGAGAAACATAACCGAATTCAACGCCTGCATACTCCCTGGGAACATCATCGCACTTCCCGGTACCCCTTGAATTGTTTTTCTTCATATCATTTTGGATGTTTGATTAATTATGTCAATGGCTTGTGCACACATTACAATGTACAACCCGTACTTGTAAATAAAGGACCCGTGGTACGCCGTGCCACAATCCTTATAAAGGAGCGAAAGCTTCTACTTTTGAGTAAAACCTATCAAACCTTTCACTTTTCAAGGTTTTGCTCAAAAGAACAAGTACTTTCCCTTATGATTTTCAAAACCTCAACCGTTTATATCACTCGTTGAGGGGAGTACTTGAATCAAAACTTTGTTCAAAATTGTTCTCAGTGGTCATTCTTCCCGCAACACTCGAAATGGTCATATTTATTCTCAAACGCTTCAAAAATAACACTTTAATATGCCATTTTTGAGAGGGAGAAAATACGTGATAAGAAATATGTTGTGTAAATGCAAATGAATCTTTGTGCTATAGACTTAACCCATGAATTGACGAGATCTTAACTGTTAGTAACTCGAAAAGACTTGTCCGACGGGTAATAATTTCAAGCTAGTTCGCTAGTGATGTAAACGTGTCTCGCAAAGGACTTGTCTCAGTAGAATGTACCAATTCGAGAAACTCTTGTAGACATGAACTCGACGGGTTTGACAACCTTTCGAGGATTGTCTACACCTTCAAGGTAGTTATTAGAGCCAGTTGTCACCTAACAACTGACAATGCAACTTTAATTATGCCACGTGAACGTGTCTCATGGGAGAATGTCTATCTTGAGTGAATCAATTCAAAATGCGCTTTTCCTCACTGTGCATTTTAACCGCTAAAACACTTAAGCACATGTGGAGGGGGAGTATTTATGCAAAATCTTATCTCAACAAAGGTACTAAAATGTTTTTCATTCATATACACCGTGAGAGATTTTTCACATCGCTGGTTTTATGGCAACATAGGTTAGTCATGGAGTTATAAGGTGACTAAGGTTAGGAATAACCGTCCTATGATCCGCCAGAGCCGGAGGGATCTACCCAGGACACCACAAATAGTTAGTATTTAGAAGTCCTTAGGTATGATTGTAAAAAGGAGAAAATGAGAATCGGAGAAAGAAGGAGTTGAAGAATTAAAAAGAAATGCAAAGAAAAGGGTGAAAAGAAATAGCCCTCAAGATTATTCAACTTAGGCGCATAATCGGTTCAATTCATATGCTACCGGGTTGTCACTTTGTGACGCCGGTATTGAAGATTAAAAGTCGCCATGGACCCAGTGACGCATGCACTAAACCTTCTTATCCACTCAAGTTTCTCTTAACATAAGCTTGTTTCATTCTCACAGGGAACCCTAAGTAAACTATCTCGGCTTCTCTTAGAGATTTGTCGGTATTGAAGAAGGAGACCCTCTCCCTAGTCTCCGCTCCAGAAAACCAAAACGCACTATTGAGTCTAGAGCCACGAGATTCATCAAAAGATCTCTTAGGTACACTTGACATTTAATCACTTGATGATCTATAATAAGGTTTTCAGTGGTTCATATCGAGTCCTTCACAGATCTTAGCAATCTGTCGAGAACATTTATGAGAGGTTCACATTTGTGATCCTCAATGAATGAATGGAAACTCCCGCCGTGGTCAACATTAAACGCCCTCGACAAAGCAGGTCGTCGGCAACTCCCCGTGGATTGCGCTTAGTGGTCTCAAACGGCTCATACGTGAGGTGATGCTTCGTGTACCTCGACTCATCCAATCGTAGGTGTACTTCGGCACATCGTGTTATCTCACTTGTGGGACTCCGATTCAGGAACGGCCTTTGTAAGAATTAGAGTTGTGTTTTCACACTATGCCGTTAACACTCTCGAAGTTCAAACTTGTAAGTGCCGGAATCCGCTTATTACTAACCGCTTAAATGTTTTTCTTCTTATGGAAGCTCGTGCGGAATGATCGCGTGCATTCTTCTCATACTCACGCCAACATCATCACTAATGGAAGTTCTATCCTAAAGCAACACAACAAATAATGATTCTTCGTCAATACAGAGAATCTACAAAGTTAAAGACTTAAAGAACTCCATCAAGATGAATTCCAACGCCAAAGAGCGTGTGAGCATGTTGAAGAACGACGTGGAGACAATCAGAGCGAAGGGCTGCACTGAGGCACTTGATGCGACAACAACAACATACTATCACTTTCACCACAAAGAACAATGATCAAAGAAAAAAGTTATTGATGACGCCAAGCATAACCGCTCAAAGTAAACTATCTCTACACCGGGAGATTGTTCAAATCAAGGCAATTCTTCTCACAAGAAAGAAGAATGTCAGAAGACGCCAAAGCTACTATTACATCAACGCCTTCACCGTTTTCATCACCAATGCTTGAGTGTTGGTTACTCATATGTAATAACACTTGAGGGAGATTGTTGGAATCACTCCTAAACCTTATTCAAGTGTTAGTTACTCATATGTAATAGTTAGCTTATTATGGCCTTTATGTTTGTTATTAGCCTTAAGCTTATGTAGAAGGCCCATAAGCCTAGGCCTAGCCCAATAAGGAAAGGGAGGGAACTAGGAGTGTTGCCCTAGCTTCCCTCCTATAAATACCCCTTGTAAACCTTCATTTGAATGTTGGTTGTTCAAGTTATTCTCTTTCACTCACCTCTACGCATAACCGTATAACTCTATATCGTGTGTGTGTGTTTGGATACTTGTTCAATCGCCTCTCTATCTTTCTATTAAGCTTGTGTGGTAAAACTTGTGACCTAAGAACCTCTTCCATAAGAGTGTCACTTGACGAGTTATCAGAAGACCAATTGTATAGAAGATTTTCTAATTCGGTAAGGTCGGCTTCAAAGTCGAAGTGAGCATCATCATCTCCCGGCGGAGAATGATCAACGGTGAGAGCCAGTTCATCGCGAACTAACCTCGAAGGTCCAACGTCAAGTGGGATTGCCACTATTCTTTTCTTCGGGTAAAGATGGAGATGTAACGAGGTTCTCCATGTAAAGGTCACTATCCTCATTCTGAATATCAAAGATTGGGTTATCCAAAACAAGAGTGAATTCAGAATCAAATTCAAACAGAGGATTAGTGAACGCCATAGCAAAAGGTTTCTCGGACACAACGATAATATCTTCATCATCCGCTTTTCAAAAATCGTGTCCATATCAAGATCATCGGATCAACATCTCTCACTTCTTCCAAGCCGACGAGCTCGTGAAGGATTTCCTCAACATACCTCGATGTCTCCACACGATAACTAATCATCAAATGATGTATAGTCATTTCGTGACTCGAGATTACCTCAATAGAATCATCATCGAGAGGCTCATCACACATATTACCGAGATAACCCTCGGATTCGCTTGGGGTTGGGACGAGGTTCTCAACACAAGACGATTCGTTTTCCGCGAATAGTGCTAAGATGCTCATCCCTTATTAAAAGGTTATCCGATGGTTCTATGGTAGATAGGCAATGTGAGGGTGGAGAGTGGACATGTGCGGTACTTTGTGGGCTTGAGATATGCACCTTGTCCTTTGTCGTCTCCCAATCCTCCTCATCCTTATCATCGAGACGGCAAGCTTCGTTAAATAGGAGAAGCTTTTGAGTCACGCTTCATCGGCCGAAATCTTTCGTTGCGAAAGCGCTTTGTTCCTGGAAAGTTCCTCAAGAATCATATGAGGAAATGGATCAATGACGGGAAGTTGTGGGGTTGGAAATTGTCAAAACAAGGAGTGTTATAACAAGGATCAGGTCCATAGTAATTCTGATTCCATGATTGACATTGGTAATCATAATGAGGACCCCCACACTTAGCACAATGAGGGTATTGGGGAGAGAAACTTTGAAATGATGAATCATTGAAATCTTGATAGTACGGTTGTGGCTCGAATGAATTTTGTGGAGGGTGGTTGAAATTGTTTTGAGGATAATTGAAAGAGTTCGGGTTAGAATCATAAGCGAATGAATTCTCGGCGCAAATCGAACAACATCCATCAATAAGATAGTTTCCACACCACTCGCACATACATTTGTAGCAACGAAATCCTTTCGGTAACACGTCTCCACAACGAAAGCAATAATCGGATCGAACGAAGATATCTCGGTACGGAGTAGGAATCGAGGGCTCAACAACATCACAATTGGTATTTGTAGAAGCGTATTTCCCGGTTAACTTTAGACGAAGTTCATTAAGGTAGTTATCAATCATGTTCATTCCGTCCCTAAGGAAATCTTCTGAAAACGTCTTGAAGATTCCGGAGGTGGGACAAGTGGTGTGCTCTCAGAGCTATCAATTTCCACCACTTCCGTTTTGGTCTCCGGTTCTTGCTCTTTTCTCTTAACCTTAAACGTAAATCGCAAAAGATTTTGATCAATTCTGGACGGTTTGGGCTCAGAAACAATAGAAGAAATATCGGGTTGTGGCTGATGGTCGAAAAACTTGGAGAATCATCGAGAGAGTTTTTATCGGATAATTCGCACCAATAGCAATATTTGATCGCACCCATCCTTCCACATCGCTTACATAAACAATCCTGATTTTGACAATAAAGTTGATCCTCTTCCATACGGCTTTTGCAATGGAAACAACGACGATAATCGATCGTCGCCATGAGAATTAAACATGTAGAGGGTTAAAGAAATAGAATCAAATGGTCGAGAGGATACGAAGAATAGAATCAAACGGTGAAAGAGGGTAAGATAATTAGAATCAACGAATGAGAGGAATGAGAAGAATATTTTTTGATTTTTCGAAAACGAGTGCACATGCACATTCAAAAACAACACTTTCAATTAAAACAAGACCGAGGCAAAACACAATGAACTTAAACCAATAATCACAAGCGTATTCACGCAAGTGACACAAAGGCAAGTTTTAAATCTTTTGTTCGGGAACTTATTATGATAACACTCAAGTTTAGAAGTGTTATATTGATTGTGTGTTCTATTTTATTTAAAACAAAAGGCAAAAATCTTTTTGTATTTTTATCTTTTACATATATACAAAGAAAAGAAAAATATTTTTGTATTTTTGTATTTTTATAAAAACAATAACTTCACGAGGAAGGTTCTTCAAGTCACTAATCGTCAAAACTTCACGATATTGTCGCAACACACCTCCCCGGCAGCGGCGCCAAAATTTGATTCGTTAAAATAAACACAAATATCAAAATATCAAATTAACTGTGAAATTCGACAAATCAACCTTTTAGGAAAAGGGTTAACGTGCCAAATCTCACGAAAGTGATAAAAGTGATACCGGGAAAGTGATTTCCCCGGGTCGTGTCCCAACGAGGTGTGAAATTGACGGAATCGTTGAGTTTCGTGATTATGGACTTGAATTGGTTTTAAAGAAGTGGGATTTTGAGTACGTTAATCTACCAATTAACGAACGGGAATGAAAACAAATCATGTAAAACAATGTAAACACTAAATAAACTACTACTAAGCCTAAGAAGCAATAAAACGAAGCTAACTAAGTCCTAGGGTGCTAAAATGCAAAAAACGCTAAAAACCGGGAACACACCGAGCCTAAAACGTGAAAATTTTGCAAATTAAGGGCTACGGGTGCGAAATCAATTTTCTTACGTTCTATTTGACTACAAATAATTTTAGAAAAAAGTCGGGAATTTTTTCGACTTTTAAAATAATTACTACGAATTAAACACTATTAAACACTAATTAAATGATTAAAAATATTAAACTAATTTTGAAAAATCTGAAAAATTCACAGAAACTACTTTCATTAATTTTGGACCTAAGAAAAATAAGAAAACAGGTTCTTGTTTGGGAACATAAGCTGTGAATAAGCTCAAAAGAGCTTATAGGTAAAACTGGATTTATGGGTTAAATGGTTTGTTTGTGTAAATACCAACGAGACAAGACCCAAGGGCGCGATGGTAAGATGTGCGTGTGGTGAGCTGGGTGGCCAGGGTTCGAATCCCAGCAGTTGCAAACTTTTGAAAACCTCTTTTTTTTTTTTTTTTTAATTTTCTTTTACAACTTTGAAGACACAATCAAAACAAAAGATTTCTGTTAAAACTTTTCTTTTAAAACCAGTGCAATAAGCTGTTATGACAGCTTATTGGTGTCTGTTTTGGACAGCAACAGAAACAAACACCCTTTTACAACAGATGAGCTCAAATAAAGCAATGACAAGCAGTTGTATTTAGCAATCAAGAGATGAATAAGCAATGACGAAAGCTAAATCAAAAAGAAAATAAGCTGCAAGATGGGGAGATCAGTTGGCTTAATAAACTACTCTAGGGGAGACATAAGCAGTTTGGAATAAGCTAACTAATGGGGGTTCCTACAACTAAAAGGGAGATTGGAAATCAAATACTAACTTCTATGATAAGCATTGATAAGTTATAATTTACACTAAGCTAATACTAATTAGACCACTAGTGAATTAAATCCTAAACAAGCTAAATAAGCCATCCTACCAATCCTAATAAGCTAAAAGGAAGAGAAAGAAAACAATATTGTGATTGTGACTACAGGATCGCAAAACAAAGCAGCTGTGGAGCTGTTTAGAGCTTAATTTTAAGCTGAAAAGATGGACTTCCAAAGGGTACCACAAGCTACACAATAAAAGTTAGCACAACCAACAACCCAAAAGAACTAATTGGAAGTCAACTTTGACACTGAAACAACTTGAAAACAAGCTGCTATCAGGTCACTTGGGCTGTTCTGAGATCAGTTAAAAAGGGGTAAAGGACAGATTTCAAGTGCAAAATAAACTAAGCAAGAGTAATCCTAATTGCATACAAGGTAAAAGCACATGAAGTTGGGTGTACAAAGACTTAATGAAAAACATTTTTTGAAACTTTTGTGTGGAAATAAGCTGTGAAATGAGCTGAGAACAGTAGTGATCACTGCTGTAATGTGTGGCGAAAGTAAACTGTTCTTCAAAGCAAAATCTTATAAGAGCTTATCAAACAAACTTTAAACTTGTAAAATGGACTAATAAACTCAAGGGAAGTTTGACTTCAAAAGTCAAACGGGTAAAAACCAATTTTTTTTTTACTACTTAATGCCCTGACCCAAACACACATGAACAGATTTAATACCAGAAACTTGGAAGATCTTTTTAAGAAAGCTAAAATTTGACTCAACTATACTAATAGGAATTCTACCAATTTAATTCTGAAAACAGTAACAAATGCGAAAAAATACTTTTCATTAACTAAAAGAGAATTTCATTACATTAGAAAAATAGAAAACTGATTTTTAAAACTAAGTAAAGGGTGCCCTTCAAGGCTACAAGATATGTTCTATTTATACTACAAGGTCTTCAAGTCTTGGCTTCTTGATGTGTGCTTCTTCAGTGAGTTAAAACAAGCCAGAAAACCTACTTGTGCTTTCTTCCTTCAATCTTGGCCCTTAATTAAGTAGGTACCAATTGGACTTAATCTTAGCCATCCACTGGTCTTTTTGAGCCAAGGATTGCCATGGTGGCATCCTGGAAAGGAGGGAAAGAAGGGTAGTGGGTTTGGGATTTGGGAGGAACTGGGTAAAAGAGGTGGTGGAGTGTTTGGGTTTTTGGGATTATTGGATAAAGGGTGTGAGTGTTCTGGGTAGGAGAGAAAAGGAGAAGCAGATTAGGGTTTATGGGGGGAAGAAGAAGAGAGGGAAAGGGAAAGGTATTTGGGTCGGTTTAGGTCGTGGGTTGGTTGGGTTTTTATTAAAAGTGTTTTAAGAGAAAGATTTGTAAAGTATTTTGGTTTTTAAAAAGTTTTGTATATATTTTTTTTTTTTTTTTTTTTTTGAAAACCAAAACTGATTTTTAAGAAAAAATGAATTTTTACAAAAATTGGATTTTGGATAAAAATAAGGATTTATTTGGATTTTTGGGTGAAAAGGGCAAATTTGTCATTTTGGGATTCGCGGAAGGGTAAAATGGTAATTTTGGGTACTTGGTTAGGTTATAAGATGGTTTTCCCAAACCCACTCTAAAAACGTGTCCGGTTCTTCAATTGATCAACGATCGTAGAAAATCACATCCCGGCACCGGCTTCTCAGCACTTTTCTGAATTTGGCTTGATTTTTGCTCGTTTTTCGCTCTGTTTTCAATCCTTTTGTACCTGCAAGACATAAAACACACTCCGAGGATATTTTTGACATATTTTGATCGTATTTGGGTGTTTTTAGTCATTTTTGTGGTCTTAGATGGGTAAAAACGATGAGTGAATAAGCACTCATCACCATGACTATTTCAATAAGTTTCCTACGGAAGAAGAACTCTCTCGCCACCCACACTTAGTACGTGACCTCCGTCACATGTATGTTAGGAGAAGCCCTAGGATCAAGTTTGGGAACCCTTGGAATCTTAACATACCATGTTGCATAGGACACCTTTTCGTGGCAAAGGCTTACATTGACTGCAAGTCCCCGATAAATATCATGACTAGCACCTACTATAATTGGGTAATGAAGAAGCCTATCCCAACTAGGCAAGATCCCGATAATCCTAGGGTTACTTGCAATTTTCTTGGTAGAGTTAAGGGATTGCCCATTTATGTAGGAAGTTTCACATTTCCTACGGATTTCATAATAGTGGATGATATTAGTACTGCCATAGATCCTAGCTTGTCCCACGTTATTCTAGGAAAGCCTTTCGTAGAAAACACCGGGATGACTTATGATCCATCGTTAGGAATAGTGAGATTCAAGGATGAGACCGATGATGTAGCCTACCAAATGCCCTTTAAGATTGAAAAATTTTCATCACTATCCAATAATGAAAAAGAACTTAAGCTATCGGTCTACTATATGAATGAGGAAGATAAGGAGAAGGGAGTAGATTATGTTATGGCCAAGATTTTCGGTTTCTATAAGGATTGCTTGAACTTAGGACCGGAATATAAAACCGAGTGGGGAGAGGACGACCTCTTAGAAAAGTGCATCATAGGACACTTCTACAACATGGAACCCCCCGATGGAGACCGTCATAAGGAAGAAGATGACGGTAATGAAGTCACGTAGGGGCACGACTTCGAGTCTAGCTACAAGACTCATAAATAAAGAAAAGCGCTTCTTGGGAGGCAACCCATGCTTAATTGTTTGCTTGTTTGTGTGTCGTGTATCTTCTATTTATTGTTTATTCTCATGTTTGAATTTGTAAAATGTTTTATTTTGTCTTTAACCTCGTCTTAATTACATATAAAGGTATTTTACATAAGGGATAAGTGTAGGGAGGATTACACACGTTTTCAAAAGAAACGTGAACATAAGAATTACAATTAATTAAAAGATATACATGTGTGTTTGTTCGAGTCAAATGCTTGTATCGAGTCATAATGGATGTTTTGCGGAAATTTTTCCAGATTCTAAAGATGTAAATTTTCCGAATTTTTTCGAAAATCGCACCAGTTTGTTCAGGATAACCTGACGGCGTCAGATCGCAACCGACGGCGTCCGAGGAGCGAAATGACTTATCACTTTTTTCTCGCTCGAGCTACTTATAAATTTTTTGGAATTTTCCAGGTCTTAATTTTCCGAAAATCTGAAACATCCATTCCACAAGCATTATATCCTAGTTTAGTAGAGTCTTATATATATTGTTACCGCCGATTTTACGTGAAGGTTTCGTTTGTTTTCTTCAAGTGTGCAGGTTTAATTTACTAAGAAGAAGATACATAAGATGAGAAGGAGCTTTTAACGCAAACGTTCTTCTTGAAGAAAGATGTAACCACCACTTTACACGGATCCTACCGAGCTAATCAGGGGATTATTAGTTTCTTTCATCTTTTATTACCTTCCATTATCATAACTTTGATACTTTCGGGGAACATTGGGGACAATGTTCAGTTTAAGTGTAGGGAGGGAAAATAAAACGGGAACTTTGAAACTATACTTATCCTTGATTATTTGCTTTGTCCAATTGCATTTGTGTAATAAACCATGAGAAATATCAGTTAGAGTAATTTTGGCACCAAATTTAAAATTTTTCATGACATATAGGAGTGGGCCATTAGTCTTAATAAAGCGTCTCATGGATAGGAAGTTATATGACTAGCACAAAAACCTTTACCACTTAAATTCCACCCAAAATGTGAGGATCGCCCTTAGATTTGTAGGAATTAAAGCATTCATCTTTGATGCTTAGAGTGTGAACCGGTAGTATAATAGATTCTAGAACTTGTTTTGTGATGCATCCCGAGATCGCTAGTAAGACTACACTTGTGTAGTTAGGAATAACTAAATGATAAGAGACATTAGGATAACCCTTGTTTGATACTTGTAATATAATTACTTCTTCCACATCGTTTGAGTAATTCCCCCACACCTTTGCGTTGTACTCATCTTTAGTACTAAATGATAAGAGGCAATAGGATAACCCTATCCTTTTCGCGGTTCTCGTGATGTTTCGGTTTTCCGGAATATCAATGAAGAGCATTGTTTACAATCCACCCCCAAATGTACACCCAAATCGCCTTAGCCTACCTTGTATGCACTCACTTTTAGTGTATTATTGTTATCACACTAAACCCTTAGTTCAATTATCTAGTTGCTTGCATAAGTTGCTAAGTCGAGTCATATCCTTTGTACACAGTTTTGGGATGATTGGAACTCATGGGAAAAGTTAAGCTTTATGAAATGACGGGAAGGGAACGTTAAATTTAAATTCCCTTTATTTGCGTAATAATGTACTCCAAGTGTTTTGATCTTTTTAATTCGGGTCAAATTAGTGTTAGAGTAATAAAAACTCAAGTGTAGGGATGTGCCTATAAATCCCTATCATTTTAATGTTATCGTAGAGGATGGTAGAGTAAAAGTGTAAAAAAAATAATAATAATAAAAAAAAATTTTAAAAAATCGAAAAAAAAAGAAAAAAAAAAAGAAAATGAAAAAAAATAGAGTGTGAAAAAAAATATATATATACGGGCTACCATCCTACATCTATCTTTAAATTTATGTTTGTTTATTTCAATTTATCTAGAGTTTGGAGTGTCGAGTCTTGGCTTAGCTACGCCATTCTTCGCATGCTTGTAACATAAAGATTTTTGACTTGCCACCACTAAATAGTCTATCTCACCAAACCCTTTGTTTCCCTACCGTAAGCCTATCATTACAACCCTTTAAAAGACCTCTTAGATAGTCTTTCCTAGGTGCTTACGCCAAAGCGATGGAGGTTATGTACTAGGACCGGTTAATGAGTGTTTATCTTCCATTTCCAACTTGTTATATTTCATATACACCAGAGATGTGAGTATCCAAACACCCCATGTGAGGTGCTAGTATGTAATTTCCGTGCTTGTTATGACTTTTGCCGGGCTTATATGTGTTGTGAATCGTTCTAAACTAATGCTTCATGACCTCTAACTTATAAATTAATTGGCTAAAAGCACATTTGCTTGAGGACAAGCAAATACCAAGTGTAGGGATATTTGATAAGGTTTTAAAATGTACCTTTTGAGGGGTCATTTAAGCCCTTATTCGATCACTTTTGTATCCGTTATTACTTAATATCGTTCCTTTTCACTTTTTAGGTTTCTTGAAGGCAAATTACTGGAATGACACTTATTCGGACGAAAAGGCGCGAATATACGAAGAAAATGGCCAAAGTCAAGAATCGAGACACTCAAGCTTCTGAATTGAAAGGGGACGCGCCAGTTATACTTGTGACGCCGTCGGAACAAATTTTGTGACGACTCAGTAGCCAAATTGCTTATTTACAAGTGACGGCATCAGATGTTAAAAGAGTAGGGCCGCAGCTCTGCATCGCCTAGATTTGATCCATACGACGTTAGAGACTGAAGGAGACTACGGCCACAGTCATAAGGTGACGCTGTCACAATGCTAACGTGGCCAAGACGAAACCCTAATGACGACGACCACGGCGCCACAACCAAAGGCTGACGCCGCAGTTGTAACCTTATATATAGAAACCGAATTTTTAGTTTTCAGTGTGTAGTTTTGTGGAGTAAAAACCTAAACCGAACCAAGGCTGTCTTGTACAGTATTTTAGGGTTCCATACCCTATCTTACATCAAGATAAGTGTTTTACTTTATTAATTTAATTATGTCTTCAATTGATTGTGTGTATGCTTGCATGTTCTCCATGTCCGCTAATTTACTTGTGTGTTTGCTTAGGTAATATGAAACTTAGTTATTGAATATTGATTGGTTGTCTCTTATCTTAATTGTGATTGACCTAGTATTGTGATGGGTCATTCGTTGTGTTGTTAATGCTTGATTAATCTTTGTTGAACCTTAGTTTATAATCACCTAGAGTAATTGTAGGCTATACATCCAAAGAATACCTTAGAGTTAAAGTTTATAAATCCTAGAGATTTTGTAGTCATTAACCTTTGGTAGCTTCAAAGAGTTAGGGATAACCGCATACCCTACGACCTTAGAGACACAACGCGATTAAGAATAAGGACGTGACAATTCAACCATCAATAGGAGATAACTAGGGAGTAATAAAGCCTAAGCAAATACATTTTTAATCATCATACGAGCACACAAAAATAGACATAGACTACCCTCACCTTAGTTAATTAAATAATTAGATAGTAGAAGTAATCGGTAGAAATACCAACTGTAAAGCCCTAAAAATCGTAACCGCGTTAAATCACTATTTTGCCCTCTATTTAATATTTATAAAATATGTAAAATTCGTCAATCTCATTTAATGTAAAATTTAACCTAACTTGTAAAAGATTGTCAAACCTAATGTACAAAAATAAATAAAATCTTCTGACACTTTACGTCTATACATATTACATGAATCGAAAAATTCATAAATTACATAACACATATAAGCTTTAATGTAAAATCCCATCTAAGTTATAGATTGGAATTTGGACTTGGGCTTGGCCTTTGTTTTCCCTTGGTTCATCAAAACCGGTACCCTCCCTCCTTTTCATTATACGCTCCACAAAAATTGAAGCATACCAAAACCCTAATTCACTTTCACCCAAAAGTGGCGGCATCAAATCCCATATCCTCTCCATTCGAAACCCTAGCAACCCCCATTAACATTTTTATTCAGCCTCAAGGTCAAGAAGAAGAAGAGTTTGGAGGTGTTTTGATTGTGGTGCTCTTAGGTCTTTGCATTTTGATCCGTGAGTCTCATCTCATGCTCTTTTGGTCTCATTAAATTCTGCCTAAAGGTATCCTCATGGTCTTCCTTTTGTTGGTTCTATCCAATCGACACACACACACATTTATGGTTATATAAAACGAATATGAATGTTATCATACATAATAAATTCGAAACCCTAATTGGAATGGAACCCTAAATGTAATTAATGGTCTAAACATGTGTTATGATGGCCTAATATGAACCCTAAAACTGGACAGCATAATATGATGAATTGGCGTGTGTTATAGATCGAATTTTATAAGTGTAATATTCTGGGTTTTTGTTGGAAAAGTTTATTTTATGTCTTAGTTAAGTTTTCCAAGTGGTTTGGTCGAATTTGGAGTTGTCTAAGTCGTAGTTTTAATTTTTACAAGATCAAGTGTCAAAGCTGAGAAAACGGGTCTGAAATTTAGTTAGATTGTTTGATTTTTCATTTGCAAACCATAATGAATTGGGAGCTCTCCTTTACAGGATTGACATTTAGGATATAAATGAATTTCTGGGAGTTTTGGGAATTTTCCAAGGTGTCTAAACAGGTCCAATAAGTGTAAACTTTTAAGGTGTATTTTCTGATTTCTTTCTGGACAGGTCTGGACTTGTGATTTTCCATAGGCCATTTGCCATAGAGATAGAACCCACCAATTTTTGGAGAGTCTTTTAAATAATATGGGAACCCCTGGGATTTTGCTTGATTTCATTTGAGCTAAGTAAGTATTTTATAAAAATCGTTAAAGTCTGGTCCAAATATGAGTTTAAGAAAATGAAAGATAAAACATGATATCAATAAGTAACACACTTACAAAGGCATAAGAAGCTTATAAAAAAAAGCTAATAAGTATTATACGAATCGTAATCCCGTAGATTCATTGAAGAAGACGTGTCGATCTTCGTGTTCGTTCATTCATTTGCTTTTCCCTCATTTGCTAAGGTACATATATTGACCTTTTTAGTAAAGGTTTTCTCATGATCTCCTTGTCTTGTCATTTCCTTATGATTATTAGGATTCCCTATGCCATTGCTATGATTCCCTTCCGTTTATGTGAATCTCTGTTTGTCTGAACTTCTGTTTGTTGAACCTTGCTATGGTTGAGTATGAATTTCATTATGAACATCCGATTATGAACCTCTGATTATGAACGTATGATATGTGATTGTGATATGAACCTTTGATTTCTGAACATTTGATATGAACCCTTTCTGATTAGTTTGATCCGTTGCTTATCCGGAAATCTCCGCTTATTGAACCATGAAACATCTGATTTGAACTTATGATATGAAAACTCCGATTTGTAAATCTGTTTGACCTTTATGATGAATTATGATCTGTGTCATTTATGACAATCTGTTTGACCTAAGATAGTTTGACACCCGAGCCAAATATTTCACTAGTCATGGGTGTTCCATGTCCGTGTCGTGATGCACCTCTCGACATGACTCTAGGCGAGAGTGATGTTCCGCCACGTCCCTTTCTGTTATCCGATTATGAGCTCGCTATATATTGTATGGCCACTATCCGTCTGCATGCATGGATGCATCCTAGATCTCGATCTGTTATCCGATATGTTCTCGTGAATGATGTCGTGCAATACGCGTCTTCATAAAATTCGGGAGCTAGCTACTCCAATTAGTTTATGAGGTTACCTTCTGAATAAGGAAGATATTTCGATATGATATGTTCGGGCTCGTGGTAGTTAACTAAATCAGATTGTTATTTCAGATTAAGTATTCGATTTTGATTCGGTATGTTCAAGTGTTTATAATTATGTGCTAGGCTTATTGTATGTTGTTATATGTGGTTATGCTTTTGTATGTTTAAGTGACTACCGTCTACTGTGCTAGGATATGATTAATATGTTAAAATATGATTCGTATGTTGTCATCCGATGTTATGTTAGTTTATCGTTATGTGAATTCATTGATCTGCAAGATGAATGTGCTAGTGTGAAAGTGAGTATCCTGAAAGTTTATTAAGTATGATTGTTCAGTTAATCTGGTGAACTTTGCCTATCCGTTAGGGTATCTATCTGCTTATGTTTTATCTGCTATGTTTAGACTTTGCTTATATTAATTTTTGGTTTGGAAAATGGTTTAATTAAGATATCTGTTTTGATAATTTTCTAATTGCTATGCTATGTCTTTTGCTTATTTAGTTATAGTTTTCCTACTATGTTTCTATTTGCATGTGTGACTGCCATGATTTGACTGCTATTTCCGCTGCTGCAATATTGGATTAAGTGTGTTTAATGAAGATTAATTGATGTGTATGAATGCCATGTTTACTTTCTAGAAATTGTTTCGCTTAGCCTTTTATATTTCGTTGGCTCATATGTACTCAATTTCTGCTTTAGTTAATGTTTGGTTATCTTGATGCGTTATGCTTGGTGCCATCAATATGATATGTGTTTGTTCTTAATTGCTATTTGTTCTTCCGGATTCTCTGATGATTGTGTGTCCAAAAATCTTCAATGATTCATTGATCTTATTCTGTTGTGACTTCGTTATTCGTTTCTTTGTTTTATTTCGTATTTTCCATTTTGTTTAGTTTTCGTTTTCGTTATATCCTGTTCACTGGGCTTTGTAAGGTCAACCGCATTTTCTTTTCCTTCGCAGGTATTAAGCATTCAAGATGAGCTTATGGGATAGCCGATTCGGGTTGAGTAGAGATGAGTGCAAGATTTTGAAATAGGGATATTATATTTATTTTGATTATTAAGTTATTTATATTTTCTTTTGTAAGTTTTGTAAAGGCTTCCGCTATTGTATAGTACTTAAGGTTCTGATATGAAACTGTATTTGTGACATCTTTACCCTTGTCGGGTTGGGGTGTTACACCAACCCCGAGATTCGTACCTTTCCATTTCCTAAAAAACATAAAAAGATAAAAAAAAATAATCTTCCTTAACCCCAACCTTAGCGTAGTAACTTCTCACTAGCATTCCTATTCCCCTAGAGAACGATATCAATTCCCGTGGCTTACCCTAATACTACACTACAATGATTAGGTTCACTGCCTAGGGTGTTGAAAAACTTGCTCGACGAAAAGAAAGTTCCTTTGACCCCGAACGCGCTGTGTAAGCGTATCAAATACTCTTTTGTATCATATATATATTGGATAGTTGATATCAATAATAATTAAGGAAATCATAACCTTCAATAGTATCAAGCCTAAACAAATAAACGATCTTTTCCCTCTTTTCCCTCCACAAAAATCGGATCCCTCCCTCTTTTCCCATCTTCGCCGACCAAAGTAGAACCCTAATTCCAAAATCGCACTCATGGCTTCGTGATGATAACCCTCTTCCATCATATCCTCCACCTACAACCGCCGATAAACTCATTCCCTTTAGCATTACTAACAAAGTACTCGTTAAATTAAGCCTTGAAAATCATAACTACAACTCATGGTGTTCTTCCTTTAAAATACATCTTGGAAGCCTCAGTCTTAAATCTCATGTAGAAGAAGAAGCCTCGTCTAGTGATCCCGATCCAGAGTGGTGCAAACTTGATGATCTCATCAAGATTTGGATCCCCATGTGACTCACTACAAAAACAAGTCGTCTCCACACTTGGTAATGCTAATGACTTGTGGGACCATCTCCAAGGTTTGTTTCATGACAATAAGGATGCTAGGGCTATAAATCTTGATAATGAACTCCGTTCTATCAAGATTGGTAATATGTCTTTCAATGAGTATTGCACCAAAATCAAGTCTATGGCGGATAGGCTTCAAAATCTTGGTTATTTATGCGGTTAATGGTCTTAATTCTCGATTTATTACTATTGTTAAAATTATTAGACACCGTGAACCTCTTCCAAGTTTTCCAAAGGCACTTAATATATTGCCACTTGAGGAGTCTACATTAAATGAACACACCAACACAACCACCACTTCTGATAGTAGCTCGTCCTCGCCCACCATTCTTGTGGCCACCAACTCATTAGACCAAAAAGGTATCACTAGTACTCATTCAAATAAATCACAAAGTCTACCTTGAATATGTAACCATTTAAATAAAGGGACGTGCAAGTTTGGCGATCATTGTAATTTTATTCATGACCATCGCAACCGGTCGGGTTTAAATGCTAAAAACTACATGGGTGGAAATTCGGTTAGCACAGGGGGTACACTTAATCGTGCTTCTGCCTTTCCACATTATAACCAGTATAACAAATAGGCTCCCCATGGTTTTATAATAGCACGTGGCCCAACACCACCAATGCCAAGTTACCTTCCTCGCTTGGGCAACAACCCACACCCTTAGCCTTTACCACCCTTATATCACAGGCCATACCCGTTGCCCTAGCTGCTCCAGAACCCAATACATATACCACCAACAAAGAACCACAACACCCAAGAGCCCAATACCCACATCCCACCAATCTTAAGAGCATTGATAACATCAAATAATCCTGATTTTTAAGTTTCAATTTCTCCCGATTATGCTCATATTTATGTTGTTTATATGGATTTATACTCTTATTTCTTTATATTTCGTTTCTAGTAATATATGAGCATAGGAGCTAGAGAGACGCGCCTTTGGAGATATACTTAATGATTTACACCTTAGGATGCTCTCATGAAAGAATCTACGCGTAACTCACACTCTCATTTACGCCGTAGCTAGGAATGCATATATGAAGACCAAGTCAACATCGCTTACGGCAGTAACTATCAACTCAAGTTATGTCGTAACTATCTAGGTCATGAGAATTTCGCACCTCCATCACGCCGAACCTCCATTATTTACGGCGTAACCAACACTACGAGAGTCTTGATAGGATCTTTGAAGACTACGGCGTAGCCACTTATTGAGTTTACGATGGAGTGTAAGGGATTACGGCATAACTATTTTTAAGGTTACGCTCTAACCATCACACCGAGACTTGGTATTTGAAGATATTTAAGTTACGGCATAACCACATTATTAGGTTACACCGTAACATTGATCGAGCCTATAAATACAAACCCTAAATTCTGCATTTATCATCATTCACTCACCACAAAAAGGCAGAGAACGAAGAGGTTCCAAAGGCGATCTTATTCAGATACGAGCTATTTCTAAGGGAGAAGTCACACCATATCATCGATATGCTTTAGCGATTCTATTTTATTACATTTCAATTCATGTCTTCATTCAGAATGTTAAACATTGAATTGAGTGTGTGTTTTAATATGATCGGCTAAGCACCTTAGTTATGATTCCTTGATTGTTTTGTTTATGTTTTTGCACTTCTATTATTGCTTCCAGTGTATGCATGCATAGTTTGTTGGTAGTTACCCTAGCTTTGGTAGTTTTAAGTTGCGGTCGCATGTGCTTCCTTCAGAGAATTGACCAAAGGACCTTAGGGAAGTAGGTTGCGAGGGTTGATAAGAATTGACCAAAGGACTATCAATCCCTCTCGTGCGAATTGACCAAAGGTCACCGTCCGGAAGGCGGAACTTAAGAAGTTAGGGTTGTGTGTCTAATATGCTAGCGCCCAGGCACACATTGTTTCGAATCTTGCATGTAGGGAACTTAATGACTTAGCATAGGTTGCTAAAGATCCTCGTCACCCCAAAGGGTAATGCCTTTGATTTCGGGTAGGAATCTATGTCTAATAGGCTATGACAAATTGACCAAAGGAGTTTAAACCCCACTTGAAGCGATAGGAAGTAATAATTAGAAAACATAGACATAACATGATAGGATGAATAATTAGGTTAGCACACTTTCTCTTTACTGTCTACAACCTCGTTTAATTTCCGCATTTTATTTCATGTTTATTAGGTTAATTAATCTTTCAACATTAATCTCTTTTAAAACCGTGACACTAGACTTAAAATAGGATCCAAAACTACATAGCTCTTGGGAACGACCTTGGCTTTACCACACTCTATAATACGCACGACCTGTTCACTGCTCGTTAGTGCAATAGTTAGACCTTAGGTAGATGAGACTCTATAAATTTAAATCCTGGTCGGAAATCCTGCATCATAATTTTGGCACCGCTGCCGAGGAGCTATATTAGGATTTTGTTTAAGTCTTTTATTTTTGTTTTTTTTATTTTTGTTTTTCCCGATCTACTTTTAATTTCAGATATAATGGCAGTTGTGGATATCAACAACCTCACTCTCGAGGAATACCTCGCAATGACTCGGGATGAGCAAGGGTCGGGGCTTGTTAGGCCGGCTATTGAACGGAGGTCGATTCGAGATCAAGGACCAATTTATAGAGAGTTACGTGCAAACCCCTTTTCCGAAGCAAGAATAAAGATGCTTACGAGCATATTGAAATTTTTTTATACATCGTGAGCCTCTTCAACATCCCAGGTGTCTCTCAGACGCGATTATGCGGGTATTTCCTGTGACACTAACGGGAATGGCTAAACGATGGGTGAATAGATTATCCGATGGAACCATTGACACATGGAATCTTCTTAAAAGAGCCTCCATTCAAAGATTTTGCCCTCCCTCAAGAACGGCAAAACAATTAGAGGGGATTCACAATTTCGAAACAAGAAGACGGTGAAACATTATACCAAGCTTGGGATATGTATAATGGCCTCCTCTACAAATGCCCTACTCATCACCTCAACAATCAGCAAAGAGTCAACATCTTTTATAAGGGTATTGGAATTACTACAAGACATATGCTCGATTCACAGGGGCCGATCCCTAGAATGACACATATTCTAGCGCTGGAAGCTATCCAAAACATGGCTGACCACTCTTAAAAGTGGCATGAAGGAGGAGCCGTAGAAGCATAAGTAAAGTTTGATGGTATCCGCTATCACCAACAACCGTGATACTCTTGGCCATGATATGATGAAGCTTAAAGAAAGTGTGCACGTTATTCAAGTTAGGTGCGAGACATGTGAAGGAGCTCACCTTGCCAAAGAATGCCCTCTTAATTATAAAGATAGGAGGATTGAAGAAGTAAAATATGAACAATAATTATCTGAAGATCAAATCAAGAGATCTCAAACATCCATCTATTTTAAATATAAAGGTCTAGATTAATTCTCATTTTAATATAATTAATTATTAAATGGCACTTTTGTAATATCATCTTAACAATCCCTAATAACAAAATAGATGTTAACCAAAATAGTTGTTAACCAATTCCTTTCATTTCACTTCCTTTAAATCAACCACTACCACCAACCGATCCGACGGCAACAAATATGGCGACAACGGATCAGGGACGGCGACAAGAACAAACCCGGTGGCTAGAATTAAATCACTAAATTGATTTTTAAGCTTTTTACAAAGAAATTGAGGATTTGAGTTTTAGTGAGTATTTTTAACAATTGATTGAGGGGATTTCTTCAGAAGCCCCTACTAATCACTCGTCTATGTTCAATCTCATCATAAGAATAACCTAAAAGTGTTAATTGAGTTATTAGGGTTTCGTATGTAATAGAGTTGACGAGGATATTGATGGTGATAGGGTATCGATAGAGATATATCGGCGGCGACCAAACGACGTAGACGACTGGCGACGGTGACAGGTACTATTCAAATCATGTAATAGGTTGATGAATATGGCTATTTGATTTTGTGTATCAATTTTCTTCTTTGAAGATGGTATAAGGCTATGAGTTGTTAATTCTTGGTTTTTGAATTTTGGTGGAGTTTTATCATGAGAAATAGACATGTTTTGGAAAATAAAGAAGGCTTGGTTGATTTGGAAAGGTGAAAGGCATAGGTATGCATGTCCTTTTGGCTATTGGTGCAAGCAAAGAAAATCGAAAGCAAGTGTGAAAAACATGGCCTTCTCAAAGTCATCAACATCACAAATCTATGCAAATCTATCGATGTCATCAAATAGTGTTGCACTATTTAGTGCTTAGATTTAATCATTAATTTAAATTCCACCAAAGAATCACGTGATATTTTGTGTCAATCACATGTGATTTATCGCAAATCATATGTGATTTTACCTCAAATCACATGTGATTTTACCTCAAATTATTTTTTTAAAGTGAAACACATGTGATTTACACACGAATCAAAAAACCGAATCCCGTGTGATTTACTCATTTTTATATTAAAACAGAATCACATGTGTTTCAGTCTATAACAACAAAGAGAATTTACATTTTTTTTATAGAAGAACAAAACAAATAACAGAATCACACGTGATTTCACGAATTTGTTTTATAAAAGGAAGGAATAAGTTGATTTGATATTGAAGATCACATGTGATTTATTACTTTAAATATCGCATTTTGAAATCACATGTGATTTTTTTTTTTTTTTTTTTTTTAAGCTATGTTTCCGACTCAATATTGCGAGCCACTAAAATCACATGTGATTTTGTGATTTATAAATCATACGTGATTTTAAAAAAATGCATATTTATAGAAAGATACTTTAATTCTCGTCGTGATGGTGTATTTTTCGTAGCTTGAAGATTTGCCGTTTGCAAGATATGTTGTTTAAAAAAAAGTGGAAAATGGAGTTTTAGATAATTACATTTCTGCCTTTGCTTTGTTATTTTTTTGTATGGTCAGCATCGTTAGGTGAAAGAAGATTGAAGGGCCAAGATGAGCTAATTTTTCTTTAGATAATTGATGAATGATGTGGATCTCACCTCATCATCTTCTTATTTGTTTGTTTATTGTCCAAAAAGTAAAAAAATTGTTCACTTTCTCACTAGTTGTAACACCGACTAACATGTATTGAATAACCAATTAAAAGATAAGTAAAAGAATGAGCAAGAAATATAAGATATTCTGGGTGCGTTTAGTTATAGAAAAAAAAATTTTGTTTTCTATCTCTAAGTTTGTAAAAAATTTGAGGGAAATTTATTTTCACAAAACACTTAAATATAGAAAACGCGTTTATTTAATATTTGTATTTTCTATTTTGAAAAAAAAGAGGGTATGGGTTACAAATGAAGACAATGAATACAACTAAATTTGTTTTATAGTTTTTGTTGTGAAATAGGAGATTTTGTGTTTTAAAAATATTTTGTTAAAAACGTTGATTTGAACATCTTTGTTTTATTGTTTTCACAAAACATTTTCTTGAGAACAAGAGTGTTTTCCATTTTTACCCCCGACTAAACGCATTGTATCTATTACTTTGAATACAAGTAGATTAACAATTTTCAAACTAAAAAGTTTATCACACACGCTTTATAATCCACTATCACTAAACCAATTTAGACTAGTTTAATAAGTGAGTTTAACCAAACCCAAAAAGTTAAAAACTCAAAAAAGTGAAAATAGAACATAACTCACCCTGACTAGGCTTAAAAGTTCAAACAAAAAGTTAAAAGATTTTGACCTATGTACTTCGAAGTTGGTTCTTACTATATGTTTGACCATCCCTATGCTTTACGATAAATTCTACATGCCACAAACTTTTAGTTTTTCTTTTACAACGACATAATTCATTTACACTTTTGGGTGTGACACAAGTACTCAAACCATGCTTTAAAAAGAAAACATGGGTTCAAAATGGGGGACCTTTATGAAGCTTTTTGTAGCCCTTAAACTCAGAAATTTTATAATAAACATTAGGGATGAAGCAATGGGTTGCAGGCTACGCTCCCATCATTCCAAGTTTAACTTATGAGTAAAGCTTTTCCTGTGGTTATTGTTGAATTTAGCTTTAGCTTTAACCAAGCCAAACTAAATACAATCGATGTAAATTTTCCTCTTTTTGAATGAATTATCAACCGATAGCTAGACATGGTTCTATTAGTGTAATGATGTCGTTTAGATGTTAAACATACTTAGATGATCGATCATTGTCGGCTAAGATATATATAGACAATTAGTTTTAGTTGTAATATATGTCACACAAATTGTTTCTTAATTGGTTGTGACGTCTTAAAACAAAATATATGTAATTGTAATTACATAGCTTATTGCATCGACTTATTTTCGTACGTGTCAGCCTGATCGAGACATTTTGTATTTTGCCAACTAACTCTATTTTTGCTTTTTTTCTAAACACCACTTGAAACCTGAGTGAGACAGTGAGAGTACTCCAAAACTCTACTATGTTTGGCGCGCAACATTTTTGAGTTTTGGGGAATGGCGGAAGAATGAAATTTTTTTAATTTTATTGTCGTTTGCAAATGAATGGTGAGCTTTCTATTTTGTGAAAGCTCATTTTTCCACGCTTCTTTAAGAAGCTGGAATACAAATGTATTATCTTTGCTTCACAACTATCGCTCACAACATCGCCACTACCATTTCAGCCACAACTACTATGCCACCGCTACTTTCGCCAAACACACCCATAGTGTAGACAAATTATACTATTATAATCCAATAAACACGGGTCATTACGTGCTTAATATCTTTAACAAAATCACACGAATCAATTAAATAAAACAAGATATCTTATTTTCACATTAATAAAATCGCAAACAATTTTGAATTTATATCACCTAACTCAATTATTAAGACAATGGTGAACACATCAAGGGTCCTAACCATAATTTAAGATGACATTCGAGTCGTATTCGGTTGATCTATTCGGGTTTGTGGGTTCGTAGATTAGTATAGTCTCTACCAAACACCGACACGCTTATTAACCGTGTAAAAACTCAAACCTAACCCAAACCTGCATAGACGCTGGATCCGCTTATGACCCGTTTAATCTACTTAACTAAATAGGGCAAGCGGTGAAGAAGGTTGGTGGTGTGTCGATTCAACAACTATAAATCCAAAAATGATACGCACAAATACAAATAACTACACAACAATTTCAATGTTATGATTTATAATCATAATTCATTGTATTATTATGTACATAACAAAATGAATTTAATCCAAATCAAACATAAAATCAAAGTTATATCTTTTTTAGAGGCTTATATACTTAAATAGGTTCATAGGTTAACCTGTTAAATACTTACTCAACCAAACACGACTTGTTTACTAAATGGGTTAGACAGGTTGACATGTTTTTTACCCAAACTTGTTATCCCCAACCCCAACCTGTTTATCTTCGTGTCGAGTGTTCGAGCAAATTTCTGTAAGTGCTTTTTAGCCACGGTCATTCGGAGGTCTTGAAGTTTCCCTTCGTCCCTAGTCTGAAATAATACAAGATTCTGTTAGCTCGCCCCGGGTTTTTAATCCGAGAACAAGCTCCGGCGTGAGAGTAGTTTGCTATGAATTATAGTGAGAGAAAGTAAGTATTGGAGTATGTGAGAATGATTGTTTTTCATCTGAGTGAACGAATCAATTTATACTATCCGGACTTTACTCCACAACACGAGAATCGTGGAGACAAGTTTGTCGTCTTGGAGCAGCGAGGAAATCGTTGTTGGGAACGAGCCATAGCTTTCGGAGCTCGGGTTGTCGTAATGTGCTCAACCGGTTGTCGTCCTAGCACCGTCACTTCCATACTACATCATACAATGGTTGTCAACGTATGCTTGCAAAGATAGGGAGGAGACAATGCTCCTACGCCATTGCCTCCGGGCCTAGGGTAACTGTCGTCACCCTAGTTTCTCTGAAGGATCGTTCCATCGTGGACTTGGTTGTTTCCTAATCTTCATGAAAGATGTTGACTTAGGATGATTTAGCTCCTCTGGAATATTGATGCAGGCTTTACTGACCAGGTTTTAATATTTATAAGTGTCTCGTTTACCTATGGTCCACCCTATGCACTAACGGGCAGTGTACCCGGTCGTGTGTAGTGTAGTAATCAGTAAAACCAAGGTCGTCCCAAGAGCTATGTGAGCGGATTCTAATTAAGTCAAGGTGTCTTTGGTTTTAAGTTTCGAAATGATTAATTAGCTAATAAAACTAGAAATGAAATAAAGCAAATAAAGATAGAGGTTGTGATCAATAAGGGTAAAGTGTGCTAACCTAGTTACTCATCCTATCATGTTATGGTCACGTCTAACTACTTCCAATTGATTTAAGTGGGGGTTTAAGTCGCTAGGACAGCAATTGGTCAGTTCGTCATAACCTATCAGCAAAGGTTTCCACCGGAGATCAAGCTACTACCCTTGAAAGTCCAGTTGTTTTTAGTCCTCTAAGCCAAGTCATTAAGTTCCGCTACATGCAAGATTCGCAACAATGAGTGCCCGGGCCCTAGCATCTTAGACACTCATCTCTAACTTCTTAAGTTCATCCAAACGGCAGGTGATCATTTGGTCAGTTCGCACAAGAAGAAGTGGTCAGGTTTCAATTCTTACCCTTCCCACTCAGTCAACCTACTTAGGGTCAGTTGGTCAATTCTTCTAAGCAACTAGACACTACCGCCATTCAAAACTACCTAAACAAGGGTAGCTACCAACGAACTATGCATGCATACACTTGAAACAATTATACGGAAGCAATGTAAACGTAAACAAAACATTTAAGGAATCATAACTAAGCTAGCACCAAAGGTGCTTAGCCGATCTTATTAAAAGAAACAATCAATTCAACGTTTGACATAATGAAATACATGAATCGAAAGTAAAAGAAAAGATAATCGCTAATGCTTATCATTAGGGAGTGATTTCTTCCTGGAGATGGCTCGTATGCTCTTCAAGATCTGCCCTTGGACCCCTACTCACGTTCTCTGCTTTTTGGTATGGAGTGAATGATGTGAAATGCAGAAATTAGGGCTTGTATTTATAGGCAAGATCTAGTTAAGGCGTAACTTAATTTGAGAGTTACGCCGTAACCTTAATATCTTCATAATAATGCTCTCGTAATAGCTTGGTTACGGTAACACAGGGGATGAGTTACGCCGTATCTTCAATACAGGTTACAAATGACATGATTACGCCGTAATCATTGGAAGGAGTTACGGCATAGCTTGTAGCGGCGTGGAACATCTTTTGACCTAATAGGTTACGGCGTAATCCTTAGTGGGAGTTACGCCGTAATCCGGCCTGAGTTGGCCTTCTGAGTCACGCATTAGCTACGGCGTAATATGAGAGTGGAGTTACGCCGTAGCTTCATCACAGTTGGCATAACATAATAAATCTCTTATAAAATCTCCAAATCCCGCGTCTCTTTAGCTCCAATGCTCGTATTTTACCTGAAAGTGAAATATAAAGGAAAAGCGTAAATCCATATAAATGATATAAAATACGAGCATTATCGGGGGAAATTGACACTTAATATTTAGGATTATTTGATGTTATAAAATATCCCCCTAGACCTTATTAGATAAATTTCTAAAAAGATATCTCCCATTACCTGAAAAATATAAGTTTAAAAATCCCTTATGCTAGAATAAATCAAAGTCGAACACCTCACGAAATGGGAGCAAAACACTCAAAATCTCTCAACTAATCTAAGTGTTAATTTCGGGGTGATCACTCAAAGCAGTCATAGCATGTATTCTATCATAAGCTTGGCGGTTACACAAATCTCCACCACTAGAGTTAAGGACTAAACAATTCTCGAAGGCAATATGGGTAGACACGACATGGGTTAAGGGTGAATTGTCATTACTAACATGTCACGACGAAGTGGACAAAATCAATGATACATGACCAAATCCATGGCCAAGACACCAAAGATTGCTCGCTTCATCACCTAGACACGCTTCATGACTAAAGAGTAGGATAAGACATGAGATTTAATTGGTGTAAAGTAAAAATAACAAGCAAATAGTCTAAACCTATAACCAAGTCATCACCGCTTACCGTTCATCCAAAGTTCAAGTTTCAAGGCTAAGAAACCGGATCATGATATACCAAGTAGATGTGCCATTAGCGGACGTCATGATGGGCACATTACTTGTTCTTCAACTGTTTGCGCAATAATTACCAACTTCATTCTTCAAATGTGACCGAGGTGGCCTCATCGATACTAAATCTTTGATGAGCTCTAGATATAGTGCTTATAACTTTGCACTTTACAATAAACAAATAACTATAACTATTTTTTTTAATCATTTTTTTTAATCATAACTAAACATAACATCCCCCCACTTGAGATGAAAAATATGAGAATTTGGGGGGTCTTCAATGATCTTCAAATATATGTCTTTGACGAAAGCGTGATTTCCAAACCTTTCTACTTGAACCTTGAACTTAGGCAAACAATGACTTCCCGATCACAAATTAAGACTACAAAGTAGGCTAAGGTGAATGGGTGTATCGAAACATATATATTGGGTGAACAAAATGAAAGGAATGGCTCAGACGGGTATATCTAGGGGTATCTTGCACTAAATGTGAGTGCAACAAAAGGGTTTAACATGGGGGTCGAGAAGTTGAGGTGGCTAATCGATAGACACACAAGGATAGGATGTTTGGGTGATAATCCTATAATATTGCCTTCTTAAACTGAATATTCCAAATACATTAAGCGAACTCAACATACCTTGTCTATGGTTCGAAATGATGCAAAGGCTAAATTCTAAAGTTTACAAGCTACAGGCACACTCATAATTTGGTGGATTTGGGTAAATATTTGGAAACGAATAAGGCTAATCTCACCATATAATATCAAGGGTTATAATGTGCTCGGCTAAGGTCTAATCTAGTTAGGTTAAGAAAAACATGTCAAAATTTTAAAAATGACATATTTTTCAAAATAAACTAGAAAAACGAGGGCAAAAATAAAGTTCAAGAAATAATTCTACTCCCGTCCCCTCACTTGAAATGTACAAAGTCCCTTTTGTACTAAACGTTAAATAAAGGTGAAGAGAAAGTAGAATTAGAGCGAGAACTTCCCTGAAATTTTCTCCTATAAGAAAGAATGCCCATGAAAAGAATCGTGCCTTCGCTTAAGCATCCACGAGCAAAATTCATTCCCTGAAATCACACTACCAACAAGCATAATTCTAAAAAAAGAAAAAGAAAAACAAAAAGAAATCTAACTCACTTTCATAGGAATCACGGTTGCATTTAGCGTATGCAACAAGCTTTTTAAACCACTTGGTGTCCCAAGTGGACGAGTGTAGTCTCGTGAGGGCTTACAGGGAACATACCCACAAAGTTCATTTAAAAACTAATACAAGGTTATTGTGTTTAAATAGAAAGAATTAAAACTGGAGGATAGTTACGTCGTAACTCCTAGAAGGAGTTACGCTGTAATTATGGCAAAACCTGGCAGACGCTACTGGAGGGTAGCTACGGCGTAACCATAGCATGGGATTACGCCGTAATCGGTAATGCTCTGGAGAGAATTGCTACTGGTGGTGTGTTACGGCGTAATCATTGGGATGAGTTACGCCATAACTGATGGACAGACCTTGTCCCCGTTCAAGTTACTGATGCAATCTTCTCCGATTCCTGCAAAAATGGTTAAAAACACAAAACCTAACAAAAATAGAAATAAAATAAATAAGAAGGATAATTCGGGTTGTCTCCCGAAAGAGCACTTTTCTTTATTAACGAGTCTTTAAGTTAGACTCAAAGCCATGGGGCTTATGGTGGCCTTCGAACTTCGCCAACTTCATCCATATCCTTCATCAAGTTGTGTCTGACCCAAGCAACATTCGTAGCGGTGCGGAGATATTCCTTTGTCTCGATCTTCCGAATTTTACAAAACTTTTCGTCTGGCCCCAAGTGGTATCTTGTAAACTCATATTTTTCAGCTAAAATTGGTGGCGGCCTCTTATACGGAATACCAAGAATTTTGCACCTTCTTTGCTCATAGGCTACATCATCGGGGTCAGTGAACCCGTCTTCTCCTTGTAGTTCAAGGTAGTCTAATATTCCCTCGATGTCATCATCATCGGACTCAGTACCCTTAAACCACTTATCATCTAGTAAGTCTTCCACGAGCACACGCTTGCATTCTTCTTTCTCATTACCTGTCGAATCTTTGATATCTTCATCCATTACTTCACTCACATCGTTGAGAATTTCTTCGCTCGGGTCTTCTTCACTCATATATCCCTTCCAAATATTCTCCTTAGTCGAAGCATCTACCTTTCCATATTTGATTTTGACCCAATTGTCAAATCCCAACTTGTCTAGCCAAGGTAATTATGTCCTCTCATCATCATTTTTTGAGGTCCATAAGAACTCATCATCCACAACTCTCGCTATGCTACTTCCCCCGTTATATTCATCATCAAACGGGTTACAAGATGCCCAAACAACTTCGTCAATGGTCTTTATCTTCTCACATTAATGTTTACGAGCTATTTTATCATTGGTGTTGCTTGAGGGAACCTCCATGCAGTAGGTATCATCTTTGATTGGTTCTTCATCCATGGAATCTTTTTGGATACAATGTTCTTCATAGTCGAGCTTGAGCTTTTCTAGAAGATTTGAATTAATTATAGCATCCCCGAATCGTACCAAATACCAATCATCAAAGGATAGATCTCCGAACTTAACGTCGTGTCTTTCTAGCTCATGAGGACATGTCCATTCATCGCCCTCCATATTCCCACCCCCGTTGCAATATTCACGGAAAGGATTGCATGTAGGCCATGCTCGTGTGGACTCGTCTTCGGTGATCATTATGGGATTGCAGCAGTGCTTAATAGGTGGTTCCTCCTCTTCTTCGAATGAGAACTTTGCCAACCTTTCATCATCATTAAATGCAGACCACATGTATTTGTTATTCTTAACCCTCTCCTTATCATCTCCTCCGTCGAAAATTTCGTTATAAGGGTTGCACGAGGCCCATAGATCATACCACTCACCATTATCCACTGGTATTCCTTTGCACCGGTGATTCTTCCTCTTGGATGGGGATTAAGGGCACAGGTTTGTATCACTGGACCACCCGTTAATAATATGCGTTCTTGATTCATCTAATTCGAGATATTTATCAGACCATGTATCCCAGTTACGCCGTAACTCTGATGTTGTGTTACGGCTTAACTGACTTCTGTCAGCACCATCAGCATCTTTTTCCTCTATCATGCTAGAACCATCATCGGATTTGTCTTTTTCAGAGAACACGGCTTTGCATGCTATTGATTTGTTCTTTTGTTCTTCATTTCTTCTCTGTACCTCTTCGCTAAGCTTTCCAATCATGGTTTCCAAGTTTTTTAGCGATTCGTCATGACTAAAAAGGCTTTTGTTTGTATTGTCTTGGAAGTTCTTAAGCCATTCTTCTTGCTCCTTCTGCCTTTTAGTCGAGTCTTCGAGGTATTTGCTGATTGTTTCCTCCAAACTAGCTCTTCTTTCCCCGAAATTCCCACGGTTATAATATGGGGGAGGTCCTCCACGATAGCCATTACCGTTTCGATTATCCCCTTGAAACGGTCGATTTTCACCATATTTAACTTCTTTAACCTTGCTATCTTCGTCAATGAGAGAACAATTTTTGGTGAGATTTCCACCTCCACAGCTTTCACATCCTACTTGGATAGCATGAACACATTACCTAAGCTTGAGCATGTCCCGACCAAGATTTTCAAGCTTGCTAGTAATGGCGGCAATACCTTCAAGATTTTCCCCTAGGCTTCTTTTGCTTCCTCCATCGTGCCATTTTTGAGAATGATCGGCCATTTTTTGGATGGCTTCAATGGCGAGAGTAGGAGTCATGCTCGGAATTGGTCCTTGGTAGTCCAACATCTGTCTTGTAGTCACGTTGATACCTTTGTAAAAACGTTGACCTTTTGCTGGCATTTAGGTCATGAGTAGGACACTTGCAGAGGAGATCGTTGTATCTATCCCAAGCTTGATACAATGTTTCATCGTCATCTTGTTTAAAATTATGGATCTCCATGAGCTGATTAGATATCTTCGAAGGAGGACAATATCTTTGAATGAAATGCTTCTTTAGGAGAGCCTATGTATCAACTGCCTGCGGATAATCTTTCAATCCATCTTCTTGCTCCCCAAAGTAAGAGTCATGAGGAACACTCGAGCATAACATCGCCATGAGAAACACCGGTATGTTGAAAAGGCTTGCGATGTACAAGACATTCTCAACGTGTTCATAAGCATCTTCGTCCCTGTTTCCTGAGAAAGGGTTAGCACGTAGCTCCCTCATAAACTGTTCTTTAATCTCGAAACGGACAATATCTCCAATAGCCGGCCTAACGAGCCCCAGCCCTTGTTCTTCCCTTGTCAATGCCAAATATTCCTCAAGAGTGAGGTCATCAATGTTAATAACTTCCATGGTACCTGAAACTTGAAAAGAAATCATGAGTAAACAAGAATTCAAAATAAAATAAAAGTAAAAGACTTAACAAAAATCCTAATATAACTCCCCGGCATCGGCGCCAAAAACTTGATGCAGGTTTTACTGACCAGGTTTTAATATTTATAAGTGTCTCGTTTACCTATGGTCCACCCTATGCACTAACGGGCAGTGTACCCGGTCGTGTGTAGTGTAGTAATCGGTACAACCGAGGTCTTCCCAAGAGCTATGTGAGCGGATTCTAATTAAGTCTAGGTGTCACTGGTTTTAAGTATCGAAATTATTAATTAGCTAATAAAACTAGAAATGAAAGAAAGCAAATGAAGATAGAGGTTGTGATCAATAAGGGTAAAGTGTGCTAACCTAGTTACTCATCCTATCATGTTATGTTTACATCTAACTACTTCCAATTGATTCAAGTGGGGGTTTAAGTTGCTAGGACAACATTTGGTCATTTCGTCCTAACCTATCAGCAAAGGTTTCCACCGGAGATCAAGCTACTACCCTTGAAAGTCCAAATTGCTTTTAGTCCCCTAAGCCAAGTCATTAAGTTCCGCTACATGCAAGATTCGCAATAATGAGTGCCCGGGCGCTAGCATCTTAGACACTCATCCCTAACTTCTTAAGTTCATCCAAACGGCAGGTGATCATTTGGTCAGTTCGCATAAGCGAAGAAGGGTCGTCAGTTGGTCAATTCTTACCCTTCCCACTCAGTCTACCTACTTAGGGTCAGTTGGTCAATTTTCCTAAGCAACTAAACACTACAGCCATTCAAAACTACCGAAACAAGGGTAGCTACCAACGAACTATGCATGCATACACTAGAAATAAATATACGAAAGCAATGTAAACGTAAACAAAAGAATTAAGGAATCATAACTAGGATAGCACCAAAGGTGCTTAGCCGATCATATTAAAAGAAACAATTAATTCAACGTTTGACATAATGAAATACATGGATCGAAAGTAAAAGAAAAGATAATCGCTAATGCTTATCGTTAGGGAGTGATTTCTCCCTTGGAGATGGTTACGTATGCTCTTCAAGATCTGCCCTTGGACCCCTACTCACGTTCTCTGCTTTTTGGTGTGGAGTGAATGATGTGAAATGCAGAAATTATGGCTTGTATTTATAGGCAAGATCTAGTTACGGCGTAACTTAAGTTGAGAGTTACGACGTAACCTTAATATCTTCATAATAATGCTCTCGTAATAGCTGGTTATGGCGTAACACATGGGATGAGTTACGCCGTATCTTCAATACAGGTTACAAATGACATGATTACGCCATAATCATTGGAAGGAGTTACGGCGTAGCTTGTAGCTGCGTGGAACATCTTTTGACCTAATAGGTTACGGCGTAATCCTTAGTGGGAGTTACGCCATAATCACTGCTGAGTTGGCCTTCCTTCCGAGTAACGCATTAGCTATGGCGTAATGTGAGAGTTGAGTTACGCCGTAGCTTTATCACAGTGGGCATACTATCATAAATCTCTTATAGAATCTCCAAATCCGCGTCTCTTTAGCTTCAATGCTCGGATTTTACTTGAATGTAAAATTTAAAGGGAAACAAGCGTAAATCCATATAAATGATATAAAATACGAGCATTATCGGGGGAAATTGACACCTAATATTCAGGACTATTTGATGTTATCAAATATCCAGAGGAGACTATACCTCATCATCGAGTTCATGTCGTTTATCGTGTCGTGTCAAGAATTGTCACCCTAACCACAATGACGCAACATTTGCTAGGTTTTACATGCAATAATTTCCCAACATTGTGATGTCCCATGATCATGTTAATAGTACCATCTATGCATATGAACTCATAGCTTGTTATTGTTCTAATTTATAATCAAACTAGTGTTTATACAAAATACACGAAAATAGAACCGAAAAACATAACCGCATTTTGTGTGAAAATATGAAACAGATTACAACACACATCGGGTCACAGCTTAAAAGTTGTTCTTGTGCTCTTAAGAAGCAAGTTTCTTTCCCTGCATCACTTCCTTTGCTTCTAGTCAGACTCAGATTTTACCAGGATGTTGCATTGCTGCAGTTAAATGCGTGGCACTAGTGGTATAGTACCTGACCTATATCCTGCTGTATAAATGACCAGGCTTTCCAGTATTACGCCTACCATCTGGATTAGTCGTTAGTCTACAATCAGGTGAACTAAAAGAATCATTGTAAACCTTTGCCCAAGACCATCTTTAGCTTCACGAGAGAGCTTTTCAAGGCGAGAAATCTCAGAAAACGCAATGCTTTTTTGAATACCTTTTTAGAGATTGGGATATTTTTGTCAGCATGTCCAATTTTTCATAATAGAGATCATTCATAGTATTGCGTATAGACGCCAAGGAAAACAAAAAAATTTCTGCCATTTCTTTTGTACCAAATGGTTCATGATCAGTGCAAGCAAACCAGTGGAGTACACCCACATTAACATAGCGGTTGCAAAGAACTTCAGCCATGTATAGTAGGGGCCAAGTTTCCTTTCTTCAAAGGCCTCTATGATCATGTGGAAGTGATAAGCATTGTACGGCTTTAAGTATTTTCACTCCGTTTATTTAGAAGTATGAAGGTGGTTATGTTCGCCGTTCCTGCAGGCGTTGTTAAAGGAAGCAACAACAAAGTTACCAAGCACACTATCAATGGGATGATCAACATCAACCGACCTTCCTCCTGTAGGTATCTTGTCTCTCTTTGAACAATTGAATAAGAATATACTACTCAGTTTATTGATAGAACAATCGTTAGTTTACATACTTGGTTACATAGGTATTTATACTTTTCTAACCTGTACATTCCAACCGGTGTAACTATAAAACTATTCTAAAAGGCATGTCCATTCACAATCCTAACTGCCATAACCGAATTTAACTGTCATTCGGTTATTTACTATTAACTAAACACACTAGACCCTTTACTTTATACATATATACATAAACGCTAAATACATAGATTAATAAATTAGTATCCAATACTCCCTCCTAATTTATTAATCCATGCCTTCAATATCTTCAAACTCCATTATCTTTATCTTTGAACTTTGGCTTGATTTTACTTCCTTTGTCTTGATCTTCAACTTGATCATCTTTGTAACCATCTTTCTTCATTTGTATAGTTTCGTATTCTTGAATCTCCAACACACTATTTCTAGTATCATAATCTTCTGATTCAACTTTCTTGTTTCTTGACTTGATGTCTTTCTCAATCTGGCTTTCCTTTTGAAATCTTGATGGTGTCTCTCGATGTTTCTTGCATTCGCCCTTATCAACTCTTTCTTCTTTAGGAGTTTCTTATCTGAAATAACTCCATGGTTTTCTTTCTCAAACCGTTTTCTTTTCGATTTTAACTCTTTCATATTTTTGCTTGTGCAATCTTTCAACTTCTTGAGGTTCTCTAACTCTATCTGCATTTGTTTCTCAAATGCCATTTCTCTATTTCTTATTTTCGTCTCAAACTCTTGTTTTTCCATCTCTAACTCTTGAAGCATTTCGAATTTCCAAAACTCTAATTTACTTTTCAAGTCAATTTCTATCTCTGACCGCATATCTTCTAACTTTTCTTTTGGAATTTCATCCTTCTCAATGACAATTCTTTCATTTTTGGTTCTTCTTTTAAGGATGTTTTTTCCTTTTCATCTTTACTAGTAACCATTAATAGTGTTAGTTCGTCATCTTCGAAAACAAGGTTTGCTTTTTCTTCTCTACGGTCTGGTTTTGGACAATTTGCAGCATAGTGTCCAAACTCATGACAATTATAACATTCTATTTCTCTAATGTCTCTTCCATGGTAGTTTTGATCTCCAGGGTTTTTCCTTATTTTATCATAACTATCTTCATTCTTACTATCTCTTGTGAATCTTCCTTGGCCTCTTCCTCGTGTCTGATTACCACCTCCTCGTCTATTATTTCTACAGTTGCGTTCATAATTTCTGTCATTCCCTTGATGTGTGAACAACAACTTCTCACTATTATCTTCCTGACTTTCTTTTCTAAACTTAATCCTTTCTTCATAAGTCTTAAGTTTCCCGATAATCTCCTCCAACTTTACAGTCTTAAAATCAACAATCATTACACTGGTTGCTACTACTGGTACAAATTTATCTAGTACTGCATTAAGTACTTTTCGTACTTTTGTTTGCTCATCAAACGTTAATCCACATGTAGCAGCCTTTGTAACAATACGCATCAACTTCCCGGCAAATGAATCTATTATTTGATCTTCTTTCATTACGAGTCTCTCAAATTCTGATTTTAGTTGTTGCGAGTGTGCCTGTTGGACGTCTTCTGTCCCAATAAATCTGGCCTTTAGTGAGTCCCAAATTTCTTTTGTTGTTTCACATCCCGCAACTTGCATTTGCAAATCTTCTGGTAACCCTTGAAATTGGTATGCTGACGCCGAACTATCCCTTTTTACATCAATCTCTTTTGATGTACTTGTTCCTTCTACTAAATCCCATACTCCATTTGCTATTAATATCTTTTTCATTCTTAATGCCCATAATGTATAGTTCGTATTGTTTAGAACTGGACATTGATATGATGGTAACGATGTGGCGAAAATAACTTTGTTTTCATTTTTATCTCCCGTCATATCTTTCGATTTGATTTTCTTCTAAAACCAATATAGTTCTAATAACAAATCGAACTTAAAATTTCCTTATCTAAACATGATAGTAATATGCAAATTCTAAATTTTTCTAATTTATTCCTCTAAAAGAAAGAAAACGAGTATTGGAATATAAAACCTGTTAATTTTCCCTTGGGCCTTTGAATTCTTGTGGGCTTTATAGTGGCGTTCTTTTGTTCCCAAATGATAAACCGCCTTTTCTATCCCCAAATAAAACCCGCTTCTGCTTCCTTCCTTCTTTCTTCTACACGTAATTAGGGCACCACTGTAATCGACCCTGGTCCCTCTTCTGGTTTTTTCTTTCTAATCAAATGGTGGTGGTTAATCAGTGTTTCACTTTTCTTCTCTGATAATGATGTTACTCTTGTCTGTTTTCTTTTTCTGGCAAGCACACGAAGGCGGTTTCTCCTTCGCACAGTCGGGTACGTTTATTTCTCTCTTTCTCTGATTCGATCTTTACTCGATCAAATCGTGTTTCTTTCTTGATTGATTCCTCTGAATCAAAACTCTTCTCTGTCACTCTCCCTCTGGTTCGAACCTTCGGCTCTGATACCACTTTAGGTATCTTGTCTCTCTTTGAACAATTGAATAAGAATATACTAAGTTTCTTGATAGAACAATCGTTAGTTTACAGACTTGGTTACATAAGTATTTATACTTTTCCAAACGGTGTAACTATACAACTATTCTAAAAAAAATGTCCATTCACAATCCTAACTGCCATAACCGAATTTAACTGTTATTCGGTTATTTACTATTAACTAAACACACTAGACCATTTACTTTATACATATATACATAAACGCTAAATACATAGATTAATAAATTAGTATCCAATACCTCCTTCCTTATTTACACCACCTTCATGTTCTTTTAGCTCCAACCATATTTTAGAGTCATTTTCATTGGGGAGATGCGGCAATTTATTAGCTGGTGGAAGGGAAAACTTACCAAGTGTTAACTCATATGTGGAAAACAAAGAGTTACAAACACACAAACAAGCCAAACCAATAACAAAGATAAGTTTGAATTTGCTTTTTAGCTCAAGTAACATCAGTCTATAAAAAAAATGCCCAAACAAAGAATGGAAATTAATACCATCTTTAGTTTACGCGTCCAGGTAGTCGGTGAAACAACTGAGTGCACCAAGTTTATAACAATTCGGGTGCTTAAGAGGTCCCTTTACAGTCTCTCTTCTGTTCACAGTCTCACATTCGTGGTCATTGACTGAAGAAATGATGATCACACAAATCAACAAATTAAGATGAGGGATATATTGTGATCATTGGGAGGTAGGATAACAGTCACAACTCCTCTTCAAATTTAAGGTAATCATAAAACATGATATGAGCTGGTAAAACATTTATTCTCGTGATCTGGAAAGCATATACCCTTGTGCTTGCAATGTCTTGTGACAAATGATCGGTTGAAAAAAATATTAGAATATTTTTTATTGTTTTTAAGCAGTCGTCCTCTCATAATCATAAATTCATAATCCATTTCTTATTTTCAGGGGCGGGCCCTAAGGTGGTTCATTGGGTTCCCGTAAACCACATGAATTTGTCCCGTATAGGTTAAAAAAGAGAGTAAAAAGTCTTGATTTTTCTAAAATACAATGTCCAAAATATTTTGTGTTACAAGTGTTGTTTGATTTCACTAGACGCTGCTTATTTTAAATATTCAATCATTTTGAATACAAGTTAAAAAGTTTATATTACTGATTTCAAATTTCTTTTTTTTTTCTTTACCTAAATGGACGAGGAGTCTTTTACTCACATGTCTGCCCTTACCGGGTTAATTCAGGACGCGTCGACCTTTCCTAACCACTCTCAAATGTACAAACCTACCGAGGTTTAAACACTTGACCTCTTGTGAGGATATCAAGGACCTTACTACTAGGCCATTAATCCGGTAAACACATCAAGGGATGTTTTTCAATTTACAATGTTAGGTAAATCTGATACCCCTGTTCTTATTATTATCATTTTCTCAATCGTTTAGGCCATAATAATTTAAGACCAGCAAATGAAACGGGTGCAAATTTGCTATAACAAAACTGCACTTTTCAGGGTAAATGTAAACGATTACCTAACTAAGAAAATACAGATTTAAGAATACTGGATTTTATTAGTGGACTGTAGTGTTGTGTATGTTATTAGTGTATTGGCCCATTGGTGCTAGCCCATCTCATATATAGATTATGTAGGGCATTAGTAATTTAGTATCGTGTATAATCGTGAATGATATTAGGGGCAAATCTGGTAATACTTACTGGTAGAAACGAAAATCGAAACCGAAAAAACGAAAAGAATTTATAACCGGAACGAATTTGCGAAAATCGAATCAACCGAATTAAATATTCGATTTTCGGTTTAGATATCGCTCCCTTCTACCCTTCTCGAAACCCGATCCATGCTCTTCCTCGAGGAGTCACTGTTGAAGCGTAAGCAAACCTGCAACCACTCTCTTGATAATCTCTCTTCGTCCATACTTCTTGTGGCAGCCTCTAACAGCAACAATAAACAAAAATAAAAAATAAAAAAAAATGCTAACCAGTTTTATATAGGGAATATCAAAGGGGCCACTTTCGCTTTGGAGAGAGATATCTTTATATTCATGCACATAATAACAGGAGCAATGGTTAGCATGTCACCACACATTATCGTGGGCCTTTGGCCCAACGTAGAGGACCTTCACCGCTTCACGTCAATAGTAGGTTGGCCAAATTTCTCAACATGTTCATGGATCCTAAGCATTCGGTCCAATAGGTAATGGAATTCTTTGTCCAATGTTAGTCCAATTCAGTACCCAATAGTCATTGACTATGATTTGAACATAAAATAACCTAAATGTATAATTAGTCCTTGAATTAATACACTTAGGGAAACATCTTTAGAGTTCTTCAGAAACGAAGATTAATACACTATAGTCACTGAACTAGAGTCCATGAATCATGAACTGAAGAAGATGATAACTCATGCTATTTGTATATTCAAATAAGAGGATATTGTTAGAACAAAGATTTGACCCAATTGTTTATGAGAATATTTGAGCATAAAATAACCTGAGTTACTCACCAGAATGAGTAAGTAAGTTACTTCCTAATGAGAATCAGTAAGTATGTTACTCCTTGATGAGAATAGATGAGTAAGTTACTCACTGATCAAAATCAGTGGCCAAATTTACTCTATTCAGGAAGTGTTGTATAAAGCTCGATCAGCAATAACAAGCTTCAGGGACGTCGAAGACTATCTAAAGATACACTTTGCCTCACTGATGCAATATAAACAACATATGAGTTAGTGATGTCTGACAAAGTCTCACTGACTCAAAATACTCTCTCTTTACATGTATTGAAGACCTTACATGCTACCCTCGTATCCGCACCTGTATAAGAGAATGTTTGAAAGAGAGAGAGTCAGATATGTAAACACAAAAAAAAAATATACAAATGTATTATAGTGATAGAATCCCCCTCTCCTTGAATCATAAGCTAAGCTAGCAAGCTTTAATTGATTTCCGGGAGAGTTTCATTTGTCATCCAATTGTGATAGTGTTCCACAACTATCCGTTGTAATTATTTGATTCATTTTTAATAAGAATTATAAAGCGTTGAATATGCGTAATGATGTTATTAGTGTCAAATAGGTCGTGTGCAAAACTTGTTTTTAATTGTTTAACAAATTCATGTTTTACCCAAATTATCGGGACCAACATCTAGCCCCACAACAACCCCCAACTTCAGTTTATGGCACCTCAAGTCATCGTCCTAGCTCATTGCAGGATATTGGGAATAAGGGTCATTTGATGAAACTACAACACTTCCACATGCCTTTAATGTTATGAGCTTTCGTTATGTTGACAACAATGAGAACTCCGGGTGGTATATGGATACTAGACCCACGTCTCTTCTATCGGTGAATACATGTAATCTTACATTACTATTTTTTCCATAAAAGCTTAATTCCGTCTATAGTTGTTGGTAATGGGGCAAACATCCCCGTTACTAATATTGACCATAGCATTTTTGCATCCCTTCATCATCCTGTGTATCTTCAAAAGCGTACTTTACTCGTCATTCCAAATACAATTAAAATCTTCATTTTTGTATGACAATTTACTCATTGATAATAAGTGTAGTGTTGAATTTAACGAATATGGTTTTTATGTAAAGAACTGTTGGACTCGTCAACTACTCCTTTGATGTTACAACACCGGAGATCTTTGTTCCTTCCGTTCATCCACCAACACACCTCTAACGGTCTTTTGTGATCCGTGCATTACTCCTGCGTGGCACCAAAGACTCAGTTATCAAGGGATGACGTACTACTTTTTTTAGTTTCAAATAAATTTAGTGTGTGTAATAATCCAAGGTCTTCGACTTTGTGTCATACTTGAAAACTCGGTAAGGATGTTAGACATCCTTTTTATCTTTCAAGTTCTATTGTTGAAAATGTTTATGATATTCTTCATTCGGACTTGAGCACTTCCCAAATTCCAAATGTTATGTGGTTTTCAATATTTTGTTATCGTCTTAGCTAGCCCATTATTCTCAGTTTTTTTTGAATTTTCTATTTCGTTGGAATGTTTTGTGGCATGAGAAACGAAATTGAATGTCGTTGTTTTGAAAAAATGGTATGTTGTTAGGAGTTGTCAAACTCACCCGTGGTCACATTGAAATTCTTTAGTGTCTTTGTTAAAATGCGTTCTTGCGTAGGCAAGAAATTGCAAGAATTTATACCTAAACAAAATGAGAATAATGGTATAAGAAAATAACATGGTATTGAAAACCATCAACATTCGGAATTGGGGAAGTCCATAATTTCGAGTGAACAATATCAAAAGGGTTGAGTTATTAGGACGGTGCCTAGTTTTTTATTAGGACTCCCCCTAGTTTTTTTATTTTTATTTTTATTTTTTTTTTATTTTTATAATTTTGTTTATATCAAAATTTATAAAGCGCGAAAATGCGAACATGAAATATAAAGTTTAATAAGCCCGCTTAAAAAAGCGTCAAAAATACGAAACCGACAAAACGTATTGTCTTGAAAAAAGCTGGAGGACAAAAGGAATATTCCCTATGATTTGACATGATAGGGAGGGTTCCAATAGGGTATCCCTATCAAAAATATTTGCAATGATAGAACTTGAAAGATAAAAAGGATGTTTATTTTAGGGTTATGTGGTTTACACACCATCACTCGCCCCTCTCATATCTCTATTATCCCGCTTTATTGAGAGGACAAAACAATTTTCAATATTTTTTCGTTTCGTATATTTTGTAAACTATTTAAATTTTATGGGTTCTGTTTTGCATTTTTTTCGACAATTTACTCATTTTATTGACAGAACAAAGACAGTTTTTATGGTATCGTGCTCCGTATTTTTTGTATTTTAATACTTTTCACTTATCAAACTTTATAATTTTTGTTCCGTTTTTTTTCCGCAGTTTTATAATAGAAACAAAATTAAAAAATAAAAAAAAAATAAAAATAAAATAGTGGTGTGCGGATCCTATTTTAGTGGTGTGTAAACCCACTAAGCCTTATTTTAACATACTTATCAAGTTGGAAAGCAAATGTAGCACGTCATCCACGGGATGCCCGAGTCTTCGGTGCCACGTAGACTGGCTTGATGACAAAAGAGTGGTAAATGTGTCTTGGTGGATGAATAAAAGGGATAAAGATATCCGGTGTTGTTACATCAAAGGAGCAGTTGATGAGTTGACTAGTCCTTCACGAGAAAGCCATATTCGTCAAACTCAAAACTACACTTAGAGCAAGAGTGCGTAACGGTGGTCATTGAGCTCATGCAAATTTAGCCGTATAACACGAGCAGTTCTCTTGGTAAGACGTAGCTCTGTCGTATACACTCTTCATACATGCCAAAACTTAACCAAAATTAGGACTTTTTTTTTTTTTTTTTGAAAAAGTAGCCGTTGGTGGTGGCAAATATAGCCGTTTTTTTTGAATTTGTACCCAAATTTTTTTATAAAAACCTCCTTATTCTTTCATATTTTCACACACTCTTCAAACCTAATTCACACCTCAAAAACCACTCATTTTTCTTTCATTATGGATCCAAACCATCCTTACGGCCAAGCACTTTAGACAATTATGAAGATTTTTTAAAACGACCGAGAGAGATATATTAGATTCAGTATCAAGTATGAACAATATATGAACTTGTGTAATCAAAAGGGTGTGGATCAAGATCGAGGGAGGGCATATATACCACGTCAACGAGAAGCGGCGTAGACGTCTAATCGGCGACTATTTCGGCGTGACTAGAGATTGGTCCTAAATATCGTAAGAAGAATTTTCACGAAGATATCGTATGAGCTCACACTTTTTAAAAAATAGTTAATGCTATTCTAAGTTATGATGCGTACAGCTAACAAATACTTTCAATTTTTTAGAGATGGTTATGATAGCAGGTGGTAAAAGTATTGATCCTATTTTGAAGATCACATACCGCTATCTGAAGCAATTAGCGCATCAAGCTACCTGCGATCGTTTGATGATACTTTGCAAATTGCTTAGAGCGAACTCAACGACAATGTTTAATCGACTTTACAAAATGCATACATGTTTTATACGTTGAGAAGTATTTAAGGAAGCCCACTTTAGCCCGATATTGAAATGTTATATGAATTGCATAAACAAAAACATGGACTCCCGGAATGCTTTCGGGAGTATTGATTGTATGCATTGGGATTGGAAAAATTGCCCAAAAGCCTTAGCCTCTCAATTCAAAAGGCGTGGCCATAAATACCCAACTATTATGTTAGAAGCGGTTGAGGATCAACGGTTATGGATATGGCATGCTTATTTTGGGGTTCCTGATGCAAATAATGATCTAAATGTTTTATATGGTTCTTCGTTATTTGATGATGAACTAGGTGCGACTAAGGAATGCCCGTTTGAAGTAAATGGGCATGTGTACAACAAAGGTTACTATCTAGCCGATGACATTTATCCAACATGGTCGTGTTTGTGGCGTTTTTTGTCTGCTGGTAAAGTGCGAGAAAAAGCGTTGAGGTTTAAAATAATTCAGAGAAAGTTCTAGAAAGGATATCGAAAGAGCTTCAGTCCTACTAAGGTCGTTGGGGAATTATAACACAACCCGCGTGCGCTTTGAAATCAGCGCTTTGACAAGGATCATGAATTGCGTGTAATGTTGCATAACATGATATTGGAAGAAGCGAAAATACGTAGTGAATTTAAGAGATGTGTTCGTTGATCCAACGCCGACATTACCGAATGGACCGAAAGATGTGATTTACATGTTGAAAACACAAGAACTTCGGAGATAGCAAAATACACAGCGATCTTGAGATGACCGTGGAACATGTTTGGAGAAATTATAACTAGTTTGTAATTTTTATCTTTTTAAGTTTTTATGTTTTTTTTATTGTAATGTTTTTTTAATGAATAAAGTAATTTTTTGAATATATTCTTTTTACATTTTATAAAAAAAAAAAAAAAAAAAATAGTTTGGCACGAAATTAAGATCGGTGCCAGCGGATCTGAAATGTGGTGCCAAACATTTTACGGTGCCAAACTCAAAAGCTGGCAGTGGCGGTTTGGTGCGAAACGTGAGAGTTTGGCGCCACCTGATATACTCTTAAAAGGTTTTTAACAATAACATTATAACACCAATAACACCGCCTACGCCGGTAGCGGCATCGAAGCTTTAACATTTAACATTAACATCCCCAAAAAACACCCACAACAATAACATCCAATAACACCAATAACATTTCATATTTTCAATTTCAACCCTTAAACTAAAACAAACACTTCATTTATTAAAACACATATCACATTTAACATTAAAACACCAAGTACATTAAACGTTAAACACGGATAACATTAAAAACTTAAAAAAAACGTACATTAAACGTTAAAATCAGCCATTAAATAAAACTACTAAAACTACTAAAACTTAAAAAAGCGTTAAACGAATTAAATAAAACTACTAAAACTTAAAAAAGCGAATCATCGAGTCCCAACCATCGATCAAAGCAGGTTAGCGGAGAAGAAAACTCCCCATTCATGTATCGACTCTCCATGATGTCGAAGAAGTTGTCTTGAGGATCGAGCTTCGTTTACTTGCTCCGCGACGAGCGACCTCTTCATTAACGTGCTTGCACTTCCATAATCTCCTAACGTTTTCTTCATCTTGTTCCAGTTGGGAGGAAGCCTCACTTAACCATTTACAGGGGTGGTTTGAAAATCCACACGTGAACATCAAGCTCACAGTGAACTTGGAACAATTAGAGTACGGGATGTTTTCCAAAACCCACCGGAAAGACATTTTACGGTGGTGTAGAGTAAACATGTCGGGGGTTACTGTAGAGTTGGAAAGGCGGTTTCCGGCAAGTGATTTGAAAAGGCGGTTTCAGAGCAACTTTTACGGAATTTGTGGGAATTCTTTGAGAAAAATCTTTGAGACATTTTTGTGTGTGAGTTGTGTGTGTAACTTGTGTGTGTTGTTTGTTCTAAACAAACTTCGAGGTAGAGTTGTTTATATAAATGAGTTGATTTTGAAGCTGAATAAATCCAGCTCATATTTGATTTTTAAATTTCAAATTTGAATTTAAATTTATCCCTTGGAAATTGTGAGTATAATTTAAATTTGAATTTGAATAGGTGGAGGGGATGTAAGTGAAAATTTATTTGAATTGGTTTAGGGGGTGAAATGGAACTTTTTTAGCGTTGGTAAACAAACGCTATGCCACCAACGCCCAAATAACGCGATGCTTCCAATGGCATAACGCCTAATAACGGCGTTATTAAGGTAATAACGGCGTTATTAAGGTAATAACGGCGTTATGCCGTTACCTTTGTGAGTGCTCTTATTCCACAAAGTACACTTATTATCACGAGTAATTTGTCGTACGCAAATTAAATGACATTTTTTATTATATTTGGAGTGACAAGTACGTTTTGTATATGTAAGGGACAATGAAGGGATTGCAAAATGTTGTTGGCCGATATTAGTAACGGGTATGTTTGCCCTCTAACCAACAACTATAGACGGATTTAAGCTTCTTTTAAAAACAATAGTAAGATTACATATATCCGCTAAGAGATGAGACGTAGCTCTAGTATCCTTATACTACCCAGAGACCTCATTGTTGTCAGCATAACAGAATCTCGTAGCATTAAAGGCTTCTGGAAGTGTTATAGCGTGATCAACTGAGGTGTATTCACAATATCATGTAGTCGAGCCGGGACTAGGACTCGAGATGCCATAAAATGAAGTTGCGGGCTGTTGCGGGATCGAACAAAGAATACCGTTACCTTTTTGACCGAATGCTTGGGCATCATCGCAATGAACATGTTGAGACACCCAATTCGTTTGCCCATTCCATGCATGTTGACCATTGCTCCTGTTATTATGTGCATGAACGAGTTTTTTAGATAAATGGTGGCATTTCAAGTTTTAACACTTGTTTGCAAAAATAGATATTTTTTTCTTGATGTAAACATAGGTCTATTTTTTGTTTTGTGGACCACGAGGATTTTATTAAGTATATACACTTAAAAGCATATACAATCGTGCTTGTATGCACCATAACAAATAACAGGTATGTGAACTTAACATTTAACATTAACGTCCCCAAACACCACAACAATAACATCCTAATAACACCAATAATATTTCATATTTTCAATTTCAACCCTAAACTAAAACAAACACTTCATTTATTAAACGTGAACTAATATTTTAGTTTATTAAATTAATATACAAATAACATTTTTATATTATTAAAAAAATTACAAAACTAAAATAAGAAAAAAAAAAAAAAAGTAGTAAACTGGTCATGGCACAAACGTAGACCCATTACATGCTTGTTGTTAATATTCCCGTGCTTCGTTAAGCTTTGATCCTTTTACACACATGTTAAGCTAAAAAAAGAAGAAAAAAATATACAAACCATCATCATCTTATTCGTCTTCTCTGGCACACCACGGGGGTAATTTGAAATATTTTTTCTTTTTCTCCTTAGCGTTGAGCAAACAACGCCTCCCTCTCGTTTGCAAGTTAACGGATTACCTACTTGAAATACGGGCTCAACACCGTTATTTCACGCTTAACGCGTTGGGGCGTTATCGTTGTGCATGCTCTAACAGTTAACTTAAAAAAATTGCTATATATACTAGCTCATATTTATTAGACGTGGAAATTTGAGACCTATTAGTTAAACTGGATCTAGTTGGGTAAATATCTTTAGGGGATGGGTCTAGTTGAGTTTCCTTTAATTCTATAGGTGGTCTAGTTGATTATTTGATATAAAGTGCTATTATATATAGTAACAATTACCCTACAAATCTAAACGGGTCTAGCAGAATCAAGCGTTTTCTTTTGGGGTAAAAGAATAAAGCTAATGATGCTCTATGTACTTACCGAAGTGATTTATTATACATAACCAACTAACAAATTTTTTTTGTTTTTACGTTTTCATCATTTTTTTTTATCCATTTTGTATGTTTTCATCCGTTTTCATATATTTTTATCCATTTTATACATTTCTATTTTTATAACTTTCTAAGTCTTATCAATTTTTATGCGTTTTCATCTAAAATTAACATACATTTTATGCGTTTTGAAGGTGTCTATCGTTTTTTGTACGTTTTATATGTTTTGTACATTTTTTTATCGGCTTCTATGTTTTTATCCTTTTTATGCGCTTTTGTACATGTTTATTTATACATTTTATGCGTTTTATGAAAACATATCAAACAATAAGAAAAGTGAAAATGGCGGAAGAAAAGTTATAGAAACATATAATAACGTTAAAAGCATTATAAGAATGTATAAGCATACAACATATAAAATGTATAAAACATATAGCGTGACTATAATTTCACCGCCAACTTTATGTTTATATACGGTTTTATACGCTTTTGTGCGTTTTATATAATCTTATACGTTATTATATGTTTATATACCTTTTTATCACGTTTGCATCATTTTTTACGTTAAGATATGTTTTCATATAAGCGTGCAAAACATATAAAAGCGGATAAAAGCGTAAGAAAAAGCAAATAGCGTATATAAAATGTTCAAAAACATTATAAAATGTATAAAAGCGCAGCGCACAAGCGATATAAAATGTACAATAAAAGCGATAAAAACGCATAAAAACATATATAAAAATATATAAACCTTAAAAAGCGTACATACGAAATAAAAAGAATAAAAATGGGTAAAACGTAGAAAGTATAAAAACATATAAACGGTATGAAATGAAAATGTATAAACCAAAAATTTCGTTAGTTGGGTATGTTTAGTAAATTACTTCGGTTGGTGTTATACATAGAGCATCCTAAGCTTTTAGTCTTTTACCAAAAAAAAAAAGAAACTTTTGACTCGTTTGACCCGTTTAGACACGTTGGGTAATTATTGTAGTATACGAGGCTTCATTCAACCCGTGCGATGCCCGGTATAGTGGTTGAGAGTTCATGTTTTTACCAATAATGTTGTATATGATGGTATTTAGATACATGTTAGAGAATTTGCATTTTATTTATTATTTAGATTGCTAATAATGGTATCATTATTTTAGTTTATATTATCTTTGTGGAATATATACTTAGATGCCTAATAATGTTATAATTACTTTTGTATTTACATTACTTTATTTCCATTAAAAGTTTTTATTAACATAGTCTTTTCATATGTAGTATTTTAATTTGAGTAAGTTACATAAGTGTTTTGTTTCTTATTTATTTGTGTCTTTTGTTATTAGGAATTATATAACTATTTGTACTCTTCAATGGCAAATTTTGAGTTGTTAGAAAATTTGATGAATATTTGGGATCATCAAAATTGCATGATTGTATGCGTTTGTGGTTTGTGCAACAGGCATGTGAAGATGATGCATTATCAAAGTTGCTTTTTGATTGTTGTCATCATTTGAGGCGTGTAATGGCTAAAAAACAACGATGATTTTGAACATGGAAGCGTTAGGTCATCGTGGCGTAGCTTTAGATTCGATTAATGCTTTGAGAAAGACCAAAGAGGCATCGTGTAATGCTTGAAAAATTAGTTACTTTGTTTTGGGAAGCTAAAGACGGTGTTCGTGAGGAAGAGTCAAATGCTAAAAAAATGAATGAGTTTAATTAGTAAATTTTATTTAGATATCTTTGATGGTATTAAAATTTTTAGTGTTTTTGCTTGTTTTTTTTATTACAAAATTTTTAATTAACGAAGATTTATAAATTATAAGCATGTATTTTAAGGTTAAGACGTTAATTGTAATGCATTGTGTATGCAGGGTTTGTTTTATATCAAATGTATAATTGAGGGTGTTATATTGCAATGTTGGACATCTTCCTAAATACTGCATTTCTCATTTATGCATGTAAACTTCAAAGTCTCGGTAACACCCAAATTAAATGATCCAATGCCTCTTCAGTGTCTTTGTGTTGTTTTTTTTGCAACTTCTTATTTACGAACGTTAATTATTGTGTTTGTGTTGTTTTATTTGCAAATTCTTGTATACCCACCTTAACTATAATGACCACACAATTTTACGTATATATAATCGAAGATCAATTACATCTAACCCTAATTTTAACACACAACTCTATCCACAGTAACTCTAAAATCAAAATGTCAGCCACACCAAATCTCGATGAATTGAAATCTCTCACTCAAAATGAAAACTTGTTGATGCTTTCAGGCTCTGATAACTCACGCTAAAGCATGAGGAGGAAGGTTTTATTGCTCGTATTGGGGAGGAGAGCGATCAGTTAAGGCGGTGATTGACAAAACGAGCGGACAATCAATGAGACGGCTATCACTTTTTCTCGTTTCAATGTCGTGGCGTGAATGGTCATGATGCTATCCTTGAAATACACTGAAGGATCGAGGAAACTTGATCTTTGGCTCAACTGCTTGTTTTGTGTCGTCAAAGCTTGTTGAGAAGGAGGAGCTTTGGAGAAGTTGGATGAAGTGAAAGTTCGATGATGAAGATTAGGGCATCTTGGGTAGTTTGTTGTCTTTTGATGTATGTAGTTGGTTGGGTTAATGTAGGTTTTATGTCAATGATGGTTATGTAAGTTGTTTAACTTTTTGAATGGAAGGAACTGATCTATGATCAGTTATGTTTATGTTATAATCAGATTATGTTTAAGTATTTTCATTTTTTATTATTATTAATTTGTTTTAATATACATTAAAAAGGGTAAAGTATAACCCGTTTGACTTTTTCTCTCACACATTTCTCACACTTGGTAAAAATACCGAATAACGCCTAAATAACATATTTAGGGTTTTAATCTAAGGCCAAATTGATCAAGATTAATAGTAATCGATATATTTTTTTTGAGGGTTATGATAAAGGATCTAATTATCTGTCGATTGATTCCAATATTTCAGGTATTCGATTTCATTATGATCAAATTAAAGCGTGCGTATTTAAATGTTTGAATTTATTGAGTGTTACTTGGTTTATGATGTTTATTGATTTAAGAATGATATGGGGTTATTTTTGTTTCGATTAAATTGAACAAATAAGCATATGTTTTACTTATCGGTAGAAATTTCTAAGAGTTTGAAGTTTTTTATGGATAGTGTTTAGGATGATGATGGTGTCTTGAAACAAAGAACATTAATTTCTTTATCACTTTGGATTGTTGTTTTTAACGAATCTTATAATGTTCAAAACCATTTACAATTAATATTTTGAAAGTCCAATTATGTGTTAAGAATGAGTATGATTTTCTCAGGCGAAATTTTGGTTGTTTTAAGGTTTATAGTTAAGTTTTGGTTATTAGAAAATTTGTTGACTTGATTTTAAGCTCCTTATGTGACAATTTTAATTGTAATATACGAGGAAAAACTTAAACTTAAAACCGGTAAGCATCTGAGGAAATGAGGATGATGGTGGGGTGTTTTAGCTTGGTTAGTGGTGTCGCGTGGTGAATGATGGTGGTTGTGTGGTGGCGCGTTATCTTTGGATGGGAATAATAATCTGGCCAGCGGTGGAGATTATGGTGGTGATGAGGAGGGTTGTGGTGATCACGGTGGTGATTGGTGTAATCGTTGTGCAGGTTAAATGGGTTATTGGTGATTAAGGTTGTTTGTGTTGAGACCCTCTTGGATCGGAGGCTATTCATTTTGGCACATTCTTTAATCAATATCTCTTAACTAAGAGTGTTGTGCCTCGTTTTCGCATTTATCTTTACAGCAATGTAAGTTTACGTTCTTTCCTTTAAGATTAACTTTTCTTTGGTCGAGAGGGTGCAAATGGTGTGACTAACTTCTTGATCTGCCTCCTTGAGAGGTGTGAATACGCTCTGTCACACACCAATTCTCTTAACGAGTCTTGTTAATCTTGGGTGTGTGTTCTGTTTAATCCGTTAATTGTGGTTGTTTAGCTATTGTCTTAGTTTCGGCAATGAGTAGTGAGGGATTGAAAAGTTGGTGTTAAATTACTGGTGGTTATTTGTGTTTGAAGGTGGTTGGTTTCTTTATATACGGTAAGTTTATGTTATTTCCTTTAGGATCAACTTTTCTTTGGTGAGAGGGTGCAACGGTGTGACTAACTTCTTGATCTGCCTCCTTGAGAGGTGTGAATACACTGCTCGTCACACCAATTTCTCGGCTGAGTCTTGTTAATCTTGGGTGTGCGTTTGTTTGTCTTAGTTTCGTGATGAGTAGCTTGAGGGATCGAGAAGTTGGTTTTGTATTATTGGTGGTTATTTGTGTTTGAAGGTGGTTGGCTTTCTGACTACAGTTTGGTGTATTTAACTTTTGAGTCTAAGTGTATCATAGTAATTTTTTTTTTAAGGTGTATAGTTAAGTCGTGCCTACTACAGTTTGTGGTTATTTGATTAAAGAGTAACCGTGGTGCGGTATGAATACATGTTAAGAGTTGGAACAATATCATGCACTGATGCACATTATGAGTGTTTGTGGCAAACAACCAAGTAATAATAAATAAATGTTGTTTGAACATCGCATATAGTTCCTACGTTAGGTTGCTGAATGTTTCTTTGAAAACAATGTTACGCGTGCAATTCTTAAGCTCTGGGTCCTTGTCTTCAACCATTAGTATCTTAAGGCCGTCATTTGGTAACTCTAGATAGCGCCACATAAAGTGACCATGGTGAATCTACGAGTAGGCATATAGAGGCCAACGTAATTAAGTGATTGACCACGACTTTTGTTAATTGTCATTGCATAACATGGTCTTACAGGGAATTGTCGCCGTTTTAGAATAAATGGCCACTTGGATTGCGTTGATGTCAGTATAATCCTGTGTATAACAACGTTATCCTATATTTGAACTGTAAGCACCTTAGCGTGAATAACAAAGCTGGCCTAGATCGTGATCGACAACCTTGTTCCATTACACAACCCTTTGGTTGGATTGATGTTCAAATAGCATAATTGGCAATTCCTTTTTTAAGTGAAGAGCATGTGGGGGCATCCCAGGGAAATTTAAGGAATTAAGAAATTCAATCGGATAGTGTTCGTCTTTGTTCTAGGCTATCTGTAGATGCCTTGCAAATCTCATCCGCATTTGTTGTATGTAACAGATTCCCCGATAACTGTTTAAACATGTACTCATTGATGTCATCACGTCATCATTCGAGGAGTTAGTATTGCCCTTTCTTTGAGGTACACATCGTCCGGTTTGCCTCGTTGTAAAATCGGGGTATGTCTCGTGACAATCGTTTTATTGGACAATCCCACGATTTAATTAGGAACATTTCAGGAATGTCAATCCAACTTGTGGGTCCTCTCCTTCTTTGCATTTTGCCGAACGTTTCCATCCCACAGCCAAAACCCATCTATTGAAATCTTGTTTTCGAGTATCAAGCCCCCATTCTCGGTATACTCGTTGACACGCATGCTACGTGTAAGTCTAAATACTTTGCAATGCTTCCATAGTTCAGATTGGTTTATGCACGATTGAACAATGTACGCCTGCTTCCTTTGGTATAACGGGCAAAACTTGTCGAAAGTCACCTCCAAGCAAGACTGTGCACTCCTCCAAATATTCGATTCTCTTGCGGGATCATGATATCCTAAAATATCCTTGAGCGTCTTATCCAATGCTTCAAAAGCATATGTTTGAGTCATCGGAGCTTCATCCCATATAATAAGTTTAACTTCTGTATGAGTTCACCATATGTGTATTTTGTTTTATGCGCATGTATACTTGTTCTCTAATAATTCAAGCGGTATAACAAAACGGCTATCGCTGGTTCTCCCACCTGGTAGTAACAATGAAGCTATTCCTACCCAAATTGAAAGTGTTAATCATAACAAATTTTTATCCATTTTAAAATAGTTGACTGTTTAAAACATAGTATAAATTTATACTGAAGATGCAACGCGAGCACTATCATGCGTTCGATCTTAATCTTGAGATGATACTCTTGTATAAAACGTCTTTCGTTCGCCTGGACCGTATCACAGTAAAAATTCCCTTTTTACCATGGACGATTCAATCACCTCTTCATAGATTAAACGTTGTTCGGGATTTAACAATGAATGAAGTTGCTGATGTTCAATCTTACTCTGTTTCATGTCATAATTCAACACCTCACGTATGAGACGATTGTCCATGTTGGTTAGTAACCGGGTCAGAACCTGGTAGGTCTTGGAATTTAGATAAAGATCTACCATTTCTATTTAATAACTCTTGGATCTCTATCAAACAATAGTTCTTTAGTTGCTCGTCCGTCAACTCCAAGTCATGATAATTGAACATTTTCCTTTTCTTGTGTAGAAGATCTTCTGATAGAAACTTCCAATTTTCTTCCTAAAATTTTAAAGGTCCGCTAACATCATAAAATATTAAAATTGTTACAAATATGTCACGTGCTGTGGTCCAAACATCCATACACTTGCTTCTGATATAGCATATGTCCATTCCGTGTCATCATTTAAGAGGCCATACACAAAACATGCCTCCTTGAAAGTCGAACATAGTTTGTCGTGAACAGTCATGAGTTTTTCCCAAGAATCAGGACCTCTTGCAATGTTCAACAACATTCTAAGATAATATCGGTCTCCAGACGCCGGGTGCGAGTAAACAATCCGCTCGATGCATTTTTGCAATTTTGCTTTTTCCACAGTTTGTCTTTCTCATGCCACACGTAATGTGTAGGTATCTCAGCATACATATCTTGATTCGCATTTGTATCACGCTTGTTTAATTCAAACCAATCAGTGAACATGGTCATGTCGATACCTTCTCTTTGAATTAGGGCGGGCAAGCTTTCCGAGTCACGTAGTGTGATTGCGTGTTGATTCGGCAAGTGGTAATTCAGCTTCATAACAGACGGATATGAGAAATGTATGTCGTATGAAAACAAATGCCACACCGCCTCACACATGGAGCTAAAACGACAATTCAAATAGTTCTTTATTTCGTCAACCTCCAAAACTTGTACATTTGTTGTATCACCATCATTTTTTACATTCTCTTGTATAACAATTGTGACTCTATCGGGACCTTTATTTAAGTACTTGAATAAGTACTTAATTGCTTTGGATCATTGCACCATTCCCGTTAATGTGGGCCTGGTATTTCATGAGGAGATAACGGTTGTGAGGCACCACATATCTGTTATCGTATTTGAATTTCCCTTTTATATGGTGAGCGTTATTATTCCTCCGGCGATAAATAGCATAACCATCATTATCAACAATTGTTTCAACCACAAAAGGTTTAGGAAAATGTTTTGAGCACTTACCCTCAGTTGTACATGGGGCTTTTTTTTCATCTTTACCGCAAGGTCCATGTAACATAAACTCAGTCACTACTTTATACCCATCCGGATCATTGATTCGACATGGTATCTCAGTTGTAATTATATCATTTATCTGGGATGGGGTTTTGCATTTCAATTCTTCTTCTAGCCACAATAGGATATGAGCATGTGGCGGTACCCGCGTTTTGAAATTCTATGACATACACAACTGAAATATAATCGTAAACAAACATAAGATAATACACAATGTATATATAAAAGAGTAAACAGATTAAAAGTATAGGTTAATTTTTGTTTACCTCCTCGTGACTTGCCAAAAATATGAATTTTTGTAAGGTCGTTTAACGATTCATAAGTTTAATCTTGAACACACGTGTTGCCACTTACGGGCGGTCATGTACTTTTGGCCGGGGCGTGCTTTAGCATTTCGCAATCTCGGGCCATTTTGGATTAGCATTGAACGTGATGAGCGATTAAAGTGCGGATTCCCATACGTCCGCATATAGCCATTGCATCTGGTAGTTTTGCATCATATACCTTGGACCGCCTATAAAACTTTTGGCGGAAAGCGATTCGTTTTCCATCCTTGCACTTGTATCCCCCCTTGTTCAGCGTCACAAACATTATGATATAGATCAGCAATGCGTATCTTGATTTTTCGGTCCATTTTAGCCTCTGTTCTTCAACAGCCGCATATGAATCCACCAAGTATTGTTGGAATAATCGCCCACCTCTAAGCAGTGTAGTACCTTGGTTATTTCGCCGTTGTATGATATATGAATAGTATTCTTTCATTGTGACAAAAGCCCTTTTGGTCTTGCGTCTGACATGTTGTTGTAATATGGTATCTTTTCATGAAATCCTTCTTCCCCATATGGGAATAACAATGGATATTGAAGTGACATGTATTACGAATGCAACTTCGAAATACGTTTCAAACCTTCATCCCATTAGTTACAATAATATCTCTTGTAGGAATACCATCACCAAAGTCATTAGTAATTAGAGTTGCTATTTCGGCCACGGTTGGTGCGTTGTATTGCCGAGATGTAGTATGTCCACTTATCAGCCGTAGTTGAAAGGTGGCTGCATTGTGGTTCTCGCACCAATCCCGAGCCATTCGAAATGCCTTAGCAATTGAATTTGATTGATCAAACATTTTAATTAAGCTCGCTACTATACTTGGATCTAACACATATCCCCCATCTTTGTCTATAAAAGCTCTCATTCGGTTATTCACTTCATTTCCAGTGTCAAAAAAGTATAGCTGTGCATATTTAGGTTGAATTCCCTGTGTTGGAAGAAGAGAACCTATTCGATGATAGCTCTGGCCATTTACTCTAAAGGTATATGGACCCTTGCCCGTGTTAATTGAATGGTCTATTCTTGCTCCAAAAGATGTGTAACAAAACATGCCATTATATACCCGATGCGGTCTTTGAATCTTAAACTTGCAGGATTATTATAGTCCATAAACTCTTTAAGAGGTGAAGGCGTTTCATTAAATCTTGGAAAAAGAAGTTTTCCCTCTTGACAGCAAATGGAAAAAGTTGGGTTGGCAACGCTCTTTGATTTATAAACGCTCTCGATACCACATAATCGCTTTGCAATTTTGACACTCAAATGATGGATGCCCAATATCATGGTAAACAACGGAAACACCTTGCCAAAAAGGTAAATTTTATTGGGAATAACAACATTTTTATCCATCAAATAACATAAGGCATGAATTATTAAATATGAAATTACCTGCAGATGCATGTGCGGCTCCGTGTGCTTTTTTTAGTTGACACTGTGAGAGCGTCCTGTATGAATAACATTAAGGTATTATTCATTATTACGGAAACAATTGTGTGCCAAATGTAATTTGGTTAGTTAAATACCTGCTGATCTTCGTTTTTTATACATAAAGGGTTGATTTGAAGCATAAGGCATTTGATTATTTGTCATATTTGGTAAATCACCCCACGGCGTGATGTTTGTCCTAACAAATTACGGTGAACACGCGAATTAGGTATCAATTGTTGCAACAATGTTGCACTATAATAATGCAAGTGAATGTTTGGCGCTGGTGTATACCTGTAAATGATTTGACAGTTTCATTTAGCCGCAAACCACAATAGCTTTATGTTATTCCACTTTCATCGACAATTGTTTTCGAATCAATAACGAAAGATTTCGCAACATGTGAGGGATGGAACATGAGCATGATCATTTTCGACCCTGTAGCGGAAAAACAAATATGGATTTAATCATATACATAATTGGGAGGTATAGTATTTTGTTAAATTGAAATGTACTTGTATTCATTTAGTATTTGGATGATATGTATCAATTATGCAACACATAACCTTGCAGGTTTGGAAAGATATAGAAGCAAGATGTATATTAAAGCATCTCTTGGGATTCTAGTGGTGAACTGATGCAATAAGTGTAATGAACAATGAACGCAGCTTCTATGGTAAGTATCTACATGGTTTTATGATTCTTATTATTGCTTTAATAATGAGGACTGATTTTTTTCAATATAAAATAATAACTTGTTATGTATAACACACAAATTCAGGATGGTTCATCTATATAACATATGTAGAAAGTAAGAAACTCTTAATTGTTATAAAATAATGCAGGAATAAACATGTTTAAAAAATTGCCTTATAAGATAAGTTTATATCACACTTGTCATGTATAAAATAATAATGTATGTGTAAAGTAAACATATGTAGTGGATGGTATAAATACATATAAATAGAAGGAGGGTTTCAAACTCATATAATTCATACCAAACATAATGTTACAGTCATTATTTAATTCATTAGGTATATAATAAAGTCGATTTTAGGCAATCTTGGTGATTGCATTAAGCAGCATAACCATCTTCAATATATGTATCATTTGAGATTTAAAACAACATCGTCCTAACATTTGGGTAATTTCCGAAGGTTTTGAATTTTTTTTTATTAAGTATTCACAATGAATCAATCACATGTATTCATGAATTTAGATGACCCGTTGTGTACTTTAAGTTGATCAATTATTTAAAGGGTTATATGAGTGAATGAAAATAGGGATACTATAAGAGAGTTAGAGAATTATCTGAAATAGGATTCATTAATTGGATGTTTGGTTACATGTTCATCACATGAAAGGGTTATAGGAGTGATTAAAAAGGGGATACAACAGGAAAAGTAGTAAACGACATAGATATTATTTTCATTAATATAAATATATGGTTCATTCACATATTTATTTTGTTCATGAAACATTACACCTGGTAACCATGTCGATGGAGAAACGAAAAGGATTAATAATTTTAAGATACCTAAACAAATATCTTGTACATTAAACATTACACTTGGTAACAATGTCTGATGGAAAAATCAAAAGAACCACAATTGCTTTCTTGGTCATCTGGCATTACTAACACACATAACTATTTGATCTCATGTAGAAATTGTCCAAAGCCACATTATGTTCATCTTAGAGGTACCTGAAATGGAGTTTAGCACAAAAACAAACAATATTTTGTTTGATGGCAAACCAAAACATGTTGTCAGAAAAAAACAAAACCAAATGTAATGGAACGGCTAATTATTGTGTCTTCCAAACAACAATTAAAACAAAAGTAAAACAAAATCCCAAGAGTAGTTTTTATCAAATGTATTATTATTGTCAAAAGCATTCGTTTTATAAAGGCTTGATGGGGAGCTCATTGGATGCGGTCATTCAGATTCTTCAACCACAAACCTGTTTACAAAATATATAGGAGAAACGTGTTATTATGCGGGCAAACGTAAAAGGGTTTAGCGGAAAAAAAGTGTAAGTCAATATGTGCTAACCGTCTCGTTTCTTCTTGACGCGGGGGTGTTGTTATCACCATCCTGCTCAATGTCGACAATTATCAGTTCAACAACCGCGTCCAAATTATCAATATCAACACTGCATACAACGGAACATGATTATTATGTTAGATGTACTGTAGTAGCAAGATAGATAGGGTAAAGATAATTTGTTGTCACCCAAATGTCTTAAGATCGTTGACCTATCATCTTTATTATCATTTGCATGGTTGGTCTTTATCAGCCGTTTGAAGCGGTGGGTGGATGTTGAAGATGTATTATTACTTGCAATATCAGACGCATCACCTTGTACATCATTAACCGGCAGCAGTTATTTTCGTAGTTGAATCATCAACAACCACCCGCAAACAATGGAATTCTATCGAAGTGACTTTATACAAATACATGTTGTATTGTTTTTTTTTTTTGGGTTTCGACTACCTTTTCCGTTTCCTATCCTCTACGGCTTGGGCGGTGTAGTGAGGGTTGGCGATCGAGCGGGTGACTTGGATGATGAGCATGTAACAACGGTTTCATTATCAACGGTGATTGCGCTGGTGGGTTCAGCTGATGTATTATGTGGGTCAACTTCCCAAGACGTAAAACTCTCGAATGTTCCATATTCATAATACGTGTGAGATTTGATTTCAAACATGTGTGTTGTCCCAATGAGGTCAGATATAGGTGATGGCAAGTTTGCATGATCGTCTGAACCCTGTAGAGCAAGCCGTGAGTAATGGGAACGATGTAATAGTGTGTAATTAAGCGGGGATTTATAATTGTACCTCATCCTCATCGGACACTAACGCCGGCTGGAACCCGATCAATCCAACGGACACATCATCAAAAAGGACCACCACAGTTGCTCGGTAGCATCGAGATACCAAGTTCAAGACGATACACGAAACGTTCACATGGTAAATGTCAAGGTGAGCAATTTTATATAATACATTCAAACAATCAAAATATAAAATGCAAATATGGCATTACCTTATTAGGGTATTCAAATGCATGACTCGCTTCCAAAATCTCCCATTCTTTCTAGTAGCCCCTTTCTGCAGTTGTCTCCCCGCACGATGGGAAATTCCATCCCTTTCTAGTACGCACATTATCAATCTTGGCCTTAATTATGAAAGCGGATGTGTATAAATTAGATTAAGTAAATGTTGTGAACTATAAAGATAATATAGAGATGGCGAATGCATAATAATACATACATCATTCCTTTTATTTCGGGCCCACATAAGAAGATTCTCGATAGATCCTTATCTTGGTTCGGTGTCTACCCATAAAGATCCTTTTGAACCATCAGTGATGCTAACAAACAATTGTATGATTTGTTAAATTTTCTTTGGTTTTAGGATATATTCAATAATAAGAATTAGCTTCTCACCAAATCTATGTATTCAATTCTTTAATCGCAGGAATGTCGACGGAATCTAGGAGTTGGGTGGATGAACTGCTGGATAGATAGAGCTTATCTAGAAGGTAATATCAAAGGTTAAATGTGTAAATGAAAAGTGTTGAACATGCAAAAGGTAAATAGTCCATAAGCCACTTATCTTGTTATATTGCTGCGAGAGGTTGAAGTCACCACAACAGGACACATGCCAAGCGTGCGCCTTCTTCTCAATCAACACATCAGCAAGCCCTCCCCACAGGGTCACCCGTATGGACTGGCCCTTGATTACAAACGGAATCGAAACAAAAGAACAGTAAGTTTCCTAATACATATTGGCAAAAAAATTTTCATTTTCACAACATCCTTTGCAACAAATAGAAATCAAGGTTTTTGGCTCCTGTTTTGGTGTAGTTCATCCTACCCACATTTGTCACATAACCTACAGCATCTGAAAGGTAAAAGCTTTTATAGCAACAATATTTAAAACAATTAATTTTAAGATACCTAAACAAACAACACATTACCAATGAGATATTTGTTTTCCGTGGGCTTTATATGATCAAAATCAACCAATTGTAACGGATACCTAACAAATCCCTTAGATATAACCAAAGATTTCCTTATGCTTGTTGATCCATTAAACTCAAGCAGGAACGTATCGTCCTTCCGATCACGAAAATCTTCTTTGTTTTGCATGACTACAAAATTTTTGACCGAATATATAGCACCCTCTTTAACTTCAAGAATTGTGAGCTCTGTTGCCTTGGCGGTAATGGATAACATTTCCTGCATAAAAGTATGTAAGAAAAATTGACAAACAACGGACATTTGATAACTTTTGTATTACATGTTGGCATTATTCAGGTTTTTCACACATGGTGATGGATGTCAACATACTTTAGCATCGGACACCAAGAAATTAGTGCTCAAGTATCGGCCTGAAGGAGCATTTATATCCCACATCCTACAAAGCATCACTACGATCGTGCCGGTCTCATCCAATTTCAATTCGTCCAGTAACAATAGTGCATTTGGTCCTCCGTTTTCTACGGCCATAATTATAGAGATAACGGTCCTTTTTTACTTGTATGCCTACCCACAATGAGTGTGCAGATAATGGGTTGTAAGGCTTATTTATGCAGGTTCCATTTAGTAATGTTTTAATTGTAGATTGATCCATATTCTTTGAGGTTGCAAATTGGCAGCCCTTTTGTGCTTCCAACATTGAATCGTGTTTAGTGTGAGCGTCCGAGCATTCAATCCAGGGTTATATTTCATTCAAGTCGAGGCTCTTCATAAACCAAACTGGAAATTTCTTTCAACTCGAGCCTCTTCATAAACCAAACTGAATTTGCATTGAATATGAGGGCATACTAAACCGAAATCATTTGTAGTTATTTTGGTATGCATAAATATGTATGTACGGTACTTTTGGTTGTGCACAACCCCCCTTGCACATTAAATTAAGGGGGATAAGCTTTAAGTAGTATAGATAATATCACTTTATATCAAATAACCAGCTAGACCAATCTATAGTATTAAAGGAGACTCAACTAGACCCATCCTATAAAAATATTTAACCAACTAGACCTAAGTTTAACCATTAGGCCTCAAATTATCATTTCTAAATCTCTAATATATATGAGCTAGTGTATATGAGCTGGTATATATATCATCTATTATAAGTTAAGGTTTAAATTTGTAAAGTTTATATACTTAATAAAAGCTTTGTGGTCCACAAAATAAAAAATATATCCATATTTACATCGAAAAAAAATTGCAAACAAATGTTAAAATGTCACCATTTATAAAAAAAGCGGTGCATGAATCTAACATTTCGAATCTCTCCAAAGCGGCGGTGACCCCTTTGATAATTCCTACAAATTTGTTTTGCATTGTTATTTTCGTTGGTGTTGGAGGTACGCCACAAGAAGCGTATGACGAGGGATTATCACGAGTGGTTGGGTTTGCTTACGATTTAGCCGTGATTCCTCTAGGAGGAGCATGGAACGGGTTCGAAAGGGTAGGAGGGGTCTTACTGTGGCGGATAATGCTAGAGACTTGCAAGTACTTGTCTCCTAAACCGTTCATTCCATGCATCACCAAGTTCTTTTCTTCAATCGGTTGATCTTGTTGGAAAAATAGTTTTGCAAAATGAATTTATTCATATTTTGGACACTATTTAATATATGTATATGTTATATATATTTATATTTCTTGGTAGCTTAGCGTTCTCTTTGACGAGAGCTTAACGGCTAAAGCGTGTCCAAAATTGAGCTAATATAAATGAGATATCGTGTCACCTAGAAAAGGAAGTGGGAGTGTGTTTATATAGGAATCTTGATATGAACCTTCAAATTGATTTGTTGGTTTTACTCCAACACCTAACGCTTGGGGGGAGGGGTGTAGATTTACGGATTTCGGGCCAAAATGGGTTCAAGATTGTAAACTCATGCGAGCCTAGCGACCTGCGGACACGAACTCAAACTTCTACGTGCGAATCTTAGATATTAATTTATTGGCTAAGTTTATGGAATATCATTGTAATAATAAAAGATACATAAAATCTATTTATGTATAGCGGTTGTTTATCTTGGCCTTATATTTTATCTTGAAGAACAAGTTGGGTCTTCATTATAAATATCACATAGTCTCATTCGGTTTTTAACAGAGGAAAAATGCAGCTCCTTTAGCGAAAAGTTCCAGCGATCAATCGATCGAAAGCTTACGCTTGGTGACTTTCGGGCAAGTTGCCGAGGTCATTGTACAACAACTTTGGGCGTTGTACCGGGAAACAGACGACAAATCTGTTTTAAGGGAATCGTGTTAAACACGATCCTCGTGCCACGACCTTTACTATTTAGTTTGGTTATTGTTTGGAATTGGAAATTCCATAAGGAAGTGTCGGTCACCCCAATTTTAGTCTAGCATATGTTAGCTCGTAGACATATCGTTATTTACGTTATTTAGTAGTTAATTAGTTAGTTATTAGCGTAGATTAGTTTAGAGTAACACCGTGGAGGAAGGACGGGTCTTTACCCACTGTATGCCTGATCCACAGTCCGACAGGAGGACGTAGTAGTTGTAACTATAAATACCCCTTCCATCCTTGGAAGGGGTGGTGCTTCTCATTCAATCTAACCTTTCTCTTTTTGTTTATCTCTCTAGAATCACCCTCTCATCTTTTTCTCTCTCTAAACAATGGCATACTTGATTCATCACCATCCAGGCCAAATCATCAAACACAATATATGTATGATCCTACAAATGGTATCAAGAGCGAGGGGTTATTGTGTTGTGTTGATTTATTGTGGTTTTGAATCTTGTGTTAGACTGTTTTGTAATTTTTGGTGGGAAAATTCTTTTCACGATATTGTTGTAAAGCGCTTTATAACAAGTTTTATGTATCCTGTTTTGGTCTAAAAAGTCATCTAGTCTATCACTGGTTACAACATCTGGTCTTGTGTCACTTCTGTCCAAAACAGATATATGTTCCATCCTTTTTATGACTTTTTATTACCACATCCGTGAAGTTTAAATGGTCTTCTGGTCTATTTTCGAGGTCATACTGGGTCCAAAAAGATGTATCTTTTATGATATTTTCGGGTTTTATGAAGATGAAGACGAAAACATGGTCGGAATCTCGTCGGAAAAATAGTCAAATGGTCAAAACCCTCGTTTTCTACGCATAACCATCTTCAGATTTATTTACGCATAGCTTGGAAAGTTATGCGTAAGGATTGTTACGCGTAAGGCTTATTCATAAGTACTTGGCAATACGCATAACCTGATTTACGCCTAAGAAATTTACGCATAGGTTTACGCGTAAGACTAGTGTTACGCATAAGCTCATGTTACGCATAAGCAAGGATGTTTACGCATAAGCAGAAAGTTACGCGTAAGATTTTTGACAGAAATAACGTGATGAAAAGAAGACCATGACTGTTTGACTCAAATCAAATACCTCATACCATCGACCTCTGTTTATACATCATCCGACCATGACCATACAGAAATAATCAAAGTAACTACACCACTGCCAAACTCAATCTCAACCATATCACAATCATCTACAACTATCTTATGCTATCCCATCCACCACTTATCACAAACTCATCTCTTAACATCAAAATTTGTTCTAAACTGAAAATCAAAACAAATACTTAAATCTCAGATTTATTTTCGTGTTAATTATTGAAACATCAACCTCTATCAAGGGTCTTAACACACGAAACAATATCATCATTGATCTAATTATTGAATTGACTTCAATTGATATTCGAACATACAAGAATAAGAGAAATAACAATTATGTTAATCCCTTTTCTTCGTTCAATGACCAAAAACACAAAACAAATCACATTCAAACCTACCCGAGACCCACGTTTTGGATCTTGAAGCCTTTCTCTAATTTCTTGATTCTAAATGAGCAAACATATGAAGACATAGGGAAAGGCCCAGTGCGTTTTTTGTTGGTGAGATGCGTAATGTTCTATCATTTATGATTGTGTTTTGATTGATGGGAGATGTTGAGATGAGAAGTGTATGTTTTTAGTTGAGATCTATTCTTGGGTGAGAGCGTCTTTTGTGATGGGGGCGGACTAAATGGTGTTTAGGGTTTGATAAACGAGTGTGTTTAGGTGTTGTGGTTGAATAGAGTGTTTTATACCCTAGATATTAGGGTGAGTTAAGAGTAGTATTTTTCCTCAATGGGCCAATAGACCGGTTATATCAATTGATATTAGGGGATTGGACTTGGACCGTATGTGCTACAAGAAATGGACATATGACTTTAATCATGATGGGCTGTCATGTGCTTAAATGATGCAATCTTGGGCCCGACCCTGAACTTAGAAGTCTTGGTACGTTATATTACTTCTCGCAAGGATGGTCCGGGCCGTGGATTCGTCTTTATAGATCGTGAACCCCATTAGTGGTTGAATTGCTAATGTTGAAATACTTCTATTATCTTAATACTCTTCGGCTAAAAGGTGATATTTACGGTCTAGTAAATTTTCACGGAGGATACAAATTCACGGCTTGAGCTAATATTAGAAAAAAATGACTACGGGGTTTTATGCGGTACTACTTACGAGGAATAGAAGTGACGTTTCACGGGTGAACTTCTTTATCTTTGAGACGATGGTTGGTTGGATACATGTCTCAAGATAACTTGTTGGGGCATAACTATCACTTTAAGTGAACTATGAATTGACAATCTGGTTATAACTGATGAAAGGAGTTACGTCGTCGTGCTCACAGTGTATAACTATCACCTTAAGGAAGTTGTAGTACTTAGTGTCACACGGCGTTGTGGATTGTTCAAAAATATAGAACAATCAGTAAGTCACAAAGTTGGGATGTTTACTTTCTTTTCAAGTTAGTCGTATCAGGTTATCTCCATATGTGGTCATTACTATTAGCCGGTGAATCAATGGAGGTTCAATTTCAGCAATTCCCATAAGCTATTCGACGCCACATAATGTCAATGATACCTCCCTGATCTAAGCAAAATCTTTCAAGAATCTTCGGCGTCGGTTGTGATTTTTCAAGATGTTTGCCGACAAGAACTTCTCGTGCAAATGGTCGTTACTCGTTATGATGCTACCAAAAGTTTGAAACCATCATGGGGGAGAAACGTGTACTTTGATGTTTTACGGTTAACCTCCAGGGAAAAGGAGTTTAATACTACTTGACTTAGTATGGTTTGTGAAGTTGTCTACATATGGGATTAGAATTGTTGATGATGAAGATGATTTGTTGATGAACCGTTGCATGTTCCCTAAAGCAGGATATTCACCGAAACCAAAGTTGTCATAACACATTCAAACTGTCATTGTTTACGGTTTAGTCTTGATTTTGTAAAATCCCGCGAAAGAATATATTTCTTGGTTTAAATCATAGACTTGTAAAATCCCGTGATAATGGAAACATCGATGAAAGAAAAGTGCATCTCCGGATCTATCTCTCGGTTTATTCTTGGTTTTGTAAAATCCCGCGAAAGAAATTATCTCTCGGTTTAGACCATAGAATTGTATAATCCCGTGATGATAGAACCATCCTGGAGAAAGGGAAGTGTAATTCTGGAACTTTTATGATGTTGGAGCTACGGTTTCTACTTCGAAGAAGAGATAAAAGGGTGTACTTCATGAATTGGGTGATTGTTTGGATATTCTTCATGGCGGTTTGGTTATTACATGGTTTTACTGAGGTTATGTGTTTTAACCATGGTCGGGATGAAACCATTATCATAGTTCACTTAAAACGTCAAAGGAGGCTAGAATTGAGCCTTTAACTAGAAACTGTGACAACGGCGTTAATTCATTATTATTTATTTGAGGTTGAAGTGAAATTTCACGGGCAAGTGTACTTAGTATCGGAAGGTATCGGGGATGGTTGGATGAAGATTCTTCAAGATCCTTGTTCGAGCTTTTTCAAAAGCTAAGACTTGGAAATCTAGTTATTTTTGGGTGACTTTTCCTTTTTCTTTTACCACTTGGGGAATTGGGCTCTTACCACCACAAAATAACTATCGCTTAAGGAGTTACGTTGTATTGCTTTGTGTCACATTGAATTGTGGAATTTCAAGAGGTGATGTACGTCTTATACTTGATGGTTGGTTGGATGAAGAGTATAGAGTTCTTAGAGATTCAATGGAGCATGAATTCTCGGCACCGCTCTTTGTTACATATGTGCAAGTTTAAGTCACAAGTTCGGGTTATTCTACTTCAGGGTCAAATTCATCATATTGGGTTTTCTCCATCGATTGTCACGAAAAGAGCCTCTTGAATGATAATGGGGTTGATTACAAGTTTTGCCAAGAGATGTGAAAAGAGAGATTATGACATTTGAACACAACTTGATTCAAGCCTCGTTCCTAAAGAAAAGAAAAATGTAATGCGCTTGATGCGCTTTATCTTAGAAGAAGAGAAATCTTCTCAATTATGATCATTCTCAACGATATGCTTCATACTTTTTCAGCTTTCAGTTATCAAGTGAATGGGACTCTGTTGATTGTTTTCTTATTCCACTTTCTCAATTATAATGACGATGGCGGCATCATATGCTACTTTTGAGGGGAGAAGTGTGAATAGACTACATTTTGAAGATATTCACTTGTTTAATCAAGAATGGCAACTCCGTATGCAATTATTGAGGGGGGGAAAAGTGTGAATTTGACATGTTGATTGACGTCGGAGTATAAATGGTTATCTGCTCCTAACTCATGTAAGAACCGAGCTTCTTCTTATCGGGTCATCTTTACATGGAGTTTCTTCTAAGAGCCGTTGGTTGACATCTTCACATGGGTTGATGAGTTTAACGACAAAGTGCTTCCTGGTGATTTCTATGATGAAGATCTTTCTATTCTTGTTTGATTAGGAGGGATTTGAGTTAAGGGGATTTGCTATATACAAGTTAACGGGAATGCATTTGGTGAGAAGAAGATGTTAACTTTCTATTCCCCAATTGGACAATCTTGAAGAAGGTCGAGTCTACAGTCGGTTCTACATTTTCTGCTACATGTTAGAAGACTAAATACGAGTTGCATTTAAAGATCTAAAGACTTCTTCTTATCCCGGGCATTTATCTAAAAGATTGTCAGTTTAGGGGAGAGCACTAATTGGGGGAGAGTGAAATGTCTAATTTAATCCCCAATTAGACTTGCTCACATTCTACTTGACAAGTTGATTCTCACAATATTTCAAGTGGTCTTCTCAAAATATTTCTAGTACATGGGCTTATAATGTGTTGTTGATTACAAGTATCAAAACCAAAGAATGGGGAAGGAGACAGCATCTAAATGCGAGTAAACTTGATGAACTTAATACTTCTAAGTGATTGAAGATATCCCGGGAAGACAAATGTCATTACAGCAGAGAAACTCAAGGTTTGACTCATGGCGTTTAGTGTTCTTATTCCAACTATGTGGGGAAGAGATGGAAGAGTTAGTTTCGGTGATAAAGAGAGTACATATTGTGTGATGATTTCGATGCTATCGAAATCATCGGGGAAGAGAAGATTGTGTACATTGGGGGCGCTCAATTTGTTTCACTTGAGAGCTTAATCAGTGATTGGAGATATAATCACTTATTAGGAGTTGACATCCGAGATAATCAGTGATTGACTGCTTCTTCAATGTTATCGGTTATTCTCTCTTTGGGCATTTGGGTACTTCGGGTTCTTGAGCTTCATACACTTTCTTGAGGGGGAGAGAAAAGTATACATCGGGGTTATTCTTTGGCTATCGGACTTAATCACGCTACTGATGGTATAAGTTTCTCTGTCTTGGTATATGTGTATTGGTCCGTGAGCTCTAGTCTAAGAAACCGACCGCATCAATTCATCTACTTGGGGAAGTGGTCTCTTGACAACTTTTGCTATGGATCGCTTGGACTTCAAAGATTGGAAAAGGAATTTGAGAAGATTATTCAAGTGTGGGATGATTCTTTGCTGTTCTACTTGATGATATAACCCCGAACGAAGAATTTCTATGATCATTCTTAAAAAGGAGCAGCAAGATCGATGTTAATGGTGTGCATCTATGTGCACCTGGCTAAGGCAAGCTTGAAAGAAGCTTAGAATCTGCTCATGAAGAAGATTTTTGATTTGGGGGGAAGCTACCAAATTCTCGCTTTCTTAAAGGCTCATGTTCTGTCAACAATTCTGGAGCCTCGGAAGCTTTGGTGGTGAAAGTTAAAGAGATGATGAGTTCTATCTTCTACAACGGGGCTGCTTGATATCCTTATCTGCACTCGTATCATCATCCTTCTTAAACTATATCATCTACTCTATCTTTGTAAATATTTATCAAAAAAGCAAAATACAAAAATATAAAACCAACAAAAAGAAAATAGAAAAATATAAAACCTTCAAAACCCATAAAAATCAGAAAATTTAAAAATACCAAAAATATGTTTTCTCAAGACATGTCTTATGGTATCGATAACATCTACTATCTTAGAAATGTCATTCAATAATGGCACGGGATCATAGATGAAGTTCGAAAGGAAGGTGTAAATATTCTTTTCAAAACATGTCTCAAAGTGGCTTTGATTACTTCAGATCAGTAACCCGTTCTTAAAATATGGTTTGCTATTATTTCAGATAGCAACCCGTTCTTCGAGAAAGGAAAGTCAAGGCTAAACCAATTTTCAAATATTTCGTGCACTTATCCTAAAACATAATGAGAAAAGTATGTCGAAGGACTGCTGTTCCTACTCAAATATTTTTCATTCAAAAATTCTTCAGAAAAATATTTGTTTTAACAAAATGGTGGTAAATGAGTTGCTTAAAAAACAATCAGATTCGGAGTTTTTAAAAAATTTGCAAACTCAATCAATGACTTCAGCGCTTTTAAACTTTTCAGAAAATAAGTCATTGATTGAGGGGGAGAATGTTTTCAAATTTATATCATCTAACGGGCTTATCTAATTATCCTATATACTTAAATGTAAAACATGTTAACCTACGTTGAAGGACTAGGTGCCTAGTGTGGAAAACTAGAAGGGGGGGTTGAATAGTTTTGCCAATTTAAAACTTCCTTTTAATCTATTTAGATTAACTTATGACAATCTATTTGGATGTGTGTGTTGGATACTTGGATGTTGATAAACAAGCATATAGAGGTAAGTAATGAAAAGATAAGAGTAAGAAGCACAAAACCACAACACAAGTATTTATAGTGGTTCGGCTACAAGGACACCTTCCTTGCCCTACTCCACTCCCCGAGTCACCTACTCGAGAGTTCGTAATCACTACACCAATCTCCTTATGGCGGAGAAGCCTTCACAACGTCGCCTACCCTTTTTCTGGTGCTAGGCTAACCACCGGGTTCTTTCACTCCAAGGTGAACCACACCTACACAACATCGCCTACCCTTTATAAGGTACTAGGCTAAGTACCTAGTTCTTTCACTCCAAGGTGAACTACACCTTCACAACGTCGCCTACCCTTTATTAAGTACTAGGCTAAGCACCTAGTTCCATTGCAATGGAGGAACTACTACCACACTACACCAACGACTAATCCCAAAGGAGATCTACTCCTTTACAACATCATCAAGGATATCAATATCCTTGGATCTAATACTAGTCTATCTTGTACATTGAAACACACCATATCGAATGTACATCTAAGGCACCTTTCACTAATGCCTTTGACTGGATCTATAAGACACCTTTCACTAATGTCTTGTGTCTTCACTTCTAAGCACCTTTCACTAATGCTTCTTTGTCTTGACTTCTAAGCACCTTTCACTAATGCTTCTTTGTCTTGACTTCTAAGCACCTACCACAAGTGCTTAACCTATAGACGATAGATACCCTTCACTAATATCTTCGTCTTGACACTTGAGACATCTTTCACTAATGTCTTCAACACTACACTTCTTTGGGAAAGAAAGGAATCATCAACAAGAAGACTTCAGTAGCCTTGATGATGAGGAAGCATGGCAACTCATGGACTTGAGCTTGCTTGACTTTAAAGGTGGTGATCTTGCCTTTAAGAGGAACCTAAAAGATCACACAAAAACAAAACTACAAACATAGATCTCTTGGATCTAATGTTAGTTAGATTTAACTCAGGGGGGAAAGTGTGTTAGAAAGGGATGATAAATATTGAAGAAATGACTCACTATTTATAGAGGAAAAATCCTCCTGTTCCCCGGATCCCACGGATCCCTTCCACTTGGGATCCGGCTAGCACAAAGCTAGGGATCCGTGGAACGCTCCTCTTTACCCATGGGTATTTTGGTTATGGGTCATGGGTCATGGGGTTGAACCATGGATCTTTGGCTAGATACAATGTATCTTTGAGTGCAATGCACTTAGTCACTTGGGTATGGGTTGATCCATGGGTTATGGGCATTATCCATATGTGATATAAGCATGATGTCATGCAATGGGTTATGGGTCAAGATCCATGGGTTATGGGCTTTGGGTTATACCCAACTACATTCAATGTATTTGCCCAATGGGTTGTGATACTTAAGTTTCTACCCATTTATATTACCCAATATACTACATACTAGTTATGTGTATATTTAATCCAAATATGTAAACACTAGTTGTTGTACATATGTATTACTAAATCATAAACTCACTTATACTTGTTTTAGTGTTTTATGTGAATATGTTAGAAACTATTAGTTCAAACCATTTACGTATTTTATTTGTTTCGTTAATATGATTTTACGTTTGTTATCGACAAAACATTAGAAGATCGTAAAATATAAATAAACGTTTTTACGGCTTATTTGTATTAACACCTAGGATATGATTGTTAGGATTAGATGATTAAGGTTTGATAAACACATTATTCCCATGCTTTACATGATCTGATTGATACGTTGAATTGACTTTTATTAGTCGATTGATGTTTGGGTGATGTCGACCACCATATATATGTTTGTATGTCCACTAACGTATGCAGATATCATGGTTCACAAGATTGTTCCCGATCCGGATCCCACAAATGAAGATGTTTGGATGCCGAAAGGAAAGGGTAACTATATCTTGGGTTGACAAAAGAAGAAACGGAGCTTAATTAGATCTCTCTATGGATAGTTGGCACGATAGATGCAACTTCAGAGGTCTCACTGCATCTGCAGATGGTTTTCTTTCATCCTCTCAGCAACAACAGAAGCAACTTGTTACTCTTAACCACCTAACGTATCTTTGTGCAGGACAAGTAGTGAATAACACCATTTTTCAAACAAATTTGATAAAATTGTTTTGAAAATGGAAAAATATTGTTTTGAAAATAAACTAAACTCAAATTTTGGAAATCTACCGGACTTCATTTTTAAACATAAGTCACTCAATCAACGACTACGGTCATTGATTGAGGGGGAGAGTGATTTCAATCTTAAGTATTTTCAAACGATATTTCTTCATAAAAGTCCGTTGTATGCGTAATAAAGTGGTGATCTAAAGATTTAATGTTATGTGATGGTATGATTTAATGTTCTTGTTTGATTGTGAAATTGTTTTATTTTAATTAAAGATCTTTTAGAAACTATCATACCTGACACTAACAATCTTTAACGTCTTAAATTAATCCTCTTCAGTCATTTTTCAAAAGTAAATCATGCCACGTCTTTACCCTAAAATTTTCTAAATAATTTAAATCAATTGGGATCACAAATCTCAAGAGGTTTGAAATTTTTGATCAGGGGAGAGATAGTGATTTAAATCTCAAATCTGTTTTAGTCCTTTAAAGGCACTCCTGCCTCCATGTGCCAAACGATTTCAAATACATGATGCACATGATTGAGGAGGAGCATTTAACCATAAACCAGAAAAGAATTTAAACCAGGCATATTTTCTCCCATGTTTTCTAAACCTATTTAAATCACTTGGGATCCAAAATCTCAAAGGATTTGATATTTTTGATCGGGGGAGAAAATGTGATTTAAATATGAAATCTGATATAAGATTGTAGGATCTTATATTTATGTTATTTGATGATTCTGGTGGTCTTGGATGATGGAAATACATGTTAGCCATTTAGAGAGAGAAAGATAAGAGATGGGTGTTTTCTAGAGAGAGAAAATAAGAATACAAATAAAAGATTATATTGAAAGCACCACCCTTCCAAGGATGGAAGGGGTATTTATACTACAAACAATACGTCCTCCCTGATTTGTGGATCAGGCATACAGTGGGTAAAGACCCGTCCTTCCTCCACGGTGTTACACCAAACTAATCTACGCTACAAACTAACTAATATACTACTAAATAACATAAATAACGACATGTCTACGAGCTAACTTATGCTAGATAATAATTGGGGTGACCGACACTTTAACATGGAATTTCCAATTCCTAACAATCTCCTCCTAAGGGAGGTCACCCCATGAAATACATTTTGCATCCTAGCATTCTATCTTTGTCTTTAGTTCTGAGCTCGTAGACTTCAATTCTTCAAATTCCGTATTCTTTGTGCTTGAGTAGCGATTCTTCAAAGTCCGACTTCTTTGTACTTTAAGTGGAGGCCTTTAACTGATCCACATCTTTGATGATCTTTGAGCTTTCATTGAGATCATCAGCCATAGTAAATCTCTGGATCACCCTTTGTTGTGTTGCCATCATGTGATGTTGTGACTTTTGGACCGACATGCTCACACTTTTAGGATCATGACATCTTTCCCTCAGAGTAGCGGAAGCTTTTACTGGTTCAAGATATTTGCAGCAGCGTAGCAAAAGTATAGTATAAAAATATCGAGCCGGTTATGTAGATAGGCACTTGTCATGATTACTTCAAATTAAGTGTGGATCTTTGTGAGCATGCGGCTTTGGATTGACTTCTCAATTCGATCACCGTGCAACCATCCAAATGTACTGCAAACAACGGTTAGCAATAAAACACACGAAAGTGTCTTTATCACTTTTGTTGAATTGAGGTACACGCCCACGATTCCCGTTGATCACATACAAGTATCGCTCGTGATCAAGTATAATTCAAGAATCTCCTTGAGGGTTTCGCAATGCTCTAAAGTGTTCTCAAACCGAACGTCTCAAAGAAGACAACACGGAGTGAGTGAACCAGCTAATTGAGATTCACTGATTGATGAAAAATTGATTTGAAAACAATCGCGTATTGCTTAGAAGAAAGAGTTTTGCAATACGACGAAGTTTTTATGAGAAAGATCAACTTTCAATCAAAAATACCTTTTGTATTTGAAAACATGAGTACACATTCGATGTGCTAGAGAAAAGAAGAGATTCGCACATCAAATGGTTTTTCCAAAAGTATTCGTCAATTCATTTCCTGGACCAAGGTTGATTCAAGAGTGAATCGCCCCATCGTTTCTATCCAGTTGTCACAAGCTTGATCTTTTGGAAAGATCTCACATGTCACCCACCAAGAGCTTGTTTGATGTTGGCTCTAGAAGGATTTCCATCTTCATCGTGAATATTTACATATCACTCGGATGTTCTGGCAATACCATAAGGATAATGCGTAGGACTCTTAATATATTCTTACTTTCCACATTGTGTGAAACAGCAAGTCTTCATTAAGTTTGTGTCCTAATGAGATATTGTGGATGATCTCTTGGCTATAGACTCAATTGTGCACATTTGGTTTCCTATGCCGGAGACTAGGGAGAGGGTCTCCTTCTTCAATATCAACAATCTCTAAGAGAAAGTCGATAGATTATGTAGGTTCCCGTGAGAATGAAACAAGCCCTTTTAAGAGGAACTTGAGTAGCTTGGGAAGTTTAGTGCGGTGCATCACTGGGTCCATGACGTCTTGTCTTCAATACTAGTGTTACCTTGGTAAACACCAGTAGCATATGTATTGAACCCGGTTTCTGCCCTAAGGTTGAATTATTGGAGGGCTATTTCTTTTCACCCTTTTCACTTTTATTTCTTTTTCATTCTTCAACCCCTTCAGTGCTTACCGAGACCTCATTACTAGAACCTTGTTGGGTTTATTCCAGTTCTAGCTCTATTTCATCCGCACTCTTCCCATATTCTCATTTTTCTCCTTTTTTCATCATACCTAAGGACTCTACACTATCTAGTGGATTGTCCTTGGGTAGATCCCTCCGGTTCTGGCGAGATCGTGGGAACGAATACCTAACCTAACCATCCTTATATCACCATACATAAAGTAAATTGGTCGGTCTTTTGGTATTGTTCTTTCCTTCTTGAAACCAATTGAAAAATCATTTGGAAAATCAATCAAGGTACTTGTGATATAAAATCAAAGTATTTTGTACCTTAATTGTTTTGATCATTTTAGAAATGCTCCCCCTCAACATGTGCATATGATTTTGAAATTTTTTAGCACATGGAGACATGAGTTCTTTGAAATAATTTTTTATCACAATTTCCATGGAAGAAACCATTTGATTTTCTTGGTAAATTCTCCCCCTCAATATGTGCGTAGGATATTTGAAATCATTTTATCACATAGAGGAAAGAGTTTTTTTGAAGTACATCCACGATCACAAAAGCCATTAAGAAACCATTTAGAAAATCAATCAAGGTACTTTATGTTGAAACATAGAAATCTTTGTACCTTGAAAGTATATTTTCTTTTTGAAATGCTCCCCCTCAATATGTGCTTCGATATACGAAAGAGTTTAGCACATATTAGAGAGAACTTGCACTTTGAATCAAAACGATCATCTTATATCAAATTTCATATTAAATCACAAATTCTCCCCTATCAAAAATATCAAACCCTTTGAGATTTTGGATCCCAAGTGATTTAATAAGGTTTGGAAAACATGGGAGAATATGTGCCTTGTTTAAATACTCTTATGATTTATGGTTAAATGCTCCTCCACAATCATGTGCATTATATATTTCAAAATCGTTTGGTACATGAAGGAATGAGTGCTTTAGACACAATCACCCTTTTAAAACCGTTTTGAGATTTAAATCACGATCTCTCCCCCGATCAAAAATTTCAAACCAATTGAGATTTTTGGATCCCGATTGATTTAAATCATTTGGAAAATTTTGGGGAAAGACGTGGCTTGATTTAATTTTTTTGAAATTGACTGATGAGGACCAAATGTAGACATTAAAGATTGTTAGTGTCAAGTATGATAGTTTTTAAGAGATCTTTAAGTAAAATAAAACAATTTCACAATCAAACAAGAACAGAAAAAATTTCATTTTGAAAGATCTTTGAGTTTTAAAGAGAATCATACCATGACATAACATTAAATCTTTAGATCACCACTTATTTTGTACAAACCGGACTTATTATGAAGAAATATCGTTTGAAAATATTTTATTTTAAATCACTCTCCCCCTCAATCGATGACCGTAGTCGATGATTGAGTGACTTAAGTTTTGATAAAATGAAGTCCGGTGATTTCCAAGATTAAGTCCAATTTATTTTCAAAACCAATATTTTTCCATTTTCAAAACAATATTTTCAAAATTGTTTAAAAATGGTATCATTCACTAGTATCCTGCACAAAGATACGTTAGGTGGTTCGAAGCTTCGTTGTTGCCTTGTAGGGTGGAAGAAAACCGTCTGCGATGCGTGAGACCTCTGACGTTGCATTTGTCATGCCAACTCTTCATAGAGGTCCATTAAGCTCGTTCTTCATTTGATGATGAAGAAAACCATCTGCTGATGCAGTGAGACCTCTTACGTTGCATTTTTCATGCCAACTCTCCATAGAGGTCAAATTAAGCTTCGTTTCTTCATTTGTCAACCCAAGATATAGTTACCATTTCCTTTCGACATCCAATCATCTTCAATTGTGGGATCCGGATCGGGAACATTCTTTTAAACCATGATACCTGCATATGTTAGTAGACACAAACAGATATATGGTGGTCGACATCACCCAAACAGCAATCGACTAATAAAAGTCAATCCAACATATCAATCAGATCATACATAGGCATGGGAATTATATGTTAATCAAACTCTAATCATCTAATCCTGACAATCATATCCTAGGCACCTAGTCCTTCAACATAGGTTAACATGCTTTACATTTAAGTATATAGGATAATTAGATAAGCTCGTTAGATAATATAGATTTGAAAACATTCTCCCCCTCAATCAATGACTTGTTTTTCTGAAAAGTTTAAAAGCTGAAGTCATTGATTGAGTTTTTAATTTTACTAAAACTATGAATCTGATTGATTTACAAGCAACTCATTTACCACCATTTTAGTTCAAACAAATATTTTTCTGAAGAATTTTAGACGGAAAAACATTTGTGTAGGAACGCAGATCCTTCGACATACTTTCCTCAATATGTTTTAGGATAAGTGCACGAAATTTTGAAAATCGTTTAAGCGTAGCACTTTCCTTCTTTGAAAACGGGTTGCTATCTGAAATAATAGCAAGCCATAGTTTTCAAAGACGGGTTCTGATCACGAAATAAATGCAAGCCATATTTTGAGACATGTTTTGGAAAAAATATTTACACCTCCTGCTCGAACTTCATCTATGGTCACGTGCCATTATTGAATGACATTTCTAAGACCGTAGATGTTATCGATACCAGAAGACATGTCTTGAGAAAAACAATATTTTTGGTATTTGAAGATTTTTCAAATTTTTATGGATTTTGTTGTTTTATATTTTTCTACTTTGTTTTGTTGGTTTTATATTTTTGTATTTTGCTTTTTGATAAATATATACACAGATAGAGTAGATGATATAGTTTAAGAAAGATGATGATCTGAGTAGAGATAAGGATATCGAACGACCCGTTGTATAAGATAGAAATTGTCATCTCTTAAACTTTCACCACCAAAGCTTCCAAGGGCTCTTGAATTGAAGAGAGAAATCGAGCCTTCGAAGTGAGACTTTGGTAGCTTCCCCCCAAACCGAAAATCCTTATGTTGAGCCGTTTCGAAGATCTATTTCAAGCTTGCCTTAGCCAGGTGCACAAAGAAGCACACCATTATCATCGATCTTCGCTCTTTTAAGAATGATCTTTGTGATTCTTCGTTCGGGGTTATATCATCAAGATAGAACAACAGCGACATATCATCCCACATTTAAATAATTCCTCTCAAATTCCTTTTACACTGAACTCTGAAGTGATCCGTACCAAAAGGTTGTCAAGAGACCACTTCCCCCAAGTAGATGAATTGATGCAGTCAGTCTCTTTGTATAATGCTCAAGAAATCTCCCGAATACACATCATGCCCGGAATGAAAACACCTCCCCAATGTTTGTGCTAAACAATTTTCTTCCCTGATGATCGTGTATGAAGCTCAAGAACCTGAAGTACACCAATATCCAAGAACTCTCCCGAATACACATCATGCCCGGAAAGAAAACACCTCCCCAATGTTTGTGCTAAGCAATTTTCTTCCCTGATGATCGTGTATGAAGCTCAAGAACCCGAAGTATACACATTCCCACCGAAAGAGTAACTGATAACACCTCCCTCATGTTATACATTTATCTCCCCTGAATATGTCATACTTGTGTACCTCTTTAATCATCAGAGACTAACTCTTACATCTCTTCCCCCACGTAGTTGGAATAAGAGTACTAAACGCCACGATGAGATAAACCTTGAGTTTCTCTGCGGTCATGACATTCGTCTTCCCGGGATATCTTCAATCACTTAGAAGAATTAAGTTCATCAAGTTTACTCGCTTTGTGTTTAGATGTGTGTCTCCTTCCCCCTTGCTGGTTTTGACACTTCAGAATCAGCAAAACATTATAAGCCCAAATACTTGAAATCTGTTGAGAAGATCGCTTGAAGTCTTTGTGAGAATCAACTTGCTGAAGAATGTGAGCAAATCTAATTGGGGATTAAATTCGACATTTCACTCCCCCTAATTAGTGCTCTCCCTAAACCGACAATCTTTTATAAATGTCCAGAATAAGAAGAAGTCTTTTGATAATCAAATGCAACTCGTCTTTTAGTCTTCTAACATACAGCAGAAAATGTAGAACCGACTATAGACTCGACCTTCTTCAAGATTGTCCAATTGGGGATGAAAAAGTTAACATCTTCAACTCACCAAATACATTCCAATTAACTTACATCTTTCAAATCCCCTTAACTAAAATCCCTCCCAATCAAACAAGAACAGAAAGATGTTCATCAAGGAAATCAGAAATCAGCCCGCAACGAACACACGAAATGGTAACACCAAGCAAACAATCACATCAAACAAGAACAGAAGGTTGTTCGGAATCATCATGTTGATGTGCATGTGAAGCATTAACCGGAAGCACTTGTCGTTAAACTCATTAGTCCATGAGAAGATGTCAACCAATGGTTCTTACATGAGTTAGGAGCCGTATGACCATATATTCTCAGATAACAGTCAACATGTAGTAAGTTCACACTTCTTATCCCCCTCAAGAATTGCATACGACGTTGCCATTCTTGACTGAATAAGTGAACATCATCCAAATTAGTCTATTCACACTTCTCCCCCTCAAAGGTAGCATATGATGTCGCCATCGTCATTATAATTGAGAAAGTGGAATAAGAGAACAATCAACAGTAGTCCGGTTCACTTGATGACTGAAAGCGCATGGAAAAATCATGAAGCATGTTGATGAGAATGGTCATAATTGAGAAGATTTCTCTTCTTCAAAAGATAAAGCGCACTGAAGCGTACACTTTTCTTTTCTTTGAGGTACGAGGCTTGAACTATTGTGTTCAAACGTCATAAGAAGATTTCTCTTCTTTCGAAGATAATGCGACCAAACGCATACATTTCTTTTCTTTAGAGTACGAGGCTTGAACTGTTGTGTTCAAACGTCATAATCTCTCTCTTTTCATCTACTCTTAGCAAACTTGTAATCAACCCCATTATCATTCAGTAGGCTCTTTGTTGTAACAACAGATGGAGAAAACCCAATATGATGAATTTGACCCTGAAGTAAAACTAACCCGAACTCGTGACTTAAGCTTGCACATATGTAACAAAGAGCGGTGCTGAGACTTCATCCACCATTGAATCTCTAAGTACTCTATACTCTTCATCCAACCAACCATCAAGTATAAGGCGTACATCACCTCTTGAAAATCCACAATTGAATGTGACACAGAGCACTACAACGTAACTCCTTAAAGTGATAGTTATTTTGTGGTGGTAAGAGCCCAATTCCCCAAGTGGTAAAAGAAAAGGAAAAAGTCACCCAACAATAACTAGATTTCCAAGTCTTCGATTTTTATAATAAGCTCGAACAAGGATCTTGAAGAATCTTCATCCAACCATCCCCGATACCTTCAGATACTAAGCACACTTGCCCGTGATATTTCACTTCAACCTCAAATAAATAATAGTGTATTAACCCGTTGTCACATCTTCTGGTTAAAAGCTCACATCTAGCCTCCTTTTTCATTTTAAGTGAACTATGATAATGGTGTCATCCCGACCATGGTTAGAAGCACATAACCCCGTAAAACCATGTAATAACTAAACTTCCAAGAAGACAATCCAAACAGTCACCCAATTCATGAAGTACACTCTTTTATCCCTTCTTCGAAGAAGAACCCGTAGCACCAGCATCATATAAGATCCAGAATTACACTTTCCCTTTCTCTAGGGTGGTTCCATCATCACGGGATTTTACAATTCTATGATTTAAACCGAGAAATAGTTTCTTTCACGGGATTTTACAAAACCAAGAATAAACCGAGAGATAGATCCAGAAATGTACACTTCTTTTATCAGGATGGTTTCATCGTCACGGGATTTTACAAGTCTATGATTTAAACCGAAAAATAGATTCTTTCGCGGGATTTTACAAAATCAAGACTAAACCGTAAACAATATCAGCTTGAATGTGTTATGACAACTTTGGTTTCGGTGAATATCTGTTTTAGGGGAACATGCAGCGGTTCATAAACGGTTCATTCTCTATCTTCAACAATATCATCAACAATTCTTTACCCATATGTAGACACCTTCACAAACCATACTAAGTCAAGTAATATAAACTACTTCCCCCTGAGGTTGACCGTAACACACCAAAGTACACGTTTCTCCCCCATGATGGTTTCGAACTTTCGAAAGCATCATAACGTGTACGACCATTAGCACGAAAGGTTCTTGTCATAAGCAAACATCTTGAAAAGTCATGATTGATGCTGAAGATTCTTGAAAAATTTTGCTTAGACTGTGAGGTGTCGTTGACATTTTGTAGCGAAGAATATTCTATGAGAATTGCTGATCACATCTCATCCAACAAACCCTTTGGTAAACTCATCATTCACGAATTCTGTCGGAAATTACTGTGACCATTTGGTGAAGTAAATCCGATATACCCATCTTGAACATGACGTAAAATTCCCCAGAGTTGTTACTTAAACTTGCACTAATCCTTGTGAAAAAGAAATGGTGTACCCAATGTACAAAACCTCTTGACATTCTCAACTGCTTGAGACACCGAAGTGATAGTTACGTTGTGGGTTAAGTGAGAAAGAATCAAAAAAGTAACTAAATAGCCAAGTCTTTATCACACTTTATAAATGCCCAAACAAGTCATCTTCACGGAAGGATAAAAGAAAGAAGACGAAAATAAGTAAACGCGCCCGAAAAACCTCACTTCAAATCCAAATAAGAAATACCGTCCAAACAACCCCGTAGTCAACATTGTTCAATTTTCAGTTCAAGTCATGACATAATATACTCCGTGAAAATGTATACACCAAAGTACCAAACCGCTTAACACAACAAATCTCATCATTAAAACTCATCGACAAATTTCATAATCAAATCTCAAGACTCATTAAACTGCATCAACAACATGTAGCTCATATTCAAGAATAATTATCAGCCGTCTCAGATAAGTAAATTTGTCTTGACCCGGTTCAAACAGTATGCTCAATTCAATTGACTTATTACCCGGATCAAAACAAATTAATATAACAATTCAAGCCCTTATCCAAGTCCATTCAAATGTAAAGCCATGATACATCTACGGCCTAAAATCAACACAACACAGTAGATCCGGTCCATGTAAATTCTTGCATTGATCGTTTCATGCATTTAAACCTCATTGACATATAACAAATTTCCTAGAATTGACCCGGCATAAGTCCAATGACCAAACAATAACTTCGGTACAAATACTGATTATCTCTTAACCTCACATTTTTCAAACTATTACGTCCAAATGATAAACGTATCCTTTCCACAACACTTACTTGGGCTCAAGACAATCACACGATTCAAATTTCATACCAAAAGCCCATGTTCGGTAAACACTTGAGCAGGGCCCATGAAGTATACACGAATCAATCTTAGGATACCCTAATCCCACGGATATATAAAGCTCTCTAATCACACATATAACCCTAATATCACACATATCAAACAAACCCTAATGTATCTCACCTATATCTTCTGTCCGCCCCCTCCTAATCTTTCACACCACAATCTCAGATTCACTCCAAATAAAAATACGCCACCTTCCCACTTCCATCCACAACACGCATCTAAGAAAAAGAATAACCTCCATCTCTTTAATTAATCTCAGTTGAAACCACATCTCGTGAATATGTTTGTACCAGCTTTATCACCATACGATCTATATGTCCTCGCCACAGGGATGGCTTGAGGCACAACATCAAAGCCACAGGGATGGTTATGGTTTCGAAATGACAGCAAGATCGAACAATCATGTTCAAGGTAGGTATTATTTGAAAACCCTTTTTTTTAACGAACTTAAGAAAATAAAATTAACATTCTTGTTAAATTTTATTTTTTTGTTGATTTGGATAGTAATTGAAGTGAGACTTCAACAAATTGAATCAGTGATGATTTCATATATTCGTGCTTTTAGACCTTTGGTCTTTAATAAACCTTTTGAGTTCCACGAATCTTGAAAAACTGAGATCGGTAAGTATTGAAGGTGGAAAAGATATAATCAAAAAATACTACATTGAATCTTGATCTTGGAATGTATTGGATTTTTGTGTTTACCTCTTTTGATTTTCAATAGAAACGGATCTGTGATGTTGTAAGTCAAGTGTTTTGGATCGATGAGATCATGATGAACATAAATGAGCCTTGACACAAACTGAGATTCTTTATTACATTCGAATATTATAAATCTTGTATAATTCGAATACAAAAAAAATGTTTCTGAGGTGAGATTAGATGTGGATGTAGATGAGATATATTGTTATGATTTGATGATGATAGTAGTAAGTGGATGTTGATAGAAGTAAGTAGTTTTGAAATGGTTTCTTGATGTTTGTAAACGAAATCTTGGTTCTAATTGTGCAACATATCAGGTTTTGAAAACTTGTGCTATTTCAATCTTACAAGTCGCTTTTCACTGTTTTAAACACAACTCGCTTAAGCCATATCAATCTTACAAGTTGCTTCAACCATTACATCTCAAATCGCTAACTTTTTCTTTACATAAATCGCCATTGACTTATTGACCCGATAATGACAGTCACAAATCGCTTAAGACATTACAAAAACTGACAAGTCGCTTTTGATTTTAACCACTAAATGACAAATCGCATCTGAGTCAAAACTCAGATGACAAGTCGCTTACATGGACAATGTAACTGGACATATTAGGACAAATCGCTTTTGACTTTTAAAAAGTCAACAAACCTCTATAGGTTCATTGAATCTGGACAAAAGTGAGACAAGTCTCTACGAAGAACATGACCACAAGTCTCTACGAAGAACATGACCACAACCAATGAACACAACCAGAAGATACCGAAATCCGGTTTTGACGGAAACTTAAAAAAGCGATTGAAACCAAAGATCAAAACAACATAATAGCAACAACAACACCACACGACTACATCAATCATGACCAAACCGCATCAAAACAACCGAACAAAACCGCATTAATAACCATTCGAGTCAACAAAACAACACAACCTAGGCTATGGTACCATTTGTAGGATCTTATATTTATGTTGTTTGATGATTCGGGTGGTCTTGGATGATGGAAATACATGTTAGCCATTTTAAGAGAGAAAGATAAGAGATGGGTGTTTTCTAGAGAGAGAAAATAACAATACAAATGAAAGGTTAGATTGAAAAGCACCACCCCTTCCAAGGATGGAAGGGGTATTTATACTTACAAACAATACGTCTTCCTGACGGACTGTGGATCGGCATACTGATGGGTAAAGACCGTCCTTCCTCCACGGTGTTACACTAAACTAATCTACGCAACAAACTAACTAATATACTACTAAATAATGTAAATAACGACATGTCTACGAGCTAACTTATGCTAGATAATAATTGGGGTGACCGACACTTTAACATGGAATTTCCAATTCCTAACAAAGATGATCGTTTTGATTCAAAGTGCAAGTTCTCTCTAATATGTGCTAAACTCTTTCGTATATCGATGCACATATTGAGGGGAGCGAATGGTTTCTATTGGCAATCGTGAAAAGTACTTCAAAAACCTCTTGCCTCTATGTGCAAAATGATTTTCAAATATCCAACGCACATATTGAGGGGGAGAATTTATCAAGAAAATCAAAAGGCTTTTTCTAAGGAAATTGTGATCAAGAAATTGTTGCAAAGAACTCTTGCCTTCATGTGCTAAACAATTTCAAAACCATATGCACATGTTGAGGGGGAGCATTTCTAAATGATCAAAAACAATTAAGGTACAAAATGCTTTTGATATTATATCACAAGTACCTTGATTGATTTTCCAAATGATTTTTCAATTGGTTTCAAGAACTAAAGCATAATACCAAAAGACCGACCAAAATTACTTTATGCATGGTGTTATAAGGATGGTTAGGTTAGGTATTCATTCCCACGATCCCGCCAGAGCCGGAGGGATCTACCCAGGGACAATCGACTAGATAGTGTAGAGTCCTTAGGTATGATGAAAAAAGGAGAAAAATGAGAATACGGAGAGTCGGATGAGACAGAGCTAGTAATGGAATAAACCCAACAAGGTTCTAGTTATGAAGTCTCGGTGGCTGAAGGGTTGAAGAATGAAAAAGAATTGAATGTGAAAAGGGTGAAAAGAAATAGACCTCCATTAATTCAACCTTAGGGCATAAACCGGGTTCAATACATATGCTACTGGTGGTTACTAAGGTAACACCGGTAATGAAGACAAGACGTCATGGACCCAGTGACGCACTGCACTAAACTTCCCAAGCTACTCAAGTTCCTCTTAAAAGGACTTGTTTCATTCTCACGGGGAACCTACATAATCTATCGACTTTCTCTTAGAGATGGTTGATATTGAAGAAGGATATCCTCTCCCTAGTCTCCAAAGATAGGAAACCAAATGTGCACTATTGAGTCTAGAGCCAAGAGATCATCCACAATATCTCATTAGGACACAAAATTAATGAAGACTTGCTGTTTCACACAATTTGGAAAGTAAAAATATATTAAGAGTCCTACGCATTATCCTTGTGGTATTGCCAGAACATCCGAGTGATATGTTAAATATTCATGATGAAGATGGAAATCCTTCTAGAGCCAACATCAAACAAGCTCTTGGTGGGTGACATGTGAGATCTCTCCAAAAGATCAAGCTTGTGACAACTGGATAGAAACGATGGGGCGATTCAATCTTGAATCAACCTTGGTCCAGGAAATGGATTGAAGGATACCTTTGAAAAACCAGTTGTTGCGCTTAAAAATTCTTTTCTATAGCACATCGACTGTGTAGTAAGTTTTCAAAAAATTAAAAGGGGTATTTATGATTGAAAATTGATTTTTCTTATAAAACCTTCGTCGTATTGCAAAACTCTTTCTGCAAGCAATCCGCGATTGTTTTCAAATCATTTTTTAATCAATCAGTGAATCTCAATTCGCTGGTTCACTCACTCCGTGTTGTCTACTTTGGGACGCTCTGGTTTGAGAACGGCTAGATCAAGCTGCGAAACCCTATCAAGGAGATTCTTCGAATTCTACGATCACGACGATTTATACCGATTAACGGGAACCGTGGTTCTTGCAACTATATTCAACGAAAGTGAACAAAGACACTTTCATGAGTTTTAGTGCTAATCGTTGTTTGCGAGGAACATTGACGTTGCACCGATCGATATTGAGAAGTCAATTCACACCGCATGCTCACAAAGATACACGCTTAAATGAAGAACATCATGACAAGTGCATATCTACATAACCTAGCTCTGATAGCTGCAAATATCATGAACCAGTAAAGCTTCCGCTACTCTGATGAAAAGATGTCATGATCCAGAAAGTGTGAGCATGTTGGTCCAAAAGTCACAACATCACATGGTGGCAACACAATAAAAGGGTGATCCAGAGATTTACTGTGGCTGATGATCTCAAAGAAAACTCAAAGATCATCAAAGATGTGGATCAGTTCAAAGACCTCCACTTAAAGTACAAAGTAATCGGACTTTGAAGAATCACTACTAAAGCACAAATATTGCGGAAGTGAAGAATTGAAGTCTACGAGCTCAGAACAGAAGACAAAGAAAGAATGCTAGGATTCGAAATGTATTTCATGGGGTCACCTCCCTTAGGGGGAGATTGTTAGGAATTGAAAATTCCATAAGGAAGTGTCGGTCACCCCAATTATAGTCTAGCATATGTTAGCTCGTAGACATATCGTTATTTACGTTATTTAGTAGTTAATTAGTTAGTTATTAGCGTAGATTAGTTTAGAGTAACCCCGTGGAGGAAGGACGGGTCTTTACCCACTGTATGCCTGATCCACAGTCCGACAGGAGGACGTAGTAGTTGTAACTACAAATACCCTATCCATCCTTGGAAGGGGTGGTGCTTCTTATTCAATCTAACCTTTCTCTTTTTGTTTATCTCTCTAGAATCACCCTCTCATCTCTTTCTCTCTCTAAACAATGGCATACTTGATTCATCACCATCGAAGGCCACCCGAATCATCAAACACAATATATGTATGATCCTACAGTTATCGTTATATAGTGTTTGTCTTCTGCTTCTACCCCTTTCTGTCTGCTTTTAATTTTCTGTTATTTATATTCTGTTAATTTTTATTTGTAATCTGATTATTTTAATAAAAGTGTACATCGTTTCCCACAGTCTTAAAACATATTCTGTTTAACAGAATTAAAACACTTTTCGTATAATCGGATTAATTATTAATTAACAGATTTCCGATACAAACTGTTTTCTGTCCAAACCAGGATTGAGTTTCTTTGGAAAACCAGTTTTATAAACAGGATTTTAATTTACAGATTTGGTGTACAGATCTAAAACGATTTTTAAAACAGTTTATTCTTATCAGTTATATTGAAACCAAAATTGAGTTTCTATTAAACTGGTCTATTTAATTTGGTCATTTATTTAAATCTAGTTTTATTGAAACCAAGATAGAGTTTCTTTGAACCAGATTCGGTACAAGCTTTTCTTAGATACCGATTTTATAACAGTTGAATTAGCTATTTGTGTTTTTTAATTTTTCAGGATGACAAACACCACCACTCCTGTGAACGTAACTGGTGCACCAGTTACTAACACGGTTGCTAATCATGCTGAGAAACCAGAGAAATTCAATGGGCAGAATTTTAAGAGGTGGCAACAGAAGATGTTCTTCTATCTCACTACTTTGAACCTTGCGCGGTTCTTAAAAGAGAATCCACATCACATGGAACCTCCTGCAGAAGGTTAATCCTCTAATCAGCAGGCTGTTCAAGCCTTGGAAGCATGGAAACATTAAGACTTTTTGTGTCACAATTATGTTCTGAATGGTTTGGTGGACTCTTTGTACAACGTGTACTGCAATTGTGAAACGGAAGTTCCAAGGGGTGTGCTTCAACTGTGACCAGCCCGGTCACCGTGCTGCTAATTGTAAGATGCAGAAGCGGGTGACTCCACGCCAGGCTAATATGGTGAATGAAGATGTGGACATGATTGTTATGATGTCCGACGCCATTGCCATGATCTCTGGGTTAACCGGTAGGTTCCAACAACGAGGGAATGGTGGGTTGATACTGGGGCTACCCGTCGTGTATGTGCCGATAAGAGTATGTTTCACTCTTTCAGAGCGGTTGATAGTGGAGAGAAGCTGTACATGGGTAACTCAAGAATCACGATATCAAGGGAGAAGGAGATGTAATCTTGAAGATGACATCCGAGAACGAGCTCAATCTGACTAATGTCTTGTACGTTCTAGAGATTCGTAAGAATCTTGTGTCAGGTTGGCTGTTGAATAAGTTTGGTTTTTGTCTTGTTTTTTAGTCTGATAAGTTTGTTATGTCTAAGAATCAAATGTATGTTGGTAGGGGATATGCCCTGAATGGCATGTTTAAGCTTAATGTAATGGTTGTTAACAATGATATCAATAAAATGAATTCTTCTGCTTACTTGATTGAGTCTTCTAATATGTGGCATGGCCGTCTTGGACATGTAAATTTTAATTCAATGCGTCGTTTGATTAAATTTAATTGCATACCTTATTTTTATATCGACTCAAAATATAAATGTGAAACTTGTGTTGAAGCCAAACTTACAAGATCATCTTTCAAATCGGTTGATCGAAAAACCGATCCACTTGATATGATACACACTGACATATGTGATTTGAAATCACTACCCACAAAAGGTGGCAATAAGTACTTTATCACGTTTATTGATGATTGTACAAAGTATTGCTATGTTTACTTACTGAAAAGTAAAGATGAAGCTATAGACAAGTTTGTTCTATACAAAAACAAAGTTGAGAATCAACTTAGTAAGAAAATCAAGGTGGTACGAAGTGATAGAAGAGGTGAATATGTGTCTCCATTCGCTGATCTATGTGCGAAACATGGAATTAGACATGAGTTCACTACTCCCTATTCACCTCAGTAGAACAATATTGCCAAAAGGAAGAACCGTACCTTGAAAGAAATGGTTAATGCCGTGTTGATAAGTTCTGGTTTAAGCCAGGACATGTGAGTGGAAGCCATTCTAATGGCTACTTATCTTTTAAATAAGATACCTCATAAGGAAAAAGAAGAGATACCTTATGAATTGTGGATGGGAAGAAAACCATCATATCAAGATTACTTACGAGTGTGAGGGTGTCTAGCAAAGGTAGCTATACCGACTCCCAAGGCCCAAAAGATTGGACCTAAATCTGTGGATTGTATATTCATCGGATATGCTAAGAATAGCATTGCTTATCGTTTCATTGTACATGATTCAAAAAATCCAGATATACAAAGGGTACAGTAATGGAATCTAGGAATGCTTCATTATTTGAAAATATATTTCCTTGTTTAACGAAGGAAACTAGAAGTTCATCTAGAATAGATGATGAAAGTTGTCCAAGATAAGAGACAACGAGATGATAATGATCTCCAAGATGAGAGACAAGATCTAACTGAGGCAGAAGAGATTGAACCTAAAAGAAGCAAAAGGGCAAGAACCGAGAAATTGTTTGGACCCGATTTTGTTTCTTTTATGGTTGAAAGCGAACCTACTTCATACCAAGAAGCGGTTTCTTCCTCGGAAGGGCCTCAATGGAAAGAAGCCATTAAAAGTGAAATAGATTCTATTTTACAAAATCATACTTGGGAGCTCGTGGATTTACCTCCTGGTTGTAAACCACTAGGCTATAAATGGATCTTCAAGAAGAATATGAATGCCGATGGCACCATTGACAAGCATAAAGCTAGATTGGTAATCAAAGGATTTAGAAAACGAGAAGGTCTTGATTACTTTGATACATACTCGCCTGTTACGCGAATAACCTCGATTAGGATGATACTTGCTATTGCCGCTTTAAGAAATTTGGAAGTTCACCAAATGGATGTGAAAACGGCATTTCTAAATGGAGATTTAGAAGAAGAAATCTACATGAACCAACATGAGGGTTTCATGGCTCCTGGACAAGAAAACAAAGTTTGTAGGCTTGATAAGTCATTATATGGCTTAAAGCAAGCTCCCAAACAATGACATAAAAAATTTGACCACGCCATGCTAGAGTGTGGATTCAAAATTAATGAATGCGACAAGTTGTGTTTATGTAGAAGACACAAATAGTGGATATGTAATTTTGTGTTTATATGTTGATGATATGCTTATCATTAGAAGTAACGACAAGATAATCAAATCTACTAAAGACATGTTGAAATCAAAGTTTGACATGAAGGATATGGGTTTGGCTGATGTGATCCTTGGAATAAAGATCATACAAACTCAAAATGGACTTGTGTTAAGTCAAGCACATTATGTGGACAAAATTCTTAATACTCACAATCCGGTGGATTCCGGCCTAGCTAGAACTCCAATTGACACCATTAAGCATCTATCTAAAAATAGAGGCATAGGTGTTGCCCAATTAGAGTATTCAAGAATTATTGGCATGTTAATGTACTTAATGACAAGTACCCGACCTCACTTGGTATATGCTATTAGTAGGCTAAGAAGGTATACTAGTAATCCAAGTTAAGCACATTGGGGAGCTATGACTAGGGTACTTCATTATTTGAGATACAATCGCGATTATGGACTGCACCTATGATAGATATCCAGCTGTTGTTGTTGGGTTCAGTGAATACCCAAAACCCTTAATTCTAGGATTTGAATAGAAAATACCCTAAGTGTTTAGAACCTTAAACACTAATAAGTCACTGAGCGCATAGCCCCTTAGTGAGCTATCTTCAGGATACTTAGTAAGAGACGAATAAAAAGTCTCTCCACTCAGTAAGGCGGAACTTAAGGGGTGAAGACTGAGTCAAGAAGAAGATGGTGGATTCAGTGAGTGATGACAATAACTCATCCCAAAACTCCTCACCAACTATTATCAATGAAGAAAAGAAAGGTAAAGACCAAGGCTAAGAAGACTGAAGAATGAGAGGGACAAGGCGGGATAAGTTTGAACAGATAAGACGAAGTCCTTATCAACCCAAAGTCAAAATTTCCTTGAATCGCTAACTACCAGGGTCAGTGTCATCACTGACAAGAAGAAAGCAGCCTTGTCACTTACTCTAAATAGCCATTGTAAACAGAGACAAAATGCATCAGTATTTTGTCTTCTACTATTCTGTAACCTGTCAGTTTGTCCTTTATGATAGAGTTAAAAACTATACTTGTTTAAATAGCCATAAGGATTGGAGTGAAAGATTTTAAGCTTGTGCATTAACTGTGAAAAACACACACAAGCAATCTTTCACTCCTCCAAATACAACTATGTCCCTGAGATAGCTCAGTGGTACCTGAGTAGTTGTGCTTAGACTTAGCCTAAGCTTAGTGAAGAGTTACACCATACTTGTCATTAAATCCCAAGTGCTGTTCCGCAAGCACTTGGGTAATATATTCTTTTTGATTCATTATTAATAAAGGATATAAACGTTGAAAAATCTCAGTGTGTTTAAGTTTTCCTTATCTTGTTTAATTATGATTTTTTATACACTTTACTCACCATGTATCACTCTTAGTGCAAAACTGTTTTTTTCTAATTGTGAAACTGGAACAACAGTTATAGAAGGATACAATGATGCAAATTGGATATCTGACATAAAGGATTCTAGATCGACTAGTGGATATGTGTTTACACTAGGAGAGGCGGCTATATCTTGGAGGCCTTCCAAGCAAACTGTTATAGCTAAGTCTACGATGAAATCAGAATTTATCGCATTAGATAAATGCGAACAAGAGGCGGAATGGCTACGTCAATTCATAGAGGACATACCAAGGTGGCCTAAACCAGTAACGACCATTAGTATACATTGTGATAGTCAATCGGCAATTGGCAAAGCTCATAGCATAATGTATAATGGAAAGTCCAGACATATCCGTCGTCGACATAATTCGATACGACAACTACTCTCAACAGGAGTTATCTCAATTGACTATGTGAAGTCAAAGGATAACATCGCGAATCCGCTTATGAAAGGCTTAAGCAGAGAGTTAGTTAGTAAGTCGTCTAAAGGAATGCGACTAAAGCCCTTGAAGGAATGAGTTTCTATGAAGGAAAACCTAACCCAGTTGACTGGAGATCCCAAGACCTGGGTTCAATAGGACAACCTAATCATAGAAATATGGGGGAAGTCACGTTAATGTGGGGGAGTTACTTTATATTGTAACTTCCTAGTCCATTTATATAACAAGTGTGACTTGTTGAGAGGTTAAACATATGGCTTTAATAATTTAGGATGAAATCATAAAGCATAATGATTCAAGATGAACTCACAAAACATATGTTTTTAATGATTCAAGATGAAATCACCTATGTGAGAGAGAAGTGGGGTCGCTTCAAAGGGAATTGTGGGGGGCACAATTCCTAAGAGCTCTTGCAGAACCAGGCTAGTGTTCATGATCATAACGAACACGATTATGAGGACTTGACAATGCCAGGGAGAGTCTTGTGTGAAGTGTAATGTCGTCTACGTAAACAGAGGCTCACTCTCAAGGACATCGCGTTTACTCAGATCTAGGAGACAAAGTGCATCTCACAAGGGAAGGTTCAAAGGATTGCACCTACCTATCCTATGCAAGACTTAACCGCAGAAATTTCGCTGAAACTTTTGTGTGTTTTTGACCGATCTCCATTCATGTGGGGGATTGTTGGAAAAATAGTTTTGCAAAATGAATTTATTCATATTTTGGACACTATTTAATATATGTATATGTTATATATATTTATATTTCTTGGTAGCTTTGCGTTTTACTTGACGAGAGCTTCAAGAACGAGCTAAAGCGTGTCCAAAATGGAGCTAATATGAATGAGATATCGTGTCTCAAAGTAGGGCACTTGAAGCACAAAATATGGGAACAAAATGCTATCCCACATCGCCTAGAAAAGGAAATGGGAGTGTGTTTATATAGGAATCTTGATAAGAATCTTCAAATTGATTTGTTGGTTTTACTCCAACACCTACGTAAGCACGGGGTGCGATTTCGTGATTTCGGGCCAAAAAGGGTTCGAAGCTTCTGAACTCATTCGAGCCCACGCGACATGCGGACACGAATGCATCTCCGAAACTTCGCCTACGTGCGAATTTTTGCTGCAGATTCGGGCTAAGTTCACATAATGCAGATTTGATTTGTTTCCAGTTTTTTGTAATTCTATTTTAAGAATAGATATTAACTTATTGGCTAAGTTTACAGGATATCATTGTGATAATAAGAGACATGGAAAATCTGTTTTATGTATAACAGATTTGTTTATCTTGGCCTTATATTTTATCTTGAAGAAAAAGTCGGGTCTTCATTAATATCACATAGTCTCATTCGGTTTTTAACAGAGGAAAAACGCAGCTCCTTTAGCAGAAAAGTTCCAAAGAAATCCATCGACGTAAATTTTACGCTTCGTGATCTTCGTGCAAGTTGTCAGTCCTACTGCACAAAGCCTTTGGACGTTGTACCCTGGGAAACAGACGGCGAATATGTTTTAAGGGAATCGTGTTAAACACGAGCCTCGTGCCACGACCTTTACTGTTTAGTTTTGTTATCGTTATATAGTGTCTGTCTTCTGCTTCTACCCCTTTATGTCTGCTTTTAATTTCCTGTTATTTATATTTTGTTAATTTTTATTTGTAATATGATTATTTTAATAAAAGTGTACACCGTTTCCCACAGATCTATGTTGGCCAAGAGATCCGAAGCAACCTTAATTTTATTGAAATACCCGATAATCGTTTGACTGCCAAGTTCCACAAAACATAGTTCCTCATGAATCTCTATTGTTCGCGCCTCTTTGTTGTTGTGGAACAGATTTTTGAGACTAGTCTTAATCTTTTCCATTCAACAATATTGGCACTAGTGCTTATTGTGGTGCCTCTAAGAACCCCATGACGCCGAAGCTTATGCAAGGAGTGGTGAAATGTTCGCTCCAAGCATCATATTTAACTGGTCAAGATCGAGACTGAGGGGAACATGAGTTTTAATGTTCGTGATACCGAATGATCTCTCAGCATAAAGGGCTGTCATGATGTGGCTGTGGTGTCGTCTCTTGCCATTGGAATGTTTTAGGGTTTTGGAAGAGAAGAGAGGCTAGAAAGATTGGAAGGGGAGAGTCTTTGTGGAAGTATGTTGAGAAATTTTTATGGTTGTGATACCATGAAATCAGTATATTTCCCGTATACAAGATGGGCTATGGTCAATACACTAATAACATACCATATACTATAGTCCACTAATAAAAGATCATGCTATGCCATTAATTAATAAGTTGCAAGAAGATACAACATCTGCATTATCATGTAATCATATAACTAAATCACAACAAAACAAAGCAGTAAATAACAAGACTTCTAATTAGTGTTATCTAAGTAACTCAACATGTATAAACTCTAGTTTAGGACTGAAGTTTAGAATGTCTGCACCCACCTACAATACATTCGTACGTTATCGTGACATCATCTAATGAACCCATTGTTAATGTTCGCGGTTTGGTAAACTGAAGATGAACAAATATTTAATGTATATGACTCAGTCTCAGAATAATAGCTTTCTTTTTTCGTTATGAAGCTTAATTTTTCTTCTCTATTTTACAATGCAGTTCTAGACGAATTTGTTTACGATATAACCTAAGCTAGCTAATTAATAATTTAGAATCCCTAACCGTTAACATAAATGAGTTTAGTTTAGTGGCGGATCCAGAAATCTGCTAAACGATATGCATTTTTATTTTGAAATAGCCAAGGTATGCACTTAGTATGAAAATTATAAAAAAGCATAAATAACTTTTTTACACTATTATGCTTATACCTCTTCAAATAGCAAGAAGAAAGAAAAAGGTATAGAAGCATAGCTAAAAAAAGTAAAAAGGAATTACCTTCTCAACGTTAGAAGCATTCTAGCTTGAGAATTTAAAATTATTTAAAATACTTGCATAAATATTCTTATAAATTTAAATACTAAAAAAGTTTATAAAAAAAATTATTAAATATCGTTTATTTAAAATTTATAAAAAAAGTTTATAAAAAACATAAATATTCTATTTAAAAGTTTATAAAAAAACAATAAGAAAAAAAGTTTATAAAAAAATCCAAGTGAAATCTAAATTATTCAAGTAATTATAAATTACTTCTCAACAATATTTGAAGTTAGACTTAGAGAATAAAAAGTTCAGGTTTTATATGCACGAGTTATACCGTGTTATAGTCTTTATTTTTTATGGGCCTAGTGATGTAATCCAGCCCAAAAAAAGTTCAAACCAATGGGCCTTGTGAAGTGAAGGTGTAAGGGTAAGTATCGTACATCCGCGAAGCAGCGGATGAGGAATTGATTAATTACAGACACTTGGATGGGATTCATATCGAAGTGGTCATTGTCAGATCTCTTTGGCCGACGTTGTTGTTTTTGTCTGTCTCTGTTTTTTTCTTTTTGTACGCGTATCTCACCGTTTACAAGCACTGCTTTTGTTTGTCAAATTGATTTCTTGGTCTTGTTGGTGAACATCTTATTTTGGTTATTACTAGGTACCCAATCTTAGTTTTAGATTTAATATATCATCATCATCATATTCTGTATATATATGTAGGTAAGTAGGTTTGTGGAATTAGTAGTTTTTGATGTGATTGATTTATAAATAAGTTTGGATTTTGATGTGATATGTATATATATTGTTAGCCGAATATATTCTGATTCATTCTTCTATATTGTTAATTATCATGGTGAATAAAGGTAATGAATATTCTTATTACTACAATTGTTAACCAACCCCAAACACCCCTTTAGTTTAATGGCATGTGAGTTGCCCACCAATTTAGAGGTTGTGGGTTCAAGCCTCGCCGGAGGAATGTGTGTGATAATTGTGAGATAGGGTATATCGATTATTTATTTATTTTATTTTATTATTATTATTATTATTATTATTATTATTATTATTATTATTTTTATTAGGAATTTGGGTCTTTGATATTAGAATCCATTTTTTATCTATGGTTCTACTGTTTTGTAATATGGTTCTACTTTTCTGTATGAGACGAGACATATAGGTATTAGATTTGATTTCTCGAACTACTGTGCTTTTGACATTGATATAGTTGGCTGTAAGTTTGATTGGCAATGAGTTCAAGACATGGATACCATATTCTGTTACTATTTAGTAGAATAATGTTATCTAGTACTTGCAGGTTTTTCCAATTGTGACCCGTATTCAAAGTCTTTTCTTTTACTATCTGATGCAACGCCACATGTAATTATCAGTCTGTTAAATTCATATAGGCAAATTCGCAATCTAAAAAAATCAAACTTGCATGAATAACCTATGAAACTGCAGCCTAATCTATCTACTCTATATGAAGTATATATTTTTTATTGAAAATATGTATAAATATTGCAGGCATAAATCTTAGCATATGTTGCTGTTGACTCTGTAGAAAGTGAAAGGATACTGCTTACTCAACATGTGGGGTTTTGGTTCCAATACAATTGCTGGCACGTCTGGACCAAAAACCGACTCTGCAAGACCTGGTCAAGCCTCTTCAGACTGCTCTGATGACGAGATGTCTTTAAACAACAGTAGAGAGGAAGGTCTAGAGTGCCCCATCTGCTGGGAATCCTTCAATATTGTGGAAAACGTGCCCTACGTTTTATGGTGTGGCCACACGCTCTGTAAAAACTGTGTCCTTGGGCTACAATGGGCTGTTGTGAAGCTACCCACTCTTCCCATACAACTCCCTTTTTTCATATCTTGCCCATGGTGCAACTTGTTATCATTTCGTCTTGTTTATAAAGGGATTCTTAAATTTCCAAGAAAAAACTACTTTTTGCTGTGGATGGTCGAGAGTTTGAATGGTGATCGAGTCAAATCTCATACATCATCTTGTGCGGACCATATACCTGTACCTACTTGGTCTTGGACTCGAGGTTTGGTCACTAATCCGGTTAGCCATATTAATCATGTTGTGGGACCACGTGTTCGTGAGCCTAACCGTAATGATGATTCTCGTGCTGCTACGCGTGTTGTCAATGGTGAGAGACTGCAGTCATCTATTCGTAAGTCGCTAATCTTCTTTGTTCACTTGACGGCTAAGTTCCCATTGGTCTTTTTATTTCTGCTCATTGTTCTATATGCTATACCTGCAAGCGCAATCATCTTAGCTGTGTATATACTCATCACAATTCTATTTGCTCTTCCATCTTTTCTTGTCCTTTATTTCGCGTACCCAAGTCTTGATTGGCTTGTAAGAGAAATCATCACTTGAGGTGGTCATTGGTTCTTTGTTTTTGGAACCTCTTTATAGCGCAAGTTTGCGATTTGTAATATGCAACTACTAGTATAGCATAGGGCATCATGTTGCTTCTTAATGCTTTGTAAAAAGAATTATGTACTCTCTATTATATGGAATTTTGTATGCCCTCTCAATGTTATTTGCTAATTTAGTGATCTTTTTTGGTTGAATTTAAATGTAAAGTATGCTTATTCGTTTGTTGGAATTTTGATGGCAATGTTTAAAATATTTGTATTCTTTCATAATTGCTCATGGGTTTAAGATTAAAACTGCAACCCATTTCTCCAAAAGAAAAAACCCGCTATGGAACACACATGGACAAGTGTAACATCCTGTCGCTGATGTATCATCTTCATCAACATTTCTGGCGATCTCCATTCTTTCCGGTGACCACCATCTTTTTAGTAAACACTTATTGGTGGAGGTCCGGTGTAGGGGGACATGGTCGGTGAAGAGGGATCATGTATTGGGCTAACTGACGTGAGGAGACCGCGGTGAAGGAGGATTATTTTTGCAACAAAATCAAAAATTGTTTTTTTGTCGGTTTAACTATGGGCAAATCACCTAAAAATGTAGTTAACTTGCCACTTTTTCCCATTGTACGTAGCATTTTTTTTTTCTCATTCTGTCAATAAACATCTATCGTTAGTCATTTCTGTGTACCTGTTACCAAAAAAACTTGCATCGTTAGTCCTTTATGCTAACGACCGTTAATCAATAATTTAAAATTTGGTTATCTTACGCTAAACTTGCGTCTTTGGTCCATTATACTACCGATCGTTAAAAAATAACTTAAAATTTGGTTTTCTTACGTTTTCGTACGTTTTTTTTCACGTTTTCATACGTTTTTACACGTTTTCGTTCGTTTTAACATGTTTTTGTCCGTTTTTTCACGTTTTCATACGTTTTTACACGCTTTCATCCGCTTTTTCAGGTTTTTGTCCGTTTTTTCATGTTTTCATCTGTTTTTACACGCTTTCATCCGTTTTACACATTTTCGTCCGTTTTTTGCACGTTTCATTCGTTTTTTTCACGTTTTTGTCCGTTTTAACACGTTTTCGTCCGTTTTTCACGTTTTCATCCGTTTTTACACGTTTTCATCCGTTTTTACATGTTTTCATCCGTTTTAACACATTTTCGTCCGTTCTTGCACGTTTTCGTCCGTTCTTACATGTTTTCATCCGTTTTTACATGTTTTCGTCCGTTTTTACACGTTTTCGTCCGTCTATCACATTTTCGTCCGTCTTTACACGTTAAATCCGTTTTGCACGTTTTCGACTGTTATAGCACGATTTCATCTGTTTTTACACATTTTTGTCTGTTTTAACACGTTTCGTCCGTTGTTTCACGTTTTCATCCGTTTTTACACGTTTTCATCCGTTGTTTCACGTTTTCGTTCGTATTGGCACATTGTCAATTTTTTCGCATATTAATACGGTTTCGAATGTTTTCGGCCGTTTCTACACGTTTTCGTCCGTTTTTTTCACGATTTCATCCGTTTTTACATATTTTCATCCGTTTTTACATGTTTTCGTCTGCTTTTTTACGTTTTCGTCCATTTTTCATGTGTTCATCTGTTATCAGTTTTTGATGAAATGTGTAAACACGTACAAAAACGTGTATAAAATGGATGAAATGTGTAAAAACGGATGAAAACGTGTAGAGACGGCCGAAAACATTAGAAAACGTATTAATATGTGAAAAAATAGACAAAATGTGGAAATAGGAACGAAAACGTGAAACAACGGATGAAAACGTGTAAAAACGGATGAAAACGTGAAAAAACAGACGAAAACGTGCAAAAACGGAAGACAACGTGTAAAAACGGATGAAAACGTGTAGAAACGGATGAAAACGTGAAAAAATGGATGAAAACGTGAATAACGGACGAAAACGTGTTAAAATGGACGAAAACGTGTTAAATTATACGAAAACGTGTAAAAACAGACGAAAACTGCATACAGATGAAAACATGCAAAATCGGATGAAAACGTGTAAAAACCAATGTTGCAAAAATCGGCTTAGGCGGCCGATTAATCGGTAATCAGCCTTATACCTTGTTGACTATTGAAAATCGGTAGAAAAAATCGGCCTGGGCAAAAATCGGCCACTAATCAGTCAAAAATCGTCCGAATCGGTCAAAAATTAGACTAATCGGTCAAAAATCGGACTAATCGGCCAACTTTTAAAAAAATAATAATTTAGACATTTTACTTAATTTAGGGATCGTTCATTTCACTTATAACGCACAGTCGACCTCATAATAAGAATTGGAGCCTTTTATTGAGGTTTGAAAACATAGTAGGCTTGGAATCCCTTAAGATCTTTAGTTTGGTCTCCAGAAATACCCAAAACTTACAGGAAATGCCAATCCGATTAATCACCGATTCACGATTTTTGCAACATTGATTAAAACAGATGAAAACGTGAAAAAACATACGAAATCGTGTTAAATCGGACGAAACCGTGTTAAAACAGATGAAAACGTGCAAAAACGAACGAAAACGTGCAAAAATGGTCGAAAATGTGTAAAAATGGATGAAAACGTGCAAAAACCGACGAAACGGGGAAAAACAGATGAAAACGTGAAAAAATGGGCCACGTGAAAACGTGTAAAAACGAATGAAAACGTGTAAAAACGGATAAAAACGGACGAAAGCGTGTTAAAACGAACGAAAACGTGTAAAAACGTATTAAAAAACGAAAACGTAAGAAAACCAAATTTTAAGTTATTTTTTAACGATCGCTAGTATAAATGACCAACGACGCAAGTTTAGCGTAAGATAACCAAATTTTAAGTTATTTATTAACGGTCGTTAGCATAAAGGACTAACGATGCAAGTTTTTTTGGTAACGGGTACACAGAAAGGACTAACGATAGATGTTTATTGACAAATAAGTAATAAAAAAAAAAAGAATGCTACATACAATGAGAAACCAAAAGTGGCAAAAAGGGTAAGTTAACTACATTTTTAGGTGATTTGCCCTTTAACTATAGCACTCAACAAGTCACCTGGTTGCTTGTACTGGAACAAAGTCTTAAAAATTGATGTTCACATACATGTAATAAAAAAATTTATTGCTTATAACAGTTTTTTTGAGTGTAGATTGTCCCCTTTTTATTATGTTAAATTTTGTATATTGATAAATTATTTAATGATTTTAAGTTAAATCTATGATAAAATGTTTTTTTTTGTTTACACTAACATTAAGAAAGTCCATATTGAACCTGTTGAGTGTGCAAAACCATTGTAATATTGTAAGTTTGTAACCACAAAAAGGGTAATGAAACTGAACATAATATAATTTCACAAAAAGGGTAGATTGGCGGGAACACCATGATCTCGGGTACCTTTTGGCACCAGCCATTTTCCACCATAATTCTACAAGGGAATAGTTATTATACACTTATACTCGGCAACTCTCAAGTTGATGGTACTCGGCTCATAGGAGCACCACCTAAAGAGAGACGAGCCGAGACTCGACCCCCAGTCTCTTATTTCACAAAGTCTCTCCAGTGTGTCAATAGGTTTTGCAGAGGAGGAATACCTATATGAAGCAAATGCCAAGGATTTGACTCGAACCCGGTTCTATTGACTCAAGCACGAGAGCTCCACTCATTGGACTAATGCTCCAGTGGTACTGAACATAATATAATTAATGACTATTAAGTCAAAACATTTATTTCATAAAATTTTCAAAACTCTTTATTCTACAAACCTAACCAAGCAAAACATCCTTAACCCTCTATATTTGTAACAATCTTTTACCATCACATGACAAAGAACATTCTCTAAAAAATATAAATTTCAAATACATCATTCTCCCAAGAACAGGAACAAAAGATTTGACATTTCTGCACAATAAAAGGTGTCAGAAGGTTTTCAAGATTCAAATAGAGAAGGTATTCAAATTTTCTTTAATATTCTTTTACCTTTGATAAACTTATTAATTATGGCTGTTCATTGCCATATTTGTATTTGATTGAAAGACCCTATATTATTAATATCTTGAATGGTCCAAAACGATCATTGATGTGGAAAACATATTTCCAGTGATTGAAATTCAAAATGTATATCATGTTCTAACGAGATTCTAACTTTGCTTGGATTGTTATTGTTTTTCTCGCTATGTAAATCATAAGAATCAAATCCTGTTTCTTTTTTAATTTTTTTGACATGAACCGTACTCTACCCTTTTCAAATTGCATGTACCTTTTCTTATTATATTTTCCGCTCTACGTATATCCCATTGCAGAATATTTCTTATATAATGTGGCTATGAACTCTTTTTCTAAAACCAAATATGATTCTAATGGATTTGAAGTAAAAACTAGTTCATTTGATTCTTAAAGTTAACGATGGAAAGCAAGAACATTTTGAGAGGAGGAATGTGTTGCTCTAAAACCATGTCCCTATTGACTCATTACCAGTTTATCTTGTATTGCAGGATTATAAATCTCACAGATTTCCAAAAATTTTAGATGGTCTCACTTCTCAGTCTATGAATCAGACGGATTCGGTTTGTGATCTCTCTTTGAATAGGCAAACATCAAATTTTGGAAGCTTGTTTAAGATGCTATGTAATTTGTCTGTAGGAACATTGTTTCACACTGAGATCCATAAAGTTTTCCTTCACATGAACCGTACTCTAAAGACCTCACCTGGGACTCGAAAGACCTCGCCTGGGACCTACAAAATGGAGAGCAGCGGGCCAAAGGTCCCAAGTCGATATCTCAGCGGTGCAACAGGTTCATGTCATGATAACTGCAAATCTGCAACTAAACAGACCACAGAAACAAAACCAATTAATCCGTCTCCCAAAAGAGTACCAAAACCGCCTGCAGATAGAACCCAAGTAGATGCAGCAAATTCGGTACACAGAATCAAGAAATCACCTTCAATGTTTCCCAAGGTTACAGCACGGAATGTTAAAAACAATAATGTTCCTATAGATCAGTTTATAAAGAAAGACGTCGCAATTGAACCAATGAAACGAGATTTAAAGCTAAAGTCGGTGAATTCTTCAGCCAAAACAAACAATCCGCCATCCTCAAGAACTACTAGAAGACACAGTGACATATTTCTACCCAGAAAAGATATGCGGATGCCATCAACAAAATTTCCCAAAAGACGACTCAGTGAAATCATTCCAAATAAAGTCGTTGCATCAGTTTCTAATGTGCCTTTGGTTCAAAGTTCAAGAATAAGCAAGAACGAATCAAGAAAAGGTTCTCCAAAACTCCCTTTATTAAACAAGAGATCTAATTCTTTAAAAACTACTGTTTCCACCCCGAAAACAGGTCCAAAGTTGCCACCTTTGAGAACTGTAAAAAGTCTCCCGAAACCGGAGCTTAAGGAATCAAGAAAGTCAAAACCCGTGAAAGTAACTGAAGAAGCTGTGCCAGAAAATACGCTACATGTCATAGTGTCCGGAAATGGCGTTGAAGCTACTAAAAGTCAAAGTCATAGTTCGCATGTTGCTTCTTCGAGCTCTGAGGAGAAAACCTTTGCAAATGGTCAAATCGAACTGCAGGTATCCGCACCGTCAATGGCAGATGATATACCTAATAACGATGACCAGGATGATGAGCATATTGGGTCACAAGCATCACCGTCAATGGAAGATGATACAGCAGCTAAAGATGGTCAGAACATAGAGCAAACTGGGCTGCAGGTATCTTCACCATCAATGGAAGATAATACCTCTATAAAAGATGATCAGGACAACGAGCAAAGTGCGCTGCAGGAATCTTCACCATCGCTAGATGATGATAACCCGGCCAAAGATGATCAGGACAACAAGCAAATTGGTCTGCATTTATCTGTACCATCAATGGAAGATTATACACCTGTGAAGGATGGTCAGCATAATGAGCAAACTGGGTTGCAAGTATCTTCACCAATATTAAAAGATAACACCCCTACAGAAGATGGTCAACAAGATGAGAACTTAGAAGATTTGGAAGTCGGTGATACAAAGGAGGAAACACGGAGTGGAAAGTTAAAGGTGGAAACTGAAGACGATTCTCCTGATGATATACGATTCAGAAGAGGTACGATTCTCAGTCCTCAGTCTGGTGATAGCAGCCCAAGAAAACTAGAGTTCAAAACAGGAAAAGAGTTGGACGAAAACGAAGCTGAAAATGCTGAGCACGCGAATTTAAGGAGATTGTCATCTGATGGTTTGGTATGCAGTCTCGAAAGTAATGTGATCAGCGTTGATCTTAAACACCAAGAAATGGAAGAAAAAAAGGATCCGGGTCTAAGCAACAACGTTATTGAAGAGACAGCTAGCAAACTTATTCGAGCTAGGAAGAGCAAGGTCAAAGCTTTGGTGGGTGCTTTTGAAACTGTTTCCGGTAACATCAGATGACCGGAGCACGTTAGACTAAGGAATACTAAAGTGTGGTGAGTTTTACGAGTTTTGCTCATATTGATCTCCTAACTCGGTCTCTTAACATCATCGGTGTCGGATTTAGGGATTAGGATTCAGGAGCCGATAAATTTGGCTGGATATAACTAGTTGATTATATTTGGATCAATATGCAAAATTTGTCTCCCACCGCCCTTCCCACAAGTTTTCTTGTGTTCTTGAGGTCTTGTGCCTTGCTTTCGCGCATTACAAACTGTATGTGGCAACTTTATACATGTAGATTAAAATTTGAAGGTTTAAAATATTGTTAAGCCACCCTTTCATGGATCCCATAGGTTCCATATTCATTTTCAATACAACCTAGTATCATACTAGAATCCATGATGATTCTTAAAGACCAGTCTCACATAGAACTTTGGCTTGTTTATATTTCTTTACATGGGATGCTAGGTTCTCGGATCATGAACAACCTGTTTACAGAATGTAAGAAAAATGTTGCTTAGGATTTCTAAGCAGGCCTTGCAATTTAAGGAGCTTGTTGTGCTCACTTGAAAGCCAAGAACACCACCTTGAAGTGGCTGGCTGCTGGCACGCACATTATTCTGATGTTGTTGTTGAGACTTAAACTCACAAACTCTTGATTTGTGGGCCTCTTGATACCGCTATATCCGGTTATATTATCAGAGGCCCCAACAATTGGATCAAATGTCATATGCATAATAGACCATACGGCCTACTGAGGGTCATCTACTCAACTAGTAGGGTGTGAGATTGAACCATCAAATCAATAATTCCATATAATTATTCAACTTAGCTTGGCTTAACAAGCAGGGTTGGAACAGTTGGAAAACCCATCTCCTTTGGAGAAAGAGGTGAGGGTTCGATCCTCACTCCTTGCAAAAAGGCCAAAGGTCCTCTGGAAGCAGCCTCTCTACATGCGGGTAGGGGTAAAACTGTCTACACACCTCCTACATACCTTGTGGAAGACTAGATTGGGTACTGTTGATTTAATTTCGCTTGGCTTTTGTAAAGAACTATTTGGTTTCGGTTGATTAGTTTTTCCAACCAAACATGAAAAATGTCACTTCAAATATCTTAGTACCAAATCAAACTGCTATAGACTACCAATTAGCATTTCATTCTTATACTATATTGCTTAAACAATTATACTAGGTGAATAATTCATTTTAATAATATGATTCTAGTTTCTTTTTGCAAGGCAATATGATTTGAAAATTGAGATGCACTTAATAGTTAAGCTTTATTTATATTGAAATCTTTATAATATATTAACACAAATCGAGTTGTGAAAAAGAATTTAAGCCACGATAATCAAATTTGATTCGAGGGTTTAAAGAAACTGTATATTGTTGTTGGAAAATTTAGTGCACTTGTGGGATTAGTTCATATTTGGTAATGGGTCAGGAGGTACGGAGTATACACTCATTAGGTCCCTGAACACCCTAACTCTTATAGTGGTAAAGTATGGTTCAGTCTTTGTTGAAGTTCAGGGAGTTTACTCTTCAGTGAGTTGACTATGAACGATATTCATCAGGTTGATGAGTTTAGCTTTGTGCTCTTTGAGTAATAAGCTAATGGATCTCATCAGGGAGGTGTTATCGGATAGTTCATGTAATCAGTGAGTGAACACACTCAGTGAGCAATTCTCTCAGGGACTAGCTCATCACTGAATCATGAACAACTTGTAATGGTTTTGACCTATTCAAGTGGCAATTACAACTGCTTAATGACCACGTTTAATTGGTCATGTAACCACTATTAGCCATAATGGAGATAATTATGAGGCGATTAATGGGCCGATTAATCCTCATAATTCCATTTGACTAGCTATGAGTATTTTCCTATAAATAGGAAATGATATCATGCATGAAGGAGACACAGAAAACATAAACACTTGTAAGCAAAGGGTTATTGATTTGTGCCTAAATCATTAAAATACATTTGGTCTTATCCCAAGTAGATATTCGTGATACCCAGGCATTAGGGTCGAATAGTTTACTTTGGAAAGTGATAACACGATTCCAAGTGATATCCGGTAACCTGTATTGGTATCTGATAAGTTATTGATTATCTTACCCTCATATGGGCGAATAACCCCCCAACAATCAAAGTAAACTATTTTGTGATAATCAATGGCTGCTGCTGCTATGAAACACATGACTTCAAACTTTGCTAAGCTTGACAAGTTTGAAGGGCTGGACTTCAGACGATGGCAAAAGAAGATGCATTTTCTTCTTTCAAGCATGAGTGTGGTCTATGTTCTGACCACACCTATTCCTAATGATGGGGATGATGCTACTGTGGAACAGATAAGGAGGAAGAGCAAATGGGAGAATGATGACTACATTTGCAGAGGCTTAATTCTTGGGGATGATGCTACTGTGGAACAGATAAGGAGGAAGAGCAAATGGGAGAATGATGACTACATTTGCAGAGGCTTAATTCTCAATGGTATCTCTGATTCACTCTTTGACATTTATCAGAATTTTGAATCTTCCAAAGAACTATGGGATTCCTTGGATGCCAAATATATGGCTGATGATGCATCAAGTAAGAAGTTCCTTGTAAGTAATTTCACAAATTACAAAATGACTGATTCAAGACCAGTTATGGAATAATACAATGAACTTCTTGGTATACTTGGAAGGCTTACACAACACAATATGCACATGGATGAGGCTATTTCAGTCTCGTGTGTCATTGATAAACTTCTTCCTTCTTGGAAAGATTTTAAGCATACCTTGAAACATAAGAAGGAGGAGTTAACTCTTGTTGAGTTGTGTTAATACAAATAAGCCGTAAAAACGTTTATTTATATTTTACGATCTTCTAATGTTTTGTCGATAACAAAAGTAAAATCATTTTAACGAAACAAATAGAGTACGTAAATAGTTTGAGTTAATAGTTTTCTAACACAATTAAGTTGTCACATAAAACACTAAAACAAGTATAAGTGATTTTATGATTTAGATACATATGTACAACAACTAGTGTTTACATATTGGGTTAAACATATACTTAAACTAAGTATACTAAAATGGGTAAAAACTAAGTGTATGCTAAAATGGGTAAATACAAGTATATACTAAATGGGTAAATACTAGCAAATGGTTTTGACCCATAACCCATGGTTTTATATATACCACTTAACCAAGTTCATTGTATCTAGAAAGAAAACCATGGATCAACCCATAACCCATGACCCATGACCCATGACCCATAACCAAAAATACCCATGGGCAAAGAGGAGCGGACCACGGATCCCTAGCTTTGTGCTAGCCGGATCCCTTGTGGTAGGGATCCGGAGAACAGTAGAGGTTTTTCCTCTATAAATAGTGAGCCATTTCTTCATTGTTTCTCACCCCTTTCAATATACTTTCTCCCTGAGTTAAATCTCACTAACCTTAGATCCAAGAGATCTATGTTTGTAGTTTTGTTTTTGTGTGATCTTTTAGGTTCCTCTTAAAGGCAAGATCACCACCTTTGAAGTCGAGCAAGCTCAAGTCCATGAGTTGCCATGCTTCCTCATCATCAAGGCTACTAAAGTCTTCTTGTTGATGATTCCTTTCTTTCTTCAAAGAAGTGTAGTGTTGAAGACATTAGTGAAAGATGTCTTAAGAGTCAAGACGAAGATATTAGTGAAGGGTATCTATCGTCTATAGGATAAAGCACTTGTGGTAGGTGCTTGGAAATCAATACTAAGAAGCATTAGTGAAAGGTGCTTAGAAGTCAAGACAAAGAAGCATTAGTGAAAGGTGCTTAGAAGTGAAGACACAAGACATTAGTGAAAGGTGTCTTGTAGATCTAGTCATAGGCATTAGTGAAAGGTGCCATAGATGTACATTCGATATGGTGTGTTTCGATGTACAAGATAGACTAGTTTTAGATCCAAGGATATTGATATCCTTGATGATGTTTTAAAGGAGTAGATCTCCTTTGGGATTAGTCGTTGGTGTAGTGTGGTAGTAGTTCCTCCATTGCAATGGAACTAGGTGCTTAGCCTAGTACCTAATAAAGGGTAGGCGACGTTGTGAAGGTGTAGTTCACCTAAGGTGTGAAAGAACTAGGTACTTAGCCTAGTACCTTATAAAGGGTAGGCGACGTTGTGTAGGTGTGGTTCACCTTGGTGTGAAAGAACCGGTGGTTAGCCTAGTACCGGAAAAAGAGTAGGCGACGTTGTGAAGGCTTCTCCGCCACAAGGAGTTGGTGTAGTGCTTATGAACTCTCGAGTAGGTGACTCGGGAGTGGAGTAGGGCAAGGAAGGTGACCTTGTAGCCGAACCACTATAAATACTTGCGTTGTGGTTTTGTGCTTCTTACTCTAATCTTTTCATTACTTACCTTTACATGCTTGTTTATCAACATCCAACACACACATCCAAATAGATTGACATAAGTCGATCTAAATAGATTAAAAGGAAGTTTTAATTGGTAAAACTATTCAACCCCCCCTTCTAGTTTTCCACAATTGGTATCAGAGCTTCGTTACCAAGGTTCTTGAAGTATATTGTACTTTAAAAACTTGATACGATCCATGGTTAATTGAAAACTACAAAGAAGGTTTTTCATAAAAGCAAACACCATGTTTTTCAAAACTATATGTTTTGGATGTTAAAGTTGATAACAACATTTTTTTTCCTTTTATTTTTTAATTGCACTAATCTTTGTTGTCATGTTGATTAGTCAAAGCTCATACCCACCAAGCTTTAGGAGTAGCTTGGTAACAAGAATACCTTCCTTAAGAAGGTATCTTAATCGCAAAGGAGCGGGAATCGTCTAAGTGACATTTGTTGTGTCATTTGTAAAGACATTCCTAAGTGCGCTAGAGGTATGATTCTCCTTTTATTTTGCTTGATAATTAAGTATGCCTATTTAGGTATTTATATGATTATCTTTTGTGCTTATACATGTTTTACATGAAGCTTCATTAGGAAGTCCTTTTCTACGTGTTTTATTTCTCATCTAAAGTTGTGGTATATAAAACTTTGTTTTGTTCCTTTTAAATCCAATAATAAAACAAAACACGAATTTCAAAAATTCCTCCTTCCCTATAAAACTCCCACCGTCGACCTATCTATCAAATCCTCACCTTTTTCAAATCATCCAATTTCAAAAATTTTCTCTCACTTAAAAACTTCATCTTCCTCCTCATTTCATCTCAACCGAAACCAAGAAGATCCGTCATCAACATGGTTTACATCGCACTCGTGCTCATCGCCATAACACTCATCGCACTTGTGTTCCCTATGATGAAGTTCACGTACGGAGACATTTACTTTGTGTTGTTAATCTATATTGGGGTCATATACCTAATCCTTTGTATCATTCTTAGTATTGAAATGCAATACTATTAATAATCTAGTTTATCTAGGTTACTTTTATCATATCGTGTTTGTCACTTATTTTGATTTATATGTTTTATATTTCTTTTGTGATACATTAGAAGTCATGTATGCATGCTAAAGGAAAATGTAGGATAAAACATATTTTCGTGGTATAAAAACTGTAAAACCTATGTTTTTATAAAATCTGTTTCTGTTACTACAGATCCACGGATCCCGGAAGTTATACTAGCCGGATCCTTTTTGAAAAGGAACCGTGGGATCCGTCCTACTAGAAAACAGTTTTTCATGCAAATCAAAAATCTCTTTTCTTCTAAGAATAATACTCTACATGTATAAGTAAGTTAAGTGTATTTCTTGTTAGAAACCATTGTTAATAAAAATCTAGTAAAACCATTAGATTATCATAAGTTGACCACAAACACCTCCTTTTATTAACTTGTCATTTCTATAGGTTCAACTATGACGCATGAATATGAGTTTGATTTTTCACTCACTAGCGTCTACACTCCGAACATCTCTCTCGAACCCAACACGTCTGGCAATCATGTCCGTGGGTTCAATAATCTCGAAAACCGTCACTTCCATGAAGGACGTATTGTAGACACCTCTACAATTCGAAGAAGGTATCAATACCTCCTTCCGAGCCATAGGACTAGAATGCCTTCTTGAAATCAACGAGAAGATATGTCCAAGGTTCATAATGGAATTCTTCCGTCAAGTCGAACTCGTTCGTAACGAGGATCGCTCTCTATCTCTTTGGTTTTATATCAAAACCAAAAGTTCACTCTAACCCTTGGGCATTTTGCTCACATCCTCCGGATTCCAAATCATGGACAATGTGCCTTCACCGAAGATTGGTCTCTTGATTCTCTCTTCAACTTTCGTGAAGAAAATAGTCCATATTGTTCACACATACCCTCTCCGGAAGATTTAAATCGCATAATATGCAAACCTCGACCATATTACTCCGATCCAAACATTATCTTTACAAGGGATATCCGAGAAGAGTACAAGCCTCTTGCACTCATCCTACGTGAAAATGTTTGGAGTCTTAGGGGAAATCTAGAAATCCTTCCCGCTTGTTGTGCTCACATATTGTATTGTTTGCTAACACAATAACCATACAATCTCGCCTACTTCTTCGAGGCGTAATTGCAAATCTTCAAGGCTCCAAGAATAAACTCATCCCTTATGGAATGTTCTTGACACGCCTCTATCATAATGTTATGCACTTCCATCCTCAATTTCAAAGTCCGTTGTACGTACTTGTGAACAAGATGATGAAACCGCTAAACATATCTCTTATGAAGACTTTCTTCATTCTTGACTCCACCAACACTCATCAATCACTTAATGATCCTCCTAGCGAGAACACTTAAGGAAACTAATAATATTTCAAAATAGGATCAAATCTATTGTACTCGTGCTTTATCAATGTAATCCAATTTCCTTCATGAAATAAAACATTTGATATCTTAGTATTTAGAACTCTCTTTAGACTATCCTTGAGATATAATGCATTGTCAAGATCATTGCATACCATTAGTAAAGGTCCTGCGAAAGCAGATGGGCGGATCCCAAAGTTACACTAGACGGATCCCTACTCTTAGGGAACCGTGGGATCCGTCGAACAAAAAATGCAATTACAAGCATTGTATTTCAAAGACATTCTTAGAACACCTCACACTAAGCTAAACATAGTGTCTTAAGGCAAATTAAGTCCTTATCAAGATAGGTTAATCTTTTCCATTCATACATAACTCACCGAGGTTACACTCTAAAAACGCTTGTAGATCTACCGTTTCATTTTAATCCATTACTCTTCCGCTCTTAAACTCACACCTTATTTTCTACTTGATCCCTCACATCTAGTCTTAGAAATCTTTCAATTATGGCAAAATTGATCATAAATCATCCTCACCTCCAAATTAATCAAATTTGATCAAAACCTAGTTTTCTCATCTTAAAGCTTCTAGGATATTTTCCAAAACACTATCCTAAGACACAACCTGATCTCTAGGATCATCTAGCTTCAATTGACATTCTAAAACTTTAGTGTCATCCTTGTTCATCCATTGGTACTCTTGAAAGTTCCAAATCCTTCCACAAAAGACAAATCATTAGCTACATCATTCATTACCTTTAAGTACTCAAGCATCCCTTCATTTAAAACACTTAGGAGGACTAAAACACTCAAGATGATATAGGTCTTAGATCTTAGAAACATCATTTCCAATCTTTCATAGCTGCTGAGAGACGGATCCCTAGGATTAGCCTAGACGGATCCCTCTGAGGAGGGAACTGTGGGATCCGTATGACGATAAGGTCAAATCTTGCTAATGCAATCATTTCAACTCATCTTCCTAACTCAAACACTCCATCTCATCTTAAATGAGTTCCTAGATCAGTGCAACCTCTGAAGTTGACTCTTGTGCATGTCAATCATCACATTCCAATGAATCCTAGTGGCTTGAAGCTTAAATGCACTTGCCAAATCTCTTAGTTTATAAACCACCTTATTAGGACCTCCATAGTCATCACTTTCATCCTAACTTTCAGCTCTTGCAAACTCTTGAAATCATCTCATCATGAGGAAAACCCCAAGTAGTAACTTATCCACCAAAGAACCACCCATGAAAAGAGCTCGTGTTATACACGAAATTTCCTCAACCGAATCATCTCCCATCAAATCAACAAATGATAGAACTCTTCATCATCCAATCAAACCAATTCCTAAAAGGATAGTACCCACAAAACTACCTATGCCAAACACCACCATACCTCCTAGGCCAAACAATGTCATCTCCACCAAACCATCACCATTGGTTCCTAGAGCTATTTCATTTACATCCCCACTATCATCACCACACCTCTACAATTTAGAGGACTTGCCTCCTAGGCCGTCTCATCCGCTTCCACCGACAACATTCTCATTAGGAGGAATAATGGTTCAAAATCAAGGTGTTGAGTCAACACTTGCTCCGGCTTCCCTCTCGGCGTTTTCATCATATAATCCCATTTGGATTATGACAAATCATCAAAATCAACCACCCGACCATATGGAACTTGACACTTCTCTACCACCACCATCATTCTTGGTTGAGTCATTCTTAAATGCACCTCCACCAATCCCTCCATCGTTTGAAGCTCTACAAGCCGCTTCACTTGATCCTTTGAATCAAGCCATTTCATTTCGTCCACCACCACTACCTAGCCATGACAAAGATTGCTATCATTGTCAACATGTTGAAAGTTTGATACATGAAGTACGAGAAGACCAACGTTTCATGTTCTATCATCTCCTCGAATATTTCGACGAGATTAAACCTAAACAAAACTTGAGCTAGAAGATTATAGTGGTGTCTTAGCTTCAAGCGTTAAGTGATCTAGAAATTCATAGGCATGTATTGTCTATTGTCTTGTTTTTCGAGTCATGTATATCATAACTCTTGTTTATTAAATGGAATTACATGTACTTGCTATATTTCTGAGTATGTGAGTATACTATATAATCCATATCTCTTTTTAGTATTAACATTTCTTGTTATACCAATCTTTGCTGACTTTATTCATCAGCCAGACGGATCCCTCAGACTTGCCTAGACGGATCCCTACTAGGAGGGAACCGCGGGATCCGTGAAACATAAAGCTTTCTTTCTACTAACTTGAAACACATTTGCAGGAAATTGTGAATTATTCTTGATTTCTAACCTTTGTTTTGTAGTTATTCAATTTACATATGAAGACTTTGACACCCTAAAGCTAGGGGAGCTTTATGTCAAAGCAATACATTGCAAATTACTTGCAATACTAGGTTTACATTTCGTGACATCCCTTTGCAAAATTGCAATCATCAAGGGGGAGCACATTCGTCTCGTAGACTATATCTTTTGCAAACTTATTTGCAAACAAACTAGATTAGTATTACTTTCTTGACGCTCTTACTTAGGGATGGACTCGTCAAGGGGAGTAAAGACGAGATCCTTTCCCGTTATTTGCTCTCTATTTTTTTTACTTTTTCTTTCACATGTTTTTCTTAAAAACAATGTGTTGCCTTTCTTCAAACACTTTTTGTTTCGACAAAAAAGGGAGAAGAAAGTAAAAACTACAAATTCAAACTTTTACGAATTTTAGCTTTTTCCTTAAAATAATTTTATGTTTTGTCATCAACAAAAAGGGGGAGATTGTTAATACAAATAAGCCGTAAAAACGTTTATTTATATTTTACGATCTTCTAATGTTTTGTCGATAACAAAAGTAAAATCATTTTAACGAAACAAATAGAGTACGTAAATAGTTTTCTAACACAATTAAGTTGTCACATAAAACACTAAAACAAGTATAAGTGATTTTATGATTTAGATACATATGTACAACAACTAGTGTTTACATATTGGGTTAAACATATACTTAAACTAAGTATACTAAAATGGGTAAAAACTAAGTGTATGCTAAAATGGGTAAATACAAGTATATACTAAATGGGTAAATACTAGCAAATGGTTTTGACCCATAACCCATGGTTTTATATATACCACTTAACCAAGTTCATTGTATCTAGAAAGAAAACCATGGATCAACCCATAACCCATGACCCATGACCCATGACCCATAACCAAAAATACCCATGGGCAAAGAGGAGCGGACCACGGATCCCTAGCTTTGTGCTAGCTGGATCCCTTGTGGTAGGGATCCGTGGGATCCGGAGAACAGAGGTTTTTCCTCTATAAATAGTGAGCCATTTCTTCATTGTTTCTCACCCCTTTCAATATACTTTCTCCCCTGAGTTAAATCTCACTAACCTTAGATCCAAGAGATCTATGTTTGTAGTTTTGTTTTTGTGTGATCTTTTAGGTTCCTCTTAAAGGCAAGATCACCACCTTTGAAGTCGAGCAAGCTCAAGTCCATGAGTTGCCATGCTTCCTCATCATCAAGGCTACTGAAGTCTTCTTGTTGATGATTCCCTTCTTTCTTCAAAGAAGTGTAGTGTTGAAGACATTAGTGAAAGATGTCTTAAGAGTCAAGACGAAGATATTAGTGACGGGTATCTATCGTCTATAGGATAAAGCACTTGTGGTAGGTGCTTGGAAATCAAGACTAAGAAGCATTAGTGAAAGGTGCTTAGAAGTCAAGACAAAGAAGCATTAGTGAAAGGTGCTTAGAAGTGAAGACACAAGACATTAGTGAAAGGTGTCTTGTAGATCTAGTCATAGGCATTAGTGAAAGGTGCCTTAGATGTACATTCGATATGGTGTGTTTCGATGTACAAGATAGACTAGTTTTAGATCCAAGGATATTGATATCCTTGATGATGTTTTAAAGGAGTAGATCTCCTTTGGGATTAGTCGTTGGTGTAGTGTGGTAGTAGTTCCTCCATTGCAATGGAACTAGGTGCTTAGCCTAGTACCTAATAAAGGGTAGGCGACGTTGTGAAGGTGTAGTTCACCTAAGGTGTGAAAGAACTAGGTACTTAGCCTAGTACCTTATAAAGGGTAGGCGACGTTGTGTAGGTGTGGTTCACCTTGGAGTGAAAGAACCCGGTGGTTAGCCTAGTACCGGAAAAAGAGTAGGCGACGTTGTGAAGGCTTCTCCGCCATAAGGAGATTGGTGTAGTGATTACGAACTCTCGAGTAGGTGACTCGGGAGTGGAGTAGGGCAAGGAAGGTGACCTTGTAGCCGAACCACTATAAATACTTGCGTTGTGGTTTTGTGCTTCTTACTCCAATCTTTTCATTACTTACCTTTACATGCTTGTTTATCAACATCCAACACACACATCCAAATAGATTGACATAAGTCGATCTAAATAGATTAAAAGGAAGTTTTAATTGGTAAAACTATTCAACCCCCCCTTCTAGTTTTCCACAAGTTGGGCAGTCATCTGTGCATTGAGGAATCTCTCAGGGTGCAGGATAATGACAAGCCAAAGAGTAGCAATGCTACTGGTGCTGATGTTGTCAATATGGTGGAGCATAACAACTCTACCAGGTACAATGACAACAAAGGCAAACGTAAACATCATGATAACACAAGGGCGGATCCTAACAAGAAGGCAACACCTACTTGTTGGAGATGTTGCAAAACTGGTCACATTAAAAGGGATTGCAAAGGTGTTAAGATTGGTGGTAAAACCAATGGATCAGGCACTAGTGGATCAGGGAATGGTTCAGTTCCTCTGAAAGTTCAGAATATGTTTAATGAATATCTTCAGGTTTATTATGTTACATATGTATTTGAATCAAACTATGTGCAGGATGATGATGTTGCGTGGTGGGTTGACTCTGGAGCAACTGTTCATGTGTGCAAAGATAGAAGCTGGTTCAAGACTTATGAGTCACTGAATAATGGTTCTATTCTTCACATGGGAAATGAGTCAACAGCCCTGGTGCATGGACGTGGTTGTGTAGATCTTAATTTTAGTTCTGGAAAGATTGTAACTTTGTTTAATGTTATTCATGTTCCTGATATAAGGAAAAACTTGGTTTCAAGTAGTGTTTTGAATAATCATGGTTATAAACAAGTTATTGAATCTGATAAATTTGTTTTGTCTAAAAGTGGTGTATTTATTGGTTTTGGATATTTGTGTAATCAAATGTTTAGGTTGAACATTGTTAATGAAATTCAGCCTTTGAAACCACCTCTGACCTGACTGACTCTACCTTTTGGCATACTAGACTTGGCCATGTACACTATAAAAGAATGCAAGATATGTCTAAGGATGGGTTAATCCCAGCATTTGACATGGACACTGAAAAGTGTAAAACTTGCATGTTGACCAAAATTACTAAGAAACCTTTTCAAGGTGTTAAACGTGAAACTAAGCTCTTGGAGCTAATACACAGTGACCTGTGTGATTTGCATGCCACTCCCTATTTGGGAAATAAGAAGTACTTTGTGACATTTATTGATGATGCTTCTAGGTTTTGTTATGTCTATCTGTTACATACTAAGGATGAAGCATTAGATAAATTCACAGTGTTTAAAATTGAAGTTGAATTGAAACTTGGGTCCCTGATCAAAAGATGAAGGACTGATAGGGGAGGTGAGTACATGGATACTTTGTACTTTCAGTCTGTTGGTATAATCCATGAAACGACTGCTTCCTATACTCCTAAGAAAAATGGTATTTCTGAAAGGAAAAACAGGGTACTGAAGGAGATGGTTAATTCCATGTTGTCCTATTTAGGACTGAGTCAAGGATTCTGGGGTGAAGTTATGTTAACAACTTGCTATTTATTAAATAGGGTTTCCAACAAAAGGAACAAGGTTACCCCTTATGAACTCTGGACTAAAAGGAAACCCAACCTGAACTATCTCATGGTTTGGGGTTGTAGGGCTGTTGTAAGACTCCCTGATCCAAAGTTGAAAACTTTGGGTGAAAGAGGCATTGACTGCATCTTTGTTGGATATGCTGAGCATTCCAAGGCTTTTAGGTTCTATGTTATTGAACCTAATGAAATTGTTTCAATTAACTCCATAATTGAATCAAGGGATGCAAACTTTGATGAGAATAGATTATCATCAGTCCCTAGACCAAGTCAGAGGATTCCTAATGGAACTCATGACATTGGTGTATCAGAGGTCCCTGATGAAGAGCCATCAGTGGTCCCTGATGAGGTTGTGGTTCAACAACCTGAACCTGTGCTCATAAAGAGCAAAAGGGTCAGGAATCCAAAGTCATTTGGACCTGAGTTTCAATTATATTTAATTGAAGGAACAAGGGATGAGGTCTCTGACCAATACTCCTATTGCTTCATTTGTTAAGGATGATCCCAAGACATTTGAAGAAGCAATGAAGTCCCAGGATATTGCTTTCTAGAAAGAAGCAATCAATGATGAGATGGATTCCATCATGGGCAATAACACTTGGGTGTTGGTTGATCTACCTCCTAGTTGCAAACCTTTGGGTTGCAAATGGATTTTCAAAAAGAAAATGAAGGTAGATGGAACTATTGAAAAGTTAAGGCTAGACTAGTCATTCAAGGCTTTAAACAAAAGTCAGGAATAGACTATTTTGATACTTATGCTCCAGTGGCTCGTATCAGTACCATAAGACTGCTGATTGTTTTGGCATCAATTCACAATCTGATTATTCATCAGACGGATGTGAAAACAGCTTTCTTGAATGGTGAATTTGATGAGGAGGTTTATATGAACCAACCTCAGGGCTTCATCTTTCCTGGCAATGAAAACAAGGTGTGTAAATTGATTAAGTCTCTTTATGGACTAAAGCAGACACCTAAGCAATGGCATCAAAAATTTGATGAAGTGGTTTTGTCTAGTGGTTATGTTCTTAACCAAGTTGACCAATCTGTGTATAGCAAATTTGATGAATCTGGTAAAGGAGTCATCATTTGTCTATATGTTGATGACATGTTGATCTTTGGCACTGACCAAAATCAGGTTGACCTAAAAAAGGAATTTTTGTCATCAAGGTTCTCCATGAAGGACATGGGGGAGGCTGATGTTATCCTTGGTATAAGGATTAAACATAAAAGTAAAAGAATTTCTATATCTCAGTCTCATTATATTGAAAAGGTGTTGAGGAAATTCAATTACTTTGATTGTACTCCTCTGAGTACACCTATGGATACTTGTGAGAAGCTGATGCCTAATAATGGCAAGGTTGTATCTCAACTTGAGTATTCTAGGGTAATTGGCTGCCTGATGTATGCCATGACTTGTACAAGACCTGATATTGCTTTTGCAGTGGGTAAATTGAGCAGGTATACTAGCAATCCTAGTGCTCATCACTGGCAAGCAATTCAGAGGGTACTGAAGTATCTGAAGAGAACTATGGATTATAGTCTCTCATATACTGGTTATCCTTAAGTATTAGAAGGATACACTGATGCAAGTTGGATCAGTAACACTGAAGACAATTCGTCTACAAATGGCTGGGTATTCCTACTTGGTGGAGGTGCAATTTCTTGGGCATCCAAGAAGCAAACTTGCATCACCAGTTCAACAATGGAATCTGAATTTATGGCCTTGGCAGCTGCTGGTAAAGAAGTTGAATGGTTGAAAAACTTGCTTCTTGAGATTCCATTGTGGCCTAAACCTATAGCACCTATTTCTATCCGTTGTGATAGTGCATCTACATTGGCAAAGGCTTATAGCTAGATGTACAATGGGAAGTCTAGACACTTAGGTGTCAGACATAGCATGATTCGTGAGCTTATCATGAATGGGGTGGTATTTATAGAATTTGTTAGATCTCAACAAAATTTAGCTGATCACTTGATGAAGGGTTTGGCTATAGACTTGGTTTTAAAGTCTGCTAAAGGGATGGGTTTAAGTCCAACTTAGTCGCTGGATGCTAAGACACCCAGCTCCCTCCTGAGGAAACTTAGGAGCTGAGTTCAATGTGAAAAGCTGAACATTCAGTTGACTGTAGCACATGTTTTATTTACATCCCAAGGTTGTGCTCAGAACCTGCTTAAATGGAGGATGAAGTCTTTACTTCTTAATGGTTAATTTATTTGAAAAAGTGCTTGGCAGGAGCATGAATAAAGAGGAACCACCTATGTGAATGTTGAAGTTTTGCCGCTTCAGGGAGCTTTAGACTTTGGCTCTTACAACATTTATGAATTTGGATATGGACACATGGCTTGTATAGTGTCAGGAGCTTTTAAGTGTTTGAAAACTTGTGTGTATTTTATCTTCAGGTATTCAAATGGGTTGAAGGGTTTAATTCTTAGAACACCCTGATTCTCGAATATTTGAACGTGTAATGTACTAAGATGGAAATTCAATCCTCAGGATATTTTCGTTTATGCACATGTTTTGTTTAATGTTTAATTTTCATGCAAAGGAAGTGAACTAAATTTGGGGAGGATTGTTGGAAAATTTAGTGCACTTGTGGGATTAGTTCACACCTGGTAATGGGTCAGGAGGTACGGAGTGTACACCCATAAGGTCCCTGAACACCCTGACTCTTATAGTGGTAAAGTATGGTTCAGTCTTGATGAAGTTCAGGGAGTTTACTCTTCAGTGAGTTGACTATGAACGATATTCATCAGGTTGATGAGTTTAGCTTTGTGCTCTTTGAGTAATAAGCTAATGGATCTCATCAGGGAGTGGTTTCATCAGATAGTTCATGTAATCAGTGAGTGAACACACTCAGTGAGCAATTCTCTCAGGGACTAGCTCATCACTGAATCATGAACAACTTGTAATGGTTTTGACTTATTCAAGTGGCAGTTACAACTGCTTAATGACCACGTTTAATTGGTCATGTAACCACTATTAGCTATAATGGGGATAATTATGAGGCGATTAATGGGCCGATTAATCCTCATAATTCCATTTGACTAGCTATGAGTATTTTCCTATAAATAGGAAATGATATCATGCATGAAGGAGACACAGAAAACATAAACACTTGTAAGCAACGGGTTATTGATTTGTGCCTAAATCATTAAAATACATTTGGTCTTATCCCAAGTAGATATTCGTGATACCTAGGCATTAGGGTCGAATAGTTTACTTTGGAAAGTGATAACACGATTCCAAGTGATATCCGGTAACCTGTATTGGTATCTGATAAGCTATTGATTATCTTACCCTGTTCTGGACGAATTACCACCAACAATTGTTTGATCCCATATTCATCAAGATTGTTGGTCGTTTTATATCCCAGTGAAAAGTTGGTGTTTTATGCATCCTTAGTCCTTACGACGTTCCGTCAGTACATTAGCATTTCTTCCTCTTACATGTATATAAAACATCATTGTATCATGAGCAATATAATTTGCACTTAGTTGCCTATTTGTTTATAGTAATTTAAGCAAGAAAAGGGTATGTTATTTGTATGAAGTAACACAGACAAACAGTGTAAATGATTGAAGCAGAAGTGGAGTCCATCCATAGAGTAAATGTTACTATATGACAACACAACATGACACAAATGTACAATATATTTCCAATCATTTCACATGAAATCCAGCCTGTGTGTTTAAATGTTGGGAACAAGTTCATAACTCCCTAGAAAGTGAAACTCTTTAGCTATTATTTAACATTATCCGATTCACTTAGATTTATTCAAATGATTGAAACTTATTCATACAGCTGATCAAATGTCTCTAGTTCGAATACTATATTGGGTACGTGTTATCATAGTGCGATTTCGTGGGTCTATAGTCTATCAATAAGGATTGCTGTTATTATCCTATTTTGGTTTATTTATTTAGTTGAATTCAACTTGAGATATTATTTGAGGTGCTCATGCTTCTGAATACACAGATCAAATCTTTTGGAGATAATCTATTGATCCAATATTATGGGACCATGAAATTAAGCCTGTGGTATAGGATCACAGGAATCCTTTGTCTGGCCCCACTTTTGGTCTATCTTAGCCACTATAATTTGGCCTGAATCCTTATAGATAGCACCTTGCATTGGGTCTTAATTTAGTTGTGAGTTGTTTTGTGTCTTTGTCATAATGTTATCAATACTGTTTAATTAGTAGCATAATCATAATTCAAAAGTATTTGTATCATAATAGGCAATCTTGTTTTGTGGGTTGTAATATGTGTACTAAAGGTCACATCTTTACCTATAAAACACAACTGGCCTCTATTCAGAGTCTTCAGTATAGGTTTTGAATGTCATTTTAGGTCCGAATTTTCCATGTAAGCGCCTAGTGGGCACAAAGTATACGCTCGCTAGACAACATGATGAGCGTCCACTAAGCTTGTGTTTAGGATTGATTATTAACATGTCTTTGGTTCATTTGTGCTTTGATTAATGATTCAAAACAACACAACTGATTTAGGAATAAATACACGAAAGAACACTTACATGATCAACATATTAAGACATACTTAGTTGTAAATTACTATTATAGACTCTTTAATACTCTGTAATAACTACAAGATGCTTTTGTTTATCATCACTCTCCCCGAACATGGTCTAGTTGAGATGAGTCAACGCTCATCGATTTTCCCTGGTTGACCTGTTGCCGATAGAAAGCTGCCATGTTGTTGTACATATCCATGTTCATTTGCTGCATTAAAAAACAAGGATTAAAATAACAGTCTAGAAGTTAAGAACTGCAAAAAGTTAAACTTGAACTGCTCATTTTCGGCTCTTGACATACTTGTGCTAGAAATGTGCTGTGTGGATCGTTGAAAGGAACTGTGGTGCTGGTAGATGGGCGACTATGAATAGTTTGTGACGTGGCGCCTACATGGGCTTGGCTAAGCATGGTTTGTGGGACCATGAATGGATGATGAACTGGCTGGGGTATAACTCCAGGCATTCCCATCTGAAGGCCGAATCCCATTCCCATTCGCGCTAGCATCGACATTTGAAGCTGCTGCTGCTGTTGATGTTGATGCTGTTGTTGCTGCAATTGTAGGGGCATTGACATCATCATTTGTTGTGGTGGAAACGGCATGTTCTTCATCAATTGTACTTGTGATTGTAGCTTTTTTAAGTAATCAATCACTTCATCCAACAACGATGCTTTATCTGTCTGTATAAACAATTTCCAAATTTAGATACTTTTCCACTAAACTGAAATGGGTTAAAAATGAGGTACAAAGTACATGTTGACTTTTCAGGTCAAACTGACTAAACTTTAACTATAAAAATTGACTCGACTGGCCTAAAACTATAACTTTTATTGATAGTTTATGATAACTCTATAGATGGAAAGATAATTCTGTTATTTAAAGAAATTAATACAGTAATAAATTTGGAGATTTAGTTTGGTAGGATTGACTTTTAAAGTTAAACAGTACAAGAGAACACATAGATTTCTAACCTTATTAGCATTAGGCACAAGCTTCTGTAGAGCTTTCATTTTCTGGTTGATCCTTTCTCTTCGTCGCTAAATTAATAATATATCATGTAAGATTTAATTATTCATTGTGAAGTCTTTAATTTTTCTGTATTTTGTTAAAATAATAAAATTTTCAAACAATTTATTAAATTACCCGTTCGGACTGGTTATGAGTAGCAGCAGCTCTGCTTCGTCGACATGATTGAGATCGAACTGTTTCACCCTCAGTCCTACATTCTTCTTCTTGATTTTCCTGTTCAATATCAAGAAACAGAAAATTCAACTAAACATAATATTTGTGTATAAAGTACATCCATTTTTTTTTTCACTTTGATGAATTCAAGTTTTATTAAAAACTAAAACTTTCTTAAGAATTTGAATATTTATACCGATCCATATTGGCATGCAGAGTCATCATCTGTTTTTTGGCTCTTCATGCTTTGATTAGGCGAGTCGAATGAAGGCCATGTCATCATTGTAGTATCATTATCTTTAGAATTATTAGTCCCACTATTGCTAATATTATCTTCTTGCAAATTTGCATTACCCAAATTTCCTACACATTGATCATGGACAATCACAGATTCTCTAGGCCGTTTCCTTAGGTAAGTTGGGCCACTTGATGATGCAACATTCGAGCTTAAGTTGCGAGCTCTTGGAAGACTTTGACTTTGTTGCAAGTCAATTTCTTGATATTGAGGTTGGTTGTAACATGTTGTAGCTTGATGAACAATTGATTCTAGTGTCTCATTTGCTCTTCCTAGCCCATGCATGGCTGGTTGGCCATTTTCCCATGTTATTTCTGCTACTCCATAGTCAGCAAGCCTGAAAATTCACATGCATAAAGAGTAAGTAAATCACTAATATACCCATATGCTAAAAATGAAAAAGATTTTTTTTTAGTTTGTAAGATTTATATTATTGGTAACCTTGAAAAAGCCATTTATTTCTGTGCTAGTGAAAGCCAGAAGGCTGTGAAATACAGTCACTTACAAGACATGCTATTTATATACCAATAACACAACCCTTATACAATATGGAAAATAAAGGCTAGTCCTATTTCTAAGATAAGCAATGTAAAATTCTTAAAGCACACTGCACATGTCACTGATGCATGTATAGAAAAAAAAAGGTTTTTACCAAAGAAAAAAAATAAGAAGATTCTATAATGAGTATGTGTACATGGGGACAAGAGGAGGGGTATGCTGCTGTTGATGCATGTGAGAGGATCTTTATCTTTCTTCTTGTTCTTTGCTTCCTTTTAAAGTTGCCAAATTCCAAATTTGGTATTCCCTACTTATTTTGAGGTCTTTATATAAATAATGCTACTACACCCTCAAAAAAATTTAAAAAGTAAATAAAAAAATAAACTAGCCTATCTATGGTTGGGATTTAAGATGGATGTCTTTGGTGTCAAGTTGTGGGTCCAAATTTGGATTTCCAAATTAGAGTTGTGATAGAACATACCATATAATGTAATGCACTGAATTGTAATGTGGGATAAGTGGATATTTTTATGTCTGTTTTTCTTCTTTTCTTTTAAATAACCATATTTAGGCTTATTCTATGTGCATGCATGCTTGTTGATTTGCCACTTTCTTTTGTGTCAAGTACTTTTCTTTGTACATTGCTAATTTAATCACCTACCCTAATAGCATGGAGTTATGAATTATGATGAAGTGCGATGTATTAACCTCAACAAACTCATGAAAAAGCGGCCCGCTGAATTACAACAAAGCAAATCCGATCAGGAGTTTGAGTGTTGGGTGATGTTAGATAAAACTTCCAACAAACTTGCGAGCTTAGTGCGGAACTGATCAAAGAATTTAAAAATGTTAGCCGATAAGCCAAGGTCTAGAATACTATTTGTATTAGTATTTATATACGGTATCTTGATGATTAATGGGACATACGATTCATTCAAACACTCACAACCTTCATGGTATCAGGAATTTTCTGTGACAGATCTCGGCTTACTTAATTATTTTCTGAGTATTTCTGTTACACGAGATTCTTTAGGGATGTTCTTATCTCAGGTAAGTATGCTGCTGAGATTCTTGAGCGGGCTCATATGGTCAACTACAATCCTAGTCGGACTCTTGTGGACACTGAGTCTAAATTGTGTGATGATGGTGATCTGGTTTTCGATCTAACAGTTATCGGAGTCTTGCGGGTGCTCTGCAGTATCTTACCTTCACTGTCTAGATATTTCTTATGTCGTGCAGCAGGTTTTTTTACATATGCATGATCCCCGGAAGCCTCATTTCTCGGCTCTTAAGCGGATTTTGAGATATATTTTGGTACTTTAGATCATGGGTTACAGTTGTTTTCGTCATCTACTACATCTTTGGTTGCTTATTCGGATGCAGATTGGGCGGGTTACCTAACTACTGGGAGATCTACTTCTGGTTATTATGTTTTTCTTGGCAACAACTTACTCTCATGGTCCTCTAAGCGTTAACCCACGCTTTCTCGTTCTAGTGCTGAGGCAGAGTATCGTGGTGTTGCTTATGCGGTTGCTGAAACTTATTGGTTACGTAATCTACTTTGTGAGTTGCATACTCCTTTGTTTTCCCACGCTTGTTTACTGTGATAATGTTAGTGTTGTGTATTTTTCCTCCAATTCGGTTCTTCATCAACGTACGGAGCATATCGAGATAGATATTCATTTTGTTCGGGATTTAGTTGCTGATGGTCAGGTTCGAGTACTTCATGTTCCATCTCGTTACCAGTTTGCTGATATCTTCACTAAGGGCTTACCTTCAGCTTTGTTTGAGGAGTTTCATACCAGTTTAAGCGTCCGACGTCGTCCCACTCAAACAACGAGGGAGTGTTAGCTGATATTTTGTAATGGGCTCAAGCACAAGGTCTAGACTACTATTTATATTAGTATTTGTGTATGGTATCTTGGTGATTAATGGGACATATGATTCATTAAAATTGTCAACACATTAATATCACAAGATAATAGACAAAAGAAAGAACAACATGTACACGATATATATCATTGAACCCCCTTTATTAATAACCAATAAAGGTTTGCATCGAGACAAGAAGATTGAATGAACTAGCATTGCCCTTACCTCTATTAATAGAAATGAGAGGATACAATTATCATGAAATTAGAATTCCATATTATCTTTGCTTGTCTTACACACCAGCAATCTTAACTCTATATAACTAAATACATTTAAATCACTATATATAGACTAATTACACATTATCCCACTAAGAATTGCTACTATATATTAACACTTTCTACCTTAGTGGAGATTCTTAGTCTACATCGAGACTCGATATCTTCATCCAATGCTGGAACCTTTAACCCAGGACCTCATTGTTAACCGGACGTTGTACATTAGTTAATATCCAAATTAGCTTCCTTACACCTCCTTCACCTTTTTTGAGATTTTTTTGTATAAATGGGGTGATTTTGATTTTGATTTGTAAATATTGGTTAGTTATAATTTGCTTTGTAAAATGGGGTTAGTTTCACATTTTGGTCCCATACTATTCTAAAGAGTGTACATTTTTAACCCCTAACTTACATAATGTATTTATATCATGTATTTAACATTTTAATTTTACGTATTTGATAACTTTACATGCACCTTCGATATTTATAACCTCTTTATTTAAAATTAAATTTCATTAAAAGGAAAAATTGCAAAGTTTTAACTAAAATAAGTCTAATAGCATGAAAGTATTTTTGTATGTAAAAAAAGTACAATATAATATCATATTAAATAGCTATGTGTAGAAACGACAATGAGGCGGGTTTGGACGAGGCTGCCATCCCCGTCCCCAAACCCATTTACCAAAGTCCTCCCCACACCCGCCTCGATTCCCATCAGGGATCTAATCGGGGAACCCCTTTGGGGCGCGATACTCCCCCAAACCCTCCCGTAACCCGATTAGCGTACCCTCCCAATTAGTTTGGGTTTCGGCTTTTCTCGTCGAGCTCGGGTAATGTTGCCATCCTTAGCTATCTGGCATATTTGCATAAGTTTAAACACACCACATATTCTCCATAAAGAATTATAATGTTAATGAAAATTGCTCGAGGAACTTAACTGTTGAGTAGTTATGTACATTTTTTTTAAATAAAAATTGTTCCTATGAATAATTAAGAAATACGTTTACATACATGGAGCTCTTTTGCAGGTAATTTTCTTCCATCATTTAAAGCTACAAAAATATCATAAAAATGAAATTAATACCTTTGTTTGTTATACGTATATCGTTGTAGCTATAGAAACTGAAATTAAGACCGTTATTTATCATACATATATCGTTTCTACACAGTTGTTTAATATGATATTATATTGTATTCTTTTTACATATAAAATACTTTCATGCTATTAGACTTATTTTAGTTAAAGCTTTGCAATTTTTCCTTTTAATGAAAACTTAATTTTTAATTAAAGATGGTATAAATATTAAAGGCGCATGTAAAGTTATTATATACATAAAATTAAAATGTTAGATGCATGTATAAATACATTATGTAAGTTGAGGGTTAAAAATGCATAATCTTTAGAATAGTGTGAGACCAAAATGTGAAACTAACCTCATTTTACAAAGCAAGTTATAACTAACCTATATGTTTGCAAAGCAAAATCAAAACCACCCCATTTATACGAGAAAAAAAAATAAAAAGAAAAATCCTTTACCTTTTTTCTTTTAGCAACACTACTCTCTGCACATCTTGACCAGGTACTCCGATTTTCATAATATCTACCGCACTTTTGCAACAAGGTGTACCTGCTTCTTTATAGAGCAGTATGTGTTTGGCTTCTCTTCAAGTTGTTTAACCTCCAACTATCTTTGAGCCACTACAACACCATAGTTATCCCGAATAACCTCAGCTTCATGATTTCCTGAGCTTCGTGCAGTTCCACCTCAAACCAAACATGCTTTTGAACATATACTTCATGATTTCCTGTTTTAACACCACGACCAAATTGCTTGAACCCAAATTATATAAAACCTCCATGATTTTGTACACCAGACCCATTAGGCTTTTCGACGCTAAACCTAGTATTCGTACTATTCATTCTTCTTCAAACTTTGATTTAACCCTTTAGAAACCCTAAAGACTCGACATTTTCAACAAGTTGTGTGCTAAACCCATTTATTTGAAATCTTGATCTACTTGCCTTTAGAAAAACCTCTAAAGATTCGATATTTTAACCTCGAATCTACAAAACTTGTACTCCAAGCAATTACTTTTCATGAATTTTCAAGAAACAGCTAAACCTTGCTTTTCTTCCAAGTTATCACCAAGACTTTATCTTCAAGAAACCCGCCAAAACCTTCAAAACTCAATTTATCAATCCCCCAAAAACCCAAAAACCTTTAAAGCTTCTTAACCTTCATGATTGATATTGACCACTAAATTGTTAACCTTTTGAAACCTTTAAACCCTTTTATTTTTACCGAAATCTAATCTCCAAGTAAACCCTTTGCATTGACTTTCTTGTACCTCAAGAAACCCTTGAGAAAACTGTAACTTGCACCTCAAGTTTCCCTTTGACCGACCTAAGCTTCAGACACCTTATATTAACACATCAATAGCAAAACAATAACTGAAAAACAACACGAAAACCAGATCTGTCCAACCAACTTCGACATGCTATATCTTCCTACTGGATGCTCCGATGCAATATCCCTCCAGTGAGCACCTAGATCTATGTGTCTTAAACCTAGAGTTCTAATTTCGTTGAAATCCAATAGGTAATGAACCCACAGTGTCAATTCTACCACATCTGCGCAGAAACCGGCGAATCAAACACGGTTTATTATTATTTTTTCTCTTGTTTTGGCTCTCCTTTTCTTGTGTGATTCCTTCTTCTCGAAAAAGGCTCTAATACCAATTGTTGGATAAAGCATCGAACAAACCTGAGAGCTTAGTATGAAATTAATCAAAGAACTCACAAGATAAGTCTTAAGACTAAACATTTGAACTAAAGACTAAATTGTTAGTCTAATGTGTGCATTTTGACCCTTTAAAAGAATGTGAAAATGAAGTTACAAGGTTTTCATGCACAAAATACAAACATGTAGGGATGAGCACGGTACCGGTCCCGTACCGATCCCGTACCGAATTAGTGGTATCGATTTTTTCTCGAGCATAAATTAGTGGTACCGGTACCGTACCGAACGAGATTCGGATATCGGTACCGGTATCGGTACCGGGAAATCGGGGTTTTCCCGCTTTTTTCCGGGAATTTCTCGATTTGGTACCGGTCCCGTACCGAATTAGTGGTCCCGATTTTTTTTCATCTTATTTCGTAGTCTCGGTACCGTACCGTATTTCAAGAATCGGTATCGTTTCGGTACAGTACCGGTACGGTTCTGGTTCGGTTTCGGAATTTGATTCGAAATGCTCATCCCTACAAACATGTAGTTATGAGGAGAGACTGAGAGAGACCTAGATGCATGGGTCATTGGTTGCCTATAGTTAAATTATGGACCATTCACATTTAGGCCTGAGCCCACATCTTTAATAGCCTCAAAGTAAGTTACTTGCATTGACAAATCTTTGTTTTATATTAAAATTGTTCTTTAGATAAAAATAAATAGTTAAAATATGATTAACAAGAGATAACAACAATTTGTTCTAAAAAAAGAAAGTGCCAAAAACTATGAGACTCTAGCTTTATGAGAGTTTGAATAGCCAAATCATGTTTTTTTGTGAACCATATAACAGCAAAATCAAGTTCAAAACTTTTCTTGGTTGACTTACCTACTCCCTCCGTCCTAAATTTATTGTCCCATATTGACTTTTTTAGTCTTTCTTCTTCAACTTTGACTAAAATTATTTTTGTTTGTGTTATATAATACTTGATGAAAAATATATGAATGTATTGGGTTTTAAATGCATTTTTCATTGGTATAATTTTCATCAAGTATTATATAACACAAATAAATATATTAATGGTCAAAGTTGAACAAGAAAGACCGGTCAAAGTCAAAAGAGACAATAAAAATGGGACGGAGGGAGTAATATTTTATCAACTGGCCTTCATTTTAAAAATTAAGTAAATGATTAGAAACAATTTTTTGTTGTCTAGCTACATTATTTTTGAGTGTGTACTTGAGGTTGGTTGTTTAAGTAAACATAAGACATCATTGTTGCTATTGAGATAAATATTGAATATGCAGTTTCTTGCCCATTGAGTGTAAACAAGATCATCATTACTTAATGAATAAGATCTCATTCTCATTATATCAGTTATTAAGTTCAAATTTTCACTTATACTTTTGACTTGCACCAAAACCAATTTTTGATACTTAAATTTATATAACTAACATACTCCAATTTAATACCGCCCAACGGCTAGGCAAATATAAACCTTGTTAAACTCAAAACTCGCAAATAAACAGTATATATCTTTATTAAGTTGGGACAATAGTAATACTTCACTGAATGTTGTGTTTCTTTCTTTTCTTTAGCTAAGGGAGTGGGTCCACATAACATTTAATAGTATTTCTTTTTTTAGTAGGACCCACTAATTTTCCCTTACTTCATCTATATACACAAACAAAAAAATAATAACCCCTCCCCATTATTCCTTCCCCATAAAATAAAAAAAAAAAAAAAAAAAAAAAAACTGTACTTCACAGGCAGGAAATGCTAGACTTCATTTAGCATTATTTTCTAGTCACATACGCTTCATATTAAATTTTTGGCATATCGTTCATGATAGATAATTTGGATTTGATGGTCCAAAACCAACCCACTATGTACCCCCTTGTGGAACAATAAATGGTCCAAACAGGGTATTATTTACTTCGTTGCATCAAGTCATTCCTCCAAAATTTTCAGTTGACCCCTACAATAGATAGGTTTGAAAACATATATGTTTGTTTGAACTGATATAGATCTGAATCATAAGTATAGGTATTTATTTCAAATAGAGATGGATCTTGTGTAGTTATGTTAATGTGCACACTAGTCTGAGAGGAGACAATTGCATTTCATATATGTATACACAAGTCAATCAAATTTGTAATAATATCTTAATAGCACAAGGTTTTTTTTTTTTTCTTTCTTAGAAGGGCTATTTTTTCACATTTCTATACCACATATCTCATAAATGTCCCTAACGAGATTTGAACCAAAAACTTTTTGTTGGTGGGTCACTCACATATCACAAGCCAAAGGCCTTGGGTCTTAATAGCACAGGTTTAATGATGAGTTATAGAAAACTCTTAACAAATTTTGCACAATATAAATCTATTTATGACTTCTTAAATCATGTTACTAAACAATGGACAATCATTTTGAATAAAAGAAGTTTTCATCCTCTAAGAACGTACAAATGCATACAAAAGTGTTGCTAGTGAATTTACCTTGAACCCGAACCATTAATTAGAATTGTTATAAGTTCATCTGACATGTTGTCCTACTTACCTATTTTTAAGTTAACATGTATATACAAATATGAGACTTGTCACATCGTTAAACACAACGAAAGTTCTCGATTTACAGTTAAGTTTTTGTTTGTCGGCAAATTAACACTTATACTAACAACACGCACGGATCAATAGGGACAATGAATGCTAAGGTCCAGGGTGACACCAAAGTCTTGATCACAAGGTTTTGTACACATTGGACAAGATGTGACAGCACTGAACATCATTGGTTGGCACTGTTCCATTAAACTACAAATTTTGTTGAGCAAATTGGACGGCTATAGATAGGCATGGACCTGCCTACGTTTCAATGTGTTTGCTTCTACAGTTACGTGCTCTACATTCATACAAGTGAGTGATTGATACATGTAGATGGCGTACTAGGGGTGTTCAATATTTGGTTTGGACATGAGAAGACCAAAAATTGCATTTGAAACCGAGCTTTCTAATTTTGTTTATAGTTCGGGTTATGAAATATCTAAAATTGTACCAATGGACATCCTAGAGTTAGGGGCGGGGCCAAAAAATATTTCTTGTCGATGAAATTTGATGTTTAAAGAAATTTACACCAGCAATTTCTTTTTTTGCTAAGGAGCAGATGTCAACCATGGCCTCGGCTCATGTTGTCTACACCTTGCCTAGAGTAGAATCTTATATTCAGAACTGAGTAATTTATGATTAAGCTATCTTAATGAACAATTAATCTAATTTACTTGCACTAAAAAAGTTTTATATATTGGATTATTTTCAAAATGCAATAATTCTTGGCTTCTTGCAATGTAAAGTTTTCAACTTCATTATTGACTTAAGGCCCTCCAACTTACACAGTTGTCAAATTTGTTAATTAACAGAATTCTTTGAAACCAAACAAATCTTTTATAGATTCATAGATTATTAAATCAGCATAAGAAGCAATATTTTGGAGATGAAACTCCAAGTGATCTCATCTCGTTTGCTCTTTCTTTTATCTTCTTCTCATCTTTCTTTTTCTTCCCTTCTGCTTGGGATCGAGCTCCTCCAGCTACATGATCGATCCTCGCCAGCTTGTTCTGGTAATGTTGCCAACTGATTGATCGTCTCTGATCCAATACTTTCTGTTTCGAATCACAAAAACTTAATATTTATATTGATTGTCATATAATAACACGAGTCATCAACACTTGTGTTGAAAAGTCCTTAACTAATTAAAGAAAGTCGGAAAAAGTAAGTAACAAACGAATACGATCAAACCTTTTTCTCTTCCATTCGACGTTTAGCTCTTGTTTTCTTCTCATTCTCCCATTCGAGAATTGTGAGGTTATTCTTCTCGTATCTAGGATTATTTTTCAATTTCTAGAAACATTAATTGAAGGTACCGATTCAAGTACACATGCTTAGAATAAATGATGTTATACCGTTTTTGAATCTTTAACAATTCATTTCTCTCCCAAGCACCAACGTTGGTGTTTCCACTTCCACGTATGCTTAAATTCCTATTGACATATGGATCTCTAGGCCTACTTGGTCTTGCAATCGATAGAGCTCTATCAATCTGACTCGTTCTGGTTCTCAAGGAATCTTCAAGTAATATAATTAAACCAATATACAAGTTAGGCCTCGATTGGAATATATTAAAGTTTAGTGTTGTCAGTAATCCAATTTTTCTATGGATTTCTGCTTGAAGATTACATGTTGTTTAATTACTAAACATGGTTATGCACTATATCTAATATTGAATAAATCCACAAAATATGTATTTTGTACCAAAACAAGGTTGCGATTTCAACATCAGTCAAAAATCATATATATTACATGTGTATTTTCTGTAATCTAAGCATGGCTGTGCTTTCTGTTTGATGACAACATCTCAAAGTGTGTTTATCTAGTTTGATCAACATTTTCATTTATGTTTGACACGAAATTAATCAGTAAACATGTTACTGTCTTTTTGTGTGTGGGTGTGCGAAAGTTGCTACAGATGTCTTAGGTATTCTAAATTGTGTTTGTGAATTGTGAAATCTATTAGTGTCGAAATTCGACGGTTAATATTTGTTATATGATTAGGGGTATCGTTTCTCTTTTGATCTTGAAAGCGTAACATGTGTTTTCTATAGTCTAACAGTATCATTATTTCTCCATGCTGATACTCAAATCAGATATGTGAGAGACTACGGTTCTGATCTTACAACTGTAAATGCTATAACCGAAAACATATTTTGTAACGTATGGCCATTACCTTCTTCTCTAGTTTTTTCTCTTCTTTGATGCTGAGAACTCGATTTTTCTTCTAAGGAATGTACAACGAATGTGGCTGCTGCTATAGCAGCCACATATTCACTGTTGATGGAATCATAATCTTGACTATTACCCTCATGAAACCACTTATCTGCAAATAAAAGGCAACATATATCACAAGGGTTGTATTTTGTTCCTTTACCTTTTTCAACCTCAAATTCTAGTATTATCTTGCTAGTTTTTTTTTTTTTTTTTTTTTTTTTTTTTTTTTTTTTTTTTTTTTACTTTGGAACCTAACTAGGTTTCATGGTAAAAGCAAAGATGAAAACCAGAATATTGGTATAAAATCAAGAAAAATCAAACCTTTGAAGGACTCTTTTTTGACGTGGTGTCCATGCTCCGATAATGATACCCTAAACAAAGAACATTGGTTTTTTAATTAAACTGTAATAAAGGCTATATATGAAGATCATATCAAATTAAATAACCACGATCATAGATCAACTACCTTCTTTGATTGATCATATTCGCCATTCTTAGCTCTCCAAAAAGCTCCACATAAAACCTAATGATTACAAACTAAGACATATATGGGGTTTTGTATAATGAAGAAACCCTAACAGGGAAGTCACTATAGGTGTTTATGGAGAATGAATGAAGGCAAGCAAAGTTTCACATGCATGGTGCATAGCAAATTGAGTTTTTGTATGTTTTAATTAAATTTAAACTAGTTGATAACTCGAAGACGTTAAATGTATAAATATACATAATAAATATATTAAATGAATTGCTAACCAATCTTCCCCGCAATTCCCTACGCTAGTGAATTATTTACAACACTCCAAATGTATATTTGTTAGTAGTATTGTTGTGGGTTTTTCGTATCTTCTCATGACATCATTATTCCCGCATATAAAAATACTTTCACAATCTCTTATCCGTCAAACACTCTTCCAAAAGTAAATGATTTTGATACATCAAGTTTGTATTGATTGAAAAAAAGGTTAAAGTTATAAAAATTTGAATCAAAATAAAATAAACATACTAAAAATGTAAAAACTAAAAAGTCATAAAAATATATAAAATTTGATGTTGAATTAAATAACACAAAATTTGAGAAAATATGGTGAAATTAGATCATAAAAAAATTAAACTAATAAAAAGATATTTAAGTTTAAAAATAAAAGTGATTAATTAGTTAAGAAGTGACACGTGTCACCCTATTATTGGAGCTCCTTATTTTAATTTGTTAGAAATTTCAGTGTAGTTTCACATGTCACTCAATGATGGCTCTTTATCTTATTTTTTGTGGAGCTCACAACTTAAATGCTTTATCTATTTTAAGTAAGTTTAAAAAAGTCTGAATTTTTAAGCCTTCTAATTTTAGAAGACATAAATGTATTATAAGTTAGTATAGATAGGCAAGCAAAGTATCTCACTTTTGAATGTCTATACTACAAAGTCATTGACCTAACCTTTTTCCAAAGTCTGTCTCGCCTATTCACGTGTATAAATCATTATTTTTACTAACTAGCTGATTTCTATTATACATTTTTACTTATGTTTCTTTCAGTTTAGGGACTTTACTCTAGATAAATGAAAAGGTCCGTTGGTTGTATTATACGGAATATAATTTTGTTTTATATACACACAACTAGTTTTTCATATAACTACTTGAATGTATTTAAGGCCATATAAAATCGTTTTCAAAAATATTTAAACTGAAGCTAAAAATGAACTGCGGATAAAATTCCATTCGAATTTTCAAATACTTTATGCAAAATAAAATGTTTGATCACAAACACATAATATCTATCTGTTTTGATCCGAAAGAGTAATGGTCATCATTATTAGCCCTGCACCAACAAAACACTATAATATTCAGTGGGTGTGCAACAACTAAAAAATGAAGCATAGATTGTCTAATCAGTTTAAACTTTATAGTTTTGGCATTTTGTAACATTTGTTCAGGAATATGAACGGGAGGATATGATATTACCGAAACATTACTTGGTTGCTCTTCACTTCCTTTATACCATCTAAGGGCATAACATGTTGTACAAACATCAAAAAGGAATATTAGAGCGTATTTAATGTTCTGCAAGACTCACTTCAACATAAACGGGTCAAACATTCACTATTTTTTCTCAAACTACCCAATTAAAAATAGCAATACTAAAAGGTGTAGGGATCAGCTGTGTTAAACCCAAAAGTCTATTTCTAATTCATATAACCTCGTAACTTGTTTTATTAGAAGATTACGATTATTGATGTAAAGATATTGCTTTTGTAATCATAAATAAAAGACTCATTACTTAATAAATATGTTAAAAATAGTTACAAAAAGGTTTTAGTAGGTTGATCCAACCACATCCCGTTTCTAACCTACTCACCTCGACCATCTTTCAACTCTGATTCTAACCATAAAAGAGTAAACAGAATTAGTTATAACTCTGCCTTTTGGGACCATAATAAGAAGGATCATGGTAAATCTTAATGCCTTCGGTGGTAACCATGGTGAATCATGTGGAGCCATACTCGACATGTTGACCTTCCTTTGAGTCACGAAAATCATGAGCCCTCGCCTCAAGTTACATGGAAGGGGCCAAAAAGGATAAACTTGCTCGTGTTTGTTGTATCTAACTGAACTACCACAAACATCATTCCACATATAATCACCACGCAAGTAAAAGAATTTCCACATAATATAACCGATGTAAACAGAAACATATAAATTTAAAGGTACCTTATTCAAATTTTTGGAGTTCACAAATGTTCATCCTTCTACTAAATCCTCTTCTATTGCTTCCTGAATTATAGGAGCAGCTACCGCTTTTGTTATATCACGTATGCTGGTAGAACAAAACAATTACAAGTAAATCTTTGATACCAAATTTTGTTAATTCATTGAAATAATATTTTTTAAATGTATACACCCTTAACCTCAGAATTTAGTCAAGCCGTTTCTAGAATTCAGTGTTCTCGTGATTGTGATAAGGATGACACTTGCTATAGGCTTTTATTTTGTTTCTTCCGAGTTTACATATTTTTCGTTTCAAAGAACAACTTCTTGAGTCTCTACAAACAATTGTAATACATAAGTTATATCAAAGCTCGCTAACAATAGTAACATTTCCAAAATGATAAGTTGCCCCAGTTGCCACGACCTGCCCCTTCACGCTTATAATTCTTTTGTGATCAAATAATTAAAATGACACTAAATTTAGTAAACTACGGGATAAAACTCGTTTATGCACAAATAACTAATATGACAATAATTTTAGTTAAGTACAAATATTTTATTTATTGTTGATTGAGCTAACTTAATGATATGAAGAAGAACTAACCCATGGCTGATTCCATTGCGTCGATCAAACACCCTCATTGGGCATTTACCTTATACAAATATTTTATTTATTGTTGATTGAGCTAACTTAATGATATGAAGAAGAACTAACCCATGGCTGATTCCATTGCGTCGATCAAACACCCTCATTGGGCATTTACCTTATGTGGCATCTCCATTGTTATAGTCAGCTTGCTTGGGACAAAGCCACGATGTCTGTTAGTGGGCTTCTCTGAGTCTACATTTTCCAGATGTGGTCTCCATCCTACACCAGAAAATCCATTGTGATTTTCATTGGTGTTATCGTTATCAAGAGAATCACGATTGAAAAGATGTCCAACATGACCAACTCTCTCTACCAAAGCGCCGTCCTCCATTCTGACCATAAGTCTTAGTCTGGTGTATGATAAGAAAATAAATCCAACTGAAATAACTACTTTGCAAGTTTTGAACAATGAGAAAAAACATAAAACAATATAGGTGCGTAAAAATGAAAAATATCAAGAAAACTGATTCATTCGCCGAACACTTTTTAGTAGTTTGCTTTTATTGAACATAGACTTTAAAGATAGTGTTACCATGATAACAAACAGTATTCGTTTTCCCAACAACTTTTAGTATTTTGCTTTAATTGAACAAAGACATTAAAGATAGTGTTATCATGATAACAAACGGTAAAGATAAAATCACGAACCTGTTACACAAGTGTACCAGATTCAATACAAACATGAAACACCTTTTAGGAAATCATGTAGCTCTTTATGCTCCAGAAGATAATGCCAGCATATGTCTCATAACACCAGGTGATTTTGCTCTCTAAATGCCATGAACACGGCTCATTCATAGCACTCTGCATAGACCATCTATGTAGTTCACGTGAATAAGGTTTTCTCGACTTGGTAGACACACCCTTTCTTTGCTATCCAAATAGCATATAAAGCTGTAAAATCTGTAACCAAACAACCCTTTCTTTGTTTATCCAAACAACATATAAATGGTGTAAAAATCCGCATTTAAAAACTGTAAAAATCAGTATATATAAGCTGTAAAAATCAGCATTCAAAGGCTATAAAAATAAGCATTTGTAAGATGTAAAGAGTAGAATATAAATTTGTAACTTGCAAGCTAGTGTGCAGCGAATGAGAAAGAATAAGTAAATCAGGTACATGCCCTCCTTACTTGAACTCTCATATGCATGTCGAGTTCAGGTAATAGGAATGAGGGACTGAGTTCATTTTGTTTCTCATGTGATATGTCCTTTAACCTTTATCATAAGTTAAAAAAAAAGTTTAAAAACAATGTTTGATCACAGACCCGAGTAATATAGCATATCTCATTTTAAAGGAGCCAAATGATATAATCTGGATTGCTTTTTGAATAATGGGTTCCCTTTCATAGTTTTATTGTTAATAGGCTATTGTTATTTCATCCAATGAATCGGCATTGGAAATATACCCATTTTCAAACACACCTTTATGTGGCTCACTCGTCTGGCCTTGATATTTAATATCCACAACATAATAAGATTATTAAGGCCACTCGCGACAGACCGACTCGTACCAAGGTTCACCCGTTGTGACAGTTAATAGTATTTGACGGTAAAAGAATAATATGTCATTAGTTAGTTGATCTTTAGCAAAGAATGGGTTACTAAAACTTTGTAAGATAAATTAGAAAGGTACCTCCCTACGTCTCTAGGCTTGTTCAACACTTCTAAATGATGGAGCTACTCCAACCGTTGTTCCCAGTTATCGAGCTATGTCCATCCGCATATGTACCAACAATATTAGTCATAGTGTCGTACTAATAAATCCAAAAACACTCAACATGTTACGAGTAAAAAAATTACATTCAGTACTTTCGTCAAATACTTTATGCAATTTCATCAAATGCAAAACTACTATCGAAAACAACGTGTTTCAAAAATAAAATTCCATTCGGGACTCGATATTATACACCCTGAAACCTACTTTCTCGATTTATAGAAACCTATACTTAAACAAATTACTACGTTTGTACCTTGTTGCTGACTGCAGGGCTTCAAAGCTAGATTGTCTTCTTAGGTTAGCTGCAACGCAATCATAAAGTAGGTTTGAGGGTGTATAATATCGAGTCAATATTGATTTTACAAATAAAATTAACAATCAAAATCCATAAATTTATACAAAACTAATCTCAATTGATCATACACAAAAACTAATCCGCTAACCTAATCTGATTTAATCAGACAAAAGGATAAAAATAAGAACTACCTTAACATAGGTTGATCAAAAGATATCTCCCATAGTGGATGATAGTACCAGATTTTTGTGCGTGTTTTTTTGAATCCCACTAATTAGGGTTAAATTTAGGGTTTTGGTTTTAGTTATGATCGTGGGTTTAATTTGATGATCGTGATTTGTTTGTGATTGAGAAAAGATTGAAACAATATCATAAAAATGGTACAGATTAGGTGAGTACATATTTTGAATTAGTATGCGTCTGGATAATTGAAGGTATTTGATTTTGGAAATGAAGAATGAAAAGGGCGAGGATTAATGGTAGATCCGAATGGGTAGGGGTTTCGGTTATGTTTATTTGGTAGGATTGAAGATGGTAATGTTTGAGAATGAATACCAATTTGAATAGAAGAGTTTGTTCCACAAATTATGGATTGGCTTACTGGTTGAGGCGCTTTTGTTTGGACTCAAAGACCTGAGTTCGAATCTTGCATGCTACACATTTTTTTTATTATGTAACCGGATGTAGTGCCATGGTGGCATTTCCACCTCATCATAGGATGCGCCATGTCATCATTAATGTGCCTAGTAAGCATTAGTGACGTGGCATGCTTAGTCCCATATATATGTATAGATTGTCAGAGATCAATTAGCTCGGTGCATTATAAAAGTTAGAACATACTAAACGATAATCCGTATCTAGCAACGACAGTATATTAAAGCATCAATTTGTGTGTGCAATTCTTTTTAGACTAAAATACACGGTTGGTCCCTAATCTTGTTCCGAAACATTATGTTAGGACAAAACTTGCCTTTTTCATCGTCGGAAGTCCAAAACAAGTTTTCTATAGGCTAAACTCGTCCCTTGACCATTAACGCCAGGTCAACGTCTGATTTATGTCAGTTAGTCGAGGGTATTATAGTCCATACACATTAATACCACACCTTAACTCAACCAGAGAAAAGCTATTCGTATACCATCTTGATCGTTTCCCTCCCTCGTCACACAACTCTCACATACATTTTAAAAATGGCAGACAAGGGCCTTACTTTTACAGCAGTAACTGATGAGATGGTAAAATATGTGAAGGAAAAATATGAGGATACTTGGTTACAAGAAAATGAAATGTCTGATGAAATTTTTGAAGATTTATGCAGATTTGCGAAAGAAGCTTAAGTGATGAAAGGTTAGTTCGTTTTTCTGTATTTGTGTTATTGGCATTTTAAGGTTACCAGTCAGGAATGAGCATAAATAACCTTATTTTATTTGCAAGAAATCCGAGCAGTGTTAGAATCTGCCAAGAAAAGGGATTATAGCAACCTAAAGGTATCTGACGATATGATTGAGTATGTCATGGCTACTTATGGGAATAAGTGGGATATAGGAGATGAAATTGCTGATGTGATACTTGAAGACTTGTGAGAAAAATATGGGAATAAGGAGTTCGAGAAAGGTTAGAGACTTAATGTTTGCAAACTAAGAAAGTTGTAATGGGTGAACTCTGATTTCTTTATGTTTTGGCTATCTTTCCAGATACTAAATTAAAAGGAAATGAAGTTGATGTCATCATTATTCCGCATAACATCTGATGATGAGTTTGGGATCATGTCTTCTAAGAGTACTACTTTGAAAGGTTCCACTTCCCAAGCTTCCAAAGCTTCCACTCCCAATGCTTCCAATTCACAACTTGTTACCACCCTTGTTCATAAAAGGCCAAAAACAAGGGAAAAGATTATAAATGTTGTACTTGGTCTTGCAGCGGCTGTGGGATGCTCCAGCACAAATAGGAATGAGTGGTATGTGCCTCCCCCTAAGGAGCTCAAGTCTCCCCCCATGAATATCAAGTCTCCCATCAAGAAGTTCACCAGTTATTTTTAGTTGTTGATGTAATAAAGATGTATATTTTTTGGCTGATAATGGTTACTGATAATGATACTTGTTAACATGTATATTTTGCTTTATATGGTATAATTAGTTGGTGGTGTATGTATATTTTGGCTTTGTTATTTTCATTTTGTAGTTCGCATTTGCTTATGCAGTTTAGGGGGTGTTTGGAAAAACCCATTTTGACTTATAAAGTCAACATAAACCAAAAAATAATTAACCACACCGAATTGTTTTAGTCTTTAAATATCTTTTGTTTGCATTTGTAGTTTTGGTTTTGCTATTTACGTTGTTCAGTTTGCAATTGGATGTGCAGCTTAGGGGGCTGTTTGGAATAACACAATTTGACTTATAAAGTCAACAGATACAAATTGTAACCAAAATTCTTATAACAAAAGAAGTACACACATATCAGTTAAGTTACATTTAGACCGAAGACAACATAGCATTTTGGCGGTAATTCACTTGGTTAATTGACTAGTAGGTGATCCATTTGGTCTTTGAGTTGCAGGTGCTTCACGTGGTGTTTGTCTTGGGCGTTCTCTATTTGGTCTTTCAGTTGCAGGTGCTTCACGTGGTGTTTGGCTTGGGCGTTCTCCACTTGGTATTTTAGCTGCAGGTGGTTCACTTTCTTCTTCATCATTGCCCAAAGAAGCACCAACTCTAGTAGATGCAGAAATATGTAGACCCATTATATATCCACCACTATCTGTTGTAGTTGTGTTTTCCTTTGTAACACCATCTCTACCAGTATAAGATGTGTTTCCCCTTCTGTCAAGGCACACTGGACAAACGTACCATATGAAATCTCTAAAAGGTGGACGTCTTACAAAAAAGGTCAATCCAGCCCTGTTTTCACTTTCAACCTAACAGTCAAGGCATACCATTTGACAACCATTTTCTACATCCATGGTGATAATATGTTGGTATGATAAAGAATTGATGACTTAAGATGTATTATATAAGTAGATGGGAGTCGTGGTTGTTGAACAAGTAGATGGGAATAAAGACAGCATAAATGCTTAAAATCGAGTCAACATATGCAGTTTAGGGGGTGTTTGGAAGAACTAATTCTGACATATAAAGTCAACAAAAACAAATTTATTTCAAACATGATCGTGTCCAAATTACAAATGGCTACAACCTACTAACAGCAGATCAACATTTTTTATCCATCACATATGGATGTCTTGGATATAAATCCTCCACTGCTACTCCATAATAAGATGCCTCAAACTCTTCTTCTTCTAGCCAATTTTTCCTCTTCCATTTCTATTCAATTCTTTTGTACATTCTATCCTCTTCTAAAAACTGTTGGAATGCTTCTTCATCCATCCTTGTTTGCTCTTCATCTTTCTCCAACATTGTGTGCTCTTCTTCTTGCTCATAAAGAGCTTCAAGAAACTCTTGTTCCATAGTCTGCCTTATATCGTCTTCATCCATCCACTGCAAAAGTAATAGATTTGCACATCAACTATAATGTAAACACACAAGAACAATCGTTATGCAAATGATAATTAAATGAATACCTGTTGTCTTCTGCCATCAGAATGCCTTTTTCTACCTCACACCTTTGTTTCCTTTGTTGGTTTTGGTACTTGATCCTTGTGACACCTAGAGTTATTATGTCCAACAGTTTGACAATTGGAGCATTTAATCTATCTATGAGCTCTAGATTTACCCATTTTGATTCAATTTCACTTAATTGAGGCTATAGATGTATGAATTCAAATTTGGGGTAAAATGTGAGAATAAAGTGCTTCCTATAACTTTATGCAAATGTGAGGAAAAGATATGGGACTAAAACCTTAGTCCCCTATATTCTTACACTGTTTATGTAAGGACCATAGTTCTACCAACACCCAATACAATTAAAACAGATATAGCAACAATCAAAGAGGAATTCAAAAATTAACAACAAAATTAACAAATTATAACACAAGAACATAAAAAATAGATTCATTAATTTTATATTAAACATTAAATATTCAATACATTTTTTTCCAAAAAAAAAAACATAACCACTTGATTTTCCTTTACATCACTTTGCCTTCCTAAGATCTTCAAGGAAGTTGTTCCTGTCAAACACCTGAGAGTATGTTTAACAGATCATCTTCCTTATCTCCAAGGCCTTCAAGACATTTTTGCGAAGATCCACTAGAAACTTGTAGTTCATCACTGAAGGTCGAAAGCCTTCGAGCTCATAGATATATTCTTGGGTTTCCTTCATACCAAGAATCAATTCAGACAAAGTCTGTTGGAGCCCATTAGCAATCTGCATGTCCTTATCTTTTTCTCTCTGATAAAAGAGAGAAATCGAGTCAAACATGTAGACAGAGTTGGAAGCTTTGGCGAGTTCTTGAAGACGTGGGAAGTTAGCCATTCGGAGATTGTTTTGATTTTGTGAGAATATGTATTTTTGATTGTTGGTATGCAAATGGTATAGGGTATTAACCCATAAATAGCAAAAACAACGGGACCTTCCAAATTCAGGGACTAATTGTGAAGTTAGTGTTGGATCGATATACTCTGACCAAAATAACTATGTAGCTTGTAAGGGTTTAGCAACCTTGGATAAATCCTAAATTACTAACAATGAAACACTGATATAACTCTATTAAGTATGCGGAAACTACTTCAATAAAGCTAAGAAGAATAACTTTAAACTTCAACGATTATATTAAAACTTTGAACCTGCTTGTTATACAGATTCACTAACAACCCTAATAACTCTAATATCGTACTTGCATGTAAGTCGTATCTCTAATATTCTCTAATGTTGCGTACCTCTAATGTCAATCTAGGGATCCTTTTATAGGCATAAGGAGTACCCTAGTCAGTTTACAATTACAATCCTTGTACGACAAGTAATACTAATTCTAAACTAAGAATATTCTAGAATTACATAATAATCCTTAAACGATTTTGCATAGCAAGTTTTAGCCTTGCAAGACTTTGACGCGAGATTACTTGACTTTCATTAAGCAAGACTTTGACTTTCTTCAACACTTTGACTTTCTTCAGTACTTTGTCTTTTATATCCCAACAATCCTCCCCTAACTTGAATTCTACTTGCTTGATTTCAAGTTCCTTTGTATCTTTATCTTTAACATATTTGTCTTTAAGGAAAGATTGTGTCTTTATCATCAGATTTGTCTTGTACTCTATGTGCTTGTATCATTATCATCAAAGTAGTCTTGATAAGCAATCCTTTTTAGCAATCATTATCAGCAACCTTCATCTTTTCGCTTCAAGAACATATGGCAAAATGTACATCGATCATAAAGTTTCGTGACTATTCTCATTACTTCTAGGTGTATTAACTCCTGTGAGAGGTGAATCATTGAAAATTTAATGGATTTTGATGTCTCTTTACCAAAGCCATTAACTCTGGAGTAGCCAATGGTTAGGTGTGTAAAACCATGGTACATTAATAACCATATGATTTTTAGCAAATCATCAGCTATCAACGGATTTGATTAGTCTTTACCAATAGCTGTTTGCTTTTGGACTAGTTAGTTCTTTCAACCATGGTGAACTAATTACCATACAAATGGTTTTTTCCACAGCCTTTACCACAAGCCATTTTTCTTGTAGGCTAGCCAACTCTTCACTATTACAGATATGGTGAGTTGAAAACCATACAATTTTTAGTAAATTGTCAACTAAAAACGGATTTGATAATCACATCAGAGCCGTACCCTCATGATGAGTCAAACTCTTTCTTGTTTATAAAACATGGTGAGTTGATTACCATCAGGTGTTACTCTCAAAACAATTTTTTGCTGTTATCTTGTGCTTCAAAAAGTATTTTGCACTTCACAAAAATTGCTTATTTATTTTTATTAAAAGACTTTTACTGGTTTTGAGCTGTCACAACAATCAGAGAAGGTGAGAAGAAGTCGAAGGCAGACCTAGAGGAGCATACGGAGCTATCTTCAAGGTAGAAATCACTCTATGATAAGCATTAGCTTTTTATCTTTTCTTTACTTTCGATTCATGTATTTCGTAGCATTAAACATTTAATTGATTTGTATGGTTAATATGAGTGGCTAAGCACCTCTTGGTGCTGGCCTAGTTATGATTCCTTGATTGTTTTGTTTGTGTTTACATTGTTTCCGTATAACTATTTCTAAGTGTATGCATGCATAGTTTATTGGTAGCTACCATTGTTTCGGTAGTTTTGAATGACGGTAGAGGCTAGTTGCTTAGGAGATATGACCAACTGACCCTAAGTGAGTAGGACCGAGAGGGAAGGGTAAGATATGACCAACTGACGACCCTTTCTACTTGTGTGATTTGACCAACTGATCACCTACCGTTTGGATGAACTTAAGAAGTAAGGTGTGAGTGTTTAAGATGCTAGCGCCCGGATACTCACTATTATAAATCTAGCATGTAGCGAACTTAATGACTTGGCTTAGGGAACCGAACAACCTGGACTTATGAGGACATCCGACTTCTCCTGGTACCCTTTGTGATAGGTTAGGACGAACCCACCAATTGTCTTCCCTTCCACTTTGACCCCACCTCGTAATTGGAAGTAATTAGACGTAAACATTACTAGTTAGGATGAATAACTAGGTTAGCACCACTCTCCTATATTGATCACAACCTTTGCCCTTTATCTGCTTTAGTAGTTAATTAATTAATTCCTTATCGAAATCATATTAAAATCTGTGACACCTAGACTTAGTATAAATCCACACACATAGCTCTTGGGACGACATCTGTTTTACCGAATACTACACTACACACGACCGGGTACACTGCCCATTAGTGCATTAGGGTAGACCATAGGTATAACGAGATTTTATAAATATTAAACCTCAAGAAAACCCGCATCAACCTTTTAGGACTAGACGAAATGGCAGGGGATAGATAGGAAAAAAATGTGGGAGTGGAACCAAGACACTAATGAAAGGTGGTGTTGTAATCAAAGAGGAAGAAGGGGTTGTAGATAAAAAAAAAAGGGGAGAAAATTAAAGGAAAAGGAAAGCTGCTTGAGGAAGAGGATGTTTTGCACAAAAAAGGGGAAAGAAGTTGTTCAACATTTTAAGCGAGGTTTTGATGGGAAGGGAAGGCTAAAATGGTTGAGTTCAGTAGGTTTTGATGTTGAAAACTGGGTGGTATGATGGGAAGGGGAAGGCTAAAAGGGTTGGTGGTGTTATCACGATGTTTCTAGCGGTGTTAAGACACCTTTAGAAACAGAGAAAGGATTACAAAGCTGCCCTTGCACTTTTCGCCAAAGGCCATCCTAGGTGATGTTTCAATGATGAATACCTCGTCATGTGTTTAATTCTTTTAAGTTGTAATAGTACAAGACTTAACTTATATGTTTGTTGTTTGCATACTTGTTTTTGCAGACAAGGTAGCATTATCATCATCACTTTAAGGTTGATGTTTTGTGTGTTCATCAGTTTATGGATATCCACGACTAATGTGTAGATCTTTTGAAGGTTCAGCAGTTGACCATTTTGAAATGGAAACTGCATCATCTTTTATATTTTGTGAAATGTCAAGAGAACCATGTATCGCACAATGACTCACTAGTTTCAGTTGTTTTCGGTTGCATCAAACATTGAACATATAGTTGACTGTTATAAGTCAACTTCCTAGATAGTTAGTTATGTATAATATTTGTTTGTCCTATGGGTTAAATTCTGTGAGATCATACATTGTTTATCAGTTGAGTTTTATAAAGTCATACTTAACATGTCAGGTGTAATGGTTTTATTAGCTCTAACAATCACCCCTTTCTGTGTTGGTGGAATTGTCTTGGGTTAGAATTAACTAAGGTGTGGTATAAATGTGTATGTGTATAAACTATAATACCCTCCAAGAACTAACATAAATCAGGCTGACCTCAAGTTAATGATCAGGGACCGAGTTTAGCCTACAAAAACTTGTTTTGGACTCCCGACGATGAAAAAGGCAAGTTTTGTCCTAGCGTGATGTTAAGGTACAAGATTAGGGACCAACAATGTATTTTACTCTTCTTTTTATGTGGTCCTCTTTTTAACCTCTAATTTTTTGCAATTCTTTTGAAACTTTCATTTCTGTTAGTTAAAGCTTCACAACTCAATTACTTAATTTCACAATTAATTTTATTGCAAATATGCCATTTCAATAGTTGAAGTTAGTACAATATTTTAAAATTATAGTAAAAACCATTTATCTTTGCAATAAAAATGAACTGTGAAATTTCATAAATAAATGAAAGTTCTCAAGAAAAATCTTAAAGCATGACAAGATAAAGATAAAGCTATAAGAAGCTAAATCGCTGAAATATATCTATACTATCTAATAAAATAAGGTTTTTTACAAGCACCCTAAAGCACACCGTATTAAAAATGCAATAAATTTTTTGATGTGACATTCCTTTTATAACTCTAATATACAACACGTAATGCGAACAAAAGCCGACCCTTTGATGAAAAAGTCGTAAGCTCCTTCTTCAGTTATATTTGTAAACTATTCACGAACATTTATCATTTTTAATATCATGTCTTCATCCGATTCAAATCTAGAGATTGAAAATCAATATTCGGGCGAGATCAATATTTAGTCAAAAACTTTTCCAAAAATCAGAAAGACAAAATAAAGATGACTTTTTATCGAGGCTCCCAGTTGAGTTATTTTTGTAAAGGGATTAATTTTCTTCTTTTAACTTTTGAATGTCACCATTGTTATATAATAAGCACAGATCACAAGAAGAATAAGTAGAATATAGAAACACATATATAATATCAGAACGCAGAACATCTTCCAAGAGTCGATTTACATCATTTCGAAGAATTTTGTTTTTCTTTTTGTGTTGGAAATCAAGTTTTTAGTAGCAAAGAAGTATTCATCATGGATGTTACTTTGCTTTGTAGTTCCTGGTCCTAGTGAGTTGCACAAAGACACAAATATTTGACATGTGGCAAAAATTAGGTTTGAAAAACTTGCCTTTTTCTCTTGCGTACGCAGATTGAAAAGTAGAAATTTTGATTTCAGAATTACGTTCAATTGCTTGTCACAAAAGTTTAATATCCTCCATAAACGTATCAAAATACCTAAGTACTAGACATCGGTTAGGAAGTTTTGGTAACGAATTACTTTCGCAAAAAGAAGGTAAAGGAACATTTATTTGTGCCACTGGTTTCACGGGACCTACATTAGAAGAAAATTCATGAATTTTCGAAACAAACCATGGTTGTTATGATTTTTCTCTTTGGGGAACAAAGTGTTTATGAAGAGCAGGTAATGTTGAATAATTAAATGGTTTATTAAATTTTTTTTCCTCATTTTTAATCGACTCTCTTCTTCTTGTTCCCATTCTTCCTCACAATCATATACAATAACACAATTCTACCAAACATTCAGCACTATACAACTTTGGATTTTATTTGAGAGTTGTGTGTAGAAAAAGTGGATTTTTGTAGCCAAGAGCAAAACTTTTTGTACCATCAAGATTTTGGTTTTAAAGTTAACATGTGTATCTGTTTAACTGACTCACCGCTTTTGTAAACAATGTTTTTAAAATCTTTTAACTTTTCTTCCAGGTTGACGATTTCATCAAGGTAAGAATCAATTCGCTCCCCAGTTTTCTTATAGTCGAAAAATTGACATCTCCACATGTGTTTTGGAAATTTCTATTGTGAGATGTTCAACTTGTTGTTTGAGTTCAAAATTTTCTTTTTTAATTTTTGAAACCAAGTCATTGTTGGAAACTATCAATTCTCGTGATTTGATGTTCTAAGTCTTGTTCTTTCAAATATGATATTTGAAATGCTACTTCAAAACTTTGTTCTCGTTTAGTTTGACTTTCAAAATTCTTAAGTTTTGTTTTACTGACTCTCAAGTTCCTTTGTTAGTTATGCAATCTTTGCATTTTGGGTGCTATTAATTTCATTGCATTTTTTAATTTGAGATTGGGTGGTCATGACTAAGGCCATATGTTCGAATCTGAACATTTGAAATTTTAATCTGTTCAATTTGATCATTGGTATATTCTTTAATTGGATCATCAAATGTAACAACTGGGTTAATCTGATCATCTTCTTGTAGAGATCGCAATGAGTTATTTTGAATGATTGCTCTTTTCAAGTGATGCGATGGAGACACAATTTCATGTATGAGACATGTATTTGGATGGGTTCAAGCCATCAATATCATAGACTGAGCCCGCATCACTCATATGAAGTTCTCTGATATTAGCCATTAAGACAATAGCTACATTGGCTTTCAAATCTTCTATGTCATCATCTAATCCTCGTGATCGCCATAAAACTGTGGTATTTGTCCGAGAGAGTGCCACCCGCTTCGCTTTTAGTGCTAAGAGTAAGGCATGCTTGTGATATTCACTGTCTCGTTTCCTTAGTTGTGGACAAGCATTAGCCAAATGACCCGCGCTCTGCAGCTATGTTAAAATAGGGTATATATGGGATTATGATTTTTGGTTGGATAAATATGGCATTGTATATTTTATATTGGGTATGTATATAATTAACCCTTTATATTTAAATAACTCTTTTCGTTTTAAAATAATTGTAATGTGTTTATTTTTTTGTGGTATTTTTAACTTTTATATTAAGCATTTTTGTTTGTGTTATACTATTATATAATATTTATGAAAATATATTTAAAACTCAATATTTTAATATATTTTGCATCAAGTATTCTATAACATCAAATAAATAAATAAATAATAGTTAAAATAAAAGTTTGTTAGCTTGTAAAATGTTGGTCATTTTAAGTTTAGAAAGCTTGTAACTTGTGATAGATTATGTAATAGTTAGTTATGTGCTTGGAACTAGAATAAATACAAGCCTTAAAGGCCAGTCCATTAAGCAAAGCCAAAGAAAGCCCAAACCGATCCATTAGCTATGGAAATCGGTATTTAATGTAACACTCCACTCATTTGGAGCAAGTGTGAGACCATTTCATAAGTTATACATTACCTAGTTCTCTCATCATCTCTCTCTCTCTCTCTAACTCTTCTCTCCTTCACTCTCTAGTTCGTCACTTTTGATCATCTTTATGTGAAATGATATAGCTTATTAGAGACCTAACAAAGTCGGGAAAAAAAAACTTCAAAAGTCAAAAGATGACAATTATTTTGAAACGAAAGGAGTAAGAATTATGAACATATACGGAATAATTGTTTATTTATGTGAGATAAAACTCTATTAATGAAGATATTAGTGTTCATGGGTTGGGTAATATCCCGAATAAATCGAAAACCGAAACCGAATCGAACCAAAAATAACTGAACCGAACTTGTAACTGAACCGAATTTGCCAAAATCGAACCGAACCAACTAAAAATTGCGGTTTGATATGGTTTTGCCACCGAACCGAAAACCGAATTTATATAAATATATATATATTTTTTATATATTTACATATAAAAACACTTTATATATTTAATATATATATTTTTTTATATACTTATATACACAAAAAGACCTTTAAAATTTTATCTTAATATAAAAATCACTTTTATACTTGAAATAAAATTTTCTTTGCCAAAATCTATTTAATTAAATTAAAAATATATAAGTTCGGTTTTCGGTTTGACCCTAACGCACCGAATCGGTTCGGTTCTCGGTTCGTTCGGTTACAAAATATTTCGGTTCGGTTCGGTTTTCGGTTATGACCCAAAAAAAAAATTAACCGAACAAACCGAACCGAATAAACCGATTAACCCGAGAACCAAACCGATGAACACCCGTAATGAAGATTAAATATACTGAATGTTGATAATAGGACACCTAAGTTGAGTTGCCTCGGTAGTAAAGTTACCAAGTTTTTTAAACCATTTGTCGTGGGTTCGAGTCCCTTTTATTGCTTTTTCTATCTTAAATTTCTAGCTATACTATTATCATATCACAGCTTTAACTTAAAGTATTTGAAAAATGACAATTTAACCTCTAAGCTTATTGTGTAAGTGATTTTTGTGATACTATTAAGCTTTTTCACTAACAATTTACTTTGTGTTGATCAAGTTAGGAAGAATTAATATTTAAATAAGCAATATCAGATTTGTTGAACCATGAATTTTTAGGAATTGTACCAAGTAAAATAATTCAATGGCTATATAAATAAATAAAAATTGTAATAGCGAGGTCTCAATCCTCGTTAGCCACATGCACTAAGAGGCCCCGATGTATCAATATTATTATTTAGAATAACTAAAATCTAAACATCTGGTAAGGACTTGTGACCTACCCCAAAAGAAAACAAACGTGTCACTCTGAAAGCATTAACTACGACATGTACCTTGCAACATAAAAATAGTGATGTTTGTTTTGATATTCGAATAACATTATAGTTTATTCGTTTTGGTAACTAGCTATAAGTATTTTCTAAAGAGTTTGTAGTAATAAATTAAGGCACGTACAATATGCATAGAAAAGGACCGCCCAAAACAAGATTGTTCATAAAAAAATCAAGGTGAGATGGGATGAGATACATTACATTTCTTCAAACGGGCACGTTTGGTGCTGTCTAGGGTTTTGGATCGGCTCGATACAAAACAGAAAACAAACAGTCGTTGGTTCGGTGCTAGGTTAGAGTCGCTTTGATCTCAAACCATGCATGTCTCTTGAATGGAATATACTATTAGTTTTCTCTTAACTTGAAAGTATAAAAGCCTAGAGAGTACTTTTCGCAAACTTAGTTGATGACGAAACTTATATTGTAGGACGTTTGAAAATATAAAAGCCTAAAAATGCCAATATGAGAGGCTTAACAAAATATTTATAAAAAATTTATAAGTTTTCGTTTAGTTCAGTCACTTTGTGGCCTTATGGTTTACATTCAAGCCTGTAACACGAAAAATGTCGTATTTCTTGGATTTTTTTGTAAGCACAAAACAATTAATTTTTCTGTCACTTGGAACGGGTGAATTTATATATTCCGTATTAACATTTGACAAATGTTGTTTTATTCTTCATCTACGTTCATCTACAATAACTTCATTTGTCAAATGTGTAAACATTAAATTAAACACTCCCTGCCTTTCACAAATTAAACACTCTAAACTTTTAAAATTACAGAGTATCTCTTAATCTATTAAACTTACTAGACGAGTACTTGTGCATAGCAACGTAGATTTTATAGCGAAAGATCAAGCATCGATAAAAAAATTATGGGTTGTAAACGAAAAATAATAAAAATTTGAAAATTTGAGGATTAAACATAATGTTTTGAAACCCGGTTCGACCCAGGTGGTTCAACCGGTTGAACCGTTCCGGTCATAAAATGGGTCGATTTAAACCGAGTCAACCCGATGAGTTGGGTAAAAAACGGGTCAAATTAAACCGGTCAACCCAGGGTTTAGCGTCCGGTCAACCCGGTTTTCGATGTGTATGAATAGTTTCGTTTTGAAAATATATGTTTTCAACATTTATTTTTCGCTTTTAACTTTTTATTTTTACTTTGGTTTTTCCTTTATATATAGTATACAGGGGTACCAAAGACGCTTCGCGTACCATGTGACGATTAACTGATAAATAGATCTTGATGACCTAATTCCAACGGTTTGTATCGGTTTCAACGATCCCTCTGGTTCGTTTTCGGATGGCTTTTATTGGTTAAATAACCAGGTGAAGACACTGGTTCCTGGTTGAACCATTTGGTCCGGTCCGGTTTTCAAAACTATATATACTATCAACTTGTTAGCTTGTATGAAGCTTTGTGTGTTTTATTAATTTGTAAAATGTGTATAATAACATGTACTACGTACTTTTTATTTTTTGGTGTTTTAAAAATAATATTAATTAGTGTGTTTAATTATTTTATATTTTGTATTACGTTGTAGCTTGTTTAAATTGTACATTGTGAAAATTTTATTGTACATTTTAATAAGGGGTGTTTTAATTGATTGTTTTTAATTTGGTAGATATGCTTTCATTTGGTTGTACAATGTGAATAAATTATTTTACTTTTAAGTAATGGGGTGTTTTAATAAGAGTATTAATTATAGTATATATATATATAGATATAGATATAGATATATTAATACCTTTATAAATTTATTAATAGAGTTAATTACATAATTGGTCCTTGTGGTTTGTCGGATCTTGCAGAAAATGTCCCTGTGTTTTTTTTTGACGGGTCATGTCCTCGTGGTATGCAAAAGTTACGGGTTTGGTCATTTGACCAATAATTGCTAGTTGACCGTTAACTTGAAGGGTATTTTGACTTTCCACATGTCTTGGCAAACCATAGGGACATTCTCTGCAAGATCCGGTAAACCTTAAGGACCAATTATGTAATTAACTCAAAAAAACAAAACCGATTAAAAAACTTAAAAAAAACCAAAACTGCTTAAAAAAAAGACTTAAAAAAAATATTTATTATACTTAAATTTGGGCTTATTTATAATGTGAGGGCTTAAAAAAAATTTATTAAAACTTAAAAAAATTTATTAAACAGTTTTTATACGCTTAAAAAATTTTATTGAACAGTTTTTAAGCCCTCACGTTGTACATTAGCAAAAAAAAAATTTAAGCCCTCACGTTGTGAGGGTTTTTCAATTTTAAGCCCTCACGTTGTGAGGGCCTAATTGTACATTAGCAAAAAAAATAGGGCAAATGATAAGAAAAAGTATTATACTTGACACCATTTGCTCTTATGGGTGGTAAACAATTTTTTTTGCTTTTGTGGGTGCTATACTTTCAAATTCATCCTCTTAAGGGTATTTTGCGAAATTTTTGAACATTTTTGCCCCTCTTAGCTAATAGAATTTTTTTTTCCCGAGGGGCAAAAATGTCATATAGTACCCTAAAGAGGATGAATTTAAAAGTATAGTACCCACAAAAGAAAAAAAATTTGTTCGCTACCCACATAAGTAAATGGTGGCAAGTATGATACTTTTTTTTTATCATTTGCCAAAAAAAATAAAGATTGTTATAGCCTACTAATGGCAACTCGCAGGTCAGATGGATCTAGAACTTTCTTTGCAAAGTCAACGGTCAAACACGAAAGACGCTGAATTAGTGGCTGCCAAAGAAGAGGTTAAAATTAAGTATAATAAACTTTTTAAAAAATGAAAAATAAAAAAATTAGACCCTCACTATGTGAGGGCTTAAAATTTTTTTTGGCTAATGTACAACGTGAGGGTTAAAAAAATTTATTAATACTTAAAAAAAACCTTTTTCGTCTGTTTTATACGATTTTTGTATATTTTCATCAATTTTTATAATGCCATGTTTTATAAGTTTTATATCGCTTTATCAATTTTTATACGCTTCTTATAATGCTTTTTATATCGCTTTTTTTTTATTAAATAGGTTTTAAGTATTAATTAAAAATTTTAGGCGATAAAAAAACTTTTTTAATGTGTATAAAATTTTTAAGCGTATAAAACTGCTTAATAAATTTTTGTAAGTTTTAATAAAAGTTTTTAAGCCCTCACATTATAAATAAGCCCAAATTTAAATATAATAAATATTTTTTAAAGTTTGCTTTTTTTTGAGTTAATTACATAATTGGTCCTTAAGGTTTACCGATCTTGCGAGAATGTCTCGTGGTTTGCCAAGACATCCGAAAGTCAAAAATACCCTTCAAGTTAACGGTCAACTAACGTAATTATACAAAGGATCAAACCCGTAACTTTTGGTATACCCATGCAGAACATGATCTAAAAAAAAAAACACAGTTTATATTTTCAGAAGATCCGATAAACCACAAGGACCAATTATGTAATTAACTCTTATTAATATAACAAATTGATATAAGATCATTTGAGGACAAAATATTATT
>OU343220.1:270718765-270751016 GCA_910596185.1 Chrysanthemum makinoi | reverse complement strand
GTCTGAAATTTTTGATCAGGGGAGAGATAGTGATTTAAATCTCAAATCTGTTTTAGTCCTTTAAAGGCACTCCTGCCTCCATGTGCCAAACGATTTCAAATACATGATGCACATGATTGAGGAGGAGCATTTAACCATAAACCAGAAAAGAATTTAAACCAGGCATATTTTCTCCCATGTTTTCTAAACCTATTTAAATCACTTGGGATCCAAAATCTCAAAGGATTTGATATTTTTGATCGGGGGAGAAAATGTGATTTAAATATGAAATCTAATATAAGATTGTAGGATCTTATATTTATGTTATTTGATGATTCGGGTGGTCTTGGATGATGGAAATACATGTTAGCCATTTAGAGAGAGAAAGATAAGAGATGGGTGTTTTCTAGAGAGAGAAAATAACAATACAAATAAAATGTTATATTGAAAAGCACCACCCCTTCCAAGGATGGAAGGGGTATTTATACTTACAAACAATACGTCCTCCTGACGGACTGTGGATCAGGCATACAGTGGGTAAAGACCCGTCCTTCCTCCACGGTGTTACACTAAACTAATCTACGCTACAAACTAACTAATATACTACTAAATAACATAAATAACGACATGTCTACGAGCTAACTTATGCTAGATAATAATTGGGGTGACCGACACTTTAACATGGAATTTCCAATTCCTAACAATCTCCTCCTAAGGGAGGTCACCCCATGAAATACATTTTGCATCCTAGCATTCTATCTTTGTCTTTAGTTCTGAGCTCGTAGACTTCAATTCTTCAAATTCCGTATTCTTTGTGCTTGAGTAGCGATTCTTCAAAGTCCGACTTCTTTGTACTTTAAGTGGAGGCCTTTAACTGATCCACATCTTTGATGATCTTTGAGCTTTCATTGAGATCATTAGCCAGAGTAAATCTCTTGATCACCCTTTGTTGTGTTGCCATCATGTGATGTTGTGACTTTTGGACCGACATGCTCACACTTTTAGGATCATGACATCTTTCCCTCAGAGTAGCGGAAGCTTTTACTGGTTCAAGATATTTGCGCAGCAGAAAGGTAAGCATAGTATAAAAATATCTGAGCCAGGTTATGTAGATAGGCACTTGTCATGATTACTTCAAATTAAGTGTGGATGCTGTGAGCATGCGGCTTTGGATTGACTTCTCAATTCGATCACCGCAACCATCCAAATGTACCTGCAAACAACAGCTAGCAATAAAACACACGAAAGTGTCTTTGATCACTTTCGTTGAATTGAGGTACACGCCCACGATTCCCTCGTTGATCAAGCATAAGTACGCCTGTGATCAAGTATAATTCGAAGAATCTCCTTGACAGGGTTTCGCAATGCTCTAGTCGTTCTCAAACCGAACGCCTCAAAGAAGACAACACGGAGTGAGTGAACCAATGAATTGAGATTCACTGATTGATGAAAAATTGATTTGAAAAAAATCGCGTATTGCTTAGAAGAAAGAGTTTTGCAATACGACGAAGTTTTTATGAGAAAGATCAACTTTCAATCAAAAATACCTTTTGTATTTGAAAACATGAGTACACATTCGATGTGCTAGAGAAAAGAAGAGATTCGCACATCAAATGGTTTTTCCAAAAGTATTCGTCAATTCATTTCCTGGACCAAGGTTGATTCAAGAGTGAATCGCCCCATCGTTTCTATCCAGTTGTCACAAGCTTGATCTTTTGGAAAGATCTCACATGTCACCCACCAAGAGCTTGTTTGATGTTGGCTCTAGAAGGATTTCCATCTTCATCGTGAATATTTACATATCACTCGGATGTTCTGGCAATACCACAAGGATAATGCGTAGGACTCTTAATATATTCTTACTTTCCACATTGTGTGAAACAGCAAGTCTTCATTAAGTTTGTGTCCTAATGAGATATTGTGGATGATCTCTTGGCTCTAGACTCAATTGTGCACATTTGGTTTCCTATGCCGGAGACTAGGGAGAGGGTCTCCTTCTTCAATATCAACAATATCTAAGAGAAAGTCGATAGATTATGTCGGTTCCCCGTGAGAATGAAACAAGCCCTTTTAAGAGGAACTTGAGTAGCTTGGGAAGTTTAGTGCAGTGCATCACTGGGTCCATGACGTCTTGTCTTCAATACTAGTGTTACCTTGGTAAACACCAGTAGCATATGTATTGAACCCGGTTTCTGCCCTAAGGTTGAATTATTGGAGGGCTATTTCTTTTCACCCTTTTCACTTTTTATTTCTTTTTCATTCTTCAATCCCTTCAGTGCTTACCGAGACCTCATTACTAGAACCTTGTTGGGTTTATTCCAGTTCTAGCTCTATTTCAGTCCGCACTCTTCCCATATTCTCATTTTTCTCCTTTTTTCATCATACCTAAGGACTCTACACTATCTAGTGGATTGTCCTTGGGTAGATCCCTCCGGTTCTGGCAAGATCGTGGGAACGAATACCTAACCTAACCATCCTTATATCACCATACATAAAGTAAATTGGTCGGTCTTTTGGTATTGTTCTTTCCTTCTTGAAACCAATTGAAAAATCATTTGGAAAATCAACCAAGGTACTTGTGATATAAAATCAAAGTATTTTGTACCTTAATTGTTTTGATCATTTTAGAAATGCTCCCCCTCAACATGTGCATATGATTTTGAAATTTTTTAGCACATGGAGGCATGAGTTCTTTGAAATAATTTTTTATCACAATTTCCATGGAAAAAGCCATTTGATTTTCTTGGTAAATTCTCCCCCTCAATATGTGCGTAGGATATTTGAAATCATTTTATCACATAGAGGAAAGAGTTCTTTTGAAGTACATCCACGATCACAAAAGCCATTAAGAAACCATTTAGAAAATCAATCAAGGTACTTTATGTTGAAACATAGAAATCTTTGTACCTTGAAAGTATATTTTCTTTTTGAAATGCTCCCCCTCAATATGTGCTTCGATATACGAAAGAGTTTAGCACATATTAGAGAGAACTTGCACTTTGAATCAAAACGATCATCTTATATCAAATTTCATATTAAATCACAAATTCTCCCCTATCAAAAATATCAAACCCTTTGAGATTTTGGATCCCAAGTGATTTAACAAGGTTTGGAAAACATGGGAGAATATGTGCCTTGTTTAAATACTCTTTTGATTTATGGTTAAATGCTCCTCCACAATCATGTGCATTATATATTTCAAAATCGTTTGGTACATGAAGGAATGAGTGCTTTAGACACAATCACCCTTTTAAAACCATTTTGAGATTTAAATCACGATCTCTCCCCCGATCAAAAATTTCAAACCAATTGAGATTTTTGATCCCGATTGATTTAAATCATTTGGAAAATTTTGGGGAAAGACGTGGCTTGATTTAATTTTTTGAAATTGACTGATGAGGACCAAATGTAGACATTAAAGATTGTTAGTGTCAGGTATGATAGTTTTTAAGAGATCTTTAAGTAAAATAAAACAATTTCACAATCAAACAAGAACAGAAAAAATTTCATTTTGAAAGATCTTTGAGTTTTAAAGAGAATCATACCATGACATAACATTAAATCTTTAGATCACCACTTATTTTGTACAAACCGGACTTATTATGAAGAAATATCGTTTGAAAATATTTTATTTTAAATCACTCTCCCCCTCAATCGATGACCGTAGTCGATGATTGAGTGATTTAAGTTTTGATAAAATGAAGTCCGGTGATTTCCAAGATAAAGTCCAATTTATTTTCAAAACCAATATTTTTCCATTTTTCAAAACAATATTTTCAAAATTGTTTAAAAATGGTATCATTCACTAGTATCCTGCACAAAGATACGTTAGGTGGTTCAGAAGCTTCTGTTGTTGCTGTAGGGCTGGAAGAAAACCGTCTGCTGATGCGGTGAGACCTCTGACGTTGCATTTGTCATGCCAACTCTTCATAGAGGTCCATTAAGCTCCGCTCTTCATTTGATGATGAAGAAAACCATCTGCTGATGCAGTGAGACCTCTTACGTTGCATTTTCATGCCAACTCTCCATAGAGGTCAAATTAAGCTCGCTTCTTCATTTGTCAACCCAAGATATAGTTATCCTTTCCTTTTGGCATCCAATCATCTTCAATTGTGGGATCCGGATCGGGAACATTCTTTTAAACCATGATACCTGCATATGTTAGTAGACACAAACAGATATATGGTTGTCGACGTCACCCAAACAAAGAATCGACTAATAAAAGTCAATCCAACATATCAATCAGATCATACATAGGCATGGGAATTATATGTTAATCAAACTCTAATCATCTAATCCTGACAATCATATCCTAGGCACCTAGTCCTTCAACATAGGTTAACATGTTTTACATTTAAGTATATAGGATAATTAGATAAGCTCGTTAGATGATATAGATTTGAAAACATTCTCCCCCTCAATCAATGACTTATTTTTCTGAAAAGTTTAAAAGCGCTGAAGTCATTGATTGAGTTTTTAATTTTTACGAAAACTCTGAATCTGATTGATTTACAAGCAACTCATTTACCACCATTTTAGTACAAACAAATATTTTTCTGAAGAATTTTAGACGGAAAAACATTTGTGTAGGAACAGCAGTCCTTCGACATACTTTCCTCAATATGTTTTAGGATAAGTGCACGAAATTTTGAAAATCGTTTAAGCGTAGCACTTTCCTTCTTTGAAAAATGGGTTGCTATCGGAAATAATAGCAAGCCATAGTTTTCAGCACGGGTTACAGTCTGAAATAAATGCAAGCCATATTTTGAGACATGTTTTGGAAAAAAATATTTACACCTCCTGCTCGAACTTCATCTATGGTCACGTGCCATTATTGAATGACATTTCTAAGACCGTAGATGTTATCGATACCAGAAGACATGTCTTGAGAAAAACAATATTTTTGGTATTTTATGATTTTTCAAATTTTTATGGATTTTTGTTATTTTATATTTTTCTATTTTGTTTTTGTTGGTTTTATATTTTTGTATTTTGCTTTTTGATAAATATATACACAGATAGAGTAGATGATATAGTTTAAGAAAGATGATGATACGAGTACCGAGATAAGGATATCGAACAGCCCCGTTGTATAAGATAGAAATTGTCATCTCTTAAACTTTCACCACCAAAGCTTCCAAGGGCTCTTGAATTGAAGAGAGAAATCGAGCCTTCCGAAAGTGAGACTTTGGTAGCTTCCCCCCAAACCGAAAATCCTTATGTTGAGCCGTTTCGAAGATCTATTTCAAGCTTGCCTTAGCCAGGTGCACAAAGAAGCACACCATTATCATCGATCTTGCTGCTCTTTTTAAGAATGATCTTTGTGATTCTTCGTTCGGGGTTATATCATCAAGATAGAACAACAGCGACATATCATCCCACATTTAAATAATTCCTCTCAAATTCCTTTTACACTGAACTCTGAAGTGATCCGTACCAAAAGGTTGTCAAGAGACCACTTCCCCCAAGTAGATGAATTGATGCAGTCAGTCTCTTTGTATAATGCTCAAGAAATCTCCCGAATACACATCATGCCCGGAATGAAAACACCTCCCCAATGTTTGTGCTAAACAATTTTCTTCCCCTGATGATCGTGTATGAAGCTCAAGAACCTGAAGTACACCAATATCCAAGAACTCTCCCGAATACACATCATGCCCGGAAAGAAAACACCTCCCCAATGTTTGTGCTAAGCAATTTTCTTCCCTGATGATCGGGAATGAAGCTCAAGAACCCGAAGTATACACATTCCCACCGAAAGAGTAACTGATAACACCTCCCTCATGTTATACATTTATCTCCCCTAAATATGTCATACTTGTGTACCTCTTTAATCATCAGAGACTAACTCTTACATCTCTTCCCCCACGTAGTTGGAATAAGAGTACTAAACGCCACGATGAGATAAACCTTGAGTTTCTCTGCGGTCATGACATTCGTCTTCCCGGGATATCTTCAATCACTTAGAAGAATTAAGTTCATCAAGTTTACTCGCTTTGTGTTTAGATGTGTGTCTCCTTCCCCCTTGCTGGTTTTGACACTTCAGAATCAGCAAAACATTATAAGCCCAAATACTTGAAATCTGTTGAGAAGATCGCTTGAAGTCTTTGTGAGAATCAACTTGCTGAAGAATGTGAGCAAATCTAATTGGGGATTAAATTCGACATTTCACTCCCCCTAATTAGTGCTCTCCCCTAAACCGACAATCTTTTATAAATGTCCAGAATAAGAAGAAGTCTTTTGATAATCAAATGCAACTCGTCTTTTAGTCTTCTAACATACAACAGAAAATGTAGAACCGACAGTAGACTCGACCTTCTTCAAGATTGTCCAGTTGGGGATGAAAAAGTTAACATCTTCAACTCACCAAATACATTCCAATTAACTTACATCTTTCAAATCCCCTTAACTAAAATCCCTCCCAATCAAACAAGAACAGAAAGATGTTCATCAAGGAAATCAGCAATTAGCCCGCAATGAACACACGAAATGGTAACACCAAGCACACAATCACATCAAACAAGAACAGAAGGTTGTTCGGAATAATCATGTTGATGTGCACGTGAAGCATTAACCGGAAGCACTTGTCGTTAAACTCATTAGTCCATGAGAAGATGTCAACCAATGGTTCTTACATGAGTTAGGAGCCGTATGACAATATATTCTCAGATAACAGTCAACATGTAGTAAGTTCACACTTCTTCTCCCCCTCAAGAATTGCATACGACGTTGCCATTCTTGACTGAATAAGTGAACATCATCCAAATTAGTCTATTCACACTTCTCCCCCTCAAAGGTAGCATATGATGTCGCCATCGTCATTATAATTGAGCAAGTGGAATAAGAGAACAATCAACAGTAGTCCGGTTCACTTGATGACTGAAAGCGCATGGAAAAATCATGAAGCATGTTGATGAGAATGGTCATAATTGAGAAGATTTCTCTTCTTCAAAAGATAAAGCGCACTGAAGCGTACACTTTTCTTTTCTTTGAGGTACGAGGCTTGAACTATTGTGTTCAAACGTCATAAGAAGATTTCTCTTCTTTCGAAGATAATGCGCACTGAAACGTACACATTTCTTTTCTTTAGAGTACGAGGCTTGAACTGTTGTGTTCAAACGTCATAATCTCTCTCTTTTCATCTACTCTTGGCAAACTTGTAATCAACCCCATTATCATTCAGTAGGCTCTTTGTTGTAACAATGTGGATGGAGAAAACCCAATATGATGAATTTGACTCTGAAGTAAAACTAACCCGAACTCGTGACTTAAGCTTGCACATATGTAACAAAGAGCGGTGCTGAGACTTCATCCACCATTGAATCTCTAAGTACTCTATACTCTTCATCCAACCAACCATCAAGTATAAGACGTACATCACCTCTTAAAAATCCACAATTGAATGTGACACTGAGCACTACAACGTAACTCCTTAAAGTGATAGTTATTTTGTGGTGGTAAGAGCCCAATTCCCCAAGTGGTAAAAGAAAAGGAAAAAGTCACCCAACAATAACTAGATTTCCAAGTCTTCATTTTTTATAATAAGCTCGAACAAGGATCTTGAAGAATCTTCATCCAACCATCCCCGATACCTTCAGATACTAAGCACACTTGCCCGTGATATTTCACTTCAACCTCAAATAAATAATAGTGTATTAACCCCGTTGTCACATCTTCTGGTTAAAAGCTCACATCTAGCCTCCTTTGTCATTTTAAGTGAACTATGATAATGGTGTCATCCCGACCATGGTTAGAAGCACATAACCCCGTAAAACCATGTAATAACTAAACTTCCAAGAAGACAATCCAAACAGTCACCCAATTCATGAAGTACACTCTTTTACCCCTTCTTCGAAGAAGAACCCGTAGCACCAAAGATCATATAAGATCCAGAATTACACTTTCCCTTTCTCTAGGGTGGTTCCATCATCACGGGATTTTACAATTCTATGATTTAAACCGAGAAATAGTTTCTTTCACGGGATTTTACAAAACCAAGAATAAACCGAGAGATAGATCCAGAAATGTACACCTCTTTTATCAGGATGGTTTCATCGTCACGGGATTTTACAAGTCTATGATTTAAACCGAAAAATAGATTCTTTCGCGGGATTTTACAAAATCAAGACTAAACCGTAAACAATATCAGCTTGAATGTGTTATGACAACTTTGGTTTCGGTGAATATCTGTTTTAGGGGAACATGCAGCGGTTCATAACCGGTTCATTCTCTATCTTCAACAATATCATCAACAATTCTTTACCCATATGTAGACACCTTCACAAACCATACTAAGTCAAGTAATATAAACTACTTCCCCCTGAGGTTGACCGTAACACACCAAAGTACACGTTTCTCCCCCATGATGGTTTCGAACTTTCGAAAGCATCATAACGTGTACGACCATTAGCACGAAAGGTTCTTGTCATAAGCAAACATCTTGAAAAGTCATGATTGATGCTGAAGATTCTTGAAAATTTTTGCTTAGACTGTGAGGTGTCGTTGACATTTTGTAGCGAAGAATATTCTATGAGAATTGTTGATCACATCTCATCCAACAAACCCTTTGGTAAACTCATCATTCACGAATTCTGTCGGAAATTACTGTGACCATTTGGTGAAGTAAATCCGATATACCCATCTTGAACATGACGTAAAATTCCCCAGAGTTGTTACTTAAACTTGCACTAATCCTTGTGAAAAAGAAATGGTGTACCCAATGTACAAAACCTCTTGATATTCTCAACTGCTTGAGACACCGAAGTGATAGTTACGTTGTTGGTTAAGTGAGAAAGAATCACAAAAGTAACTAAATAGCCAAGTCTTTATCACACTTTATAAATGCCCAAACAAGTCATCTTCACGGAAGGATAAAAGAAAGAAGACGAAAATAAGTAAACGCGCCCGAAAAACCTCACTTCAAATCCAAATAAGAAATACCGTCCAAACAACCCCGTAGTCAACATTGTTCAATTTTCAGTTCAAGTCATGAAATAATATACTCCGTGAAAATGTATACACCAAAGTACCAAACCGCTTAACACAACAAATCTCATCATTAAAACTCATCGACAAATTTCATAATCAAATCTCAAGACTCATTAAACTGCATCAACAACATGTAGCTCATATTCAAGAATAATTATCAGCCGTCCCAGATAAGTAAATTTGTCTTGACCCGGTTCAAACAGTATGCTCAATTCAATTGACTTATTACCCGGATCAGAACAAATTAATATAACAATTCAAGCCCTTATCCAAGTCCATTCAAATGTAAAGCCAAGATACATCTACGGCCTAAAATCAACACAACACAAAGAGATCCGGTCCATGTAAATTCTTGCATTGATCGTTTCATGCATTTAAACCTCATTGACATATAACAAATTTCCTAGAATTGACCCGGCATAAGTCCAATGACCAAACAATAACCGGTACAAATCTGATTATCTCTTAACCTCACATTTTTCAAACTATTACGTCCAAATGATAAACGTATCCTTTCCACAACACTTACTTGGGCTCAAGACAATCACACGATTCAAATTTCATACCAAAAGCCCATGTTCGGTAAACACTTGAGCAGGGCCCATGAAGTATACACGAATCAATCTTAGGATACCCTAATCCCACGGATATATAAAGCTCTCTAATCACACATATAACCCTAATATCACACATATCAAACAAACCCTAATGTATCTCACCTATATCTTCTGTCCGCCCCCTCCTAATCTTTCACACCACAATCTCAGATTCACTCCAAATAAAAATACGCCACCTTCCCACTTCCATCCACAACACGCATCTAAGAAAAAGAATAACTTCCATCTCTTTAATTAATCTCAGTTGAAACCACATCTCGTGAATATGTTTGTACCAGCTTTATCACCATACGATCTATATGTCCTCGCCACAGGGATGGCTTGAGGCACAACATCAAAGCCACAGGGATGGTTATGGTTTCGAAATGACAGCAAGATCGAACAATCATGTTCAAGGTAGGTATTATTTGAAAACCCTTTTTTTTAACGAACTTAAGAAAATAAAATTAACATTCTTGTTAAATTTTATTTTTGTTGATTCGATAGTAATTGAAGTGAGACTTCAACAAATTGAATCAGTGATGATTTCATATATTCGTGCTTTTAGACCTTTGGTCTTTAATAAACCTTTTGAGTTCCACGAATCTTGAAAAACTGAGATCGGTAAGTATTGAAGGTGGAAAAGATATAATCAAAAGATACTACATTGAATCTTGATCTTGGAATGTATTGGATTTTTGTGTTTACCTCTTTTGATTTTCAATAGAAACGGATCTGTGATGTTGTAAGTCAAGTGTTTTGGATCGATGAGATCATGATGAACATAAATGAGCCTTGACACAAACTGAGATTCTTTATTACATTCGAATATTATAAATCTTGTATAATTCGAATACAAAAAAAATGTTTCTGAGGTGAGATTAGATGTGGATGTAGATGAGATATATTGTTATGATTTGATGATGATAGTAGTAAGTGGATGTCGATAGAAGTAAGTAGTTTTGAAATGGTTTCTTGATGTTTGTAAACGGAATCTTGGTTCTAATTGTGCAACATATCAGGTTTTGAAAACTTATGCTATTTCAATCTTACAAGTCGCTTTTCACTGTTTTAAACACAACTCACTTAAGCCATATCAATCTTACAAGTCGCTTCAACCATTACATCTCAAATCGCTAACTTTTTCTTTGCACAAATCGCCATTGACTTATTGACCCGATAATGACAGTCACAAATCGCTTAAGACATTAAAAAAACTGACAAGTCGCTTTTGACTTTAACCACTAAATAACAAATCGCATCTGAGTCAAAACTCAGATGACAAGTCGCTTACATGGACAATGTAACTGGACATATTAGGACAAATCGCTTTTGACTTTTAAAAAGTCAACAAACCTCTATAGGTTCATTGAATCTGGACAAAAGTGAGACAAGTCTCTACGAAGAACATGACCACAAGTCTCTACGAAGAACATGACCACAACCAATGAACACAACCAGCAGCATACCGAAGTCCGTTTTGACCGTAAACTTAAAAACGATTGAAACCAAAGATCAAAACAACATAATAGCAACAACAACACCACACGACTACATCAATCATGACCAAACCGCATCAAAACAACCGAACAAAACCGCATTAATAACCATTCGAGTCAACAAAACAACACAACCTAGGCTATGGTACCATTTGTAGGATCTTATATTTATGTTGTTTGATGATTCGGGTGGTCTTGGATGATGGAAATACATGTTAGCCATTTTGAGAGAGAAAGATAAGAGATGAGTGTTTTCTAGAGAGAGAAAATAACAATACAAATGAAAGGTTAGATTGAAAAGCACCACCCCTTCCAAGGATGGAAGGGGTATTTATACTTACAAACAATACGTCCTCCTGACGGACTGTGGATCAGGCATACAGTGGGTAAAGACCCGTCCTTCCTCCACGGTGTTACACTAAACTAATCTACGCAACAAACTAACTAATATACTACTAAATAATGTAAATAACGACATGTCTACGAGCTAACTTATGCTAGATAATAATTGGGGTGACCGACACTTTAACATGGAATTTCCAATTCCTAACAAAGATGATCGTTTTGATTCAAAGTGCAAGTTCTCTCTAATATGTGCTAAACTCTTTCGTATATCGATGCACATATTGAGGGGGAGCGAATGGTTTCTATTGGCAATCGTGAAAAGTACTTCAAAAACCTCTTGCCTCTATGTGCAAAATGATTTTCAAATATCCAACGCACATATTGAGGGGGAGAATTTATCAAGAAAATCAAAAGGCTTTTTCTAAAGAAATTGTGATCAAGAAATTGTTGCAAAGAACTCTTGCCTCCATGTGCTAAACAATTTCAAAACCATATGCACATGTTGAGGGGGAGCATTTCTAAATGATCAAAAACAATTAAGGTACAAAATGCTTTTGATATTATATCACAAGTACCTTGATTGATTTTCCAAATAATTTTTCAATTGGTTTCAAGAACTAAAGAATAATACCAAAAGACCGACCAAAATTACTTTATGCATGGTGTTATAAGGATGGTTAGGTTAGGTATTCATTCCCACGATCCCGCCAGAGCCGGAGGGATCTACCCAGGGACAATCGACTAGATAGTGTAGAGTCCTTAGGTATGATGAAAAAGGAGAAAAATGAGAATACGGGAGAGTCGGACTGAGACAGAGCTAGTACTGGAATAAACCCAACAAGGTTCTAGTTATGAAGTCTCGTGCTGAAGGGTTGAAGAATGAAAAGAATTGAATGTGAAAAGGGTGAAAAAAAATAACCCTCCATTAATTCAACCTTAGGGCAGAAACCGGGTTCAATACATATGCTACTGGTGGTTACTAAGGTAACACTGGTAATGAAGACAAGACGTCATGGACCCAGTGACGCACTGCACTAAACTTCCCAAGCTACTCAAGTTCCTCTTAAAAGGACTTGTTTCATTCTCACGGGGAACCTACATAATCTATCGACTTTCTCTTAGAGATGGTTGATATTGAAGAAGGATATCCTCTCCCTAGTCTCCAAAGATAGGAAACCAAATGTGCACTATTGAGTCTAGAGCCAAGAGATCATCCACAATATCTCATTAGGACACAAAATTAATGAAGACTTGTTGTTTCACACAATTTGGAAAGTAAGAATATATTAAGAGTCCTACGCATTATCCTTGTGGTATTGCCAGAACATCCGAGTGATATGTTAAATATTCATGATGAAGATGGAAATCCTTCTAGAGCCAACATCAAACAAGCTCTTGGTGGGTGACATGTGAGATCTCTCTAAAAGATCAAGCTTGTGACAACTGGATAGAAACGATGGGGCGATTCAATCTTGAATCAACCTTGGTCCAGGAAATGGATTGACGGATACCTTTGAAAAACTAGTTGTTGCGCTTAAAAATTCTTTTCTATAGCACATCGACTGTGTAGTAAGTTTTCAAAAATTAAAGGGGTATTTATGATTGAAAATTGATTTTTCTTATAAAACCTTCATCGTATTGCAAAACTCTTCGCAAGCAATACGCGATTGTTTTCAAATCATTTTTAATCAATCAGTAAATCTCAATTTGCTGGTTCACTCACTCCGTGTTGTCTACTTTGGGACGCTCCGGTTTGAGAACGGCTAGATCAAGCTGCGAAACCCTATTAAGGAGATTCTTCGGATTCTACCCATCACGCATGATTTATACCGATTAACGGGAACCGTGGTTCTTGCAACTATATTCAACGAAAGTGAACAAAGACACTTTCGTGAGTTTTAGTGCTAACTGTTGTTTGCAGGAACATTGGACGGTTGCAACTGATCGATATTGAGAAGTCAATTCACGTACCGCATGCTCACAGCATACACGCTTAATTGAAGAACATCATGACAAGTGCATATCTACATAACCCGGCTCGATAGTGCAAATATCATGAACCAAGAAAGCTTCCGCTACTCGATGAAAAGATGTCATGATCCGAAGTGTGAGCATGTTGGTCCAAAAGTCACAACATCACATGGTGGCAACACAATAAAAGGGTGATCCAGAGATTTACTGTGGCTGATGATCTCAAAGAAAGCTCAAAGATCATCAAAGATATGGATCAGTTCAAAGACCTCCACTTAAAGTACAATGTAATCGGACTTTGAAGAATCACTACTAAAGCACAAATATTGCGGAAGTGAAGAATTGAAGTCTACGAGCTCAGAACAGAAGACAAAGAAAGAATGCTAGGATTCGAAATGTATTTCATGGGGTCACCTCCCTTAGGGGGAGATTGTTAGGAATTGAAAATTCCATAAGGAAGTGTCGGTCACCCTAATTATAGTCTAGCATATGTTAGCTCGTAGACATATCGTTATTTACGTTATTTAGTAGTTAATTAGTTAGTTATTAGCGTAGATTAGTTTAGAGTAACCCCGTGGAGGAAGGACGGGTCTTTACCCACTGTATGCCTGATCCACAGTCCGACAGGAGGACGTAGTAGTTGTAACTATAAATACCCCGTCCATCTTTGGAAGGGGTGGTGCTTCTTATTCAATCTAACCTTTCTCTTTTTGTTTATCTCTCTAGAATCACCCTCTCATCTCTTTCTCTCTCTAAACAATGGCATACTTGATTCATCACCATCGAAGGCCACCCGAATCATCAAACACAATATATGTATGATCCTACAGTTATCGTTATATAGTGTTTGTCTTCTGCTTCTACCCCTTTCTGTCTGCTTTTAATTTTTTGTTATTTATATTCTGTTAATTTTTATTTGTAATCTGATTATTTTAATAAAAGTGTACATCGTTTCCCACAGTCTTAAAACATATTCTGTTTAACAGAATTAAAACACTTTTCGTATAATCGGATTAATTATTAATTAACAGATTTCATATACAAACTGTTTTCTCGTCCGAAACCAGATTGAGTTTCTTTGGAAAACCGTTTTATAAACAGGATTTTAATTTACGATTTGGTGTACGATCTAAAACGATTTTTAAAAAAGTTTATTCTTATCAGTTATATTGAAACCAAAATTGAGTTTCTATTAAACTGGTCTATTTAATTTGGTCATTTATTTAAATCTAGTTTTATTGAAACCAAGATAGAGTTTCTTTGAACCAGATTCGGTACAAGCTTTTCTTAGATACCGATTTTATAATAGTTGAATTAGCTGTTTGTGTTTTGTAATTTTTCAGGATGACAAACACCACCACTCCTGTGAACGTAACTGGTGCACCAGTTACTAACACGGTTGCTAATCATGCTGAGAAACCAGAGAAATTCAATGGGCAGAATTTTAAGAGGTGGCAACAGAAGATGTTCTTGTATCTCACTACTTTGAACCTTGGCGGTTCTTAAAAGAGAATCCACATCACATGGAACCTCCTGCAGAAGGTTAATCCTCTAATCAGCAGGCTGTTCAAGCCTTGGAAGCATGGAAACATTAAGACTTTTTGTGTCACAATTATGTTCTGAATGGTTTGGTGGACTCTTTGTACAACGTGTATTGCAATTGTGAAACGGAAGTTCCAAGGGGTGTGCTTCAACTGTGACCAGCCCGGTCACCATGCTGCTAACTGTAAGATGCAGAAGCGGGTGACTCCACGCCAGGCTAATATGGTGAATGAAGATGTGGACATGATTGTTATGATGTCTGACGTCATTGCCATGATCTCTGAAGTTAACCTGGTAGGTTCCAACAACAGGAAATGGTGGGTTGATACTGGGGCTACCGTCATGTATGTGCCGATAAGAGTATGTTTCACTCTTTCAGAGCGGTTGATAGTGGAGAGAAGCTGTACATGGGTAACTCTCAGAATCACGATATCAAGGGAGAAGGAGATGTAATCTTGAAGATGACATCCGAGAAAGAGCTCAATCTGACTAATGTCTTGTACGTTCTAGAGATTCGTAAGAATCTTGTGTCAGGTTGGCTGTTGAATAAGTTTGGTTTTTGTCTTGTTTTTTAGTCTGATAAGTTTGTTATGTCTAAGAATCAAATGTATGTTGGTAGGGGATATGCCCTGAATGGCATGTTTAAGCTTAATGTAATGGTTGTTAACAATGATATCAATAAAATGAATTCTTCTGCTTACTTGATTGAGTCTTCTAATATGTGGCATGGCCGTCTTGGACATGTAAATTTTAATTCAATGCGTCGTTTGATTAAATTTAATTGCATACCTAATTTTTATATTGACTCAAAATATAAATGTGAAACTTGTGTTGAAGCCAAACTTACAAGATCATCTTTCAAATCGGTTGATCGAAAAACCGATCCACTTGATATGATACACACTGACATATGTGATTTGAAATCACTACCCACAAAAGGTGGCAATAAGTACTTTATCATGTTTATTGATGATTGTACAAAGTATTGCTATGTTTACTTACTGAAAAGTAAAGATGAAGCTATAGACAAGTTTGTTCTATACAAAAACAAAGTTGAGAATCAACTTAGTAAGAAAATCAAGGTGGTACGAAGTGATAGAAGAGGTGAATATGTGTCTCCATTCGCTGATCTATGTGCGAAACATGGAATTAGACATGAGTTCACTACTCCCTATTCACCTCAGTAGAACGGTATTGCCAAAAGGAAGAACCTGTGACAACCTGTACTTTCAGGTCATTTCTCGAAACAATTTATGCTTCACTATTTCAACATTTGTCGTAAACTAGGTTTACGTGTTCCAAATTCAGCTAACCTTAAAGGTTTAGCGAATTCATGATCATATCAATCAGAACATTTCATATGGACTAAGTTTAGTCTACATTTCATTAGCATCATTTGCATCATATTAGTTCATTCATGACATTTCATTTCACATCAACCGCGTATATTTTATATTAAATAAACGTTATCGCGTGAGTTATTATTTTAAAATTTAATCCGATACTTTCAAAAATGATCCCGACATATTTTTATACTTACATTTAGTTTAAAAAAAAAATAATAATAATAATATTTTGAGTTTACCTAGTGTTTTAAATTTATTTTGTATATAAATCGGTAAATTTCCATATTTTAAATTTAATAATAAATTATTATTTATTATTACATGAACGATTTTGGGCAAGCATTAGCTCACTTGAGATAAATAAAGGAGGTTATCCCGCACACTGAAATATTTTGAACTATAAAACATTATCAGAAAATGAATATTTTATATTTTCTGGCCACTTATGAGTTTCCAAACTCACACGAGAAGTTACCTCACTTTATCGAAAACACGAGCTCGCGCACGAACCGACCAATAGAAAGTATAATATTAGTCTAATAAACACATTTTGAAACAAATATTGATGTTTTTAGGTTTTTGTTATAAAAACAAACTCGCTAACATATTTCACACGTTAACAATTTCCAACGCGTAACCAAAACATCTCGATTCACGTTTAAATTTAAACGAGATACGTAAACCAATTATCTTTCCACTCTTTTCTAAATCACTTGTGTCGCATTTACGCAACCCAACACAAGCTCATTTTGAGTCTATATGTTCATATTTAAACATTTTGACTTTTACACCAACTTCTCATTCAAAAAAAAAAAATGAATGAACCATTCAAGTTTCGAACTTTGTTAAATTGCTCTTGTACATTCAAGAATGTCGAACATTCCTTTGGTTGACACCTAAAACACTCAACTCGACATACTAACACAAGACTCAATTATATTTGATATAAACGTTGTGAAAAACATTTATATGTGAACCGAAGCACTCGACTATATTTTTGAGCTAGCAAGTTGAATTGTGTACCACATTTAAACCTCTCACGAACTCTTGGAATGTTGTGTTCCAGTTTGTTGGTCTACAAAACCAAAAACCCGACGCCTCTAAATATTATACAATTACTTTGTGAAACAAATAAATCAAACAAGTAAAATAAACACATGTGAGTTGCAAGAAATAAATTAAACTAATACCACTTGACTAAGAGATATGCAAAATCTGTACATCACACCAACTATTCCATACTTCTCTTACAAAAATCCATACCACCCCACGTCATTTCTCCCTGAATAAAGGGATCTTGTCTTCAAAATTTTCTTTAGATATTTTTTTATATAAGCTACACACTAGTTATTTCTTTTCCTTCACTCATCATATCACAAACAACAAACACACTCACATTTTGTCGAGCCAAGAAAGATAGAAAGGAAGGCTTTTCGGGTTATAGAAACTAAGTTATAAAGGTTTCTTGAAGTTTAATATGACTACGGGTTGTAGCTTGGAAAACAAACGAAAGCTAAACGGGTGGTATTCTTGAAAATTAGTCGAGTTTGGTTCTTTGGTTCTTGATCATTCACTCATACATCTTTCATCCTTGTAAGCATATCACTTCATTTTACATCTTCCATTTTCATTTCATAGTTATTTCATCATTTTCTTAGCAAACATGCAAGACTTATGTGTATTTATACCATTTATTCATTGATTTTAGAGTTTTATACATATAAAGTCATCCTATAATTATCCCCTTGTTATATATTGGTCTTGATGATGATTAGGAACCCATGACACCCTAAGAAGGTGTATGGTAGGATTAGAATAGCTTTGGAGTTGTTTTGAAGGGATTGGAATAGGTTTAGTACGAGAAAAACTATTTTCGACAAGTATATAAAGTGGTCTGTCCTTATTTTGTTTTTCTGGAAAATCCGACAGTAGGCACGAATTTTTGGCCTTGATATTTAGAAAATATACTTTAAAACGAATCCGTGGCCGCTTGAACGGATTAAAACGGAGTTATAACGAAGAAGTTATGAATTTTTCAAGTTTGACGACGAAATATATTTTTTCTGAAATTTCAGCATACTATTTTTATTTTGTACGAGTCAAAAACGAGCTTTAAGCTTTACAAATTATTTAGACTTATCAAAAATATATTAGTATACTTTGATACGAAGCTAAGGACGTATAATACGTAGAAAACGGATTTATAACGACAAAAATATGCACGTTTTCATAAAATTGCCGTAACTATTATTTTCAGAAAAACTATATTATTTTTACGAGACAAGTGTTACGGTAACTAAAATGACCATATTGAAGGCTGTTTTTATCTATGATGTAGAACTTTTTGTAACGAAACGTCTTCTAATAAAATCAATATCACCAAGCATATTTTCTAAAACGACCAACCGTTTGTATAGCGGAGTTGTAATAAATTAATTACGGTTGCTTAAACTTTGCCGAAACTCATTTTTAAACCACATTTTGGACAAAATCACCATCTTTAACCTTTATTATCTTTATGTTCGAGACCTCTATGACGAAAACTCGTGTACTGAAACTTCTAGATTTTGATACAAACTTTCCAAAACCATCGAGTTCGTTTTCTAACGTTCGACATACACCATTTTACGACTAGTTTTTCAAAGCCATTTTTGTCACTTTCATGAAATTTCCGACGACATTATTTTGACGAAAAGTGATAATTTCACCATAAATCATTACAAAACAATTGTAGGATGACATTTTGACGTAAATACTTGTAAAGTGATTTAAGAATGGTCAAGACGTCAAAAGAGTATTTTTCGACGATAAGTAATATTTTTCAAAAACTCGCAAATGGTATAAATAACATACGAAATGCATGCATAACATTACATTGCAACTCATTACATATCATATCATTCGTAATAGGTCCAGGTTAAAGTATCACGATACATCTCAGTGTACTCACTCTTGTCATCATACCAGTTTATCAAGTGAGTTTTCATAGCCCCGATTTATTCAAGTTTTTACTTCATTTCAAATCTGGGGAGAATACATTGCACAACATTTTTATTACGATACCAAGTATGTTAAATTCATTTACATTGCTTAAGTTATCGCATTTGCCAATTGAAAGTCCCCATTACCTGAACATGAACCGTTAATCTTTGAAGCGAGGATGGTGGATAGATCTCGAGGGTGGCCTCCATCCGGGTTGGTGAATCCCAACTAGTCATACGGATGCATTTCATTAAATAACATTATTGAGTTGTCCGGCAAAACACTGCAGGGCATACATTACATTATGAACAGTCTAGTTTCGGTGTCATGGGCTTAAAGCAATTGTAACATTTTTATGTGACATAATTGTCCTACCAGTAACATTTTTACGTGACATGATTGTCATTCCCTTTTTGATCTATACTTTGCGTAGTTATAAAACATTTACATAAACCTATGATTTCTCACCAACATTATTGTTGACCGTTTTAGCAATGTATTTTCGGGTACTAAGGCATTATCATCATGACATGGTTTAGGAACCACCTTTTGAGTCGCGGCGTCGACTTATAGCATTGTACATTATGGCACTTTATTTCAAAACATCGTTTGGATTTATAATATATTTGTATTTCTCAAAAACTTTCTAAACTTTTGGGACCGATGTTGTAACTCGAGCGTTTTTTATTTAATATCCAACGATGTGTTTTAAAAGCGACACTTTAGGTCGCTTCAATGTAAGCTGTGATTGTGGTGCTATGACGGTCAAACCCCGTGAATTCCATTCCGGCGCAAAGCGGTAAATTGGGGTGTGTGACGAACCGCACTTGAAAGAAATGGTTAATGCCGTGTTGATAAGTTCTGGTTTAAGCCAGGACATGTGAGGGGAAGCCATTCTAACGGCTACTTATCTTTTAAATAAGATACCTCATAAGGAAAAAGAAGAGATACCTTATGAATTGTGGATGGGAAGAAAACCATCATATCAGTACTTACGAGTGTGGGGGTGTCTAGCAAAGGTAGCTATACCGACTCCCAAGGCCCAAAAGATTGGACCTAAATCTGTGGATTGTATATTCATCGGATATGCTAAGAATAGCATTGCTTATCGTTTCATTGTACATGATTCAAAAAATCCAGATATACAAAGGGTACAGTAATGGAATCTAGGAATGCTTCATTATTTGAAAATATATTTCCTTGTTTAACGAAGGAAACTAGAAGTTCATCTAGAATAGATGATGAAAGTTGTCCAAGATAAGAGACAACGAGATGATAATGATCTCCAAGATGAGAGACAAGATCTAACTGAGGCAGAAGAGATTGAACCTAAAAGAAGCAAAAGGGCAAGAACCGAGAAATTGTTTGGACCCGATTTTGTTTCTTTTATGGTTAGCATAACCTACTTCATACCAAGAAGCGGTTACTTCCTCGAAGGGCCTCAATGGAAAGAAGCCATTAAAAGTGAAATAGATTCTATTTTACAAAATCATACTTGGGAGCTCGTGGATTTACCTCCTGGTTGTAAACCACTAGGCTATAAATGGATCTTCAAGAAGAATATGAATGCCGATGGCACCATTGACAAGCATAAAGCTAGATTGGTAATCAAAGGATTTAGACAACGAGAAGGTCTTGATTACTTTGATACATACTCGCCTGTTACGCGAATAACCTCGATTATGATGATACTTGCTATTGCCGCTTTAAGAAATTTGGAAGTTCACCAAATGGATGTGAAAACGGCATTTCTAAATGGAGATTTAGAAGAAGAAATCTACATGAACCAACATGAGGGTTTCATGGCTCCTGGACAAGAAAACAAAGTTTGTAGGCTTGATAAGTCATTATATGGCTTAAAGCAAGCTCCCAAACAATGACATAAAAAATTTTACCACGCCATGCTAGAGTGTGGATTCAAAATTAATGAATGCGACAAGTTGTGTTTATGTAGAAGACACAAATAGTGGATATGTAATCTTGTGTTTATATGTTGATGATATGCTTATCATTAGAAGTAACGACAAGATAATCAAATCTACTAAAGACATGTTGAAATCAAAGTTTGACATGAAGGATATGGGTTTTAGGTCACCGATGTGATCCTTGGAATAAAGATCATACAAACTCAAAATGGACTTGTGTTAAGTCAAGCACATTATGTGGACAAAATTATTAATACTCACAATGCGGTGGATTCCGGCCTAGCTAGAACTCCAATTGACACCATTAAGCATCTATCTAAAAATAGAGGCATAGGTGTTGCCCAATTAGAGTATTCAAGAATTATTGGCATGTTAATGTACTTAATGACAAGTACCCGACCTCACTTGGTATATGCTATTAGTAGGCTAAGAAGGTATACTAGTAATCCAAGTTAAGCACATTGGGGAGCTATGACTAGGGTACTTCATTATTTGAGATACAATCGCGATTATGGACTGCACCTATGATAGATATCCAGCTGTTGTTGTTGGGTTCAGTGAATACCCAAAACCCTTAATTCTAGGATTTGAATAGAAAATACCCTAAGTGTTTAGAACCTTAAACACTAATAAGTCCTTGGCCTTAGCCCCTTAGTGAGCTATCTTGAGATACTTAGTAAGAGAGCGAATAAAAAGTCTCTCCACTCAGTGAGAACTTAAGGTGAAGAAGCTGAGTCGAAGAAGATGGTGGATTCGGTGGTGATGACAATAACTCATGAATCCCAAAACTCCTCACAACTATTATCTTGAAGAAAGAAGGTAAAGGCTGAAGCTAAGAAAGCGAAGAATGAGAGGGACAAAGCGGGATAAGTTTGAGCAGATAAGGCGAGTCCTTATCAACCCAAAGTCAAAATTTCCTTGAATCGCTAACTACGAGTCGGTGTCATCAGCGACAAGAAGAAAGCATCCTTGTCACTTACTCTAAATAGCCATTGTAAGCGAGACAAAATGCATCGATATTTTGTCTTCTACTCTTCAACTTTGTCGGTTGTCCTTTATGATAGAGTTAAAAACTATACTTGTTTAAATAGCCATAAGGATTGGAGTGAAAGATTTTAAGCTTGTGCATTAAGCATGAAAAACACACACAAGCAATCTTTCACTCCTCCAACCTAATATGTCCCAGAGATAGCTCGGTGGTACGAGTAGTTGTGCTTAGACTTAGCCTAAGCTTAGTGAGGAGTTACACCATACTTGTCATTAAATCCCAAGTCTTTGTGGCACTTGGGTAATATATTTTGATTCATTATTAATAAAGGATATAGCGTTGAAAAATCTCGGTGTGTTTAAGTTTTCCTTATCTTGTTTAATTATGATTTTTATACACTTTACTCAGTCATGTATCACTCTTAGTGCAAAATTTTTTCTAATTGTGGCTGGAACATGAGTTATAGAAGGTCTGATGATCTGAAATGGATATCGACATAAAGGATTCTAGATCGACTAGTGGATATGTGTTTACACTAGGAGAGGCGGCTATATCTTGGAGGCCTTCCAAATGACATTATAGCTAAGTCTGATGAAATCGAATTTATCGCATTAGATAAATGCGAACAAGAGGCGGAATGGCTACGTCAATTCATAGAGGACATACCAAGGTGGCCTAAACCCGTATGACCATTAGTATACATTGTGATAGTCAATGCGGCGTTGTGGCTCATAGCATAATGTATAATGGAAAGTCGGACATATCGTCGTCGACATAATTCGTCGACAACTACTCTCAGCAGAGTTATCTCAATTGACTATGTGAAGTCAAAGGATAACATCGCGAATCCGCTTATGAAAGGCTTAGCGAGAGTTAGTTAGTAAGTCGTCTAAAGGAATGCGACTAAAGCCCTTGAAGGAATGAGTTTCTATGAAGGAAAACCTAACGGTTATTTGGAGATCCCAAGACACGGGTTCAATAGGACAACCTAATCATAGAAATATGGGGGAAGTCACGTTAATGTGGGGGAGTTACTTTATATTGTAACTTCCTAGTCCATTTATATAACAAGTGTGACTTGTTGAGAGGTTAAACATATGGCTTTAATAATTTAGGATGAAATCATAAAGCATAATGATTCAAGATGAACTCACAAAACATATGTTTTTAATGATTCAAGATGAAATCACCTATGTGAGAGAGAAGTGGGGTTAAACTTCAAAGGGAATTGTGGGGGGCACAATTCCTAAGAATCTTCTTGAGAACCAGGCTAGTGTTCATGATCATAGAACACGATTATGAGGACTTGACAATGCCGGGAGAGTCTTGTGTGAAGTGTGTCGTCTACGTAAGCAGAGGCTCACTCTCCGAGGACATCGCGTTTACTCGGATCTAGGAGACAAAGTGCATCTCACAGGGAAGGTTCAAAGTTGCACCTACCTATCACTATGCAAGACTTAACTGAGAATTTATTGAAAACTTTTGTGTGTTTTGACCGATCTCCATTCATGTAGGGGATTGTTGGAAAAATAGTTTTGCAAAATGAATTTATTCATATTTTGGACACTATTTAATATATGTATATGTTATATATATTTATATTTCTTGGCGACTTTCGTTCTCCTGACGAGAGCTTCGCAACGAGCTAAAGCGTGTCCAAAATGGAGCTAATATGAATGAGATATCGTGTCTCAAAGTAGGGCACTTGAAGCACAAAATATGGGAACAAAATGCTATCCCACATCTCCTAGAAAAGGAAATGGGAGTGTGTTTATATATGAATCTTGATAAGAATCTTCAAATTGATTTGTTGGTTTTACTCCAACACCTACGTCTGTAGCGCATGGGGGAGTGCGATTTGATTCACGGGCCAAAAGGGTTCGAAGCTTAGAACTCATTCGAGCCAGCGACCTCTGAGACGAATGCATCTCCGAAACTGCTCGTCTTAATTTTTCTTGCTGCGGTCGGGCTAAGTTCACATAATGAGATTTGATTTGTTTCGGTTTTACGTAATTCTATTTTAAGAATAGATATTAACTTATTGGCTAAGTTCTGAGGATATCATTGTGATAATAAGAGACATGGAAAATCTGTTTTATGTATAACAGATTTGTTTATCTTGGCCTTATATTTTATCTTGAAGAAAAAGTCGGGTCTTCATTAATATCACATAGTCTCATTCGGTTTTAACGAGGAAAAAAGCGGCTCCTTTAGCGAAAAAGTTCGGCCGATCCATCGATCGAAACGACTTACGCCGGTGATCTTTGTGCAAGTTGTCGGTCGGTGTACCTTGACTTTGGGCGTTGTACCACGGGAAACGGTGGCGAATATGTTTTAAGGGAATCGTGTTAAACCGCGAGCCTCGTGCCACGACCTTTACTGTTTAGTTTTGTTATCGTTATATAGTGTCTGTCTTCTGCTTCTACCCCTTTATGTGCCTTTTAATTTCCTGTTATTTATATTTTGTTAATTTTTATTTGTAATATGATTATTTTAATAAAAGTGTACACCGTTTCCCACAGATCTATGTTGGCCAAGAGATCCGAAGCAACCTTAATTTTATTGAAATACCCAATAATCGTTTGACTGCCAAGTTCCACAAAACATAGTTCCTCATGAATCTCTATTGTTCGCGCCTCTTTGTTGTTGTGGAACAGATTTTTGAGACTAGTCTTAATCTTTTCCATTCAACAATATTGGCACTAGTGCTTATTGTGGTGCCTCTAAGAACCCGTGGCCTTGAAGCTTATGCAAGGTGGTGAAACGTTAAGCTCCAAGCATCATATTTAAGCGGTCAAGATCGGTAGGAGAACATGAGTTTTAATGTTGTGATGAATGATCTCTCGGCATAAAATTTTGTCATGATGTGGTACGTGGTGTCGTCTCTTGCCATTGGAATGTTTTAGGGTTTTGGAAGAGAAGAGAGGCTAGAAAGATTGGAAGGGGAGAGTCTTTGTGGAAGTATGTTGAGAAATTTTTATGGTTGTGATACCATGAAATCAAATATTTCCATTATACAAGATGGGCTATGGTCAATACACTAATAACATACCATATACTATAGTCCACTAATAAAAGATCATGCTATGCCATTAATTAATAAGTTGCAAGAAGATACAACATCTGCATTATCATGTAATCATATAACTAAATCACAACAAAACAAAGCAGTAAATAACAAGACTTCTAATTAGTGTTATCTAAGTAACTCAACATGTATAAACTCTAGTTTAGGTTTGAAGTTTAGAATGTGCACCCACCTACAATAATACATTACGTGCGTTATATGACATCATCTAATGAACCCATTGTTAATGTTAGGTTTGGTAAGCTGAAGATGAACAAATATTTAATGTATATGACTTCGATCTCGAGAATAATAGCTTTCTTTTTAAGTTATGAAGCTTAATTTTTCTTCTCTATTTTACAATCTTGATTCTAGACGAATTTGTTTTACGATATAACCTAAGCTAGCTAATTAATAATTTAGAATCCCTAACCGTTAACATAAATGAGTTTAGTTTAGTGGCGGATCGAGAAATGCTAAACGATATGCATTTTTATTTTGAAATAGCCAAGGTATGCACTTAGTATGAAAATTATAAAAAAGCATAAATAACTTTTTTACACTATTATGCTTATACCTCTTCAAATAGCAAGAAGAAAGAAAAAGGTATAGAAGCATAGCTAAAAATACTTGCCTTATATTTTACCGGTGTAAAACGATGTGAATTACCTTCTCAACGTTAGACTTAGGTAGTTGGTTGGGGAATTTTAAATTCCGGAATTTTAAATTCTAGCAAATTTAAATTCTTGAGAATTTAAAATTCGAATTTAAAATACAGCCATGCGTTTGGTGACAGAGAAATTTATAAATATTTTTATTTTTAAATGTAAATTTCATAAATATTCTATTTAAAGTTTATAAAAAATTATAAAAAAAGTTTATAAAAAATTTATAAAAATTTATAAAAATTTTTATAAAAAAAGTTTATAAAAAAATTATTAAATATCTATAAAAAAATTTTATAAATTTTTTTAAAAAGTTTATAAAAGTTTATAAAAATTTTTATAAAAATTATAAAAAAGTTTATAAAAATTTATAAAATTTATAAAAAATTTGTAAAATTTATAAAAAATTTATAAAAAGTTTATAAAAATTTATAAAAAAAAATTTAAAATATTTAAAAAAGTTTATAAATATAAAAAAAAGTTTAAATAAAATTTATAAAAAATTTATAAAAAGTTTATAAAAATATAAAATTTATAAAAAGTTTATAAAAAATTATAAAAAGTTTATTAAAATTTATAAAAAAAGTTTATAAAAAAAAATCATAAATATTCTATTTAAAAGTTTATAAAAAACAATAGAGAAAAAAGTTTATAAAAAAAATTCCAATAAATTAAAATTCTTCTTTTGGAAATCTAATTCTCTCCATTTTGGCAATTCAAGTAATTATAAATTACTTCATTTGTGTTACCAAACACAATATTTGAAGAAATTCATTGATATCCCGTAATATGCCCAACCAAACACCCCCTTAGAGAATAAAAAGTTCAGGTTTTATATGCACGAGTTATACCGTGTTATAGTCTTTACTTTTTATGGGCCTAGTGATGTAATCCAGCCCAAAAAAAGTTCAAACCAATGGGCCTTGTGAAGTGAAGGTGTAAGGGTAAGTATCGTACATCCGCGAAGCAGCGGATGAGGAATTGATAATTACAGACACTTGGATGGGATTCATATCGAAGTGGTCATTGTCAGATCTCTTTGGCCGACGTTGTTGTTTTTGTCTGTCTCTGTTTTTTTCTTTTTGTACGCGTATCTCACCGTTTACAAGCACTGCTTTTGTTTGTCAAATTGATTTCTTGGTCTTGTTGGTGAACATCTTATTTTGGTTATTAGGGTACCCAATCTTAGTTTTAGATTTAATATATCATCATCATCATATTCTGTATATATATGTAGGTAAGTAGGTTTGTGGAATTAGTAGTTTTGATTGATTGATTTAACGGTTTGGATTTTGGTGATATGTATATATATTGTGGCCGAATATATTCTGATTCATTCTTCTATATTGTTAATTATCATGGTGAATAAAGGTAATGAATATTCTTATTACTACAATTGTTAACCAACCCCAAACACCCCTTTAGTTTAATGGCATGTAGGTTGCCCACCAATTTAGAGGTTGTGGGTTCAAGCCTCGCCGGAGGAATGTGTGTGATAATTGTGAGATAGGGTATATCGATTATTTATTTATTTTATTTTATTATTATTATTATTATTATTATTATTATTATTATTATTTTTATTAGGAATTTGGGTCTTTGATATTAGAATCCATTTTTTATCTATGGTTCTACTGTTTTGTAATATGGTTCTACTTTTCTGTATGAGACGAGACATATAGGTATTAGATTTGATTTCTCGAACTACTGTGCTTTTGACATTGATATAGTTGGCTGTAAGTTTGATTGGCAATGAGTTCAAGACATGGATACCATATTCTGTTACTATTTAGTAGAATAATGTTATCTAGTACTTGCAGGTTTTTCCAATTGTGACCCGTATTCAAAGTCTTTTCTTTTACTATCTGATGCAACGCCACATGTAATTATCAGTCTATTTAAATTCATATAGGCAAATTCGCAATCTAAAAAAATCAAACTTGCATGAATAACCTATGAAACTGCAGCCTAATCTATCTACTCTATATGAAGTATATATTTTTTATTGAAAATATGTATAAATATTGCAGGCATAAATCTTAGCATATGTTGCTGTTGACTCTGTAGAAAGTGAAAGGATACTGCTTACTCAACATGTGGGGTTTTGGTTCCAATACATTTGCTGTACGTCTGGACCAAAAACCGACTCTGCAAGACCTGGTCAAGCCTCTTCAGACTGCTCTGATGACGAGATGTCTTTAAATAACAGTAGAGAGGAAGGTCTAGAGTGCCCCATCTGCTGGGAATCCTTCAATGTGGAAGCGTTGCTCGTTTTATGTGGTGTGAACCACACGCGCTCTGTAAAACTGTGTCCTTGGGCTATGGGCTGTTGTGAAGCTACCCACTCTTCCCCTTACAACTCCCTTTTTCATATCTTGCCCATGGTGCAACTTGTTATCATTTCGTCTTGTTTATAAAGGGATTCTTAAATTTCCAAGAAAAAACTACTTTTGGATGGTGAGAGTTTGAATGGTGATGAAATCATCTACATCATCTTGTGCGGACCATATACCTGTACCTACTTGGTCTTGGACTCGAGGTTTGGTCACTAATCCGGTTAGCCATATTAATCATGTTGTGGGACCACGTGTTCGTTGAGCCTAACGTAATGATGATTCTCGTTGCTGCTAACGTTGTCAATGGTGAGACTGCAGTCATCTATTCGTAAGTCGCTAATCTTCTTTGTTCACTTGACGGCTAAGTTCCCATTGGTCTTTTTATTTCTGCTCATTGTTCTATATGCTATACCTGCAAGCGCAATCATCTTAGCTGTGTATATACTCATCACAATTCTATTTGCTCTTCCATCTTTTCTTGTCCTTTATTTCGCGTACCCAAGTCTTGATTGGCTTGTAAGAGAAATCATCACTTGAGGTGGTCATTGGTTCTTTGTTTTTGGAACCTCTTTATAGCGCAAGTTTTAGATTTGTAATATGCAACTACTAGTATAGCATAGGGCATCATGTTGCTTCTTAATGCTTTGTAAAAAGAATTATGTACTCTCTATTATATGGAATTTTGTATGCCCTCTCAATGTTATTTGCTAATTTAGTGATCTTTTTTGGTTGAATTTAAATGTCAAGTATGCTTATTCGTTTGTTGGAATTTTGATGGCAATGTTTAAAATATTTGTATTCTTTCATAATTGCTCATGGGTTTAAGATTAAAACTGCAACCCATTTCTCCAAAAGAAAAAACCCGCTATGGAACACACATGGACAAGTGTAACATCCTGTCGCTGATGTATCATCTTCATCAACATTTCTGGCGATCTCCATTCTTCGGTTGACCACCATCTTTTTAGTAAACACTTATTGGTGGAGGTCCGGTGTAGGGGGAATGGTCGGGAAGAGGGATCATGTATTGGTAATCGACGTGAGGAGAATTGCGAAGGAGGATTTTTGCAACAAAATCAAAATTGTTTTGTCGGTTTAGCTATGGGCAAATCTAAAAATATAGTTACTTACCACTTTTTCGTTGTAGCAATTTTTTTCTGTTATGTCAATAAGCATCATCGTTCCATTTTCGCATGTATTTCAAAAACTTGCATCGTTAGTCCTTTATGCTAGAACGTTAATAATAATTTAAAAATTTGGTTATCTTACGCTAAACTTTGCGTCTTTGGTCCATTCTACTAGATGATCGAAAATAACTTAAAATTTGGTTTCTTACGTTTTCGTACTTTTTTTCACGTTTCATAATACGTTTTACACGTTTTCGTCGTTTACATGTTTTGTGAACTTCCGCGTTTCATACGTTTTCGGCGCTTTCATCCGCTTTTTAGTTTTCGTTCGTTTTTCTGTTTTCATTGTTTTACGTTTTCATCCGTTTTACATTTGGTCCGTTTTTGCACGTTTCATTCGTTTTACGTTTTGTCCGTTTTAACACGTTTTCGGTAGTTTTCGTTTTGTCGTTTTACGTTTCATCCGTTTTACATGTTTTCATCCGTTTTAACACATTTTCGTCCGTTCTTGCATGCACGTTTTAAAGGTTCTTTATGTTTTTATCGTTTTTACATGTTTTCGTCGTTTTCACGTTTTGTTAATCATCACATTTTGTCCGTCTTTGCGTTAATGGTTTTACCGTTTTTAATTTGTTTATATACGATTTCATCTGTTTTTACACATTTTTGTCTGTTTTAACACGTTTCGTCCGTTGTTTCACGTTTTATCCGTTTTTCTGCGTTTTCATCGTTGTTTAAGTTTTCGTTATTTTGGCACATTGTAAATTTTTATATATCGGTTTGAATGTTTTGCGGCCCGTTTCTACCTACGTTTACGTCCGTTTTTTTTCACGATTTCATCCGTTTTACATATTTTCATCGTTTTACATGTTTTCGTGCTTTTACGTTTCAAGTCCATTTTCATGTGTTCATAATTTGAGGAATTTGTTAAAATATTGAACACGTACAAAACGATGTATCTGAAATGGGGATGAAATGGCCGAATGAATGAAAAACGTTAAACGTATTAATATGTGAAAAAATAGACAAAATGTGCAAATAGGAAGAAGCGTGAAACGGCGGATGAAAACGTGTAGTGGCGGAAAGCGAACGACGAAAAGCGAGGAAGACAGCGGATAAAACGGATGAAAACGTGTAAAATAAATGGATGGCGTGAATACAGGGCAAACGTGTTAAAATAAACGCGTCAATAAATCCTGTGGCGCGTGTAAGCTGAAAACACGTGGCTGCGTACATGCAGGATGAAAATGTGCGCAATGTTGCAAAATCGGCTTGGCGATTAATCGATATCCAGCCTTATACCACCTTGTTGACTATTGAAAATCGGTAGAAAAATCGGCCGGGCAAAAATCGGCTACTAATCAGTCAAAAATCGTCCGAATCGGTCAAAAATTAGACTAATCGGTCAAAATGGGACTAATCGGCCAACTTTTAAAAAAATAATAATTTAGACATTTTACTTAATTTAGGGATCGTTCATTTCACTTATAACGACGGTCGACCTCATAATAAGAATTGGAGCCTTTATTGAGGTTTGAAAACATAGTAGGCTTGGATCCCTAAGATCTTTAGTTTGGTCCGAAATACCCAAAACTTACAGAAATGCCAATCCGATTAATCACCGATCACGATTTTTGCAAATTGAATGGCGAGAAAAAACATACGAAATCGTGTTAAATCGGACGAAAGGTGTTAAAACAGATGAACGTGCAAAAGCGAACGAAACGTGCAAAATGGTCGAAAATGTGTAAAATGGATGAAAAGCGTTAAAAACCCGACGCAGGGGAAAACAGATGAAAACGTGAAAAATGGGCGGCGTGTAAAACGAATGAAAACGTGTAAAACGGATAAAACGGGACGAAAGCGTGTTAAACGAATCGAAAACGATGTAAAAACGTATAAAAACAGCGTAAGCCAAATTTTAGTTATTTTTAACGATCGCTAGTATAAATTGCAGCTGAAGTTTAAAGATAACCAAATTTTAAGTTATTTATTAGCGGTGGTTGCATAAAGGACGATGCAAGTTTTTGGTACTGAATTATTGTACGAGAAAGGACCGCGATAGATGTTTATTAAGAATAAGAAAAAAAAAAAAGAAATGCTATACAATGAGAAAAAAGTGAGCAAGATTAACTTCTACATTTTAGGTGATTTGTGCTTTACTTCTCTTAAAACAGTAGGACAAAGTTTAAAATGTAAAGTACATTGTTGCATAGGTTTTTTGAGTGTAAGGTGGGTATATGGGGACTTGGAAGGCAGACGACGCGAGGTTTGCTGGTTCACAAGGGTATTGAAAGCTGTGCATAATATAATTTCAAAAAGGGTGATTGGCGAGAACACCAGATCTGGGTACCTTTTGGCACCCGGCATTTTCCACCTACAAGGAATAGCTCAACAACTCTCACAGGGAGCACCACCTAAGAGGCTGGCCCCGATCTCTTATTTATTTCACAAAGTCTCTCAAGTGTGTCACAGGTTTTGCAGGAAGGATACCTATATGAAGCAATGCCAGGTTTGACTCGAATGGGATTCTATTTGCTCAACTTGAGAGCTCCACTCATTGGACTAATGCTCAGGTGATGCTTGAACATAATATAATTAATGACTATTAAGTCAAAACATTTATTTCATAAAATTTTCAAAACTCTTTATTCTACAAACCTAACCAAGCAAAACATCCTTAACCCTCTATATTTGTAACAATCTTTTACCATCACATGACAAAGAACATTCTCTAAAAAATATAAATTTCAAATACATCATTCTCCCAAGAACAGAACATTTGACATTTCTGCACAATAAAAGGTGTCAGAAGGTTTTCAAGATTCAAATAGAGAAGGTATTCAAATTTTTCTTTAATATTCTTTTTACCTTTGATAAACTTTTAGTAATTGT